>OY728139.1:1222060685-1223273185 GCA_963277665.1 Viscum album | reverse complement strand
TGCGGTCGTTGCCCGCAACACTTGCATGGTAGCAAGTGGCCGCACCCCGCATGCCCTCTGTGCCTGCGAACTCGCGCGGCAGGAGGAAGCCACCGCGCCACCTGCGCGATAGGATGGAGCTGCCGCACTTACGCGGTAGAAGGAGTTGTCGTGTCACTCGAGCGGTAGAAGCTGCCGCACCGTGCGCGGTTGAAGGCAGGAGTTGGCCGCATCCCTGCGCGCCCTCTTTTGAAGTAGTGCTGTAGTGGAAGGCCACACCCACTTGGGTGTGTGTGTGTGTTCATGGGATGAAGGAGGAAGGCCGTGTGTGAAAAGTGGAGAGGAAGGCCACAACATATCTTGGTTTTGTGTGTGCAAGTGGAGGAAGGCCACACCATCTTTGAGTGTGTGTGTGCAAAGAAACAAGAAGTTTGAAGCCTTAGTGTGTGCCCATGTGAAGGAATAAGATACATGCATGTCCATGCATGTATGAGTAAGTGATCAAGTGGGTGAACACCTTGAGAAGAAAAAGAGAAGTAGAAATTCACACTAAAGAAAAACACCTAATTTGGTGTGTGTGAGAAAGAATAAAAGAGTGTGACTCCAAGAAGAAGGTGTGTGTGCTAAAAAATATTACACTCTTTGAGGGTTTATCAAACCAAGAAGAAAAGGGGAGATCATGCTTGCATGCATGCACATGCACATGTAAACAATGTTTAAATCAGTGTGTGTGCATTTGATAATTCCATGAACAAAGGTTCTTGAAGATATTTGAGATTCCATGAAAGTCATGCATGAAGATTGGGAAGCCATGCAATCAGTGCATGATTATTTAGAGATGTCATGCTTTCAGTGCATGAAGTTGAATTAAAGGGAGACTGAAGCCATACTGAAGTTAAATACATCATTCATTTGAGTTTTCAGTAGTTGAGAAGACCGAGAAGATTGAGTGGGAATACTCAGTGCAAGAACATATTTCCCCATCAAGATTCTTGAAGACAATGGCCGGGTCATCCTTAGAAGAAGGAGATAATACCCTAGCAAAGAAGAGGAGTCCTAATGACCACAAGTGATCCGAAGAAGTGAGCAAGGACAATAGAAATTATCCAATTCTATTGAAGACTCTTGAAGAGCATCAAGAGAATAAGAGCTACTCGTGTCACTCGAGGATCCAAGAGAAGACCCCCTGTGAGACTCAAGGTGGAGAAGTCTTTGGTGGAAGCTGAAGCAGGCCAATGGGACTCTGGTAACACTGTGGGATGTAGTATAAAGAACCTCCTGTGGGACTCAAGAGAGATACAGTGTGACTCTGTATCTACCATTGTAATTACTAACCGAATTATAGTGGAGAAACCATGTTGGAGTGTTTAACCAACATGGAAAGGATGTAGGCCTTTGGAGCTGAACCTTGTAAATACTTGTGTCTGGTGCCTTTACATTTACTGTATCACTCGAGGAAAGGCTGAGAGATACAAGAAGAGTGGATCGAGGCATTAACAAGCCATAAAGATTAAATTGATAAATAATAAATTAGTAAAATGTCTAAAAGGATCATTGATTCACCCCCTCCCCCTCTCAGTGATCACATTGATCCGGGCACTTCAGGTATCACCGTACAACCCAAAAAATTAGTTTTTGAGTTAGGTGGGACCACTCCTAATGCCACAATAGTCGCATTAAAAGTTTGCAGTTCTTCTCCAATTGATGTTTGTGGGAAGGTTCTTCCTACAAATCCTGTGATCCTTCCTATAGTTGAATTTGTTGTGATTCTTGGCATGGATTGGCTTTCTTTATATAGAGATCATCTAAATTTCCAAATAAGGGAAGTCAAATTTCATATTCATGATCTGTATATGATCATCTATCGATGCAAGGATGAACATAACCTTCCAATGGAAATTTCACACATCTTACGGGTCTTGATTCCAATAAATGAAAGTTATTTATCTCAAATGGTTGGAGATAAAGTCACAATTAAGAATTTTCCCATTGTACGAGAGTTTCATGATGTATTTCCAGAGAAATTTTCAGGTCTTCCACCATATTGTGAAGTCAAGTTTTCTATAGAACTCATACCATGTGCTATTCCCATTTCAAATACGCCTTATAGAATGGTCCCAATTGATTTGCAAGAATTGAAGAAGAAACTCCAATAGAATCATTATAAGGGATTCATACTCCCTAGTGCATCACCTTGGGGAGTAATTGTTCTATTTTTTATGAAGAAATATGGATCAATGAGACTCTGCATTGATTATCGAGAACTTAACAAGATCATTATCAAGAACAAATATCATCTCCCACGCATTGATGACTTATTTGACCAACTATGTGGAGCTCAATACTTTTCCAAGATTGATCTTTGTTCAGGGTATCATCAATTAAGGGTCAATATGGAGGATATACCAAAGAAATATTTCCTTACAAGGTATGGACACTATGAATTTATAGTGATGCCATTTGATCTTACCAATGCCCCTGTTATCTTCATGGATCTAATTAATATTGTCTTTAGAGACTATCTTGATCAGTTTGTGGTAGTAATTATAGAACATATTCTTGTATATTCAAAGAGTAAGGAAGAACATGATGATCATTTGAAAATTGTTTTAAATACCCTAAGAAAATATAATATTTATGAAAAATTTATCAAGTGTGAATTTTGGCTTCAAAAAGATTCATTTTTTGGTCACATACTCCCAAAATAGGTGATATCTGTTGATCCAACAAAGACAAAGGTTATCGAAAGATGGTCGAGACCAAAAATAGTAACTGAGATCCAATGTTTTATTGGTTTGTCTGGATATTATTGACGTTTTGTGAATGAATTTTCACAATTATCTAATCCACTTACTAGGTTGACTAGAAATGGAGTTAAGTTCCTTTGGATGGAGGATTATGAAGACAAGTTCAAGGAGTTAAAGAGAATGTTATCTAGTGCACCTATACTCACACTGCCTTATAGTGGAGAATGGTTTTTGATCTACAATGATGCATCTAAGACAGGATTGGGGTGTGTTCTCATGCAAAATGATATGGTGATAGCTTATGCCACATGACAGTGGAATATCCATGAGAAAAATTACCCAACTCATGATTTGGAGTTAGCTGTGGTAATCTTTGTATTAAAGATATGTATGCATTATATTTATGTTGAAAGGTGTGATATTTATACTAATCATAAAATTTTAAAGTATATTTTCACACAAAAGGAGCTTAATATGAACCAAAGAAGTAGGTTGGAGCTGATTAAAGATTACCACTGCTCAATTCATTTTCACCTTGGGAAAGCAAACAAGGTGGAAGACACATTAAGTCGACAAGACCATACTAGCTTATCCATGATGAGGATCACAAACGATCCAATATTTAAGGATTTTCAAAGGATGGCTCTTGGAATTATAATGGAAGGGGAAAATATTATCTTTCTCAAATGAATTTTCAACAATCTATACATGTGATGACTAAAGAGGCACAAAAAGGAGATATAGAGTTACAAAAGAAGGTGATAAATTTTTCTGAATTCCACATTGATTGTGATGAAATAATATGGTTTAGGAATCAGGTTTGTGTTCCTCCCATCCCAGAATTAAAGAAGGAAATATTGGATGGGGCTCATAGTTCTTAAATCTCTATTCACCCTAGAACCACGAAGATGTATAGGGACCTGAAAGAGTACTTCTGGTGGGATGGAATGAAAAGAGAAGTTGTTGAATATGTCTCTCGATGCTTGGTTTTTCAGCAAGTTAAAGCTGAGAGATAGAAGTCTAAGGTGATATTACAACCATTACCCTTACCAGAATGGAAATTGGAAAACATCACTATGGACTTTGTCGCTAGACTTCCTAAAACAAAAAAATGTAATAACGCTATCTAAGTTATAGTTGATTTTCTTACATAGCTGGCACACTTAATTACTATTAGAGATGATTTCCCTCTTGATCACCTAGACAGGATATATGTAAAGGAAGTGTTAATATCTCATGGAGTATAACGTTCCATTATATGTGATCGGGATATGAGGTTTACCTTGTTGTTTTGGAGAAGTTTTCATCATACTCTAGATACAGATTTGAGTTTCATCACTGCATATCATCCTTAGACAGACGGTCAGTCTGAGAAGACAATTCAAAATTTAGAAGACATGTTGAGAGCTTGATCTATGGATTTCAAAGGTGTTTTGGTTCAACACCTATATTTGGTAGAACATTCTTTTAAAAATAGCTTTCACTCCAGTATTCAAATGGCTCCTTATGAAGTTATCTATGGAAAGAAATGCATAACTCCAACTTGCTGGGATGATGTTGGGGAAAGAAAGCTATTAGGACCTGATCTTGTTTATGAGATGGAAGAAAACATCTGATCTATTCAACAACACATAAGAGCAGCTTATATTTGACAAAAAATGTATATCGACAACCGAAGAAAATACCTAGAGTTTAAAGGGGGTGATAAAGTGTTCTTAATAATATCTCCTTGGAAGGGTGTAATGAGATTTGGAAATAATGGAAAGCTAATCCCTTGTTAAATCGGTCCTTTTGAAATAATGAATCATGTTGGGAAGGTAGATTACCAATTGAAACTTCCAAAAAATGTCTCTCAAGGTCATGATGTGTTCCATGTATGTCTCTTGAAAAAGTACATACCTGATCCTTCACATGTACTAAGATCAACAGTTGTACCATTGGAGAAAGATCTTTCTTGTGAAGACCATCCGATAAAGATTCTGGATCCTAGCGAAAAATTTCTACGAAACTAGACCACTCTATTGGTTGAAGTGTTATGGAGGTACCACCAATTAGAAAGAATCTACATGGGAACTTGAGGATATGATGAGGGAGAGTTATCCTCATCTGTTTGTTACGAAGTGACAAATTTCGAGGGAGAAAGTCATTTAAGGGGGGTAGAATGTAACACCCTGATATTTTATGAGAAAAATTTTCAACTGACTTATGTTATATGCAACACCAAGGGAATCATTCACTACACACAACACTGGCTTGGCATACATTACACGCAAGAGCAACCTTCCTCGATAGCTTGCGTTGTACACAATACCTAGTTTCACCAAACAATGATATATTATTATAATATTATGAACTAGCCGTTATGTATAGTATTAACCAAAATTTTAATTTTATAACATTGTAATTCATATTAAACATTTTCTAGAATGAGATATGAAAATGAAATCAATTTTTCGGATAGAAGATGTATTTTAAAAAAAATGCAGGTTTACCGCCTTTTGATGTTGCACCCATTTTAAATATAATTTTTGACAAGTTTATAAGTTCAATTTTAAAAAATAAACTTCATCTTTTGAATCAGGATATAAAAAATTACATTGTATAAATTTTTGATACTTTTCTGAAAACATTCATATTTTGATGAATATTAAAAATACGCTAAATATTTCTTAAAAACAACTTTTTTTAATCAAGATAATTTATATGGTGAAATGATAAAATTTAATGGTTTAAAAGAATAAATAGAATATATTTTTACCATTTAAAATAATTAATTTCATTACCTTTAATTTTACATTGAATACATAGGAAAACGCATTTCATTCTTTGACAATGTTTTAACTTTTAAAACCACTTTTCATAACAATGTGATTAATTTTAAATTAATTACTGCAAATTCTGTGATTTGAATTTTAAAAAATGGCTTCCATATTTGGATTTAGTGGGTCCAAATTATGTTAATAGGTTACTTGTTTTGACATTATGAATAGTAACTACGGTAATTTTTTTTTACTATAGTTAAAGGTAGATCGAGTAATTAAGTGTAAATATAAGATTATAAAAGTACTCTACCACCATAAAAAATTCTATTAGATGAATAAAAGTCAACCCATATCACCTAAGGTTTGCAATAGATTCGTTTCATGTACTATTGACCAGGAAAATGATGTAATTATAATTAAAACCAAAGAAAGTGACAATATGTCACTCTCTTATATCTTATAACTGTATTAATTATAATTTAGTGATAAACATCATAAAACATCGAGCATTAATATTATAAAGAAATCTAATAAAATTATCTACATCATGAGAATTTGTTTAGAATTTTTAGGGATTAAATAAATATCATTAATGATGACACAATAGTGATGTTGAAATTATTTTATTTATTGGAATATAAAATAATGGGTTTTAAAAATATTAAAATAAATATTATATGAACTAATTAATGTTATCAAAATATTTTATAAATGAATATGAAAGATTAATAATCTATTAAATATTTTGGTTTGAATATATCCTCTGTGTGGATTTTATTTTAATTCAAATAAATGAATAGTGTCAAAATTGACACTATTGTTATTTTATAAACAATCATATTATAAAATTGTTTAAAAATCACAAAAATATTTAAAAATTATTTATTTAAATTTATATGTTCAGAAATGTCATAATGTATCCAATTATGGATAATTCACAACACATAATTCATTATTTATATCAATTTAAAATTTATAATAGTATTACCACAAATACAATTAAATATATTAAATAAGGATAAATCAATTTGATAAGGTTTAAAAAAATTCCCAACATGGTAAACTTTTATTAGTTGATGAGAGTACAACCCTATCTCATCTCATCTTTGAATTCAGTTATTTATGGAGGTTTTTATGTGGGGTTTGATTTTATTATAAATTAATATTTCTTATGTTTCCAAAGGTGCCCATCTCCTCCCTTATAAAAGGGCACCTCCTCCATCTCCTCACACCATTTTGATCCTTCATGCTCTGAAAAACCCAGCCAATTTCTCTTCTCCACTTCCCTAGTTACATTCTAGAGGTCCAGTCCATCTTCAAAGACCAACTTTAGTTCCCTAAGTGGAGGTTTAGAACAGGTGTGTCGAAGAAGAGGTAATATCCTTTACTGATCCTTTCCAATTAATTTTTTTTCTACTTACTATTCATTATTTGTTTCCTTATAAAGTAATAACGTCAGTTTCACTAATATATTGATATTTTATTATAAATATGAAACCACCCTCTTTCATCTTCTATCCGTCCTACGGAAAATCAAATCATCGCGCGTGCGTACGTACGGAATACCGTCTCCACGCCGTGGTGTAATCTGTTTTCCAATACCACCTTACATTGATGGGTATAATGGGGTAAATAATAACTATATATGATTATTATAACATGATACTAATTATGACATATATTATCATCCACTCCAAGACCATTCAATAATTATGGGAACGATATACGTACGACTTACAGTCTTCAAGATTAGATGTGATTAATTCTACAGGATTTTAATTAAACCATGATTATATAAACAAATTAATTGAATAAATATGATATATATTATACTAATACCATTATTTATATGATGTAGATATAACCTAAAAATAGGAATAAGAATTTATTCGACAAAACACGCATAAGAACATAAAACAATGAACACACGAATTACAATTAGCAATTAAATAATACTAATAAAAAGATAAGAATATGTCCATATATGATATCATCACAATTATTATGATTTTGGAATAATTCAATGACGTTATTTAAATCATTATATAGGAGTTTCGGATACATACAAAGCATATCAGACATCAGGTAATGGAAAATCTCACAATCTCAATTTTTATCCGAGATTGTTTATACTTCGGTATTTAATAGGGCATATTTATCATCCACATCCATGTTTCCACAATATGTAATAATATTTATACCCTCTTAAAATGTATTAAATCTAATTTTAAATATTGTTTAATTATCAATAAGAAAATATGAATGGAATATTTTGTTGTTTTATTACGAGATACTTTTTTGAATTTTCCGGCCAAAGTACGAAAAAATGTTTTTATTTAAATTATACAAAATGAGTGGATTTTTTTATGATTTCATAGAACATTATTTCAATGAATATTCCTTTACATGTTTTCATTTTTATTTTCAATTAACTTCTTTTAGTTTAAAATTGTATGACGTGTTGAGAAAGGAAAAATGATTTTGAATTAGAAAGTATATTTTCCCCAAGAATGGAGTTCATGTGTTTTATCAAAATTATTTTCCATCTAAGACAATACAGGATTCAATTTCTATTCCTATTATTACATTTATTTGATTATTGAATTATTTTTATGAATTCCTCCTATCTTATATGGATTATGTTATGATGGAATGTTGTTTAATAATCCCATTTTTATTACATGGGTTATACTATGATGTATGATTTATGATTTTTGGCACACATAATAATGGTTAAATTTTGAGATGGGTGGGACCTATATCTCCCTCCAATGCATTGGGTAAATATTTATATCTCATGAGATAAACATGGATGAAATGAAATTTTAATCTGGTTCAGTGATATAGGACTGGAATGAGGAGTGAACTCGGTTTAGTAATGGACTTTGTCTGCTATGATGGTCTTGGCAATGAGTCTTGACTAATATGAAATGAATTTCTATGATTATGTGTGTATGCCAAAAATTTTCATGATTTATGTTATGATTATTTGGATTACATTTCACTAGTATGATTTATCCCATGTTATGATATTATGATCTCTTTTGTAGGTTAAGATTTTATAAATGTTATGTTCTTATGAATATGATATGATTGATATTTTCATTATTTACCCTTACTGAGAATTTCATCTCACCCTTTTGTATTTTTTATTTTCACCAGGTCAAGAATAAAGGGAATTATATAGGATATGCCAAAAGGGACTGTAGATGTGATAAAATAATAAGGAGACAATGTAGATGATTTATGAACCAGTTGTTTATGTTTCTCGGTTTCTAAAGACACTATACCTATACGGTCCTATCATGGTTTAGTTATATGTTGTAATAAGTATGCTTCAATTCTGAAGTAATAATATTGTATGTAAAGTATGGATCTTTATAATTAGTTATATAAATAGCATAGTGGATTTCATATTTATTAAAAATATAACATTATTGTTTGGATTATAAATCTGTACAGTTAAAAATAACTAATTCATCTAATGATAAGAATCTGTGATCATAAATTTATTGTTATCTTGATGTTTTTCAAATTTATTGTTTGTATAAGAATAATGATTATATATCACAATGTATTATTAAGGATAAATATAAATGAGCTACTTTATAATGTACTAAACTAATGAGTATTAAGAATAAACTTGATAATATCATAGTTTATATGAACCCCGTTGTTGAAATATGGTTTAATAAATCGATTTATATTTATCTTATATAAAATTGTATACACTCATGGAAAAATAATATCATCATAAGTATCATTACATCAACAATACTATTGTAAAAGGGTTAGTACATTCATATTATGTCTTCACAAAAGATTATATTATTTATATAATGATGTTGGAATTCCCCAAATATGATTTTGATAATAATAAGTTATCTCTTGGTGTATAACTGCATTCAACTAACTTTATGGTTTTGATAATTGACCCCCAATCCTTAATAAGATTTTATGTTTGCATTAATGTTCTCTGACACTATTCTAAATGCAATTTTACTCACACTTTGAATACATAACAATAAATTAATTTCTATCACATTTAAAAAAAATTATAGAATTTAATTTTTTAATTATTCATATAAAAAATATCTTATCATGATTTTTTGTGATTCGTCTGAAAAGATTCATTTTTTGATAAATATTAAAAAATTATTAATTGTAATTGAAATGCATTTTCATTTAAAATATTTATAATGTAAAATTAAATTTATGTTTATTTTTAATATATTATTAGATAAATTATATTTCAATTAATACAATTTAGGTCATTAGTATATTTTTTACATTTAATTGAAATATCAAAAAATTGTAACATTTTGAATATTTTATATTTTAAACCTTTCTTTCTCATCATATCTACTTGATTAAATTTAAATTTAAATTTAAAAATTATATGAATTTAATTTAAAAAAATTGGCTCCAAAATTAGAATCTAAATATTTTCTAATCTTTAATAATTTCAAAATAATTATTTTCCATTATGAATTATAAAAATGGTAAAAATTATTTATAATGGTTTATGTAAAAATGGATTTACCAGGGGTTAAAGTTAGAAGATAAATATCAAAAAAACCAACAACCTTTTAATGAAACCTTTATTTAATGTATACACCTTATCTATTTTATGATCCATAATGATCCATTTTTTAACCTTTTGAAATGTAAAAAACATGGGTATAATTATATAATTTCAATACAATTCAACTATGAAACTCACCTCAATTACAAAAGGCCCCCCTTATAATATAATATTCACACCTTCACGCCTCTTTTTTAATCAAATTCCTAACCTAAAAAATACGTTATATCTCCTAGAATCCATATTTATTGTAGAAACAGTCCTATAAAGGATTTGGGGAAACATAAGAAGGATACTGAAAGAAGAGGTCATGTTCTTCAACATGAATCTTTATTTTATTTTATTCTCTGCCTCCTTCAACTCAAATAAAACCATGATTATATAATAGAATCATTATATTAAATTTATTTTTATTTTTTAAAAATATTTTCATGACCTAAAACCTTCTCCACTTCCATCAAATGGGTTATTACATAATTGTTCCCCACTACAGTGGTCTAGAACCTTGTGAACAGATATCATTCATTCTTTCATAACCAAAATCCATGGATGGGGATAATCATTGATATAAAGTATTTATTTAATATTAATAAAATATGTATATATAATGAGTCATTATGTCATATATATATATATATATATATATCTTGCTAACTAGCATTTGGTAAGTCATATGATAACGTCGATAATGTGTACGGAAGACTTCCGCCTCGTGAAGCAATGTGATTTTTCTTTCACTAATGATGAACATAGAAGGTGAAAAGGATAAAATTATAGATTATTTGTGATATATATTTCACAATTATTATATTTAAGACATAAGTATCTTTATTTTAAGATAATATAAATCACATTCATTATGACTTTTCCACTCACTTAAGGATGATAACATCATTCGTGTATGTGTGGACTACCACCATCACGAAACAATGACACTCGCTTTTCATACACAAAACAAATGTATGATATATATATATGTATATAATAATGTATATATGACATTTTTATCACTTTGTAATCATTACATATCACATACTTTATTTCTTTAATGATCATTGGAAAATTAAAATGCCACCCATGTGTACGTACTACATACTTTTTCCATGAGTGTAACGTACATCATTTCTCAAAAAAAATATTTAATTATTGGTATAAAAATTGTTATTTATATTTAAATAAGATAATAATTTCAAGATTTTTATTATTGGGGTAAGGGAAGTATATAATACTCACAATAACTAGAACGTTCAATACAAAGCACGAATGAGAAAACCAAGTGGTTAACACCTGAAATAGTGAAAACAATGAATAATTATTAATGTATGGGTGATAAGATGTTTGAAAAGGAACATATATGATAACATAATTATTAATAGTGTTATTTAATATATTAATATCATGATTAAAACCACTATACCATAAGTCAAATCACATTCTAATAAAAGGATGTGTGAGTTAAGGGATTTCTTCAAAAGTTCATTTCATTGAGGCAAATTGTAATGTTATGAATATAATTTATTTTATCTGGTGTATATACAACCCTTTTTTTAATATCATGAATATGTTATTGTACATGGAATTTTAGGTTTCAATTTATATTATTTCAACAAAGGGTATTTTTTCAAAATATTCCAAGTGGTGAAGAATTCGATAACTCAATTTATTTTCGTTTGATTATATTAATATTCATTGTATTTGATACTCTTAGATTATGAGTATAGTGAAATTTTACTATCTAAAGTTTTATTTACACCTATTTTATATTGATTTATTACTCATACACTTAATAAATTCATTGATTAATTTTAACATCAATGTTATTATCATTATAAGGTTTTATTTCACAATCTCATTATAATCATAACTATTTATTATTCAGTTTTAGGTAAATAAAATAATTTTTTATTTTGGATAATAATACCATATAATTTTATTATACTCCATTTGTTGAGGATAATTTCAATTAATAATATCATTGTTTCCACACTTTGGAGAGAAAAATATTTTATAATTTTTTTTAATAAAATAAGACATCATTTATCACTTTGGTCTGAGTTAAGTTTTCTTCAAAAAAATGTTTCTTCTAAAAAATAATCAAAAATGGGTTAATGGTTTCAAATTATTTATTTTATAAAATTTTAACCATTTTTTCTTCTAATTTTTTTCCATGGAAACTCTTTATCGTTTTCTGGAAAACACACTTCTATATCCTTTTTGATATGCAATATAAATATTATTTTTTTCTTTTATAGAATATATATAAATACAATCTAACATGACCATTATATAATTGATACTTCCATTTCATAGTGACATGTTAATTATTAGAGAAATTTATTTTCATAATATTCTAAGAATTCCATGCATTTAAATTGATTTCCAATGAAATGGATGTTCAAAATTTTTTATTTTATAAATATTTATTTTCAAAACTAAAAGGATATATTCTTCAAGAGGATTTTTAATGACATTTTAGGATATATCTATTCATTTATGAAAATTAAGTTTGTTCTTACTCAAATGGGTAACTTTTATATTAGTTCCAGACTTATTTATCCTAGGTAAGCTTTATGATTATTTTGACCAAGGATTGTATTGAAATTTATTTCATTGTTTCTTTTATGTAGAAATTAACATCCCATTGATTTATTAAAATTTAGGTGATCATTGTACACTAAATTACCCAAAATATCAAATTAATTTAAAATGGATATGTTTAGTTTTAAAACATTATATCATTGTGACATTATGTGTTTAAATTCTATTTTACCTTATTTATTAGGTAAATATTGATAATTTTATATCCATTCCCAATAAAAATATTTGATGATGAGTCACATTGCTCATAAATTAAATTTACCATTTGATATATTGGTATTGATTTGGAAATATCATGATAGGTGAAGCCATGACATTATTAATCCCCTCGATGCATCAATGGTAGTCATGAAAATATTCATTTGGAAAACATTAAATGGGTTTCCACGTATAGATTTAAAATATATGTATGACATATCACGATAATATAGGTTTTTAGGTTCTTGAGACATGACATATAATAACTATTCCTTTCCCTAATTGAGAAAATTGTTTTTTGTTATTATCCATGACATATTCACAATTATATTACCTATGGATTCCATTTATTATTATTTTATTGATAAAATATAATGTGATTTCTATTTTTCACATTTCAATATTGAATATTATTTATCATACCGTGATATTACAGTCATTTAAATCATATGTTTGTTCAATTATTTTCATTACCATATTTATTATTCATAGCGATTAAGAATATATTTTGGTGCACTTAACCCTTACATATCATTTTATCGTACACTTATTTTGTTTACTTTCCCTAGGTATCCATGAAATATACTGTGGATGATAAGAATTAATATTCCCAAGGGAATATTGTTATTCTCAAATAAAAAATATATTTTAATTTTTTTATTTAAATGTTATATGGGAATCGTCTATCTATATACGTTAACAAAAATTATAAAATCTTTAGCCCATATAGATGTGATTCCATATATCATATGCTAATGTGACAAATTAGACATAGGTTCTTGGATACTGGGGTCATGTGTCGCTACAACTTGGCTAAAAATGGAATTTGTTCTAGAGAATATCATTGTAAGGAGGTTTAAACACACAAAAATTGCCATTTAGGTTAAGAAATGAAAGTATTTTTGGGGTAGTTCCATGGTACCTCATATTTCACTATAAAGGTTTTTTCAAATAAACATATTGAAAATACCCTCAACACAAATTTTTTTACTAAAACTGTGACGACTATTGTCATATTTTTCCTTTATTGTTTCAAGGAGAATAAATAGTTTTTTAATGGGGGATTTGGTCATGTAACAATGTGGATGATGAATATTTTAGTTACTCTACCATTGGATAGGTGTCTATTACATGGTTGAAGCACAAATACATGTAAGATAAATATGAAAAAAATTTCATTCTAGAGTATTATTTAAATGAAAATGATGTATTAAGTCATGTGATAGTGTGTGATTCAAATATAAATCTTGGATTTATAGCCCTAACTATTTTGAATATGTGAGATAGTCAATTCCAAATATACATATTATACACCAATATGAAAAGGATTTTGCAGTGGACATATTGGAACATGATTTCACAATTTTAAAGGGAAATAAAGGAAAAATCCTAGGACATAATAATATACTATGATAATATCAATTCAAAATATATAAAGACTTATATTTACTTCTTTTTAAAAGGAATTTAGGGGAATTAAATGTGTGATATTTAGTTTTTTTAAATTTTGTAACTAGAAGAATATTTTAATCATACCAAAGGAGAATTGGTTCATTATTAATAGGGATGTAAGGTGATTCTCAAAGGATATGAAATGAATATTTATTTTTCAAAATTATAAAGAATAATCTTGGAATATATAAGACATAAAAATAATATATGAGCTCCATGCATATTTATTAATTTCATAGTAATGGAATTCATGACATATTTCTAACCATAGGTACATGGATTTAATCTATATATGGATGTGGAGTAGATTTGATACACCACTCTACTATAAACTCACTCATTTTTATTGATCAAGAGAATGAACCATGTGGATGTAATATTCAATTTGAGTCTATGATACTGGTGAGTTTGTTATTTTTTTGTTAGTTATAAAAAAATTGGGTCCTTGAAACTTCCGTAAATTTAATCAAAAAATAATTATTCTTATTATTTTAGGTGGCTGACACTTTTTCAATGCATACTACTTGTATTAACATAATTTTGGTAAAGTAATTTAATATTTACATTTTACGTATTTTTATTATCGGGTAATAATATGAATATGGGAGATAATTATTTATAATATTTTTATCAAAAGCTCATTTAGGGGTTTGTAAGATACTAGTGTACCATGATTCACCCCCACATCTTTGGGTATTTACTTTATTTGCAACAATTGGTCTTTTTAAAAAGAAAAAAAGGTTTGTTTGAATTTTTCTATACTTTTTGTTTAGACGTTATGTTTTATCCCAATAATTTTCCTTGTTTTGAAGAATTATTTTCTATAAGAATTTTTTATGTGTATTAATTAATGGAACACAATGGGAATTTATATTTATTTACCATAGTGTATAACTCATTCTAAATTATTTATACATGTATTTATAAGATATTATTGACAAAAAATTGGATATCTACGGAGCATTTCAGGAATTTCAAATAGCTGATAATGTAATAAATCGATTTATTCTCTATTTTTTAGAGGTCCTTAATAAAATTTTAATGATAAAATTAATGTAAATTATTATTATAATTTTTAAATGAGTTATTTCCATGTATATATTGATCTTGTTTAGAAATTCTTATACTAGATGAATGTCGTTCATTTCAATATCTAGAAAAAGAACCAGATCTAGGTTTTCTCTTATTGTTTACAGTTTTTACTATATGACCTGAATAGAATGTGAAATGAGTATGATAAAATTTGGTTCCATGGTGACCTTACAGTTAAAAATATTTTTGTTCTCTAGAGTATGATAAAAAAAATAGATCAACTATTTATTATTTCTTCCTTCAATGACATATTTTTTAGCACTTATTCTTCATTTCTTCAACCTAGATAGAAAATTCCTTGAACAATTTTTCTTTATAAATTTCTATAACTAAAATTATAGAATTATGTAGGTGAATTTCCTAGGTTTTATTTGAGTGGTAATTAAATGAGGAAATTACAAGTGGTCTACAATAAATATTTATTATTGTATGTGTTGATTTGACTGATTTACAATTTACCAAACATTATCTACCTCACTGTGTGATAAGTTCATTCCTAGAGTGGGGGATAAACCACATGAGGAAGTTAATATTTATCATTAAAATCATCATCATTAAGGGTATTCCCCCATAAATTAACATTTTCAATCTCCCACACTCTTTTAATTTTCTTATCATATATGGTGAGATCATTGTCAACTGTTAGTTTCCCAATAATATCAAGTGGATGAATCGATGAGGTCATAATGATTTATTCCCTTTATTTTTTATGAATATTAACTAATAATGTAATTAATCGCCCCCAAATACCCCCAGAAACTAGTATCCAAATCATTCCACTAAAAATATGAAGGGAGTTCTTATTCCCCATGGCATGTCGACTAAACATATCGGAATCAAAAACTACAGAAGGGAATGATTTCTCCCAAAATTATGAAGAAATTACAATACAAATATACATATATAAACTATAAATAAATAGAAAAATAATAACCAAAAGAAACATATGCGATAACTTAAACATTATTATAGAATAAATACCAGAAAAAGTAGTCCAATCAACCAACAAATTACAAGTATAATATGAAAGGAAAACAAAAATTTATGACTAATTCATATTATAAAGTGGGAAATATCCCACGATCTCATCCCCAGCTACCATTACACATCTAATGTAGTCACCACCACCTCCCTATAGTTCCTTTTCATTACTTGAATCAAAAAATATAACAAGGTCTACACATCATCGCATATATGTGCATGGTGTAAACTATGAAGGCTCAGTAGGATCCGAAATAGGTTATATATATATATAGACTCTCTATACAAATAATAAAAAAATTAATTTTAAAGAAAAAATGGTATTATAAATAATAAAATAGATTATAGTCCAATCATTGTAAATATTTTCCATTTTTTAAAAGCATCGAAACAAGATTTTAAAATTAGTATCAAAATATAATTTACATAAAAATTTACTTATACAAGATTTGGAATTTCAAAGCCAAAAAAACCAAGTAAATGTACATTGGTAACGAAGACAAGGATCATGATAGAACTATATATTAGTCTGCTTGTACCACTATCAATGACCAGTACACACTCATGGCCCTAGAACAATATGAATTACTGGAACACAAAATGAATAAACCTCGTAATGTTTTAAATATCAAGTCCCTAGGAAATAAACCGTAACAGAAAATGAAGACCATAAGATTGAACCCCCAAATAGTAAAATGAATGATGTATCTAAGATATAATATCTAAAAAAATACCCAAGGACTCTCATGTTCAGAATTTCCCAAATCATTCAAAATTAATTTTCATAAAAAATTTTGAAAAACCCTATATATTTTATCAACAAATATATAAAAAAATCATCACAACCCAATTCAAAATGCTTTAAAAATCCATTTTATTACCCAAGGCCATGTGAATGAAATTTTTTATATAAAATATATTTCCACACATAAATTGGTCATTCCAATTTATTTTCAAATCAATGTACAAAAAGGGAGAAACCATAGTTCAGTAAAAAAATACTACAGATGATACACCTACCTCAACTAGGGTTAAACACTACACCTAATCAGATCCACTATAACCAAAATTTAAAAAAATAAAACAGGAAAGGTCTTAGAATTAATTCCCATATCATATAATCAAATTACATAACCAAAACATATTTTTGGGAGGTTCGATCAACTTATACCACAAGGAATACGACTGTCACACCACAAGAAATATGATGTTGAGTATTTGGAGGAATATCACTTGAATGGTCTAGAAAGAATCAAAATGAAATGTCACCATATGGTTGGAAAATCTGAAAAAATTGCACAACACCACTTCTATGACCAACAACAATAAAAAACCAAAAATTTATCTAATGGAAATAGATGTAGTTCCACACACTATAGAGATAAAGTTTCAAAAAATGTGATCTATCTAGAGAATACACCCCCAAAAACCCTAAAACCCCAATCATTAGACTATATTTCATTCTAGGGAAGAAAATCTTGGAATTAATTAGTATTCATTCATGAAATTAATCAAACCTTATAGGCCTAAAAGTATTGTGTCATATTGAAGGGATTTATTATGTAATGTACCCATGAATCATATATGGTTAGAAAAACATTTCATCAGGTTAAAAATATATTAAACTGACATATTTATGATCTACAACCTAGTTTTTGATATAAGTAGACTTACGTTTCAAACTATTTTCCTAACTTCTTCCTAGTGATCCCTTTTCATACAAAAGTATATATTTTTTCCATAAATGTGTCATGTAGGCTACAAGTAACCTATGTTATGATTTAAAACTCCAAAAAATCATGATTCTATTTGATTTTTAAGAAGACACAATCAAACTGAAAATAGTGAATAATATTTTTCTAAGATGTTACAATATCCCCACCATCAATCATTTTGTGCCCGGTATGTATTTTTGAAGAAAGGTGGTTTGAAAAGAGGTGAGACCATTATTCCATCACTTAATAATTATGCACCCAATTCATTTGATAATATGATCCATGTCACCATAACACTTTGAACTATGGTTTAAAATTCCCGTATAATAAAATCACCAAAGATTCAATGATATCCATAGGTTTCTACACAACAGTAACATCTATATATAACTCTATCTCTTCCCAATTCAAAATTTAATAGGGATTAGGATGGAAATTTTTTAGTTGCGGTATGTGGAAAAAAATCAATTATACCTATCTATTATAATAGGAGTGATAATAAATTAGTAACCTCACTAAATAACTAAATGACCTAAAATGTTCCAACATATCTTTGATCCATTATTACAGGTTTCTTAATATTATAACAACCTAACTGGGAAGAAATACTCAAGTAAATTTGGTCACTTATAGAAAAATCCGAAGGATTGTATCAACAGTCCTCATTTGATTTTTCTAAAATCTAGCATTTTACTAGATGTAGAATTATATCCTGAATCATCCTTCTAGTATATTGAACAAGAATCATTCCCAAAATAATGGATTACCCCTCCTCTTCCCAAAAAGGGACGATATATAATGGGGACCATCAAAACCCACAAAGAGAATCATTCTGATAAATGGTTGATAAATATTTTAATAATCAAACTAAACTAGTCTTAGATGGCTACCAAATGATCCAATATTTTTTAATGCATATAAATGGATTATATCCTCTAAAATATGAATAACACACTCTGTCAAATTTTCAATCTATGGTTAATATGTTTTACTCCACATGACTGGAGTCCCAATGAAATCTTGGATACTCCCTTATAACCAAGAAGAAATCCAGGGATCCCTATCTAAAATAATGTCATATGGAACCCTTTATAGCCTAAAATTTTTATTCACATATAGTCTACCAAGATATTTATCATTAGTGGTGTCCCTTGTCAAAATAAAATTTGGAAATTTCATCAACCAACCAGCCACTACGTTGATTGAATTCTTCCCATTAGAATCCTTTGAAAATACAATAATAATGTCACAAAACACCTATTCCCATTTCACAACTAGTAAAAAATGTCTATGGAGAAAAACAAAAAAAAATGTATTCTCTCCTGTTATCTATTGGTAGGAATAATGGTGGGACACATAATCTGATATGTCGAACTTCGTACTAAACTACTATATTCCCTGTCTCATGTCATAATACATGTTCGTAGTTCATAGATAATTGGATAATGTATATCCATTAATGTAATACAATTATGAACTCCTCAGATATACTGGGGTGATAAAAGTATTTCTAAAGAAAATAAAACCATCAAAAGGGAGAGACCAAAAAGAAATGGTCTCCCCAACACAAACAGTTTCTATGATTCTTCAAAACTCATCATCATTATACATACCATGTAAAATATACTAAAATAGACTTGATGATAAATGAACACTAGATAGAACAATTCCAAAATAAACCTCTTGAGAATCCATAGGAAACTTGGAAAATAGACCCATCATGTTCCACTTGTCCTTTAATTCCATGAAATGTTTTGGAGGATTATTCTTGCTAAGAGCATCTGACAACATTCCACTTCCCTATGGTGTAAGTGATGTCTAATTAAAACATCATAAGGTATTATACACATATAATATAAATTATATTCATCTATTTCAATGAAATGGTATAAATAATACTATTATGGTCAAAACAACATTGAACCTATCCCTCAAAAGATAGTTCCTCCAACACTTAAGCGCATTAAAAATGAAAAAAAATATTCAAAAAAATATTGAGGTGATTCATTATCATACAACTAGATATGATGACAAACATAGGCTATAATATGATCCTCTTTAATAATAAAATAACCCCAACCCACCCTAGATGCATCATAGTACAAATACCCCATACCAAGATCAAGTAAGATTCTAATAGGTTATAATGTCATAAGTCATTTCAAATCTTTCAAATAATTCTCTCACAATGCATCAAATATGGATTAGACCCCTTTTGGGTAAGTTTATCCCAAGGTAACACCTACATCAATTAATATATTTACAACCCCTAAATGTATTTAGTAATACAAAAGAGGAATTTTGTCTTGAAAATGATTCATGGATACTCCGATGAAGAAAAACCCTTCACCGTCTTAGGATAGAATGAAAAGTTATTCTCAATAATCACATTTCCCAATAACATCACTTCCTGAATCAAAAAATATGATATGAAATATTTCCATTTAGATTTTTACTCCTTAGTATTTCAAAAAACAAATATTCTTTGGTGCAAATTCTCACACTAAAAACTCGAATAGACCAATATATCATCTTTGAACACAAACCAAAAATCATTGAGATAATGAGGGAATATCTAATTCATTATATCAATAAAAATTATAGGTGTGTCAGTAACAAAAAATGTAACCCAAATATATTCAAAATGGAAATACCTACTTCTAAAATCCATATTTGGTATATCAGACTGCTGAACCCTTAGTTGATGACAACCTAAAAAATAATTTTCATTCCAAAAAAAATTAATAACATTAAATGATCAACCCAGTCATACATTTGGGGAAAGGATAATTCTTCATAATTTGATCCTAGTTCAAATTATTCTATTACATGT
Organism: Viscum album; assembly: GCA_963277665.1. Lineage (NCBI taxonomy): Eukaryota > Viridiplantae > Streptophyta > Magnoliopsida > Santalales > Viscaceae > Viscum > Viscum album. The sequence continues at coordinate 1,223,252,243 of OY728139.1, read as the reverse complement.
AAAATAAATGTGTCTATAACTTTCATGGAGATTATCACTTGTTATACCCATGGAAATAGTAGGGATAAGAAACACATTATCATCAGATCATCTTACTAGATAATGAGCTCTTTCTTGTCCAAAAGTCCCATAAAATAATAGTGTATCTAGATCGGCTATGTACCTAACACCATTATAATTGTAAACCATTCAAACATATATAGGGTTTGATAGGATAAGTTATCAATAAAATACACGGAACATGGAAATACCATACCAACTCTTTGTCATCTACTGATAAAGAACAAGACATACCAAAATACATGCTCATACCTATTTCCTAAAAGTGTTGATAACTCCATGAAAAATGACATGTTTTCTACTGTATGTTTTAACAATTAAAAAAGTATATAGATATGAAAATTTTGGATGCAACTATATGAAATAAATATGTTTCAATATAAGAATCAACAAAAATTGTACCTCCAAATATCGCTTGACTCACATCAACCATTGGTGGAAAATAATCCCTTATGTGAAGGTTATTTAATCATAAGGATTGTGTCTACAACCCTATAGAATCTGAAACATATGATGGTGCTAAAATTGCCTCTGGATATATTGACTCTTGATCAAAATGAGGCATAAACATAGCCTGATAGAATCACTATAGATAGTCATCGTGGCTGCAACCATTGATCATCATCACATGACTGGAAAAAGAACGTCATGTTTGACTAAACATTCTATAATAATATAATTTTTAAGTAACACTATTGCATTAAATGACGGTTTAGAGGATTTCCACTATTGAACACCATTTATTCCACTCTTACATTCCTCATATCACATCCTATTATTTCCTTGTGCACTACCAATGCTTTCACTCATTTAATATGTGTGGAATAATAGCTAATCATGTCTTTTATGTTAATCTCTACCATCATAGATCTATCTACCATCAATGTATAGGTAAAAATATTTTTTACAAATACATGTGGTATGATATATTGTGGAAAACCATATGAGTAATTTATAGATTTCTTCTGATTTTTCTAAAATACATGAATAAAAAAATGACCCATCTCTATGAATTTATTAGAGTACTATGACAACAAAAACAATCACTTATATAAATACAAGAACTATAGATAATTATCCATCTTCAAATATTATGGATATAAATATAAGTAATAGAGGGTCTCTGAACCCTTCTTGTCTAAGAATATATGAATATTCTCATTAACCATGGAATCCCACCATCACATGATGGGACACTCAGGTCAGAATGGCGTGCACTTCACATTGATATTCTCTAGTGTATCATGTAATTAAAAGATATAATTTATCTTACATATCTAGTCCTACACCTCTTGAGGTTCATTCATGGTTTTAAAGGATGTTAGTTTCTCACATAATAATCCCCATGATTAATCCGTTTCTCCTTTGGCTATTGTTTGTAACTCAAAAATATTTTTATAGACATCTAATACATTTTATTCTATGGGAAGAACAAATCACCTGATAGCCTATATAATATTATGATCTAATGGTGGATTCAATTATGGTTTTTATACTTCACCCTCTTATGTATCTTGTGGGAAAGTCCTTGAAGGCATATCACTACACACACAAAACTAATGAAACAATCATAAACAGGGATAATTTAAGTTCAATACATAAAACCATAAGAAAAAAACTGAAATTAACTCACTATAGGAGACAAACATCTCAACATCCCATGGTAACTTGTGTTTCTTCAAGGATAATGGTTGAAATGATCTCCCCATAGGGGACATAAAACTCAACATCCAATGGTAACATTGGTTTCTTCATGGTATGATCTGGAAGAGAACTCACCACAAAATACCTCTCCTGTTCTGATAATCCTGTTCTTTTAGATGTCCCATAAGAATGAATATTCTGGAAAACGCAGATCATTAATTCTAATTTTCAATGAACTGAACTGGGATATACTCACAAACTGGTATTTTACATGATATACTACATACCTAAAGTGTGTTCTCGATCCCCACAGGTTGCTAAAAAGCATCTAGGCGTTAACAAAAATTATATTGTGTGATTTCAACCAACCTAAATAAGACAGAATATAATATAAAAACATATTAGAATGAAATATAAAAAAAATAACTCAAATATACATATTTCATTATTGAATAAATATGTCATAAGAAATATAATATAAAATTTTAGAACAAACCCCAATGTACAAGTCCAATATCAAATGAAAATTAATAAAAATATGAAATCACCATTTCATAATGTGGGAAGCATCTCACCATCTCCCCACCAGCAACTCATAATCAAGTGATGTATGGTTCAACCCCTGATTACTGCATCATTCTTTTTCCTGTATGAAATTACATAACAAAGTATACACACCATTGAAGGGTTATGTAAGGTGTGAGATAAACATGTTCAGTGGGATCCAACTCAATTATTCTAAATCAAGGCTCTATTAAAAACGCAAATACGATAATTTTAAAGAAAAAATCAAGATAAATGATAAAAAATGATTGTATTAAAATAGTGTTCCATATTTCCCCGTATTCCTTTCTTCCAATTAATTTTTGGAAAGCCATTTTGAAGTAGTATTTTTAATTAAAAATTTCAAATTCTAATACATTATATCAAATCTAAAATAATAAAAAACAATGAAGAATGGTAAAAACACCATGGATTACAATAGCTTAGACTAGTAGACTACTTCTACCATAATCAATGAATGGTTCTTATTAAATCTCTTAAAAATATTGTACAATGGAGCATAGGAACACCTGATGTGTATACTCTAATGATGTAAATATCTTGTCCATAAAAATTAGGCCTAGGTAGTAAATACACCCCATGAGTTAAACCTTTGACTATAAAATAGACAATGGCCCTAATCGATGCCTTCCACCTAAGTACCTAAGTATTCTTATGTTATACATTCCCCAAGTCATTTCAAATAAATATTCAAAATAAATTTTAGAAAAACCTTTTTCTTATATTAGACCTTTTTTAAAATATAACTTTATTCACTATCTTAAAATTCTTTTAGAATTCAATTTTACTTTCCCCTAAACAATGGGAAAGAATATATTTTTCATAAAATCCATCAATTCAACTAAATCAATCTAGCCAATGTATTTATAAATCAATTTATAAAATAGGATCAATCATGATTACTTATAAAGAGGATAGATATGAAAGAAACCATATCAACATGGTTCGAACACAACCCAATATGGGATCCACCAACATAAGAAATAAATTAAATACAACAATGATGTTCCTATAATTGATTTCCAAATTTTATAATCATATTTTTTAACATAAATTATTTTTTTGGTGGTCTAATTAATGTATACCACAAATACAAAACATGTCATAGAAAACCCAGCATTAGATTTGGCAGGTAGAAAAATATCCCAATATGGATAAATAAATCATCAAAAAAATAACAATAATGACAATGAATACAAAAAACATAGAACCAAACTATTATTGTGACCCATTTAAATTATTGATTGGAAAGGTCTCTTACCGAGAGGGATAACACATAACATCCATGGAGATTAAGAACCAGAATAAGGGACCTGATTAGAGAAGAGACGACCAGACTCGCCTAAAAGATCCTAGGGTTTAGAGAATGGTATAAAAAGGGGGAATGAATTAGGATTCATTATTTTAGTTAATAGAAATTATTATACATTAATGTTTGACATTATAAAATTTTTATTTTTGGTCTGAAATCCCCATGAAACATATACAATGATTAATGCATCACTTCATGTTAAAAAAATAACCCCAACATATTTATTACATTTAACAGGGTTTATAGTGTAAATACACTTACTCCACAAACTATTTTGAAGGTTTTTTCCACATGATCCTTTTACAATGTAAAATAGAAATTTACAATCTATTTTTGTCCTGTAGGCTATAAGAAACCCATGATATTTTTAAAAGCACTAAAATAATTCCCAAATTCCCGTTAACCGAAATAAAAAAATTCTCAAACATAAAATAGTGTATATGTTTTATTTAGGATGTAAAAAATAAATATGTTGAGGAAATTCTAAATCACACCCGTTATCATGGTTTTTCCATTGATATTGAGTACGCAAGGCTTGATCACATATCTCGACATAGGAGGCATTTTTGGTTGGGGGATCGTTCTAACTAGAATCATTATTGGGGTTACATTTAGTGACATTGATGATATCAAGGGTGATAAAACAACTTGATTCATACCTTTTGGGTATAATATTATCCACATTATTAGTGATGTGTAGGGCTTTATTTGACCAAATTAAAAAAATACACATGTAATCTCACTCAGTTGTATCAATCATTCTTCTTTGGGAACATAAACCATTGTATACCATATGTAGTATCCCCTTAATATTAGGTTTAATATTTTACAACTTGATTAAATATTTCATTAGTCCCTCTATTCTAATATAATCTCCTCTAACTTTATATTTTTGGATTCTTGATAGATATATTGTCTTGTTTTCTATCCAAGGGGGGTCACCATTAATTTTGAATATATATTTCATTAGGGTATTTTTCATCATTTGTTATCATGTCATTCCCTATCTGAGGTTGTGTGCATGGATGTTAATTGGGATTAAAATACCCCAACTCTTAGTTCTTTTTTTAATAAGTTAAAAATACTTCCAACTCAATATGATAGTGTTTTCCTTGTGTAGTTGGTATTATTAAGAACAATTATCTACATTCTTTGTAATATTATATTATAGAATATTTTAGATGATTCTATTTTTTATGAGGTCCCTGAACACTTCCAATTTATATTTATGTGGGAAAAATACTATAATTGGGATAAATTGGATTGGTTTTGGAATTCCTTTATATGACCGATATTCATTTGGGATGGATTGAATAAGGACTCTATTAGTGGCTTAGTGTCATAAATGGAATCTATTTCCATTCATTTTGATATGGAGGGATAGAGGATTGGGAGGCTTTGTATCTTTAATTTTATTTGAGGAACTATTGAAGGTCAAAAATTTATATCATCCTAAAAAATAATTATTTTGAATAAAGACAAAAGGAATGACCATGATGACACATGAAGCATGTCAAGGGGCCTGATGTGATGCAAACAAAAGGACTCCCCCCTAAAAATGGTCACCCACTCCAGGAGAAAATAATGAAAACAATTGAAAACAATAATGATTTTGTGATGAGAAGTTTGAGAATCTATAAAATAGGCAACCTTGTTACCCTCCCACCATGTGTGAAGCATACTCACGTGGAAGTTGATAATCCATCGACACTTCCTAATGGTCTAAGAGATAGAGAAGCATTTCCTTCCATTACCATTCAATGATTCATGTAGGATAAGTGAATCAATTTCAACCACAACCAAGGTTACATTACTCTGTTGACATATACTATGGCCTTTGGGGAGAGCCAAGGATTCATCTTGAAGAGAATGACCTTATCTAAAGAATGAGTTGAGCACAAAAATGATAGAACCATCTGACTAATAGACCAAAAAACCTCCATTATCCACCCTAATAATCTATAACCATATGTGTTTAGTTTAATACCTAGAGTATGAGGGTGCCAGTGAACCCAATTACCCTTCGCATTGTTGCGTATAAGGGTGTAGGCGAAACACCTTCACAAAAGATATTGAGAGTTGGTGTATCCTCCCTAATATTCATAAGACTGATCATGTCCAGTAACACATACATAGTTTGGATGACCATAGTCTCTTCCTAATTCTATGCCACCTTAAAATGAGAAGAGTTATGAGACCTCCAAATGCATCAGCAACCTGCAAGAAGAAAAATGGATCTCACCTTCTTTTTTTGGACCTACATCACCAGCACCATGAAGACACTGATATAAAAAGTTTATGACAATAAGAATTGAGGTTTATAATCCTATTAAGTCCCCAAATTATTTCCAAATACCGTAAGACCACTTACTTTTGAAAAAGTGGTGGTTGATAGATTCCACCAATTATGTTTTCCAACCTGATCATTGGGATGCAAGAGGAATATTTAATCGTTTAATGTTCTTATCTATAGATAAATCCCAATAATTAATTATACACAAGAAGAAAATATGATTAGTATGTGACTCCATTCTTCGTTGAATCTCCCACCATTCATCATTGTTTTCATTTATGTGAGCCACCTTTTTATAGTCCTTTGCAGAGAATGAACCTGAAGTATAAGCTGTAAATACACATTGATATTTCCCCATGTGGATCTCAATTGAGTCATAAATATTTAATTGATCCATGTTTAGGATGGTTTCAATGAAACTTGGGTAGCTATTGGCCTCTATAAAAGTAATTCTAGGGGATGAGGATGCATGGAACCCATTGGAGGAGCCAACCCATTTATGAAAACAGAAAGAAATATCACCCATTACCATGATCCAGCATGAATGATACTATATAACATGAAAGTGAGAAAGGAATGAGAACCAGATAGAGGATGAGTTTTCACCTACAACAGCAAACTCTTCTATGTGTTTATTCTTCATATATATCTCCCAAAGAGACTATTCTGAAAAAAATTCCCATCAATCTTTTCATGCATATAGGATATGGGATGCTTCAAATTCTTCACTCTTATACCACCATTGTAAATGGGTTTAGACATTCTCTCCTATGAATCCCAGTGATGCTTGACTTCAGACTGGGTTTCCCTTAAAAAAAGATTCTGGAATTTAATCTCTGTTGTCGATAAACCCCTTAAGGGACCTAATAGTATACAACACGTGCATCAGAATGAATGAAAATATTACATTAATGTGGGATACTATACCTCAGAAATAAAGATACATTTTTTCATGTTATGAAATCTATCTGAAATCCAGCCCATGATCTGAACAAAATTCTAGATTTTTAGACACCCTAGAGAGACAGGTGTCCCAAGATACTCTATTAGGAAATGAGCACATTGTATTTTTTTGAGACCTGTAATATAGAAAGATCGAGTGTCTGATCAACTACTAGAGATAAAAATGATACATTTTGAGTGATTAATCAGTTGGTTGATCCACTTGTTTTAGTTATCAAAGACATCAATCACACCCATGGTTAACCTCAAATTAGAATTTAGAAATATGATAGTGTCATCCTCATATATGATGTGGGAGATACTATTTTGTTTCATTCATCATATATATGAAAATATTCCCCCCTGAAAAATAACTTATTGATATGGTGATTAAGGACGTCATGAGAATGAATAAAGATAATAGGGAACAACATACCCCCATTCCGAATTCCACACACCTCTTTAAAGAAGCAATATATCATCCCCAAAAATGTAACGAACAACAAAACAAAACAAAAGTACCTGATAACAATATGAATTTTCCAGGAGGAAAAGCTCATTGATTTTTTAACCCTATGGATGAAATTAATTTTGATTCTTTTGTATGCTTTATCCATATCCTTCTTAATCACTATCTTCGATACAATTTCATTTTAATTGATGTCATTGGTCAGATCATGCACCAAATAAATTGATCCTTGTATCGACTGACCCTTGTTGCACCAATGCTGCTACTTAGAATCCCAATGATGATCGTAGGAGTTGATCCAATTGTTAATAGAACTTTCAATAACCTTTCAAGTGAAATTACACCGGCTAACTATTCTATAGAGGAGGATACAAATGAACCTTGACTTTTGGGACAAGCACTAAAGAGGTAGTTCACATCACATGGGGAATGACGGATCCATGGAAGATATCTATCACTACCTTAAAAATATCTGATAAAACCACACTCCAAAATATTAAAATAAAATACCCTAAAAAACATCCAGGCATTGGGTGATTATTGGGTTGATCCCTTTTATCTCCTCATAAATTTCATGTTCATTTGGGATTGTTTCAAAAGAATCATTATCATTACTTGTAATCACATGGGGGATAACCTCAATAAACTCATCTACACCTCTCAAGTATCCTCTAGATAAGTGGTGATTAAGACCATATATAGGATCACTGAATTGGGAAGATTCTATGGAAGCAACCACCTTCGGGTTTTCAGAGTAAGAACCATCTCTAATAATGATATTGGTCCGCAAAAATATCTTTTTCTTTTTAATACATGCTAGAAAATAGGTCGTGTTTTGGTCACCCTTACAAATTCACATAGTCTGTGTATTGTCATAGGCCAACCATTCATGGTGGAGAACCATCTCATCCAATAACTCTTTCTCTATAGAAATCATTATAAAGATATGATTATTCCAGTTCACTTTAACAGTGGACACAAGGAAATCAATGTCTAACTTGGTTCTATCCATTTATTGGAAACGTGTTGGTTGTGAGGATACCCATTTCCTTAAATCCTCCTTAAAAAATAGTAGCATATTATTTAATCTAATCTATAAGGATATTTGGGATGGTTTATTCTACGACTCCTCCATCATTTCTATGTAACCTTGCATGTCATCCGAGATATGGGAGAATGAGAACTACTCATCTTTTTCCTACCTCCATGAGAGGGAAAAAAGAAGATAAGAGTGATCTTAAATTCCCCAAAGAATATGAGTTTACATTGATTAATAGAAGGATGATATTACATTCTCATTGACAAAGTACCCATCCACAAGGCATCAATTTCATTGATTACATTTCATGTTATTTCACTAGATAAAATGGTCTTTCAAAAATCCAATGTCCATTAGAAATTTTAGTTCCATAAAAGACATAGTGGTTTCAATTTCCCTCTTAAGAGATAATCTTTTTCATTTTTCCTATGGATCAAGGATTATGTTGAAATTTACCACCCAAAACCATGACAAAATACCATGATCTAATGCTTCTAGATCATGAAAGAGAGTCTTTCTGATTTCCACAATGCTAATTGCATAAAACAACAAGAAGATGAAACTACAAGAGTTGGTTAAGACCTTTGAAGAAATATAGGGATATGATGTGGTGACTAGCTCCACCGAGATATACTTATTCTATAAAAATAAAATATTCATTTCGAAAGGGCATCCGTATAGAAAAATTCTCATATTTAGATGTTGATCCTACTCATGTAACGTAGTGGAAGATTTTTTGGTCTCAAAAACCAAGACAAGAGAGATTTTGTTTTTTTGGATTTTAGTGGAAATATATTTAGATTTAATCTACGACCTCCTTCCATGATCATTCCATGAAATAAAGTTAATCATTAAACCTATCATGTATGGACATGGACCTAGAATAAGTATCCCCATTGATATTGGAGTTGGAAGGAGAAAATTATTTATATGGTCTCATTTATTCATTGTGAAACATTAGGAGGTGATAACAAGGGGTTTTCCATATAGAAATATGAAGAAACCTATGTGTTAAGAGAAGCATGGAACAAGTCCTTGTTAGAGGCTTTAGAATGAAAGAAATCTTGGGCCTCACCCAGAGGGAGCCATGTCAACACACCCTTGGGGGTATGTGAACATACCTTTGAATATAAGAATTTAGAGGGATATAGATTTCACTTATATGATCAAGAGATAATTCCTCTTGATCCAAAAGGGAACCATAACAAGAGATTGGGGTAGAGAAGGCCCATTCATTTGATGGACCCAGGTCACAAGGATGAATCACCTCGGGAAAAGGGATGATAAGTAGGTATCTTCCATGAGATAATATGATACAAGTAGTCTAGGGAATCCTAGATTCCCCAAACTGATATTCGATCAGATTCAAAAAATGGATTAAGGCCAAATAGGGAGGAGAATTAGGGGAGTAGGGGGACAGGGGATCCAGATTCTTCAAGGTGCCAGAAGGGGAGGATGCTTGAGAATTTGAAACCATAAGGAGGTCCCTTGTCCCCGGGGGTAGGGAAGCCTAACATCAAAATACCCCATTGAATAGGGAATGCATTTTTGGGTGAATGACCTCTCAGATCCATCCCACACATTCTATTGATTCCTTCTGAAAACTGGATGAGAGTTCCCTTGAAGCAGATAAAAGAACAAAACCTGCTGGGTGAAAAGGACATAAGGGATTGGTTCCATGAAAATGTGTCAAAAACATTGAGCATGATCAGATCCAGAATATGATAGAATATGTCAAATTCAACATTGATGGATTACAATGCAGAATCATCCAAATGAAGGGTACGACCATCTCCCTAGAGAAAGAAATCCAACGAGTTACCAATGGAATGTAAGGAGGGAAACTAATGGTAAAGGATACGGAATTATGGACGAATGATCCACATTTCCACAAAATATACTATCACCCTTGATGAGCCTTCATCACTTAATGAGATATATTGAAGCACCACATACTAAAAGAATTATGGGCATTACACCAGACTCAAATAATGTCATCCAGAGACTCCAGGTAAATGCCGAATGATTTCTAATTTAGAGGGGATATGCGAGCTTGATACAGAAAACCCGAAGAGCTATTGAATCCGTGTAAAATATACAACGATAGTTTATCATCATCGAAATGTGCTATCAGGGTCCAAAGGAGAGGGACACGGCTTATTTTATTGCCTTCACTGGGATATCGAGCACTAGAGAATTACCTTTTGGATGACTAACTGAGATCTATGATGAATCATTAGGCATGAATGGAGCTGAATGTTGAGAAGAACCTACATGAGCATATTTAAATGAAAAATGGGGGAAGTAGGAAGAAAAATGATGTTTATTAAAACTAGGAAACAACCATGGGGGAATCCACTGGAGGGTCGGGATCTTCAAATGCCAGAGGACGTGCTACCACTGATGAAGAAAACATTGAGGGAGAAATAGTCTGGAGAATTTGAAAATAGGTGGTACGTGAGGCACATTCTTCTAAGAGCACTTAATAAAATCCATCCATTAATTAATAAGATTTTATCATAAAAAACTAATATACATATCCTATTAGTGAAATAAATATTGAGTTGAAATTGAATTCTTTGACTCCTCTAATTATTAAACAATAAGTTATAAATTAAGGAACAAATACTTTCCCATACCCATAATGTTTAAATGGAGAGATACCATAGGAATGGAACACTGGATTATATAGATCCTATATAATAATGCATTCCAAATATTTTCCACGTGTCTATTTGACAAGATACATCCTTCTACTAAAAGTCCAACAAGTTAATTTTTTTTTGATTGTTCACTAACCATCTTAATTTGCTCAGCATAACCTATATATGGTATACATTAACCATTTAAATGAATTTTTAGTTTATATTTTTCTAGAAAATTTGGAGAATATATTCTTCCTCAATTGGCTTGGGAACTACATATTAACTAGTGGCCATGATCTAATTCATGGCCAGTATATGGTATTTATCTCACTAATTACAAACTATATTATAGTAAGATTTTCATTCAAATAATTCCTGTTTTGGTTCATCTTCTTTTTTTTACTGTTTCCCCATAGATTTTTTTTGTAGAGTCATATTTCTTTAGGAACATCCTTATATAAAAATTAATAACTATTCTAATGGAGGAATTGATAAGGATTGATTACTCTATGTATCTATGATTAATTCAAAATGTTTCAGTGTTTGAAAGTTAGTCCCCTATCATGTGAAGAACTTATTTTATGATGATATCCTAGTATGAGTGTGACATTGTACTATTTGGGATATCTAATGATTAATTTATGGATGGTGAAGCTATATTAGTGTAACAACCATGACTCAGGAAACATAGATTCCATAGTAATATTACGTTATTGGAACAGAATGCACAAGTTATAATAGGATCCAACATCATAGTACCTTTGGAATACAAGATACATATACATTTTTCAAAATCACACTTGAAAACAAAAAATAAAACATAAAAATATATGAGATCATTATTATCCCTTCTATAGTATCATTGGAAATTAAATATAGTTCCCCTATAGGTTTCCTAGGGAAATAGAAAAAAATATGTGTTATTTTCGATTCATAGTAAGGAGTAATGTTTGGAAATATCATTCATATAACAAGAATGGAATCAATAGTATAGAAGAAAAAAATACTTAATATAATTCCATAATAAAATTAGACTTATAATTTACTATATCCATGATAATAAATAAAAACATAGATACCGATTTCGGATTAAATACATATATAATACATAATGTTAAATATCATAAACATGTCTCCAAGGCCTTCTTCTAATAAAACATACATAAATGTGAATGGAATTTTCCAAAACTGTTTGTAGTTTGTCATAGGTATCCTAGATATGCATCTAAGGGCTATATAGATCATTTTCCAACCATGAACAAAACAACTCTAATGCATTCATCATATAAAGGAATGAATAAACTATATAGTATATAACTAATATGTATTAGTAATCAAGATAAATATGTATTGCAATATTATGTATATAGATTGAATATATTTCCAGAATTAATAAATGAAATAATTTGAATGTCTAGGAGAGTATATTGAAATGGTATTAGAAACTATAAGTTATTATAAATTTAATATGAATACCCTCATCAACGAACTAAGGATAATGTGGTAAAAATGGTACCTTCGAAGATCATTACTATTAATAGAATATAGTAATTGATTTTGGTAATTTTCAATTATAGTATTTAAATATATGGTTTTAAAATATTTCATTAAGTTTTTTAAGGAGTTTCAGAATTATCCAAAGAATATCCTTTGGAGTTTTTATCCAAGTGTTCATTCTTAGGCCCACTCATCATGCACCGACTAAATTTTGATTCGATATTAATCATTAAATTTTTAGGGATATTGTGCCTTGGTGTATCTATGTGATGTTCTAACATGTGTCACTGAATTCCCATGTAATATCACCTGCTACAAGGAATAGTATAGTGAAGTCTAAGTTCTATCCCATGGGGACTTTAACTGGATTTTAAAAGACCATGGCTTAAGACCTTTTGGGGTAGGAGTCGTTTATAGTTTGTTTTAGTTTGGGAAATACTATTTCTATGGTGGATAATCTTGTCTTCAATAATAAATAAGGTATTGGGGTTAATTTCACATATCTCAAGAAAATGTGATCTTTAACTTTGACGTGGTGGGATCCTACAGTTTGGGCTAAAAAACAAGAGAAGTTCATTAGTTGACTATGGTCAAATCAACTAGCTCTACCTAAGTGGTTAACTATTTCTTGATTTGGAAATAGTAACAACATTGGATCATTAAGATTGTATTTAAGGATATACATGATTTTAGGCTATTTATGATAGCCTAATCTACTTTAACCAATATTGGGTCATTTTCTTGATTATCTCATGGGAGGAATGTCCAATTGAATTGAATAGGCATTGATTGTTTATCCTGATTACTATCTCTTAAAATTTCCACGTTATGATTTAAATATATTGTTAAATTTCAGGTACGCCTACTCTTTACCCCTACCTTGGGTGTTTATAGCCACTCATAGTAGGTGGAGATGAAAATAATTAATTTATTAAAACCTTACATGACATGGTATGAACATTTGAATTTAAATTATTCACAGTTATGAAAGGGTTCGAATTCAAAAAATGGAATGAGCATGAAACCTTGGTTTCAGAAATATAAATAATAATTTAATTAAATGGATAAATGGAATGAATGTGGAAATGGATGTGATATTAATTAGTTGATGAATGATGGTGAATGATGATGGTGATTCAAAAAATGGAAATAAAGGTGTTGTTGAAAACAAGATCCATGAAACTTGAATTAAAATAAATAATGAAATGGTGAATAAATTTGAGTTTAGGGGAGGAGTCAAAGGAAACCCAAATGTAACAAAAAGAATAAAATAATTCCACTTTCAAACCACTTCAAAACCACCTTAGTGGTACTTTATTTATATCCTAAAAATTACATGAAGTCTAATGTATTTGAAATTTTGTATTTCAATTATTTATAAATCTCTGGAGTTTTTTAATCTTATGCATATCCTATCTGAGATATGAGGTTCAGTTTCTTTCACATCATGTAATTTTGACTCATGACACGTAATAGCATTCTAGCTACATTCCTGGAGTGGAATTATCACTCAAATTGTTTGATTGAATTCACGTCATGTATTGGTCATTCACGATGTGTACTGGGTTCTTCACTTGAACTCTCCTCGACTTGGTTCATGATATTCAACATCCTGTGAGACACTATTACACAACGTGAACTTAGGTTACATGACGTGTAACAAAAAAATTGAATTTTTCTCCATTATTTATTTTGAATCCTTGGAAACCTATTTCCAACAAAATTCAGCATAACTCAGCTGAGTTATTAAAAATATAATTACAAAATATTTAATTGAAAGTTAATATAAAATGTATATGATTTTCTCTTAGAAAATTCCCCCACAGATGATTAATTTATTGTCCTGATGAAAAAATGTATCAATATAGATTTCAAAAATAGAAAAGAAATTTTGTAAATTGAAAATTTTAATTATTTCTAGGAATATAAAACTGATTCTGATGCTTTCATAGGGGCATGTGCATAAATATTCTTGAGTAAGAAAGGTGCGGTTTCTTTTCCCTGCATTCCAACTTTCCAATGGCGGTTGGTATCCATTCCTTGTTCAGGGATGTTTACTCCTTGATCGAAACGGGATGATGGGATGTCAGTTCTTCCTTCCATGGACTCCTCCTGGGAATTTGTCACCGAGTCTGGGTCTCCCTTATAGATTTAAGACATTGTTCATGAAACTCTTCCTAGTTCCATATCTTTATGGACACCAGTTTATTACACTACTTCTGTCAGGACATTTCAAAGGTTCTAGTAAGAGAAGCAACCTTCAGTTAGGGGAGTAGTCACGTTGGACATCATCGGCATGTATGGATGTCGGAACACTGGCACGACTGGGTTTCTTCCCCTAATTATAGGGCTTCTCAAGGGCACAAAAACCCAAGTATTCCAACGTCAAACATGGGGAATCATATGCCATAGGTTTGTATCTAAGGTTTTCCTCAGATTCCCATGTTTAACACAGGGTATGCCGTAGGATTAACGTCCAGCAGAGATGGATCAAACTGATCAGAACACTTATTAAAGTGGATCAGATAGGTGGAACCTTTGGAGGCAACACTGATTTTGGGTCCAATGTGTGTTTATCTTCCCGATTATTTTTGTGTAGAATAGGGAATTAGGTGGCATGATCCCATCGGGATGTGGTGGTCGGGGTAAGAATAAGGATGGATGATGGAGTGTTGAATGAAGTGGATGGTTAATGGGATGGAACCGCAGTGAGGAAAACAGTAATGTTGGTCTTGAGTCTCAAGGAGACTTCCTATGTATCCCAGTGGCAGGAAATCAATGTCCGCGTAGTTCATTAGGTCAGTGAAATGCCTAAGGATGTGTCCTGTGAGAATGGATGCATGTATTGGACCCAGAGGAAATGGAACCTCTTATTTGGGGCATTACATTCCAGAAACACATAGTCTCAAAGGAATGACCAGGAAATGGACTTGAATTGGGGGAATACACATTGGATGACAACCCGATGATGTGTATGGGGCCCATGCATGGTTAACAACCCATGTTGGTTGGACACCACTTGGACGGACCAAATATAAGGGTCCCATCATATGGGATTGCAATGACATGTCGTTGAGTAGGGGACGCAATGACATACCGCTGATTGAGGTCACAATGGAATACCGGTGGATAGGGTCACAATGGATTACTACCTAGTGGGGTCACAAGGGCTTACCATTGGATGGGGTCACAATGGCTTACCGCTGGATAGGGTTGATCCTGATGGAAGATTCCTACATAACCTGCCTATGAGATAGAGATCAAACCCACGTAGTTCATATGGGATAAGGGTCGATGGACCGACGTGAAGGGGAACCTGGGTTCCAATTGGATTGTGGGCATGAACCTCATGGTGGTTTCCTACCCACTGTGCCTTGGTAAAAATAAAATACCTCATAGTTCATGGAGAATTTTGATGAAATTACATGAAGGGGATTGAAACTAATGGATGGTGGGATTGGACCTCAAGGAGGATACCTATATAAATTACCTTGGTGAGGATCAAAGTCCATGTAGTTAAGGTGTGTGAAATGGATTACCGCTGACTGGGGGAAAAAGGATTACCGTTGATCGGGGGAGATAATGGCTTACCACTTATTGAGGCTCACCGTTTAACGTCATGAATTATAAGGGTGAACCAACATGAAGGAAGATCTAGGGCCCAGATGGATGGTGGGATTGAACCTCGTGGAGGCTTCCTATGTACCTTGCATTGGCTAGGATCAAAGACCTCATAGTTTAGGTGGTGAGCGAACCGATGTGAAGGGGGTCGGAACGACCAGGTGTTTAGCATGAACCCTAGGGGGGATTCCTACATTTCTCGCCTTGGAAATGATCAAATACCTCATAGTTCATGTTGGTTTTTGGGGCTCAAACTCGAGGCTTCCAAGAGATGATTTCATTTTGGATGCTTTCCCTAATCCCACATGAGTCATGCTTGGTGTGAGAAAAAAGAGATTACAAAGACATGACGATCACAGCGCAAAGGTGTGTCTGTGGGAAGTAGAGTGGGGCTTATACGTGGTTAGTGGACCAAAGAGGAAATAGGGGGTTATGCATGGTTAGCAGTCCAAGGTGATGGAGAATGGGACTTACTCCAGGATAGAGTCTCGAGTGGTGACAAAGCCCAGTGGGAGAGTGATTTGTCATCCAGGAAGTGAGGAGTAGTAGGGGTGTTGCCTCCTACAAGGAAAGCTAGGGGCTTACACCTAGGTGGTTTCCCATTCACCATGGATGGACGCCTCTACAATAAAGATGATGGCATTCCTTGTGAGGAATGATCTCACTCTCGTGGAGACCAGTGGGTGTAGAGAATGTCCGAGATGGGGCACCCTGCATACGCAACACAGGGTGAGTCACAGTTTAACATCATGTGCTGAGGATGAAGGTGCTTGGCAGTTTAACATCCTGCAGCTCGAATGGGGTGGGTTTACTCCACACCCATATGACTTACATAACTGGCACCCACTACACCTTGGTGAAGAGAAGGGACAGGCAACACCATGGCTAGGGGGTGTTATAGAGTGAACCATTGGGGGGCCAACGTTAACGTAGATATGCGATGAATTAATAGTCGTTAGAATTCCAATACGAAAAATAATGTGGTGAAGAAACACAACAGGAAATATCGTCCAAGGGACATTGAAGTTACTTCGTATGAGCCTAGAGGGTCATAATGGAAAATGGTGTGTGTCGTAGATGTTTTGGATGTGGGAGGCACCCGAAAATTATGTCTAGAGGAGAGACATCGAACACTTGCGCACAAGAAGGGAGGATTGCGCGCAAATGGAATAGTTGTGTAGGAAATAGTGGGTTGGCATGTAAATGAGGCACTAGCATGGAAAATACTAGGTTGGCATGCAATTCATCTGCTTGCATGAAAATTTCTGGGCCGATGCGCAATTGAGCCCCTTGCACAGAAATTTTTGAGTCAGTGCACAATTGGAGGGATTGGGCACATAAAGGGGAGTCATAGTTTTTCATGAAAATAGATGGGATTGCGCACAAGACATATGGGTTATGTGTAATTTACTAGGATTTCTTGCAATTAGAACAGATTGCATGAAATTGAAAGGGATTGTGCGCAGGGGATGGGACTCAAAGTTATTTTGACAAGGGTTAAGCTCGTGCAGTCTCATGTGAAGGCGGACCCTTTGGTGACATGTCGTAAAAAATCTCGTACATTAAAGACATCTATTTCACATAGGAGAGGTGGATTCCGTGCAGAGAAGACAGTTCAGATTTTTCAGCAGTCAGAATTTGAAGGGGTGCCCTTCTATTTATAGGCGCTCGGGATCACCCGATCCGCGTGGAAACTGGCCCATGAAATAGTTTGCACACCAGTGTCGGCATTGCAAATGATCTTCTGTGTAGTGTGCTGCGCGCAAAAATCCATGCCCGCAGTCGGTGGTGTGAATGTTTATGCACCAGGGCAGAAGTTTCTGCGTTCCGGAGGAGTTTTCCACGCAAGGGAAACCGTTTCTGTGTGGCATGGATGTTTTAATTTAGGCACGGAACATGGCCCCAGATCCCACTTTTTTCCATGTTGGAGATATTTTTTCATTCCTAGATGAGATTTTTCACGCGGCCTTACCTGGCCCCCCAGGCTGCCTCACCGTTTCAAAATATTCCCTCACTTTATCACACAAAAACATCCTTCAACCCTTGAGCATTTTTTCGGCGTCTACGAATGCCCCCCCCCTTGAAATTAGATTGATGAGGGGACGCAAATGTCGGATTCTGAGGGAAATGATGAAACACATAACTGCCTAGATTATGTGCATAAAAAACCTGTAGGTGCACGAAAAACTAGGAAGTCACGTGCAAATCACTTTCCACATGCGTGAAAAATTCCAGCTCCACGCCTATAAAACCCCTTGCGGGTCCCTCAGTCCGTATGGATTTTTCACGCGGGATAAGTCTTGAGATCTCGCATGTGAAAAACGTTCCCGGACTCAAATAAAAAACTGCATCGGTTGTGTTAAATTCCCCATGTTTACCAGCCGTTTTACATGCAGACCCATGTATTTTCACGCCTCGGCCTCTGTTTTTCCCGTCTGCTCCTAATTTTTCACACGAGATCAAGATTTTTCACATGGAATCTTGATTTTTTGTGCCAACTACTCATTGTTTTGCATCTCTGCCTAGTTTTTCGCGCCGACTCCTTAAGACCTCACTGGAAGAAGATGGCTGCCAATTGGGTTGACACTGACAGAGATGTTGTGTTCGCTACTCGAAGATCTATGATGGTTGCCAACCATGAGATTTATAGTGCCCAAAAGATCATATCCAGCAACCATACTCTCTTCAACCTGTTGACCCCAGCCCAGAAGGAGTATGCACTATCCGACAATTTTCTGATATGGGACTACTGTATTTTGGAGGAGGTTCTCATGCCCCGATTTGAAGTCAACACATCTTGGTTGTGAGTGACCCACAAGGATGACCTACCTCGATATAATATCACTTACAATTTCCATCCTTCCAGAGAAACTTGGAATATGGATTTTTACGTCAGAATCCCCGGACCAGAACCATTTTGGAAAGTGACCCAGTGGGAGAGGACTCCCCGGCCCATTACGTAATTTCATTTTTGACAGAGTGTCACTGATGAAAATAAAGGATAGTTGTAGGATAATGATCTGATATCTAGGGGAAATTTCACCAGTGAATGGGCCTGGGCGTATTGGGTATTCCAGACATGTGACCAGTTTTGGGATGAACTGCGGCACATCGGGTTGTTCGAGGTGGTGTGGACGTCACAATTCCATTTCTACCATCAGCATGATCATAGGCATGACCTCTTTACCCAATGGTCCTCTGATACCAATACCTTCCATATTTACCATGGATAAGTTCGTATAATCCTTTGGGACATTCATTGCATTGGGGGTATCCCTTTGGCCGAGATCCAGTATGATGAATTCATTCCAATGAGAACATTTGGGGATACAGATCCCGAAATCCTATCCTAACATTGCATCTATTGGAGATTGGTAAGGAGAGGATGGAGGTCAATGACATTTTTAAGGACATTTCCTCCAAAAAAATGGTTTATCTTGTTTCTACAAAGGGATCTAGAAGTAAAGATGATGAGGTGAGGAAGGCGGCATCCGACCACGACATAAATGAGAAAGAGTGGATCGTAGTGGAGGATCTTAGAGGAGTGGGAGTATCAATCATGGGGCTTCCATATAAATATTATTCGGGACCTGAATGTTCAGTTCTCTAGATTTATAGAAACCTTGTTGAGTGGGTGGCTCCTACCAGTGTGGGACACAAGGATGGGGGTTCGTCCAGCAACATTGGTGATGACTGGCATCATGGCCTCAAATCATATGTTCAATCTAGGAGTCCCTGTGCTAGCCCATTATTATGTCATTCTGGGGTTCATTTTGAGAGGGGGATCACCAAGGAGGATTTTTGGTCCCCTCCAGATCTTCTATGGCTAGATCTCAGATCATTACAGCAGATATACCTTACCAAACTCCATTCTTCCTCCGGGTAACGGCCTACGAACTTCCTTGTTGAACATTTTAGGGGTCATGCAGTTGACGCTCAATAAAGAGGGGGTAAGTATAAGAATTAGTAATCATGCTATCTTCAATTTCAACCCATTCCCCACTCCGACTGGCCAAATGATCGACAATGGGAATAGCTCACTTGAGCAAAGAGAATACTTCCAGAGCATCAGAGGTAGGGTTCTTGTCGCCCGGATTGATGGGAAAATTTTTTTGTGAGCCCTACGTGCTGTCATGTTTTCCCAGGCAGTTTGGATGCCTCCAGTAGATTCCAAAGATGGTGTATACAGATATCCTAGAGGAGTGGAATCCCTTCATTCTTTGAAAAATGTGGCTGATGTTCACAACCCATAGCTATGGCGACGTCATTCCATTTCCCCCCACTAGAGTTGATGTTGGCCTCTCGACAGAATACGCAGAACATTGGTCTATAGCATACCATGAGGGACCTTTTTCTAAGCGAGTTTAGAAACTCTAGGTAACCAGTGTAGAACCTGGGCAGCAAGAGAGCAGACAGGGCGTAGTTGGGGAAGAAATGTCGGAAGCAAGTCGGGCAAGTAGACCCGCACAGGCCGGGAGAGGGACTCGTAGAGTGGTCAGGGGAATTCTAGGGAAGAAGATAATGTATCTGCTTCAACCATCCAATGATGCAATTTTCTGGGCTCTATGGTTGGCCTGGTTGACCCTACGACAATAGATGGGCACTAAAGCCCTTTAGAAAAAGATTGCATGATACGGAATCTAGCTTCAAGTGGTCAGACTCATCCAGGTTGATGATAGGATAAAATTCCATCGTCGGCATGCATACCTGACGACCATGGATGCATAAGCATGCCAGTGAGGTCAGCATGAGGAAAAACCCCGTTTGGTGAAGGTAATGATTGGCCAAGAGAATGATCTAGAAAATATGACTCTCAAGGATGACGACAATGATGAGGAGCCAGAGGATAGTGTGATGGAAGAAGAGGAGGTGGAAGGAGAAGGTGAATGAGAAGAGGAAGGAGGAGGTGAAGGATCTCAATGGATGTCCCGCCAGGGGAGCCTTCATGAGATTGGTGAGATAATTGGCTCTGATGTGTAAATAAATGAGCTACTTGAGGTATGTTTCAACCCTTACCTATCCTTACCCCCTTCGTTTGTTCTTGTAACAATTAATCATATCTCCTTATTCTGCTCAGGTTTATATTGGTGCCGACCAAGAGGATCTATCTGAATGGGGGAGAAGGCACCAATAGAAAAAGGTGGGGGTGTTGAGCCCATTATTGACCTAACAAGTGCTGAGGGACCCCCCACCATGACAGCTCCAGCAGCGATGGGAATTCTAGAGGCCAACACACTGAGTTATTGTAATATATATTTCAATTAGATACTTGTATGGGATATTAGAGAACTCAGATGATCTGGGTGTTCATTGTTTGTGTAGTAATCATGACATCAGATGCTCGGAAGGCTGCTAAATCCAGACTATCCATGAGTGATTCGATGGAAAATGTGTCGGCCCATTCAGGGCACATTTCCCAAACCGAGCCGGAATAGGCACTTGGTGAAAAAAGCGTTGTGGATATCAGTGGTATTAACATAGGGGCAGGGCTGGAATACAGCGAAAAAGCTACTGAGGCTGAGACAAAGAGGGAGGTCGCCTAGATGTTGAAGTGCCCAACCCCTCGAGAGGAGTACCTATAAAAGACCCTTCCACTGATCTCTTGGCCACTTTCCCCAACTGTCGGCATACAAATCCAGAGGAGATAGATGATTCTGATTCGAAGGAGGCCGATGAGAACCATGTGACGCGACACATGGGGTGGAAATGTATCAAGAACATTCTCAGTTAGCCTCAAATAGAATGGCTAAAATGGATGGGATAGCTCCACACCTGGCTGTGCTTTCGTTGTGATGGAGGGGTGGATGCTCAACATCTTCATTCAACAGTCTGCAACTACACGACTGAGATGTTACACGAGAGAAGACGATGCTCCGACGCTGCCTTGTGTCCGAAAGAGTCGGGGAGTACCCGAGAATTCCGGAAGGTGGAACAAGAGATCAGACACATTGAAGGATAGATGAAATAAATGGAGGTATTCATCTACAAATATTCTGAGCTCATGGATCAATTGAGGGCACAACTGGCAGATTCCCAAGAGCAGCTAGTGGAAATGGGTCCCCAAATGACTGAACATCAAACTGAACAGACGCAAGCACAAGCTAGGGAATGTGCACTATGCTTTGTG
Organism: Viscum album; assembly: GCA_963277665.1. Lineage (NCBI taxonomy): Eukaryota > Viridiplantae > Streptophyta > Magnoliopsida > Santalales > Viscaceae > Viscum > Viscum album. The sequence goes on along the minus strand of OY728139.1, from coordinate 1,223,230,030 downwards.
ACCACTGATGAAGATAGGGTTCTCAAGGGGAGGGAAGAAATCCTAGAGGCCACAAGGCAAAAGGTAGTAGTGCTGGAACAATCTATCTAAGATGTTGATCCTTAAGGGCTCTGTTTTGGTCAAACTCATATAGTCATTTCTCCTTACTACCTCTTTCTCTGAATTGCATGTATGGATTGATGTATGGATAGATTTATTTACTTGTTTTTTTTGTTTAATTCATTCAACGACAACCCTGAAATAAAGTGCAATCCATTCTTAAGCTCACGTGGGTTGTACCCGATGTGAGAAACAAGGGATGTTATCACTATTACTTCATTTAAATTTAGTAGTTAAAGACATGATTCAGGCACCTGAGGGTCGAACAACCAATTCAGATTCCTAGGAATAGAATAGAGACACCTAACTGGAGAATGAAGCTCTCAGAATAGTTAAATTACCGTTTTCCCAGTGTGCTCTTGTGCACGAATGGGGTAACGCAAGGGCGCTGGAATAAATCCGAACATGGGGTGATAGAAGGTGTGAATCACAATACCCAAGATTTGAAACACCATAGATATTTCATGATAATTAAATTGATTTTGACCATATTTGAAGCACAATATCCTTATTGCTTTATCCTGAAATGGGGATAACAAATGAGGGCCGACCGGTGACCATGTTCGAAACATAGGGCCCAACTCGAAATGTCATCCATTAGTATTACCGAACGTTAGCCCATGATAGTAGTCAAGCCCTAGGACATGAATCCATACTATTAGGGGGTCATTTTCGACATTAAAGAGGATGAGGGTCCGAATATGGGGCATGTAAAGCATGAAATGTGGAGTGATGGTTTGTTCAAATAGAACCTTTACTCTTGACATTATGCCACCATGGTGGGAATAGATTAGGCAGGCACACTGGTCTTATCATGGATCATTCTTACTTCTAGACAAAACCTAACTATTGAGGAAGCTATCACGTCCTGACGTTGTCATGGGGAATCTCAAACTTGTTCAGGGTAAAGCATCAATTTCATGGTTCCCAAAGAGTTCAGGCCAAGGGACCAAAAAAGAGGGGGAATGAGACTTATGGTTCTTGGAGATGGACCCCTAAACAAAAATTATTTGGCGTTCCTACATATCCAATGGGGATGGGAATCAAGAAATACATAGTTCTAGAAGATGTCGTGCAGGTTAATGTATTTTGGAAAGGACATGTTATGGTCTTAGTTTATGGTCATTGAGCTTGGACAGTAGATTTTGGGAAATGAGACGCACACGCCGATGTAATTACAAGACCTGACGTGAACAAGGATTTTGGCTGGACTACCATTCACTTCTTTGAGGATGTTTCAGGTCGAGGGACTGAAAACAAAAGTAAATCTAGGCTTGAGGCAAAGTGAATGGGCGTTCCTACGTATCGAATGTGGGTGGGACTCGAGCTACACATATTTCTAAAAGGTCGTGTGGGTCTGGCCCTTGTACCAAAAATAGTAGTATTTGATAGATTTTTTTGTCCTTTAGGATGAATGTGTTTTTCTTTATGTCGCGATGGACCTAGGATAGAAAGCCTAGGCATTTCCACAAAAATCAAGCCATGTGAAGGCATTGACAAATAGTATGGTGTATGACTGATAGAAAACATGATTCCTTCTCGAGTGAGGATAGAACATTGTAGTGTCCTTTTTCGTCATGCATCCAGGACAATAATGTCATAGTTTAGGGTCATGTGATGGGACCAACAATGCATCTTTAATGTCGTACAAGATAGATGCAATAGTATAAAGTCATGTGGGAGTAAGCATCATAGATTAAAGTCATATGGATCAAACTTATACATGAGAGATTTGGTTTTTGAGGGGATGCGTATAGTGTCATAAAGCATACCCAACGTGAATGAGGATGAGGTCCACACCATACCATGCATGATTCTGAGAAAGAAACCTTGGGCCAAGGGTCCAAAAAAGGTTAGAGGATATGGGGCAGGAGAAACTAGCTCCCAATTCAGTTGGACCCAAAGACGAGATGTCCGAGTGTTCTTACGTATCCCATGAGAATGGAAATAATGCCACATGTTGTTCTTGAAGGTGTGTTTTAATGTCTTGTGGGAGTACATACAGTTTAATATCATGTGGAATAGGAATTATGGTGGATAACTCCTAGAAAGGGGCATATGTGGTGCGGCTAATGAAATCATGACGTGAATGAGGACAGAAGCCCATACTATGCCACATAGTCCCGTTGGAGTTAAATCCCCAAAGATAGAACAGAAGAGATAACTTAGCGGAACTCGAGTTGGACGCAAAGACAAGATGACTAGGCATTCCTACATATCCCATGGGAATTTGAATTAGGTTGTATGTAGTTCTAAATGTGTTCATTGTAATGACCCGAAATTTTAAATAAATCTTGTTTCCTAATTTGATGTGTTATTTTATTTTATTTTTATACTCAAAAAAAATGTTTCATTTGATAACATGAGTATAATTAAAATGAGACGGTTGGGTTTTGACTGTTATTTGACCATTGGTCAATATAACTACTGGAAACTAAACGTTTTGACTATTGTCTCTAAATACAAGCAATCTTGGTTAATTAATATAGAAAGAAGATTTTATGGCCTCACCCAGTAGTCTTGGAACGATCGAAGCCCATCTAAGAGAATTTGGGAAGGAGGTCGCACCACTGGGCTTTGCTCTGGACCAAACCCAAGCTGAACTTCATCGTGTGAAGCTAGAACGGGATCGCCTTCATGAGAAGTTCAAACTGATAGAAATTACTACTCGTGCGATGTTGGCCGAGCCTCCCTCAGATTCTCTCACCTTAGCACACCTAACACATAGGTCCTATGCTGGTGTGATAAGGGGATATGTAAGGAGACCATAATTGCCTTGTGTAATCCTTTGTTTTAAATAAAAATTGGGATTTTTCTTATGATGAAGTTTATGAATTTTCAAATGTCTGGATAAATATAGTATACATATATTTTTTTCTGAATTTTAGAGAAAGGATATTTTAAAAATGTTTATGTAAACCGTAAATAAATAAAAATGTGTAATGATTTTCAAAAAAATGGTCTTCTATATTTATGTTCAGTATGAAATTTGGAGTCTAATAAGATCAACTTGATTTTTGATGAATTGTAAATTATGAATAGTTATTTTATGCTTATGATTATTAATGTGACCAAATGGATTAGTAATTTCACTCAAAGAATGTTTTAATATAATTTAGACACCTATATTAAGTAATGAGATTCAATAAAATTGGTAAATAACAGTTTCATAAATTATTATAAAAGTATTAGTTTTTTTCATGTGAATAGTGTTTTTTAATTAAAAATTAAATTAAAAATATTTAGGAAATTATTTTTATAAAATGGATTTCATTTTTGAACTCAGAGCATCGATATTATGTTAAGGTAATTTTTGGGGATTTTTCTGAAAAAAAAAATGAATTTTCGATGAATAGTGTGTTTATTTAAAAAATGAATTGAAAATATTTAGAAAATTACTTTTATAAAATAGACTTCATTTTTGACATCAGAGCATTGATATTTGGTTAATGTGAAACTTTGGTATTTTTCTGAAAAAGTTGAATTTTCAGTGAATAGTAAAAATACAGTTTTAGGGTTTCGGTATGTTTAATGACATCATAACTGTGTCATGATGATTTCATGAGATATTTTAAGGGATGGTCGACTAAAGAGGATGAATTATTGTGTGGGGGTCCCCATGTGGCCTAACTCTATGGGAAGTACCATGGGAGGGCCCATGCTTTTGAGAAAACCACTTTTGAGGTGTCCCTTGGCCATTAATGCCTTGTCCCCTCACTTTCCCTATAAATACCAAGCCCTCCTCTCATAGTTTTCGACTCCAAAACCATACTAAACGAAATTATGGTCTCCTTCGCTCCCATTTAGTCCTCCCAAGGTTCCACCAAGCCCTCAAGGTCCCAACCTTTGAGTTTTAAGAGTTACATTTTAAGGTAAGGGATCTGACCTCTCTCTTTCTTTTCAAGTGATCTCTTTTATGTCATTTCTTTTATGATCCATGTTCTTATGTTGGAGGATGTTCTTTAATATTCATTATACTTTATTTTTTATGTTCATATTATGAGATACCCCCTCTTACTCTCATCTTTTCATTTTATGAATGTTTAAGTGGCGCCGTTAGGCTGTCGAAATTTTTGTAACGGATTCTTTCACCCTTCTCATTTTCAAGTTCTATTTTCTTATCAAGTCTTTCAAGTTCATTTTTATTATGTTGGGGTATTATCTCTATATCTATAATACTGAACTATTATTTTCGTATGATTAGAGACCCTATTTGATCTTGTCAATTCATTTTTTTGAAGCTTAAGTGACGTCGTTAGGCTGCCGAATTTTTAAGGGGATTCTTTCACCCTTCTCATTCTTTTCAAAGTTCCACTTTCATGTCAAGTCTATCAAATTCATTTTTTTATTTTGGGGTATTATCTCTATATCTATAATACTTAACTCTTAAGTTCAAATGATGAGAGACCCTATTTGATATTTTCAAATCATTTTTGTTGAAGTTTAAGTGACGTCGTTAGGCTGCCGAATTTTCATAAGAGAAATCAAATTTTTGTCTTCCTTCCATGTTTTTCATTTCAAATGGTATGTCCTTAAAATTTCATTACCATGTTCATATATCCTTCTTATTCTTCCCCTATACTGTTTTATGGATCATTTATGATTGTTGGACCCATTTCCCCTCTTTTTTCAATGTTTTCTAAAACCCCGAAAAATAGCAGTTATGCTGCAGAATTTTCGTCTCAAAATGCCTCTCTCTTTTCTCAAAATTATTTTATGTTATAAAGTGAATACTCAAAGATCTTATTTATACAGGGGTATTCACATATATATCAAAATGATCTATTTTAAATTCTGTTATTTACATACATGAGACCCACTCTCCCCTTCTGTGGGTTTAAAGTGACGTAAAGATCATGTCTTTAAAGCAGTTTTTAAAACGTTATGATTATGAAATGAAACCTATTTATTTTATGCTATATGGGTTATTTATGAAATTTTTGATGATGATATATCTGTATCACATGATAATAAAGGAAAATTTAAGGGTTTTCCCTGATAGCGCTCCAATGAATTGGGTAATGATTTAACCACTAGAGATTACAATTTTCACGATATCTTGGTGAATAACCTTGGTAATTTTCAAATGAAACCTTGGGGATGGACCTTGGTGATATGTTCATGATTGTCTATGTTAAATGATTTAGCCACATCTTAATGATATGAAAAATTTTATTTTTATTATGTTATATCTCATGATTTATTTCTCATGCCTTAAAGTTCTTTTCATGACCTTATTGAAGTATCTCAAGTTCACATGTAAAATGTTTCTCTTGTTTCCCTTACTGGGCCTTCTGCTCACCCTTTCTTTTGATGTATGTCCCCAGGTTATGAGATGCAGTAATGAACCTAGGATGAACATTAAGATAATCCTTTCAAGTGTTTAAGAAGAATGTTTTATGTTTTTCATGTTTTATGTTCCTGGTTTCCAAGACAATAAACCTTAAAGATCCTCAGTTTTGTGTAATGAAATGAAAGTTTATGTTATAAAAAGGCAGGATGCTACAGTTGGTATCAAAGTATGTTTTAGTTATTTGTGTAAATTAGGATATGAAAACATTAGTAAGAACCCTATAGAAAAGTTTAAATATAGGAAATCTTCCAGATATTTTGGTGAGTATTGAGTAAGGGGTTGCCAAGCAAATACATCCCTATCTGGATACGAGCAGGTAGAGGTGGCTCTGGCACAGATGTACATAGGGGTAAAACCTAAAAACACCAATTTGAGCTAGACTCTAATGGGAATTGGTACATGACAATGGGCATTGCTGTACTCTTGGTTACGACACTCCCGGGGGATATGCTTTGGTAAATTTATAAGCTTAGTATGAACCATTATTAAAAGAACAAAGATAAATAAAATAAAGATTCACATAAGAATATACGATCACGGATAACCTAGATTGGAACCTAGGGGATCGCAAGTTAGGATATACTTTTATTATACAAGTTTATCGTTTTATGCTTAAAGTTTCCTTTTCATGATTATTGGCGGAGTATTTAAGCCCCTAATTATACTTTATCTTCTTAGTTAATGGTGGGAAATGGAAGAACATGTCCCAATAAACAATGTGATAGGAAATGCGATGATTGCAGTGTTAATATGACAGAGATGATTAGGGGGTTAAAAGATGATTATTATTTTGGAATACGTTCACTATTTTGGGGACCATATATGATCGAGGTAAATGGATTATTATGGTATTTTCATTGAGGAGTAAGGTTGACTTATATTTTGAAGAACCGATGAATTTAAGGCGGACTTATAGTAATTTAGGTTACTTATGGAAATGATTAACCTATCTTGGGGTAAATATGTTTAGGTTAGTTACTTTTGTTATAAGATGTTAGGAGTGTTTGATGTTGTTTGGAGATGAATGATAAATTTTACCTTGGAAGACTATGTTATCAAATCCTTATTGTATTTGGGTTTCTATCATAGTTTGGTTTATTTTGAGGATTTTTAAGGACAGTTATTTACGGAATGGTCTATGATGAACTCTTGTTAGTACCATGGAACTTTGAAGATTTAAAAGTAGTTTCCATTCCTATGGTATTATTTCTTTTTTAAGAGTTGTTTTACCTAACCCTTTTTGTTTTTGGGATAATGTTTAAAGATAGATGAAAGAGATGGTTAATCTTTTGTGGATTATGTGATTCTCTAGAAGATTATTCTTGTGTTTTGATGAGACCAAGTGTTTTTGAATTCTCATCATTTGGAGAAAAGATTATTTTTGGGTAGAAACTTATTAAAGGATGAAACTCTACTTGAAGGTAGGTATATTTTCTTATGTTTCTGTTCTATGTAGTAAATGAATTCCTCAAAATTATGAAAAGAAACATACAACAAAAAGGTTGTTGGTTTACGTTTCGTACTAGGTAATCAAAGACCGTTTACACACATCATATTTTTGGGATTTTCTTATGGTTAACTTTCTCCAAATCATGTTCTCTATCACTCTCCCTCAGAACTTGACCCTTTGTTTTCTCCTCCATGTCCATGTTTTCCTACATGGTATCCTAGTGTGGGTTAACTCGGGTGACCTTTGTACTTCCCGTTCTTTCTTTTAAAGTAATATTTTTACTGACTCCTTTTCCAATGTGGGACATTCAATGAAATTTCAAATCCCAATTTTAAAAATTGCGAGAACGCAATTTCTTAAGGGGGAAGATTGTAATGACCCGAAATTTTAAATTAATCCTGTTTCCTAATTATATGTGTTATTTTATTTTATTTTTATACTCAACAAAAATGTTTCATTTGATAACATGAGTATAATTAAAATGAGACGGTTAGGTTTTGACTGTTATTTGACCATTGGTCAATATAACTGCTGGAAACTAAACATTTTGACTATTGTCTCTAAATACAAGCAATCTTGGTTAATTAATATAGAAAGAAGATTTGATGGCTTCACCTAGTATTCTTGGACCGATCGAAGCCCATCTAACAGAACTTGGGAAGGAGGTAGCACCACTGGGCTTTTCTCTGGACCAAACCCAAGCTGAACTTCATCATGTGAAGCTAGAACAGGGTCGCCTTCGTGAGAAGTTCAAACTGATAGAAATTACTACTCGTGCAATGTTGGCCGAGCCTCCCTCAGATTCTCTCACCTTAGCACACCTAACACTTAGGTCCTATGCTGGTATGATAAGGGGCTATGTAAGGAGACCGTAACTGCCTTGTGTAATTCTTTGTTTTAAATAAAAATTGGGATTTTTTTTATGATGAAGTTTATGAATTTTCAAATGTCCGGATAAATACAGTATGCATATTTTTTTCTGAATTTTAGAGAAAGGATATTTTAAAAATGTTTATCTAAACCTTAAATAAATAAAAATGTGTAATGATTTTCAAAAAATGGTCTTCTACATTTATGTTCAGTATGAAATTTCGAGTCTAATAAGATCAACTTTATTTTTGATGAATAGTAAATTATGAATAGTGATTTTACGCTTATGATTAGTAATGTGACCAAATGGATTAGTAATTTCACTCAATGAAAGTTTTAATATAATTTAGACACCTAGATTAAGTAATGAGATTCAATAAAATGGGTAAATAACAGTTTCATAAATTATTATTCAAGTATAAGTTTTTTTAAGTGAATAGTGTTTTTTATTAAAAATTAAATTAAAAATATTTAGCAAGTTATTTTTATAAAATGGATTTCAATTTTTAACTCAGAGCATCGATATTATGTTAAGGTAATTTTTGGGGATTTTTCTGAAAAAAATGAATTTTCGATGAATAGTGTGTTTTTTTAAAATGAATTGAAAATATTTAGAAAATTATTTTTATAAAATAGTGTGCATTTTTGAAATCAGAGCATTGATATTTGGTTAATGTGAAATTTTGGTATTTTTATGAGAAAGTTGAATTTTTAGTGAATAATAAAAATACAGTTTTAAGGTTTCGGTATGTTTAATGACATCATAACTGTGTCATGATGATGTCATGAGATATTTTATGGGATGGTCGACTAAAGAGGATAATGTATTGTGTGGGGGTCCCCATGTTGCCTAACTCTATGGGAAGTACCATGGGAGGGCCCATGCTTTTGAGAAAACCACTTTTGAGGTGTCCCTTGGCCATTAATGCCTTGTCCCCTCACATTCCCTATAAATACCAAGCCCTCCTCTCATATTTTTCGACTCCAAAACCATACTCAACGAAATTATGGTCTCCTTACCTCACAAGGAGTCCTACCAAGGTGCCCCCAAGCCCTCAAGGTCCCAACCTTTGAGTTTTAAGAGTTACGTTTTAAGGTAAGGGTTCCGACCGCTCTCTTTCTTTTCAAGTGATCTCTTTTATGTCATTTCTTTTATGATCCATGTTCATATGTTTTAGGATGTTCTTTAATATTAATTATACTGTACTTTTTATGTTCATATTATGAGAGACCCCCCCTTACTCTCATAATTCCATTTTATGAAAGTTTAAGTGGCGCTGTTAGGCTGCTGAAATTTTTGTAACGGATTCTTTCACCCTTCTCATTTTCATGTTCTATTTTCTTATCAAGTCTTTCAAGTTCATTTTAATTATGTTGGGGTATTATCTCTATATCTATCATACTGAACTATTATGTTCATATTATGAGAGACCCTGTTTAATCTTTTCAATTCATTTTTTTGAAGCTTAAGTGATGCCGTTTGGCTGCCGGATTTTGAAGGGGATTCTTTCACCCTTCTCATTCTTTTCAAAGTTCCACTTTCATGTCAAGTCTTTCAAATTACTTTTTTTATGTTGGGGTATGATCTCAATATCTATCGTACTTAACTCTTATGTTCTCATGATGAGAGACCCTATTTGATCTTTTCAAATAATTTTTATTGAAGTTTAAGTGACGTCGTTAGGCTGCCGAATTTTCATAAGAGAAATCAAATTTTTGTCTTCCTTCCATGTTTTTCATTTCCAATGGTATGTCCTTAAAATTTAATTACCATGTTCATATATCCTTATTATTCTTCCCATATACTGTTTTATGGATCATTTATGAATGTTGGACCCATGTCCCCTCTCTTTTCAATGTTTTCTAAAACCCCGAAACATTGCCGTTATGCTGCAGAATTTTCATCTCAAAATAACTCTCTCTTTTCTAAAAATTATTTTATGTTATAAAGTGAATACTCAAAGCTCTTATTTATACAGGGGTATTCACATATAAATCAAAATTTTCTATTTTAAATTCTGGTATTTACATACATGAGACCTTCTCTCCCATTCCATGGGTTTAAAGTGACGTAAAGATCATGTCTTTAAAGCAGTTTTTAAAACGTTGTGATTATGAAATGAAACCCATTTATTTTATGCTATATGGGTTATTTATGAAATGTTTGATGATGATATATGTGGATCACATGATAATAAAGGCAAATTTAAGGGTTCACCCCGATAGCGCTCTAATGCATTGGGTAATGATGTAACCACTAGAGATTACAATTTTCACGATATCTTGGTGAATAACCTTGGTAATTTTCAAATGAAACCTTGGGGATGGACCTTGGTGATATGTTCATGATTTTATATGTTAAATGATGTAGCCACATCTTAAAATTATGAAAAATGTTAATTTTATTATGATATATCTCATGATTTATTTCTCATGCCTTAAAGTTCTTTTCATGACCTTATTGAAGTATCTCATGTTCACATGTAAAATGTTTCTCTTGTTTCCCTTACTGGGTCTTCTGCTCACCCTTTCTTTTGATGTATGTCCCCAGGTTATGAGATGCAGTAATGAACCTAGGATGAACATGAGGAGAATCCTTTCAAGTGTTTAAGAATAATGTTTTATGTTTTTCATGTTTTATGTTCCTGGTTTCCAAGACACTAAACCTTAAAGATACTCAGTTTTGTGTAATGAAATGAAAGTTTATGTTATAAAAAGGTGGGATGCTACAGTCATACTTTATGGTATTTGAGCTCGGACCATAGAATAGTGAAATCCTTCGAGTTGAGTGAAAACCTCAACCCAATTCTTAAGACCATGTGAGTCAAACTCGGTGTGGGAAATAGGGGTGGAAGAGGTTTTTTTTCAATACCTGGAACGTGTGCCATAGTGAAATCAGAGTGCAACCTCGAATGATTGCTTTACCAAGGATTTTGTCATTTTAACGTGAAAATGTGAACTAAGGGATAATGCAAGGTGTGTCAAAATTCTATTTGAACAAGATAGGGTGAAAAATAATGTCAATCATGTAACCAAAATTCAATGCTTGAGGGGTCTGGCAAGATGATGGGGGATAACTATTGACCATGTTCGAAACATATCATCCATATCACATTTCTTGAAATGGGAACAACAAATGAACATCGACCACAAACAGTATTCGCTACACGATACATGTATCGATTTGTTTTTAGAAACCCTCGAAGATATTGGCCCATAATTATAGGAGATCCCTTAGAACTACCATCCCTACCATTTGGGGGTACTTTCGGGTGTGAAAAATTATGGAAGCTCAAATGAAGGGGAAGACAAACCTAGAAGGTGAGGGAAAACATGTCCAGGTAAAATCTGACACTCCAAATGTTGAACCAGAGTACTATTGGGCACATTGCTGAATCACCGAAGATGGCCGAGGGGCTCAACTTGAGAGAAACCAATTTGAAAAGATGAGTATATAACATAGAGAGAGAGAAATATTAGGATAAAAAGATACGTGTCATGGTTGTTAAAATCCCATAGTGAATGAATACATAATCTTATATCACACCATATATCACTCTCATGGAAGAATGCAGGCTTAGGGGGCTAGATAACAGAGAGATATCTCCGATATGGGGCTAGACCAATATATGAAATGTCCTATAATTCCTATGTATCCCATGAGGATGGGAATCAAGCCACACATAGTTCTAGAAGTGGGTAATTTGTAGTTTACAATCATGAAGCAAGGACGCAAATGGGTAAGATACCCCACACGAAGGAGGTGTACAATGCGGTGAGTAACCCAACATGAATGAGGACATAATCCAACACCACACCGTATGACCCTAAGTGGGAACATGGGCCAGGGGGAATAAAAGGCCAATGGGCCTGAGGTGGGGCCTCAAACGGAATGTCCCAGCCATCTTAAAATTTACTGCCTTGCTGTGAGGATGAAGAAATGGGTAAGATACCTCAGACAAGGGAGGTTTAAAGCCTAGAGAGTAACCCAACATGAATGAGGACATAATCCCACACCACACCATACAACACTAAGTGATATCTAGGGCCGGGGCCCGAGAAGGCCAAGGGGCCTAAGGCTGGGCCATGGATGGAGTGTCATGTCCAGCTTAGACATTAACATCTTGTAGTAAGGATGGAAGTGATCTTACTTTAGGGCCATATAACTTAGACTATAAATTCCTAGTTTATTGTCATATACGTCAGAAAAAAATCATGAATCATCGTTCTTATGGAATACTACAAAGCTGCAATGATGATTGAGGAAAACTGTTGACCAGGTTCGCAACACAGTATCCACCCTTGTGTGACTAGAATTTGGGGAAAACTAGTGAGCATCAAGCACAAATGTATTCACAACATGGGACATTTATCAACTTGTTAGTCTTAATCCTCAAGGGTGTTAGCTCATAATGGTAGGAGATCCCTTGGGCTGAGAATCCATTCCATTCGTGGGCCATTCTGAATATAAAGGGTGACAGAAACCCAAATGATGGGTCATGTCGAGCATGGAAGGGCATGTTCTCAAAGAACATAGGATAAATGGAGGAAGGGATATCTCAAGAGGATATGTGTGGAATGGTGAAATAGCCCGACATGAGTCCACACCACACCACAAAATCCTAAATGAGAACTTGGGAAAGGGGATCAAAGGGGTCGAAGGACCTGAGGCTTGTCGTCCCAACCAACTGTAGCCATATGACCTCTAGTGTAGTTACTGCCTCATTAGAGCACCTAATCCCACTTGAGGATACTGCAGTTAGGCTGAACCACCACACACAATGTTTGGGATCTATAGGGGTGGTGACAACAGAAAAGGATAGCCACTAACCATGTTCAAAACACAGCTTCCTTATAGTGCTATTTTAAATGGAAAAAATAGATGAGCATCAGCCGCTGACCATATTCGAAATGCGGGACTCATATCAGTTTTTTGTTCAGCATCCTCGAGGGCGTTTTTCTGAAGTTGTAGGAGAGCCCTTAGGCTGAGCACCCACGCAAGTCGGGGTTCCTTTTAGATAGAAATGATGATGGAGTCCCAATCAACGGAGTGAGTGAAGCATAATTTTTCACATGAATTTAAACGTCATGTAGGGTGGTGAAAGTGATGAATATCTCTGGGGAGTGGGACATATAGTGGGATCGAGATGATCTCAAATTGAATTTAGGAAAACATTGGTACCATACCATATGACTTGACCGAATGGGAGAATCTGAAATTTAGGCTTTTCCAATAGAAAAAATTTCTATGCGTTCCTACAAATCCCCTGAGGATGGGAATCAAGCTTTATGTAGTTCTTAAAGGACATACAGTTTAATGTCGTGAAGTGAAGACGTGGGAGGACAGAAGAACGGGGAGGGGCACATGGTGTGACCGTCGTAATCCTGACATTAGTGGGGATAAAGGAGCCTATACTATACAATGCAAGGACCCTCCCAGAGAACTATACCCATGGGAGATAGTCAAAGAGAAGATTATGGGGGTGGGACTTAGGGCCAAGTGTCTGAGTGTTCCTATGAATCCCATCTAGATGGGTATCAAGCCATGCATAGTTATAAGGGTGCACTTTAAAGTCATGCAGGATGACATACATTTTAACGTCATGCGAGATGTTTTACCGTTTAATGTCATGTATGATCATGCAGTTTAGGGTCGTGTGGGACCAAATAGTTTAGGTTCATGCCAGACCAAATAGTTTAGAGTCATGTCAAACCAGATAGCTCAGGAAAAGTATTTCTTGAGGAATTTGGAAATTTTGGGAGGAGTTATATGCTCACCATCCATGGTCATCAGTGAGTAGGCAACATTGTGGTAAAACTTTTGAAAAACGAAACTTCCATTCCATCTGGGCTCTAACTTATGTGGTTTCCCTCCAAGTATCATTGGTGTCCATAGGGCCAATAAAAGATAAACATTCTTGAAAGTGCAGAGGAAGACCTTCTTGTTGAAGGCTCTAGTCATCTTGTTCTGGTGTCTTTCCAGGTTGTGCAGGGCAGAAATCCTATTCTCACCAAGTGCTTCCTATTCAGCCAGATGAATTTCAGCTACCTTATCTGAAACCTGCTGGTCAGAGACCAATGTACGTAACAAAGGAAAATGAATCTGGATAGGCAGGATGGCTTATGTTCCATATACTAGGGAATATGGGGTCACCTGTGTGGAATTAAGAGTCGTCTTATGATAATCCCAGAGGGTATTAGGGAGCTTTTCTAGCCAACTCTTCTTGTTTGGAGAAACCATTTACTACGAAATGTTGGAGATGGTCTTTTTGAACACCTAGATCTTTCCATTTGCTTGTGCGTAGTAGCGGAACGTATGGTTAGAATATATTTTGTACTTGGAATAAAATATCATCAACTCAGCTACTCAAAAGTTGGTGCCATTTTTGGTGGGCACATCGTGAGGGACTCTAAATCAATAGATGATATTGGAGCTCACGAAGTCAACAATAGAATAGGCCTTTCCCTCCTTGATCGGAACTGCCACATCAAACTTGTAAAAGCAATCTGTAGCTGTTAGGATGACCCTGTACTGGCGAGCTGTCGCTGGTGGATATGGTCCCACAACATTTAGTCCCAAGACTGTGAAAGTCCAAGAGTACTTGGTAGTATGGAGAGGCTTCGGTGGTCGATGCACGAAGTTGGCATGAACTTGTCATGAATGACATCTCTTGGAGAACTTAATGTAATCATGGATCATGGAGGGCCAAAAGTACCATAGTCTTTGGATCTGGTGAGATAGTTTCAGCCCGGTCTGATGAGCCAAGTAAGAACCGGTGTGAACCTCCCGCATGACCTGAGAAATTTTGACTTATTGGATGCAATGGAGGAGAACACCATTGAACCCGCACTTGTAGAGGATCTGCTCAAGACCGGGACCATTCTAGAGGGTAACCGTAGCGTGCGACATCGGATTCGCTCGCGCTCGCCCCGATCAGCCAGGAAGTAACCATTTTGGAGATACTCGGCAAAGGGGGCTCTCCAATTAAGAGTCACATAAATCACTTCATCTGAGGGACCTAAGGGTATTGACATGGAGGCTCTGGTGGTAACATGTCTCACTTGTAGGTCATCGTCGTGACATGGGGAGACAAGAGCAGTGACTCTCTGATGTTCTATGTGGATAATTAGTTCCTCATGCTTGATCCCTACTAGTGATGCATCCAGGCTGGCCAGGACATAAACATGACCATTCTAAGATCTAGGGACATGAGTAACATATATCCAAGATGGGAACCAGGCCATTAGCTGGAGATTGTATTCCAAAAAATGGTATGAGCACTAGCATTCTGACGACATAGTCAAAATTGATCTATTTGATGACTAGTTCAGATTCCCCTTTCACATACAAATGGGGCATCTCAATATTGAGGGCCAGCTCGAGGCTAGTGATAAGTGCCTAATACTCGGCCTCGTTGTTGGTGTTGCCGTCAAAAAATAGTAATGAGTATGACAGAATAACTTGTGCAAGGTTAATAAATATGATACCCAAGCCTACCCTATTGAGCCTGGGATCATTGAGACTCCTACCGGTGGGACTCTGGGAAGCACCATTGAAGTGAATATACCCGCACGACATGTCATGATCTACTGATATGATTACCTCTTTAAGAAAATTGAGATCCAAGGACTGGTCAGTAAGAGCAGGATGGGCAGTAGGAAGTCTATCAATGATTTCCCCTTAATAGCTTTCTAAAGGAAAATCCTGATATTAAACTGCTGGAGAATCACTGCCCACTGAGATAAACGGCCTATCAACATGGGGAAGTTTAGAATGTACTTCAGTAGTTCTACCTGATACACTAGCTATACCTCTTGGCGTTGCATGTAATGTCACAATTTTGGTACTACGAATACCAGCCCAAGACAGCTCTTTTCTATGGGGGAGTATTTGGTCTCTGTATCAATGAGCATACGACTGAGGTATTAGAGGCTATTTTCAATCCCATCATTGTTCTTATGTGTGATAATGGATCTAAGAGATATTTCTAAAGAAGACACATAAAGTATCAATGGCTATCCGGAGATGGGAGGCCTCAAGTTAGGAGGATGGAGCAGATACTACTTGATTTCCTCGAAAACGGTCTGGAACTCTTTCTCCCATTTGTAAGCGGTGTCTTTCTTCATGAGCCAAGAAAATTTCTTATACATTCCTTAAATATTCGCAATGAATCATAATATGTAGGCTATGTGGCCTTGAAAACCTCTAAGGTCCCAAATATTTCTTGGGAGAGGCATCTGACTTATGGCCTTGATCTTCTCTGGGTTGATATTGATGCACTGGTACCTGGAAAAAAACCTAAGGAACATCCCAAAGGTGACCCTAAAGGAACATTTCAATAGGGTTCGTCTTAAGGTGGAAGGAATAGAGGAAGCTGAACACTTTTTCAAGGTTTTTGAGATGGTCCTGGCACTGGTGATATTTTGCCACCAGATCGTCGACATAGCATTCCCCCAATTTTTCAAGGATTAGATTGAATATGTGATGCATGGCCAACTGATAGGTGGAACATGAATTCTTTATGCCAAAGGGAATGACCGTGTAACAAAACGTAACTTGTGTTTCCCTAAAGGCTGTGGATTCTTCATCCTTGGGGGCCATTTGAATCTGGTTGTACCCGGAGTACCCATCCATGAACGAGAGGGCATGAAACCCACCTGTAGCATCAATTAGCAACTCTGTCACATGAAGGGGATAATCATCCTTTGGATGGTGATAGTTGAGATCCTGATAGCTGATGCAGACTCTGATATGTCTATTCTTCTTTCTGAATGGAAAAATGTTGGCTAGAAATTAGTGGTATAGAGCTCCTAAACAAAATTGCCTATGATGAACTTATCAACTTCGGCCTCCACCATGGCACCGTGGGAAGGGTGCATCTTCATGGGAGCCTGTTTGAACCCATGATTATTTGTAAGGAGACTGAGGCAGTAGACGACTACATGAGGATCTAGTCTTGGCATCTCGTCATAGCTCCAAGAGAATACATCACAATTTTGTTTCAGGAAGTCAATGTATCACTACTACTCCTCAAGGGACATGGAGGCACTGATTAATGTTGGTATTGGATCTTCCTCGCTACTGAGTTTTACCTGTACTGACTCATCGGTCATGGATGAAATTCCCTCTTCAATGGTAGAGGAGAATACTACGAATCCTCTTCATTCCTAGAAGAGGATGGATACCCGGTGGTAGGAGGTTCCTCTGGGTCGACAAATTTTTACAGGAGGTTGGTACCATCCTGAGTTACAGTATTCAAGGCATCAGGAGATTCTGGTACAGTTGAAACCATAGCAATGAAGATTGTCGACCCAATCCCATTTGGTCTTTGGCCTAAAGGTCCATGCTTGATGATATCAAAGTAATCTTGGTGTATTGTCTTTAGACGGTCAATTATAGCATGGAAAAATAAGAAGGTATGATGTATCGTTGTTGCCATGGGGTGGACATCTTGATACCTTTTGGGAGTAGGGGGATCAGGGATCACCAAGGCTTGATTCATATATGAATACAAAGTGATCTCCCAACTTCACTTGAACCTAATAATATACTTCCCCCTTGTACCAGATACAACAACAAATTTCCCCATATCGGGGATCATGGCCTCCAATCGATGGATCAGGAAGACGTAGGCATTATCCAAACCTTCCCAATGGTCAGTTTCAACCATGGCATCCTCGACCTCATTGGACTAAATCTGATTGTCCTAACTGTTTTAATAGTCATCATCTAGTTAGCAGGATTCACAAGACGCAAAAGGAGATGCTTCACTTTGGAGCACGCCCACTCGACCATTGTGGGAGTACTTGAGGCCCTGGTGATAAGAAGAGGGTACTACCTCATGCAGGTGGATCCATGGTCTTCCCATCAATGCATTGTATGAGTTGTCTTAAGAGACAACCATAAACTTAGTTCTGGAAACTAGGCCACCAAACTGGGTCTTCAAATGAATCAGGTTGAATAGGGTCTGGTATGTCCTATCTTAGCTCTGGATTTTTAGTTCAGTGGGAGTCATGTCATCTTCGGATAACCCCAGCTTCTGTAGTGTCCATGTTGGGATAAGGTTACTCCCAGAGCCGTTGTCAACAAGACAGCGATGAACATCCACTCCATTGAATTGGCCAGTGATATACAGTGGGAGAATGTGCCCCTGTATGGGAGAACATTCATCTTCTCTAGAGAATCACATAATGGCCTGGCATTCATCATTCTCTCTTGCTTCCGCATGGTAGGCCTCTGCAGCTGCTACCTCTGTCTAACACTAGACGGGGATTCATAAAGCATCAGCAAGGGGATCATGCATATCTACTGATAGGAGAAGGGCCTAGAGGATGTAATTCCTTGCTAGGATGATGTAAAGGTGCTAGAGAACATCATACTTCTTCACTAGGCATGAACATCTGCTTGCAGGAGGTCGCTCAATGACAGGAGGTATGGTGGCCCCTGCCAGCTGTGCTGACGGCTGACTAGTGCATGGAATTTCCCGCTGCTCAATAGTCAGAGCCTACATAGTGGCTAACGTATGATGGCCATATGATCGATATCGTCTTGTAGTAGGGAATGGCTGGTCGCGGTACGGTCGAGGTGGCTCTGCCTGATCCTGTAGCACAAACGGTGGTGAAGGTGGGCCTGATGACACTAGATGAGTAGGTTGTGTGTTCTGAGCTCTATGGTGTGTCTACTATCTGGTCTCAGTGGTGTGCATATCCTAGATAGAAGTTTCAACTAATGTTCCTCGATGACCCATATGGTCACGGATCCACCGACATTGGCATCGGTTGGGGATGTTGGGGAGAACTTTCTGGAACTCCCCATCATCGGGAGTCATGTAGGGGTTTACCAACTCTACGGTTTTAAATTTAGTGTACCCTTGACTTTCACTCGAATAGTCGTCCACTACTGGGTGGATTCTGAGAGTAATCACCATTTCCAAGGGAATGATGATGCATATTGTATGGGACGACGATGGAATTGGCGGGACACGTTGTGTTCCTTTTTGCCGCTGATGATTGCTCTTCTAGGAAGATGTCGGTTGAGATGGCGACGTAGAAGTGGTGGCAATAGCGTCTAACGGATCTATCCATTTCAGGCATGCACGGATGATACCATGGGAATGGTCGAGTGTTTTTTGAGAATCCAATCATCATAATTCAGAGACCCATAGTTAGAAACTTGCAGCCACCCGCCCTCATTGTCTCTCCTACTGTCTGGCCTTACGAGGACACATGCCACTTCTGTTGGGGTCAGGCCCAATCTGACTATGTTATTATCGACCTAGTCTTGAATCCGTTCAATGAATACATATCACTGTATGAGAGAATGGCCCAGGATTCGATGATAGGGGCAATAGTTGGGTCGATTAGTGAGATTCTCATCCTCTGGCCTTCTCCTCTCAGGAAAATACAAAATCCCCTATTATAAGGACCTTCAGAAATAGCCAGGATCTTGATTCTCATTAAACTAGTAGGTCCAGTTTCTTCTGTCCAGAATGGGGGCCCTTGGAGACTGACCCTAATGGGGGGTGTATGAGCCTATCAAGTCAGCAGGGCCTAATTTTCCCGCCTAGGTGGTGGAGGTGCATTACGCGGGGGCACCTGTCAATTTTAAAGTGGTCGTTGATGGCCTAGAGGTTGCGCCTTTGATGGACGGCCTCTCTGAGGTTGCAGAGGTGGTTCCATTGGTAATAATTCTAGCTATTTGGGGGCCTCTATTTTGGCCACCATGGTGGGCGAGGCTCTGGCATATCCCCTTGTGCGAATTATAGGGGCAATAGACGTGCCTTGATGGGCTGTTACATGGATAATTTCAGGCGCTGGGTCTTATCAGAGAAGTATCAGAATCCTCCAGGGTAGTTTTGGATGATTAGAGAGGGAACCAATTCTATTTTAACATTCCCTACACACATCATCAGTAATTGATCCAGAGTCAGTGGCAGGTCAAGGGTGTTTGTAATCGCTTTCCACTAGGCGATAAAATCTACGACATGATCATCATTCCTATTTTTGCACATGAAGCAGTTTTTGGTGCTCGTTTTCTATGTGGTGGAGGTGAACTAGTTGAGTAATTGGATACTGAGGTCCTCCCAGCTAGTCACTGATCTAATGGAGAGCTTTCGCTAACAGAAAAACGCAGGACCCTCCAATGTCTGCACAAAACATCAGATCTTGGTAGCCTCCTGCTATGCTGGAGTCCCAAACATGGACCCACAACTTGAGGTGAATTGGGCCAGATGCTATGGTCGGTGCCCTATCCCATTGAATGGGGAGTAGGTTGGATTCCCGAAACCCGGAGGTGCTAGAATATCATCCACCCATGCTGGATATGGCTTTCCATCATGTAGGAGTTCCACCTGTCACATTTTCAATGCATCAAGGTGGACAATGAGGGCCACCATTGGATCATCTGGGTGATGGTACCTATCTTGGAGGGGGTCCCAAACCATGAGTGCATTGGCAGGTTCTTCAACATGGTAAGGTGGTTGGGTTTCTCATGGAGCAGCTGGTGGAGCATCCTACGGGCAGCTGGGGGAACCCGAGATGGGTTCCATGGATTGTTGCACCATTCTGGAGGGTTTGTTGAGACATATCGAACCCTCTTGCTGAATGTTCTAGCCTCAACCATGTCTGCAGGGTCTGGATGGTCAGGGTCACCTGGAGGCCGCTCGCAGAATGAAATTTGTTCCTACCCCTATTGCCCTGGCCTAGGATTGTTGTAGTCTGGTCATCACTCTGCAGCGTGTTTAGTGAGAAGCTCATCAACCAACATATTATGTTTATCAAATTGTTGGTGCAACATGGCCTTCTCATGGTCCTCCTCTGTCTTCTGCACTGAGGCGGATGGGTCGGAGTTTTTGGATGCTCTAAGGTGCAATTTACCCTTAACGTGATTCGTCTAAGGACCAATGCCTCAGTGGGCATAGGGAGACCAAGTAGGTTCCTCTGTTCTTCCTGATGGATCAAGTAGTAGTGGCACACCCTTAGGGGGTAAGTCCCTATCAAGATGATCCATCTCGTTCTCCTCATCCAATATGTAGGCCATGTTGACTGTGCCCCTTCCTGGAGGTAGGCCCTCAATAACGCCTAGCGAGTCAGGCTTCCATCAGATAGGACTGAAGAGGAAGGTAACATACTTCCCCCAGGCACAGATTTTCATGTGGAGGAAATCCCCCTTGATTATCTTTTAGAGTACCTTGAAACTCTGAACGCATTGCTGCTAGAGGTCCTTACGACGTCCTGGTGACTCAGGGTGCTGGGCCGGAGGGAGTGCGGCCAAATCAACTAGACATAATTTCTCACCTATGTCTTCAAAATTCACTTGACTCTTGGGAGAAACTAATCACTAATGACTAAGGTGGACGTGCCGCGCCCAGTGGGTTTGACAGAAAAAATCAAAATCCTTTTGGGTAGGGATTCCGACGCATTGAAATTCGACACTACAACCGGCCAAAAAATCACGGGGAAGTTGTTGGCTACGGGGATATTGTGTAAGCTTATTATTTAATATTTAGTGTATGGCCCTTCATTACCCCACTTGTCAACCGAAGGAGGCTAAGGAACTAGAAAATATACTCAGACAGACCCCTTGGGTGGTAGGCTAGCCGGTGGGGAATATGGAAAACGGGCTAACTGGCTGTCGAATCTTGGGCTATCCTCCGAAGAGTGTAGTGACATGGCCTCTATATCGTGATAAGAAGGGCTTCTGTTTGTAGTTCCTAGCATAGGGGAAAGGTCTACTTCTGATAGGTCGCACTGCTGCTCACCTGCCATTGGTACCCAAAATAGCTTTCTGTGATCTCTAGCTGAGGTGGAGAGTGGTTCTGGTGAAGATGATGGTGATTGAATGACCGTAACCTGTGAGGTTTCAAAAATTTCATCCTCTAATATATACCTGTAGAGGGAGGTGGGAATTCGATGGACCTCACATTCCAAGATTATTAGGCTGATGCGCTTGTTTCCTGCCCCAGACCATGGCTCGGAGGGGTGAGGGGAGGGTTCTTGCGCTGAGTCATACTATACATCGGAGTCTAATAAGTGGACTGATTTGAACTCTATTAGGACCTTCCCTGAATCCTTCTAATTGTGATGAAAACCCGCCTTCTTTCCCCTATATGGATCTTCTAGACATGGAATATTTCTGACACAAGGAGGTCCATCAGACATACTGGTGCTACGGTGGGGAGGACTTCCACTCGAGAAAGCCGGGGTGTGAGGAGCACCAGGGAAGATATCAAAAGGGATATGGGGAGGGACTCTATGGGAAGTGCTAGAGTGGGTAGGACCACCGCTCGATCACATAGGGGCATGGGTGGGACCCCCATGCTTGGTCCCTCTTATGACATCAGTATGAGGAGGGGACTCGTACTGGTCGATCTAAACATGGGTAGGACCTCGGTGATGGGCACTGGTGAGATGAAGTCGACCCTCACTCCTCTGATTGATGTGGAAAGGAGGACATTCGCTAGCTGCTACAAGGACACGGGGAGGGTCCCTACATTAAAGAGTGACCGGATGTGCAACGTCCCCATACCAACAGTCTATGGCGTGAGGAATAACTCCATACTCGGTGTAGTGGGAACAAGAGAGACTTATGTAGTGAGCGTCACTACTGCGGGGAGGACCCTCATTTGGACTGAAGATGGCATGGGGCATACCTCCATTATGAGCCTGGAAGCAGAGAAGGCCCACGTTTTTCATGGTAGTAGTATGGGGAGGACCTCCGTACTGGGTGTTGTTGCCAGAGGTTAGTCCATGGCATCCACTGCCTGTGCCGGCGACATAGAGAGTCTACCCAGCCTACCCATGGGGTGGTTGGGGCCTCGATCTAGGACAGGAGTATGAATGTCCCTATTAAGAATACACTGGGTGTTGGTGGTATGCGTCAATGGTGGCTCAGGCCACAGTAGTTGATGACGTTGACACCCCTTGGTGGGTGTCCCCTTCGTCTTGTGTCCGACGCTGGCGTCGGGTTAGAGGGGCTGGAGTCGGTGGTGCAGGAGCATGGATTACCTTCTTCTATTGCAGTAAGACTGGGTGGTGGCGTTGACGCAGCTAGGTGGGATCCCTCACTGGGATCCCCTAGAATAGGACTCAAACAAGGCTGGCCCAGATATCCCCTACATCATCAGTGTAGGGTAGGGAGTTGTCGAAGAATTCCGAGGACAGGCTGCCGAAACGGTTATATGTTGGAGTGGGGAGGAGTGGCTCCCTGTGCAGCCCATGGGTGTGGAATTGACGATGAGACACATACGCCTCTAAATCCAGGGAATCCATATCCCATGTCAGGATAATTCTCTCCTCGTATAGGCGTGCAAGGTCATTGATCACACTTTGTTGGATGACCTTAGATGGGGAGATGACGCATGGGCACCCCATGGTAGTGGGTGTAGAGGCTGTTGCGGAAGAGGCAGAGCCGCACGAGACTACCACATTGGAATAACCCCTGCCCCAGCGTCTGTGGGGAGGACGTGACAGAGTTATGGGTGCCACAGCTAGGTTTCTGAAAGTAGGGAGATTAACTCATCGGTGCTGAAATAAAAGGGAAATTGAAGACTAGTGTCCCAGAACCATCCCACCTTCCATGGCTGGTAAGATGTATCGACGCTGACAATTTCATAGACTGGGACATCCAACGTTCTACTACCCCAACTTCTGGAGAGTTTCACTTCAATCACGCTATTTTCTTGGCGGGACCCGGTGCTGGATAACTGGATCTGGTGACATGCTAATCCATTGGTGTCTCAAACGCTAATAATCTCCATATTGAGGAGAATATCTTCACATTAGATTAACCATTTCTGTTTCTAACACTTTCTCTAGAGCGCGCACGTCCGTCTTCTTGAGTATGAAAGACGCAGTTTCATTTGCACGCATTCCCACTTTCCAATGGCTGGAGAAATCTGTTCCTTATTTAGGGACATTTTTCCCTTGATCAAAATAGGATGATGTGATGTTGGTTCTTCCTTTCATGGATTTGTCCTTGGAACTCGTCACCCAGTCCGGGTCTCCCTTATAATGTAAAGATGTTATTCGTGAAACTCTTCCTAGTGGAATATCTTCATAGACACCAGTTAATTACACTTCTTCTATCGGGACATTCCAAAGGGTCCATTCAGGGTAGCAAACTTTGGTTCGGGGAGTAGTCACGTTGGAAATCACATGAATTTCTGGATGCTGGAACATTGGCGCATCTAGGTTTCTGCCCCTTATTATATGGCTCCTCGAGGGCACGAAATCCCAAGTCATCCCATTTAGAACACATGGAATCATATTCCATAGGCATGTATCTAAGGTTTTCCTTAGCTTCCCATATTTAAGATATGGTATGTGGATGGTTTATTGTCTGGGGGAGATGGATCAGACTGATCAAAACATGGATTAAAGTGGATCAGATAGGTGGATCCTCTAGAGGGAACACTGATGTTGGGGCCAACATGTGGTTAGCTTCTCGATTATTGTTGATGGGTTTGGGAATGAGGTGGTGTGATCCCATTCGAATGTGGTGTCCTAGGTAAGAATCAGGAAGGATGATGGAGTGTTGAATAAAGTGAATGGTGATTGGGATGGAACCACTGTGAGGACGAAGGAAATGTTTGGCTTGAGTATTGAGGAGACTTCCTATGTATCCTCGTGGTAGGGAACCAAAGTCCATGTAGTTCGGTAGGGCAAAGGGATTCCTAAAGAGGTGGCCCATGAGAATGGAGGCATGTATTAGACCAAGAAAAAATAAAACCTCTTAGTTGGGGCATGACCTTCTAGAAACACATAGGCTCGAAGGGAAGACTAGGTAAGGGACTTGAATTGGGGGTGTAAACAAAGGATGACAACCTGATGATATGTATGGGTCCCACACATGGTTATGAGCCCAAGTTGGTCTGACGCCACTAGGATGGACCAATGATGAGGGTCCCAGCAGATGGGATTACAACGGCTAGCCGCTGAGTAGGGGACACAGTGGCTTATGGCTGATTGATGTCACAATGGCTTACCGCTGGATAGGATCACAATGGCTTACCATGGGGTGGGGTCACAACAACTTACTACTAGATGGGGTCACAATGGCTTACAACCGGATGGGGTTGATCCCCATGGAAGATTCTGATGTACCCTTCCTAGGAGATAGAGATCCAACCCACGTAGTTTATATGGGATGAGGGTTGATGGACCAATGTGAAGGGGGACCTGGTGTCTAAATGGATGGTGGGATTGAACCTCATGGAGGCTTCCTATGTACCATGCCATGTTAATGATCAAAGACCTCATAGTTCATGGAGGAGTTTGGTGAACCGATGTAAAGGGGGGTCAGAACCAATGGGTGGTGGGATTGAACCTGAGGGAGGCTTCCTACATACATCACCATGGTGAGGATGAAATTCCACGTAGTTCAGGTTGGTGAAACGACTTGCCAGTATTTGGGGAAAACAATGGATTACTGCTGATCGGGGGAGATAACTACTTATCATTAATTAAGGTACATAGTTTAATGTCATGAAAGACGTGGGTGAACCGACATGAAGGAGGACCTGGGGCCCAGATGGATGGTGGTATTGAACCTCATGGAGGCTTCCTATGTACCTTTACATGGAAAGGATAAAAGACCTCCTTGTTTAGGTGGTGTGGGAACTGACATGAAGGGGGTCAGAATGAACAAGTGTTGGGATTGAACCCCGGGGAGGATTCCTATATACCTCTTCTTGGAAAGGATCAATGACCTCATTGTTGAGGTTGGTGTTTGGGGCGTACACTCTAGGCTTCCCTGAGAAGATGTCATGGTAGATGCTTTCTCTAAGCCCATGTGAGTCATGCCTGGTGTGAGAAACAAGAGATAGAAAAGACATGATGATCACAGTTCAAAGGTGTGTCCGTGGGAATTAGATTGGGGCTTACACGTGGTTAGCAGCCCAAAGAGGAAATAGGGGCTTATGTGTGGTTAGCTGCCCTAGGTGATGGAGACTGGGGAATAATCCAGGAGGGAGGCCTGGGTGGTGACAATGCCTAGCAGGATAGGGATTCAGAACCCAGTAATAGAGGAGGGGAAGGGGTGATGCCTCATGTAAAGAAAGATATGGGCTTACAACAAGGTAGTTTCCCTTTCCCCACTGACAGACACCACCCCGATAAAGGGGATTCCATTTCATGTGAGGAATGATCTCACTCCCATTGAGACTAGTGGGAATAGTGAATGTCCGAGATAGGGAAACCGAAGTTCATGTTGCATGGAGAGGTCAAAGTTTAACATCATGTGCTGAGGACGAAGGTGCTTGGCAGTTTAATTTCTTGCATCTTGGAAGGGGTGGGTTTACTCCACTCCCCTAGGACTTACATAACTGGAACTCTCTACAACTTGGTGAAGAGAATGGACAGGAAATTCCATGGCTAGGCAGTGTTATGGAGTTAACCATTGGGGGGTCCATGTTAGCGTGGTCACGTGAAGAAGCAATAGTTGTTAGAATGCCTATGCGAAGAAGCATGAGGCGAAGCAACACAATGGGAAATATTGTCCAAGGGACTTTGAAGTTACTTTGTACGAGCCTAGATGTTCATATGGAAAAACAGTGTGTGTCATAGATGTTTTGGATGCGAGAGGCGCCTGAAAATGATGTCTGGATGAGAGACATCAAACACGTGCATGCAAGGAGGGATGATTTCACGAAAAAGGTACAATTACGTAGGAAAAGGCGGGTCGGTGCATAATTGAGGAAATTTCATGGAAAAAACTAGGTCGATGCACAATTGATCCACTAGCGTGAAAAATTCCAAGCTGGCGTGTAATTGAGCCCCTTGTGCAAAAAGTTCCAGGTTGGCGCGCAATTGGAGGGGTCGAGCGCGTAAAGGGGAGTCACAGTTTTGCACGCAAATAGAAGAGATTGCCTGAAATTCGTAAGGGTTGCACGCAATTTTCTAGGATTGCATTCAATTGGAAGTGATTTCATGAAATTTGGACTAGATTTCACACAATTGAAACATATTTCATACATTTGAAAGGGATTTCATAGAGGGGATGGGACTCGAAGGGATTTGGAAGAGGGTTAAGCACGTGTGGTCTCACGTGAAGGCCGACCCTTGGGTGACCTGTCCCAAAAAATAACGTACATAAAATCCCTCTATTGTACACAAGAGTGGTGGATTTCATACATAAGAGAAGGTTCAGTTTCTTCCTCCATTAGAAGTTGAAGGGGAACCCTTCTAATTATAGGCACTCAGGGTCGCCTGATCCACGCTGAAACAGATCTGTGTGAAAGTTTTCTTACTAGTGGTTGCAGCATGATAGATCTTATTCATGGGGTGGCGCACACAAAAATCCACAACCACGGTCGGCAGTGCGAATTTTTGCACACCAGGGCAGAAGTTTCCACGCAGTGCAGGTGTTTGTCTCACAGGTGAGACAATTTCCACGTGGTGTTGGGGCTTTCACGCAGGCATGAAAAACGTCCCTGGATCCCGCTGTTTTCCACACTGGAGATATTTTTTTCATTCCTAGATGATATTTTTTCGTACGGCCCTTCCATGCCCCCCGGAATGCATTTCTGTGTCAAAATATGTCTATTCTTTGTCACGCCAAAACATCCTTCAACCCTTGAGCATTATTTTCAGCGTCTACAACAACTATGTCTAATTATAACATGTTAGTCTCTAGAAACAATCATACATAGAAAATTAGTCAATCCATATAGCATTGTTTTTTAGGAAACATATAATGTTTCAATACAATCTATTATCAGTTCCTTGAATCATATAACCATTTGTAATTTACCTCTTAATGAATTTTCTCCCATTACTAAGGGTTTAATGAAATTTGAATTATTCTCATACCCTGAGTGCACACTCTTAACCATAGGATTTCCTTGGTTCTATCATCTCCACTTTGTAAAGCAAAGCAGCAAATTAATCAAGAGGGATTCATAAATTGGGTTTAGATAACTCAGAGGTCGTGGGTAGGTGGGTTAGAAATAAAAATAAATCTAAAATAAGGGTAATATCTAAATTAAAATGCATGAATGTCGAGAAATGTGTAATACAAAAAATTCTCCCATATAATCAATTCTAATCTCCCAAAATCTCATGATGGATCCATTTATATATCAAGTAAGTTCCCAAATGGCATCATTTTCCTTTACTTTTTATTTTGTATTTTAATTTTTAAATGCCAGATCTAGGCCATATCTCAAATATATCCCCTAAACACATATGATATTTTGGGTGATTTGTCGGACTATAAATCATGGTTTTCGGCCTCCTAATACATAAACCATGTAAATTCTACATTCCATTTCAATTTTTCAAAGGAATAGAATATATCTGAAATCATATAGTGTATACACCAATCACAATAAAATAGTATGATGATTGACACAATACATCTCTTCAATAAACCCATCCCAGTTTTCTAAATGATTCACCCCCAATTTTGCTATAGGAAAATAATTCATTATACATTGAGAAATGTATGAAAGGAAAAATCACCTTATAATATAATCTTTCTATAAGGATTTTGATTGAAACTATAGGAAAATGACATAAATATGTTAGATGGTAATTAGAAAATAGTGTCTTAACAAATATTTCCTAAATAATTTAAAATTACACTTCTTGACTCATTGCCTCAATAAGAACACAATGAATGTTCTGATAGGTTTACATGTCCCGGGTATCACTCATGAAATATACTCAGAAAAGAATATGAAATGGTAGGCTTAGTGTCCTCTAATGTAATTAGAATAAGATATTAAATTGTAAATCACAGTGGGTATAAAACTAAGCCATATTTTAATTAATCATAATTTAAAAAAAAATTGAAATTGAATTAAATTTATAAGCTTGATAGTCATTCTGAAAATATAGACAAAGACAAAACAAGGATTCTATCAATTAAAACATAAAATTTTATTTTATTTAAATGGAAATAATGTTTTTTATTTTTAATGAATGCTTAAAATTTCAAAAAAGACTCTTATAAAAGTGCTAACATATAGTAATTCATGTGTATTTAATGTGAAAACAGTAAGAAACTCCCCCACAATTAGAAAGTGATAGTGTCTTTCCTGCCAAAGAAATCATTGTGGGAGTCTTACAATAATAAAATCTTAGAAAATGTTGAAATGGAATTGGAAAATTTTAAAATTGATGGAATCAGGATCTCCCTATAATAATTGGCATTACATGAGGGAACTAGGATATATTTTCGTAAATCTAGTTCACCAGCAAAAAGGTCTAGAAAAAGATTCCTCCTCTTGATGAAACCTTAGTCTATAGGTGTTCATCATTTGGAATGCATAACAATAGGAAGGTTCAGAGTAAGATGAACAAGAATAAAAAATGTTATTCAAATTCGAGTGATCTATAGAAAAAGTACAAAGGTACTGAAAATGATAAATTAAATGCATCATCATGATGGCTCAGTTCAGAAAACTAATACACTATGGGATTCCATTCCTAATGAACTAATAGGGCATTCTCATTCAGACATATGGACTAAAACATCATGCATTGGGGTCCATCGACTCAATTTATCCCTTTTTTTATTTTCATCTACTGGTGGATGTTCCCACCAACTCATGGGATCTCTTGGGATTATTGAAAACTTCAAGTGCACATTGATCACTATTCCATTGGAGTAGGATTGGAATCATTTCTCTAGTTGGCTGGTAATTGGAATTCATTTCTACTGATGGTTAGTGAAGTTGGTGTTCTATTTCTATGACATGTCGGTTAACCCTCTAGAACAGAATATATGGTGTAATGGGTCCATCCACAACTATGGATTATACAGTGGACCTAGTCATGTATATTTAAAAATTTAACTAATTGACAAAAAAGCAATGTATGAATGATGAATATATATATATATATATATATAATATAAAACAATTAGGGCATAGAGGGTTAAAAGGATGAAATACCCAGACCAATCAAAAAAAGTATATATCCTAAAAAACAAATCAAAATGGATGAATATGCATTAGGACCAAAAATATTCTGCATCATTAAACCGCCCACTGGTGGTGATGAAAGTTGCAGGTATGGATCAATGGAAGATAGTGGCATTGCAATACTAGATACATGTGATGGAGTGGGTGGTGGATTTGTCACAATCCAAAGGGTGGTCATAGGTCTGGTAGCTAGATCGACAAAAGGTACCTTTTTTGATGTATTTGTGACTGGCCCCTTTCCACGCTGGGTATGTTAAGCTAAATACCTCTGCAAAGTAGCTGGGTCCATAAGATCTGAGGGCAGGTTGGGTGCCATATATGTGATGTGGTAATGCTAAAAGATGGGGGAAAAGAAGGGGTCAGTGGTGGTGGAGTGGTGAACTCAGGGGGATCGATGAAAGGGGTGGATGTGAGCATAAATCTTGTATATATTCACCAGGATGCACTATTGTGTATCTCATATCTCTATCATGATGGGATGGGTGGTGGGGGTATGGATTATGAGGTGGTAGATATTGGATGAAGATTTGTTGGTGCATGTGTGGAACTGCTGGAAGGATCCATTAGAGGTTATGTTGCAACTGGTGGCGGTGCCACTGTGGGTGGGCGACCTCATGCATTCCTTGTGCCCATTGGTATAAATCATCATCCTTTAGTAAAAGATTCATCATATATTTCATGAAAAAATGAATAGTCTTGATGCGTCCCAATGAGGTTGGATGAATATATGCATAAAAAATGATGAGGTGCCTAGACATGTATACAATGAAGTATCCACCCATCAAAGCACCATGATTCCGCTACGCATAGGCCTTGTAATAATGAGATAACTATATAGCCATGTTGATGGGTGGACTTCCCATGAATAATGCATGAATAAGTACAACTACATGGATGCAACAACAATGCAACTTAACTGTGGGGAACCATCCATGTGTCATAGCTCTATGTATAATCTATAGAACTGGGATAAAAAACTAGGGGAATTTTATTATCTGTGATCATGGAGTAAGTGAGGGTATCAGGAAGTCATCTCTCATAGGTGTTGGGAAATAGCTCATGGTGGCTCTAGTGGATGCATAGGGAAGACCTTTTTTTGTGGAAAACTCATCTGTATAAATATTGAAGTTGATTATAAACTCAGTGATGTACATTTCATGGGGATGACCACCCAAATTGAACTGAAGGGTATAATTAGATATCTCAAACATCGAATGGAACTCCAGGAAAATATCCTTATAGGCCTCCTCAAAAACATAGACAATGAAGTCAATGTGGATTGTCTCTAGGATGTTGAGGACAACATCACTGATGTTCATCCTATCAAGGATAGGTAAGTCCAAGGTATTGTTCTTTCTCATCAGGTTTACTTGCAGTCTATTGAGTTTTACCCAGTGCTTCATGTTTGAAAAGCATAAGATAGGGATTAGGTGGAGGGTTTCACCACATGATGAGTCCTCTAAGGTGCTTTATAAGTCAGAATGGGTAGTTGGTGTAGCATGAGATACTGCAGGTGGTGCATAAGGGGAGACAATAGTGGAATAAGTGTCTCTTGTTCCTTTCTTTGAAGCTTGATGCTTGTCAGTGTTGGACGATGAGTCATAAGGTTGTAGGATTTTGGTATGTGCCATTGAGAAAGGAGGGTGAGAGGTGTGGTTGAAAGGGAGAGGGTGTTTGGTGTGAGTATGGGTTTCTGTATGGGAGGAGGATGGTGTGGTGAATCACATTAATGCATAGAGGGGGTGTGGGTTTATATAGAGGGGGGAGGTGGGTGTGAGTATGGCTAAGAGAGGGAGGGTGCGGTGAAGGGGGCAGAGTGGAATGAGGTGAACATGAGAGGTAAGGGGTGGTGTGGGTAATTAAAATAGGGTTCATGTGATGATTTTTTAAACAGACCCGAATAACTACATGATCTGCAACATTATTTCATAGAATGCACTGATGTGTTAAGATGTATAATTAAATGAAGGGTTACACATAGTGTAATTAGGTTACATGACATATAATTAATTTTTTAAAACTCAATTAACCCCAAAAATCTAAATATTATCTTATTTGAAACTTTTCTAAGGCTAGCCTAATAAAACCTATTATAAGAGGTACTATCATAGATTTCCTCCTAGTCAGCGCTTCCTTATACATTCGGAGAATTAATTAGTTAAAGGTCATTTGAAAATGAGGGTGATGAACCATCCTTCCATGATATATTCATGAATGATTTTCACTATTTTACCACTCACCTTGAATAGTTGTCCACCTTATATTGGAATCTCAATTTTACCAAAAGAAAAAATGTGAACAACTTTGAAGGGGCCTAACTATCAACATTTCAGCTTACCATGGGATATTTTCAATCGTGAGTTAAATAAGTGGTCCATATTCTGTGGGACAAAGATATGACTATAAAATTAATGGATCATGTAATTTCTTTTCTTTTCCCATATAGATCCTATAATATTCATATTCATCACTCCAATTTTCTTCTAATTTGGTTACCTTTATCATCCGATCATATCCATCCTTCTCAAAATAAAAATTTAGCTTCCTAATCACCCAATAAGAATGATGCTCGAGTTCTACTTGAAGATGACATGGTTTCTAATAAACTTTTCTAAATGGTATTGTTCCTATACGATTTTTTTACATAGTGTGGTATTCCTATAATGCATTATTTAACTTTAGAATCTAGTAACTACACCTCATATTTACAGTCTTTTCCAAAATATACATGATCTCACTATTTGATAGTTCAACTTTCTAACTTGTTTGTGGGTGGAAGGGAGTTTCTATATTTTATATTATTCCATATTTCTCTACAAATCCATTCACTTCTTGGTTTGTTAAACGTGTTCCTCGATCACTAATGAGTAATATTGGAAATCCAAATCTAGAAATCATATTGTTTTTCAGAATTTTCATGAACACATTCATTGTGTCATGTAAAGTAGCTTCATCTTTAACCCATTTCGAGGCGTAGTCAATGACAACCATAATGTAGGTTTTTATATATTATTTGGGAAATGGCCCAATGATGTATGTTCCCCAAACGTCAATGATTGATAACATTATGATGGTATTTTGTGTCATCTCATTAATTTTTCACCTATGTTTCTAGTATTCTGGCATCTATCACATCTTTGTTAGAATTCCCATGCACCATTGTGCAGCACGGGCTAGATAATTCCCATTTGTATAGTTATTTCTATTGTGTGCTCAGGTCTATAATGTCTTCTAGCTGGTGACATCTAAAAAATTTTGTTTTCATTTTGGATTTCAATTTAAAGGTTAAATCATCAGAGTAGGCCATCGGAAAATATTCTGAATAATAATGGTTCATCCCAGTAGAAATGTTTGGCATGATCCGAAAATATTTTCCTTTGCTGAGATGATAGGTCAATATTCCAGAATCCCATGTAAAATAATTTGAAATATAAACAACCATAGTTGGTACTTGATACTAAAAAGGTTTCATCTATAATTTGTACTCTAATATCATCCTTCTCATCATCCTTGATGAATGACAGGGGATGTAGAGATATTTGGTAATCCATAATACTTTCTATGCATTTTGGGACCTTGAATACAAACTAATTCTCTTATTGAAAGAGGATCCATGATATCATTCTTGGTTTGGAATCCTTCTTATTTATCAATTATTTTAGGCAATCATTATTATTATGTAACGTTACATTGTACCAAACTAGATAGGAACAAAATTTCTCAAAGGAATATACAACAGATAAGAGTTATTTCTCTATAGTCATGTAGTTGTCTCGAGCATCACATATCATGTGTAATGCATAATTGATGCTAAAAAATATTTTTCCAACTCCACGTCCTAACACATCAGCTTGAGAAAGGTCACTGAGATAAAAAAGTAAGTCAATATCTTTATCCCAGTAGGGTGAGATGATGATTAGTGCTTCTATCATGCTTGTTTTCAACTTTTTAAATGCCTTCCAAAATTACCTGGTGAATTCTAAAGGGACTTATTTTAACAATAATTGTGTCAATAATGGGGAAACTTTTTTCATGTCTTTAATGAACCATCTGTAAAATACAGAAAGGCGTTTAAATCTTCTTATACCCTTTATTGTTGATGGTTTAGGTAAATCCTTGAAGAGGTTTATTGTCGTTGGATCGATTTCATTGCCTTCGCTGGAGATTTAATACCCAAGGTCTATTCCTCTGGGACTATAAAATGACATTTTTTCATTAGGACTAGTAATGTTTCTTCATAGTGTTGTAAGTATAATTCCATATTTCTTAAATAGACCTCAAATGATCTTCCATAGACTGGGAAGCCATGTATGAAGATTTATATGATTTATTTATCCATGTCATGGAATATATGTGTCATACATCTCTGAAAAATTGATAGAACATTTCAAATTCTGAGTGACATTCTCCTGTAAAAAAATGTACCGAATGTTCATGTTAATGATGAATTTGGGTAATTAGCAGGGTCAACTTCTGTTTGGTTGTATCTTGAATAGATATCCAAGGAAAAATAGAATTCCTTTCTCACAAGTCCTTCCTTCATTTTCCCCATAATGGGTATTGGGAAATGATTATTCCTTGATTCTGAATTCACATATATGTAATCTACACAAACTCTCTATCCATTGATGGTTCATGTTAAAATTAATTCATTTTTATCAGTTCCCTCTATTGTCTGTCCACCCATAAGGGAAAACTAATATGGGCTTAATAATACACTATCTAATATGAAAAAGATTATTACTACATCCAAGAGTTTCAACAATACCTTTTTGATGACTTCCTTCATTGGTGGTGTGAGTCATCTTTGAGGTTGGTGTTTTGGCATAGCATCTTCTTCGAGTAACATTTTTTGAGTACATTCTGTAGGTTTGATTCCATTGATGCCTATCACTACCTAAGAAATTTATTTATTATGTCTCTTCAAAAGTTAAACAAATTTTTCAACTTGCGAGTGAGACATTTTAGAGTTGATAATAATGGGAAGACAGGTTAAAACTACTTTGTATCAGTACATATGAGTACTAGGTATAGGATTTAGTTCCAGATTTATTGGTTCAATAATAGGGGTGATAAAAGGTGGAAAATTATCCCTCATGAGAGGCTCAATTAATATTACTTCCTCTAAATTGTACACATCATACGTCTCTAAGAGTGGCTATCCAAATTCATCATCAATAACCATGTAGTGATATGATTTTTGGGTAAGAGATATAGCATTGGAATCTACATCATAGTCTGATTGTTTAGCATCTTTGAATTGGTTGAACACCACATGTTCTTCTCCAACTCAGAAGATTAGAATTACATTATACACATCTATCAAATTCATTCATGTATCTACGAATGGCCTTCCATGTATAATGGTAATGTCTCTTTCTTCTTCCATATTCAAAACTAGGAATTCTGTTAGAAAGATGAATTTTCGAAAATTAACTAATATATATTCAAGAGTTACTCTAGGGTATTTCACTAATTATTCAGTACGTTCTAGTGGTAATCAAGTTGTTTTGAGTTCTTGTTTTCAAATCATTTTGAATACAATCATTGGAACTATGTGGATGATGGATCCAAGATCACACAGAGCTCTTCCAAAATTCCAATCACCAATAGCATAGGGAATTGAAAAACTTTTTGGATCTCTCATATTTGGGGGGATTATACTACACAATAGTAGAGTACTATTCATTTAATCATGTGATCCAAAGATATTCTATTCTATTTTTATAGGATAGTAGATCCTTGAGAAGTTTCACATATACTGGAATCTGGGACACAAATTTTGTAAATTGTACTTTGATATGTAGTTTCTTGAACATTTCTTGAAACTTCTTATATTATTCCTCTTTTCTGCCTTTAATCACTCTTTACAAGAATGGAATATGTTTTTGGTAGAGATGTGGGGAAGCATAAAAATATTCTATTGGTTGCTCAGGATTTTAGTCACTTTCAATTTGTTATATTTATTGAGGTGTGTTTTTCTCAACTTCTTCTTCTAGTTTTGGTTATTTCTCATGCTCTCCTAGTTTCATTTCGTCACATCCATTTGGTTGTTTAAATTATAATATCTTCCTACGTCAAAGAACTATATATTTAGGTTCCTCCCTTAGATACTTCTCTATATTACGAGGTTGGGTACCTTGTAATCGACTAGATAAAGACTTCGAGATTGAATACATTTTAATTTCATGATTCTGAAAACTAGCTCTTTGTTTTTGTATTTTCATTTCTCGAGTATTAATTCTATGATCTGGCTTTTTTAATGAAAGTAGACAGGTGGTTTTCTAGGTTACTTTGAGAAGGATTAGGTTTTTTATGAGGTCTAAGTTGAGCATGTTGGAATTGTGAATGAGCTGAATGTTGTAAGTGTTTTTGTTTTATCTATTGTTGAGGTATTCACACTAGGTTCATTAGTGAATACACTGGTGTTCATTGATCATGAAATGGTGATTTCCCATGTTTTTGTTGAAAATATACATATTTGTTATGAGGTTTATACTAAGAAGGCCTCTACTGATATTATTCTTGTTTCTATTGAAAAAGTGGGTTCTATTGATTATAATTGATGTAATTACCATCGTATTGGTCATCAACTCATTCATTTTAATCTTGATAAATATTTGGCCAACCAACAAATCACTTGAATATATCTCAATCACAGAAGTAGTAGGGGGTTCTACAGCAGGGAGTTGAAATTATTTGAGCTTCTTTGTGAGAACATTGACTTTCACTACTAATCTAGTGTTTTCACAATACTAGTGGATACAACATTAAGGTGGTCCATGATCACCTTTTCATAGGATTACATTGTTAGAAAATTCATCAATAATGGATCTTATGGCTTCATGAATTTTAAAAATTATCCCTCCATTAGCGTCATCATCAATAACAGTTCATGAAATTAGCTAGAGTCCTTGTTAGAACGTTTGTAACTGAATCCATATGTCTAGTCCATGGTGTGGACACTTATTTGTCATATTCGTGAATCATTACCATTATTACCAAGTAGATTCTCCTTTGGTTTGAGAAATTTTCTAAATGTCATTACAATGATTCCATGTCTGGATCAGTGGAAAATAATTATCCCATAACATATTGGGAAGATCATCCCATGTCGTGATTCACTCAGGAGCCTGACTGTTTATAAAATTCTATTCTCTACCTCTTCAGTATAATGGGAATATTCTAATTCTAGTTTCATCTGAAGATACTCCGTAGTTTTGAAAGGTATCACAAACTCCTAGGAAGTTAAAGATGTGATCATAATGATCTTTTCTCAGAATTCCACTGAATTTCCCCATTTGTGGATCATATGAATGACCCCATGTTGGATTAAGAAGGAATGATCTTGTATGGGGGACACAATAGGCTTGGGGTTGCACCATGGATTTATGGAAAGCCATATTGTACTAATTTTTAGAGGCATGTATGTCGATAATTTTATCCTTGTAACATCGAAAAAATTTGAAACGGCCACACAAATTATTGAATTTGTTTGGGATTTGATAATATTATAATTTTTATGGTTTTCCTAATGTTCACTTGATACAAGGAATATTATAGTGAAAGTCATATGTTGATCCCATATGGATCATAACTATCTTATAAATGTCCATGACTTAAGAACTTTGTGGATGGAGTCCTTTCTAGTTTGTTTCCATTTGGAAATTACTATATCTGTGATGGTAAATGGTTGATTACATATTAAAGAAGTGATTCGGTGAAATTTATGGTATTTGTAGAGAAGGTGATCTTTAACATTAACGTGGTAGGATCATATGGTGTAGGCTCGAAATTAAGATGAGGTCACTAGTTGACTGTGGTCAAATCACATAGATTTTCCTAAATTATTAAATATTCATTGATCAGGAAATATTAATAAACTATGTGAATTAATTTTGACTTTAAGGGTAGAAATTATTTCACGCTACTGATCATAGACAAATATACTCTAATCAGGGTTGGGACTTTCCCTTGATTATCCTATGGTCAGGGATGTTCATTAGAAATCAAAATGAATTGATTGATTATCCTGATTACTATATCTTATGGTTACCAAATTAGGAATTAATGATTTTATTAATGTTAATATACACCTACTCTTGACCCATGCCTTAGATGGTTTTAAACAATCATTGTATGAGGGGAAGAAAATAAATAATAAATTAAAACCATGATTAACATTGTAAGAACATTTGAATTTAATTGATTCAAAATTATTCAATGGTTAAAATCCACAAATGGAACAAGAATAAAATAGGGGTTTAAGAAATATAAATTAATACTTAATAAAATACTTACTTGGAATGAAAGAAGAAAAGGACACAATATGAATTTTTTGATGAATAACGAGGAAGTATAGTGGTGATGCAAAAAGGTAAATGAATGAGATGTTGAAAAACTGATCCATGTCACTTATATTAAAACAAAATAATGAAACAGTATTGAAATTTGAGTTTTGAGGAGATGTATTTGAATAAAACTACAAGGGAAAAAATATAAAATAATTTCACTATAGATGCTCTCCTAAACCTCTGCAGGGCTGGTTTCTATATAACCAATAATTACTTGACATGTGATGTATTTCTTTTATGTAATTCTGAATCCATGTAAATATCCATGGTTTTTTAATATTATTGATATCTTTTCTATGATATGGGGTTTTTCTTCTTTCATTTCTTTTAATTATGACTCACAATGTGAAATATACTTCTAGCTATATCTCTGATGTTTATTTCTTATTCAAAGTGTTTGAATGAATTCACATCATGTATCGGTCATTCCAGACGTGTACTGGTTTCTTCACTAGAAATCCAAAAAACCCTGGTTCATGAATTCATATACAACATTCTATATCCCAAGAGATAGTAATACACTATGTGAACATAGGATTCATGATGTGTAACAAGAAAATATACATTTTCCTCTATTTCTTCCGTTAAATCCAAAAGAACCAATTTCTTAAAACAATAACCATAAACCAGGTGAATTATCAAAAATATTATTAGAAAATATTTAATTAAATGACCTAAAAACTTATATATGATTTTTTATTACTAATTATTCATAGATGTATCCATTTTATTGCATCTAAACAACTATTTAATTGCTAGGAAAACAGTTCACATGCTTTACTTTTAAAATTTTATAATTTTTGGGAATTATGATAGCTATAGGTAACATTTAAATCATAATACAATTAATTTTATTATTTAATATAGGATATTACATATTATGAATAATGATTTAATCGTAATTTAAAATATCAAAGGGTCAGTCAGTACTCCATAAAATATGAATAATTGTAAAAAACACAATCATGTATCAATGAATTGATGTTTTAAAAAAAACCTTACCTTCAATTACAGTTATCCAAATATGATCATAAATACTATATAAATAAAACATTTAAGAACCCGGATCATTATTTCAGGTATGGATCAATATTTCAGGTGATTTTGGGGAAAATTGATGAAATGGAAATTTTCTAAGTACACACCATGTACTTTTGAGCACATGTCTGGTACCTAGTTTCCTTTAATAGTTGTGTACTGGCCATGTAATGACCGAGTACATGGCCATGTGGGTGACTTGGAAGACCGCCTATAGTGTGGGCCGGTTGAGTCTAGTACACGACATGTACTTTAAATGAACATTCCATGAACTTTTATTTTTTATTTGATGAATCAGAGTGGGGATACATCTCATCCCCCAAATACATTTCTTCTCCCTATGTTATGTATAAGAGAAAGATCGATCATCCGAAATCATCGAGGCCCTCCCAATTCTCCATCTGAGACCAGATTGAGATTTCGCCGGGTGAGATGGGTTACAACCGATGAGTTCTCTATTTCCCTAGAACCTTTCTTCTTGGTTCTCTCTCTCACATGAGTATTTCAAAGATGATCATTCATTACTTTTTTTAGATCTACATCTTGCTCAGCTGATTCAAGGGATGACATTCATGAGTGATGATGGTATGATGTTGAGGTAGGATGTTTGTTCATTTCTTGTATTTTCATTAGATTATATCTACTTAAATTGTTGAATATCCATATTTAGGTTATGGAATGTTTTGGAATTTAACCATATTATCCACCTTCTATAGTTTAATTGATTGAAAGGGGTTGTTTCGTATACATATAGATAGATGACTTGTTTACGGGACTCCACATGGGTGCATTTCTTTAGTTTGTCTATTTATGGTAATTTGGACTAGGTTTCATATGAAGCATACCTTGTTTCCATCCCTTAAGTTGTTTGGATGGAGTTTTTTTTATTATATTAATTTCATGAGTTATGATTGTGAATGTTATTTAGGAAGTAGTTATAGATTACATGTGTTTCCTTGTTATGATATGTGTGCTAATCTTCCAATGGACCATGAAAGCCATGGATTATGAAAAATGCGGGGCTTTGCATGATTATTTACACAGGCCCATGAGAGCCTTGGTGTAGACTTTGACATAGGTTCATTGAGGCTGAGAGCTACCCAAGGCGTCTTTCATGATTATTTAAGCTATGTCGACCAAGGGGGTATTGACCATGAGAACTACCCAGAGGTAATTTATAAGTAATTGATTCCATGTTGACATAGAGGTAATGACCATAAGAGCTTCCCAGGTGGTCATTTGTAAATGATTATCGATACAATAAACTAAAGGGGTAAGACCACGGGAGCTTTCCCAAAGGGTTTTTTATGAATGATTTAATGAATGTGTGGAATCTACCTAGCCAAAGAACAAACCTGGACTCAGTCTTAATTGTTTGTTTCGACGATCTTATAAGATGTTAGTTGTTACTATTTAAAAGGGGATACAAATCCTA
The DNA here is from genome assembly GCA_963277665.1 of Viscum album. NCBI lineage: Eukaryota > Viridiplantae > Streptophyta > Magnoliopsida > Santalales > Viscaceae > Viscum > Viscum album. The sequence continues at coordinate 1,223,189,505 of OY728139.1, read as the reverse complement.
GGCTAGATCTCATGGTTTTCAGTATTCAAAGGATGAATAATAAAAGTAAATGAATGTAATTGAAACCCGTAGGATTTTTTACTTATGATTACTTACATGTTTATTGCTTCATTTCTTCATATTAAATGCTATATACATGCACTAATTGTTCAGCATAGATCTTTAGTGGTTTCCTACTAGGATTCATATCACACCCTATTTGGGTCATTGTTTTAGACCCAAAATGTTATATAGTTATAGTTAGAGAAAATGCAATGTTCCCTTCTTCATTGGGCACTTGATTGTTGTTAGTGCTGGAGAGCGTGGGACCAAGTTGAGGCTTTCGATGCTGTAATATTTTACTTGTTTTATATTTTACTTTTGATTCAGTATTTTTTTCCAGCGTTGTGACTTTTTTGGATGCATTTCTAGATACATGTGAAATGTATTATTTATATATGATCCAGTTATTATATTCTTATGATATTTCCATTGTTTCTATCTTTTTTTGTATTAATGCTTCCTCTATTGTTATTATTGGTTATTCCACTTTGTGTACTTTTCCAATTAGGGAATATATTTCCTCACTATAACAACCAAGGCCTTCACTTCTAGTCCACAACCTTTATCATATGGAGAAATATGTAGTTGTTAATAAGTTTTTTTTGGGAGTAGCTAATCTGTTTACCGAGAAAATCCATGTTACTTAAAATATGGAAAATTTCTGGTTTTTCAATTATTACAGTTGATTTGATCTCACTATTGGGTCATTCAAAAGTTTTATGTTGTTGTGATTTATAACATTTTGGTTCTATTTCTGTTTCAACATAATGATATGAGGGTATTCTATATCCTGAATCATATATTCACTTTCTAGAGATCACATGTCATGAATTCTTATCAAGCCATTTAGGAAGCATTACTGATTACATATTGTTGATATTTTTTTCTAGATATTCCTATGTAGGGGAACCTATTCCATGATTGAAATACATATTATTTTATAGGGTATTGTTATAGGTAAAGTTTCATTTGGATAGATGCCAAACTTTGGTCCCTGATGTGTTTTTGGCCATATTGGATCAGAATTCGGTGGATTTTGTTTTAACATTAATTAAATTTCTTCATTTTATAGTGTTAAAAAAGATGAAAAACCTTGATTATCATGGATTATGGGCTCCCACATGTAATAATTATTCCTAACATGGAAAATATTTTGTTTTTTAAGGGTTCAGAGAAGTTTTAGAGGCATACTATCCCAAAACCTAGATAACACAACATGTGATGTCATGAACACACGCCATGTGTTCTGCTGTTCTAGAGGAAACAAATTTTCTTAACTACATAGACTGTACTAGGAGTACATTCCATGTAGTTCATGACCATGTGACTGATCGTGTGAGCAGAAACATGGGGTTGGGAAACTTTTGGTAGAACATGCTCTGTCCAAATTATACACATCGTGTTGTAAAGAACTATGTATCCCACCATGTGGCCAATGAAACTGGTGGATGAGACAAGGGTTATACACACCGTACCTTTATAGAACACACCATGTAGAATTCAACCGTGTATCCTTCTGTGTGACTAATGACATGGGTGGTTGGATTTGAAGTGGTATACACCGTGTCTTGGGAGAACAGGTCAGGTTGTGGTACATTAACAGACACCATGTGGTTTAGCCGTGTATAATTACTTAAGAAGGAAGGAAAATTCAAGTACACACCGTTTCATATGAAGAATATGCCATGTGTAGGGGTATTACATGACTAGGATTGGCAGAGGAACAAGCCCATGTAAGGTTTAAAGGGAACACGTTGTGTGATAGTTATACACGACGTGTAACCATGTTTTGTAAAGCATGAATGTTTTCATTCTATTAATCTATTTTTAAAAATATAAGTTGTTTTATTTGATAATGTAGAACTGAGGTGTGTTCTTGAACTTTAAGATTCTCTCTTCCATGATGTCCTGTGGTTGTATGCTAGGTGCAGGGTGATGATCATACACGATAAATTGTATATCGCAGACTACCAGGTGATCCTCATGTAATGCCCATCTTGGAACCATCTGTTAAAATAGGCACAGGTTCTGATGAATAGTTCTGTGAAGGCTTTATAAAGATTATTCAAACATTCTTAGGAGCACCACATCCTACCCCATTGTGGCATAGTTGACGTGAGTGTTCCAGCAGCAGCATCCTCCCACTTTTTAAGGGGATGGAGGACCATAGGCTGTAGAGTCATGGTTTGAGGCCATTCTTTCTACCTTTATGAATCTGGAGACAATCTTGGAGATGGGGGTGAATATCATGACATACATGCTACATGATTCCACAATGATATGGTGGGATGTTATCTCATAGGCAGGATGTCATCGAGATATGACTTTTCAAGTGTTCTAGAGTGCCTTCTCTAACTACTTTTCCCTGATAGGTTGAGGCACGATCGAGGTCAATATTTCTTGAATTTTGAGCAAGGAGGTCTTTTAATGATGCATTAACCTTCTCATTTTATAGAGCATCAAGAATTCACACATTTTCTTAGAGGTGACGATTTATCTTTGGCTAGGAGGGTTAAGGATGGTCCCTGGTATGTCATCTGTTCACATTTGAATATTTTCTGGTTGACTTCAGTGAATTCTATAGTAAATCAGGCACTAGTTACTGAGTTCAATATGAGGGATTTGGGGCAATGAGCCATGGCGGTTCAGCATCTGGGGATGGTACTCCTTCGTATGATAGTAGGAAACTCCGTAGGGAGAAATTAAATAGTGATTCAAGTAGCAGGAATGTTTCTACAGGTAGTCAGGTGAGGGGTTATCAGTGAGGTAAGTGTGGGAACAAGAGATCACAGTGCTCGGGAGTCCCAATAGAATGATGATATGGTGGAAATATGGTAGAAATTCATCATTTTCTCTGGTTTTTCTTAGTAGTGGATGGGGAGCATGGATCGGTTACCACTCAACATTCTTAAGTAGGACCATCGTTTTCTCCAAAATCAAGGAACTGGTGTTCGTAAGGTAATTCAAGCCAATGGGGCAGTCATGGCTAGGGTAGACAAACAATATGTTTTTAGTGAAAATAGGGTGGATCATCTAAGGGTAGTCAAGTAGGGTTGTAGGGCCATGGTATAGACCAAACTTTTGTAGTGGAGCAGACCCAATATGAGCAGAATCTTGGTTTCTCTACAATTATGGGTACGATTCTAGTTTCCTTAGTTTGCTTTTCTACTCTTTTTGATACAGGGTTTTCCCAAAGTTTTTTATTTTTTGTCATGCTAGAGAACCGTTGGTTTGTATCTTTTCTTATGAGGATATTATGACACTAGACACTTCGTTGAGGATTAGGACGGCTAGTTTACGTTAGTTTACGGAGTTCCCTAGTGAGGTTGGTGGGTGTCACTTATTATTCTGCCTTTATGTCTTAAGGATTATAGGATTCAATATAATAATCAGGATGTACTGTTTGGTCGCTTTCCAGGCCTTTTTTAACTGGTATTTCTGTAGGGTGAGTTCCACGTCACTAGAGGGTGGGTATTTTCTACACAAGAGAAAATGGGATGTCCAGGAGAGAAGACTTAGACCCAATAATAATGGGATGGAATGAATTACAAAATAGATTTCTAGTTTATATCTGGATGACAAGGGAATTTCACAGATTGAAATTCCTCAAGTGGTGGATCATTTTAGATATGTATTTCAAGAGGACATCTTTGGATTACCTCCAGAGAGGTGTAGATTTATCTATTGAGATTGAACTAGGGGCAGCACTGGTGGTCATTCCTCCTTATAAGATGGATACACCATAGTTACAGGAGCTCAAGAAGAAATTAGAGGAGTTACGTGGAAAGGTTTTCATCCAACCAAGGACTTATCCATGCGGTTCACCTATGATTTTTGTAAAGAAAGCAGATGGTACCCTCAGACATTTCATGGATTATCAGAATCGAACCTAGTTGATTGTCACAAACCAATATCCATTGCATGTCACTCCAATGTTAGGACACAATAGAATTAGGAGAAAGTAGAATCTTTCACCCAGATATGTTAGGTTGTTTGAGGTTTCAGAGAGAGTTAGGCCAGTTTCCTATGAGGTATAGTTACCTTAGAGGTATCAGGATATGCACAAAGTCTTTCATGTTTCTCTGCTACGATGATTATTTTCATACCTATCTCATGATTTTTTACTAGAGGTGGTTGAGTTTTTTGTGGATGCATCCTTCGAGGAGAACCCTATTTGTTTTAAGGATCGCAATAAGAAAGTTCTCTTTTTGGTGGGCCTATTCTTCCGGTATGGGTGGTATGACAGCATAGGTGAGTACAAGATGAGACTTGGGAGAGGGAGGTCGATTTATGTTCACAATGGAAGGATTTTTTTGTAGATTCTTCTTCCCCACCATTGGAAGAGAAATTCAGGGATGAATTTATTTAAGGGGGGGGAGTTTGTAAGAACCTAGATCTTCATTTTAGTTATGGAACATGATTTTTGGTGTTTTGAGGAAAAATGAAGGAATGAAAATTTTCAACATACATATCATGTACTTTTTGAGTACATGTCATGTACCCAGTTTCCGCGTATAGTCGTGTACTGGTCATGTAATGGATGAGTACATGGCTGTGTGGGTGACCTAGAAGTCCTTCTAAAGAAGGGGATTATTGAGGCTATTATACTGCGTGTAAATTAAATGAATAGCTCCTATAAATTTATTTTTTATCTTAGAAGTCATATTGGGGTCATGTTTCATCTCTAGAATGCATTTCTTCTCCCTGTGTTTCGTATATCAGAGCTACGGAATGACTATGAACCTCAAGCCCCTCTCGATTTTGCGTCTAATCTCATATCGAGACTCCACTAGGGGTGTTGGATTCCCACCCATGAGTACTATATTTCCCTAGATCATTTCATCATGATTATCTTTATATCATGATTATTTCAAGGAAGATTGTTTTTCACCATTTTATAGATCTACATATTTCTATAGTGATTCATGGGATGAAATTCAAGAGTATTGATCATTTGATGTTAAGGTAGGTGGTCTGTATCCTTATTTGATTGTATTTTGATTAAATATGCTTAAAGTCTCAAATACCCATGTTTGGGGTATTTCTTGTTTTGGAATTTAACCCTAATAATCACATTCTTTGGTTTAATTGATTGATAGTGGGTTTTTTTATGTGTGTAAAGTTAGATTCCTTGTTTACAAGAAACCCCATGGGTGAATTGCCCTAGTTTGAATATTTATGGTCGTTTGGCCTAGGATGACTATGAGGCATACCTTGTTTCCAATCCTTGATTTTTTAGGATGGCGTTTGATTGATTATTTGAATTTCATGTGTTATTATTTTGAATTTTATCCATGTATTAGTTACAGATTATAGTTTCTACCTTGTTATGATAAGCACACTTGTAAGAACCTGGATCATTTTTTCAAGTTATCTTTTCCTTCTTGTGGTCGTTTTTTAGAAAAACAGAGAATTTATGGAAATTTTTGAAGTACACGTTATGTGCTTTATGAGTAAATGCTATGTACTCAGTTACAGCAGGTAACTATGTGCTAGCAGTGTAGTGGCCATACATAGACCATGTGGGGGTGACTTGGAGGCTGCCTAAAGCAGAGTATGGAAATGGCTATTATACCCCATGTACATCCCAAGTACACGTCATGTATTTTCTTTTTTTTCATTAAATGAACCGTGGTAACATCTAATCGCCTGAAAGGTCTTCTTCTAGGTTTCCTTCGGCCGAGAGCTCTCATAAAGCCATGATCATCCTCCGAGCCCCCGACCGTGCATCTGAACTCCAATTCGACCATAGTCGATTACATTGGGATCACCTGGGTAAGCTCTCTCTTCTACTCGATCTTCGTTTCCCAATTCTTCCACCTTCTCAAGTTATCCTCTTTTGATAATTTTTGACATTTTCGTAGATCATCAGAATTCTAAGGTGATTTAAGAAATGATACTCAAGTATATCGATCTCCCAATGCTGAGGTAGGTGGTTTGTGCCTTTCTGTTGAAAGTCTTTGAGTTATATGTGCATATCCCGCCAATACCCATGAACGAGGTATTGCGTGTTTACCGTTTTAGCCCGATTGTTTACCTATTATGCTTGTATGCTTGAGTTGATGATAACTGATGGGAATAGGGTTAATTTATATTCTTTGGATGTTCTTTACCATACATGATTTCCTATTTTGACCATTGGGTCTAGGTTGCCTGTTAGGATATTGTTTACCTTCCATGCCAAATATTGTATGATGAGGTGTTTCTATCCTTACATGCTGTTATGTTGTAGATACCAAGCCAAGTAGTTCTAGAGTTTTACTTTGGCTGATATGTGTTGTTATACATGCTTGATTTACATAGGTCCATGAGAACCTCATGTATAGACCATAAAAAGAATGGATGTAAGGGATTATCCAGAGTGTCTGTTTTACTTATGATGTGAGACCATCGGGGGAATTGACCTAAGTGCTTCCTCCGAGTATCTTTAGATCTTAAACAAGAGCCATAGGGGAAATAGATGTTGCAGGATTCCCCAGAGCTCCTTTAGTTACCAATACGAGATTATCGGAGGAATTGATGGTGAGTGCTTCCTTAGAGAGTCTATGTTTAAGTTGAACCAGAGGGGTTAGACTGCGTATACTGCCCAGAGAGTTTCTTGTGTTGCTAGATAGGATCAGAAGGGATAGGCTATTAGTACTTCCTAGAGGGTTGCCTATTTGTGATTACCTACTTTGTTTATCTATTTCTTGATATATGATAATAAAAGTGTTGAAACTATGAATTGTTTACCTTGGGTACTTCCTTGTTTACTGCATTTATTTTCTTGCTGCCTTCTATATATTCACTTACTATTAGGCACATATCTCATGGTGGTTTCCTTTTTGAATTTAGTCTCACACATTTTTTGGTCCTTGTTTTTGGTCCCAAATAGATTATATTGTTATAGGTTTAGATAAGGGAAAGCACCCTTCTACTTCAGGTACTTGATTTTCTATGGAGCTAGAGAGCATGGGACCAAGCTATGGCTGGAGATGTTAAGGAGTTGTGTACTCTGATTTCTTTTGTACTTCAGTTTAGTACTGTTGTATTCTAAAATTGTGATTTTTTTGGCTATTCTCCAAGACATATGTATCATTCATCATTCATATATATATGTGTGCTCAAATTTATTATTTTCCAATATTTTTCTATTTACTTTTGTATGGATTATTCATGATTCTGCATTTTCTGTGGCTTTATTCCGCTATGTTACTCTACCAATAAGGGTATAGATTCCCCACTATCACAACCAAGTCCCTCACTATTAGTCAGCAGCCTCTAGAATTCAAAAAATGTGCTTGAGGCCATGTGACCAACCAGGTACGGGGTGCCTCTGGCTGGCTTCCGAAACCGGGATGTTACAATGTTTTATCAGATGAATTACTTTCTTATTGACTTACTGGTTGGAGCCTATAGCCAGGGATAATAAGGAATATGTACCTAGTAATAATTTGTGCCTGAGAGTATCTAACCCATGTATAAGAAAAAATATATCTACCTCGTCATTGCAATTTTTCCCTCTTCTAGTTTTTTCAATTATTACTGTTGATTTGATTTCAACTTGAGTGATTTACATGTTTTTTGTTGTTTTTGTTGATGTTATTGAGGTTCTATTTCTATTGAAACCCGATGAGATAAAGGTATACCATCTCATGCATCATATAGGATCTTGTGAGGAATCACATGTCATGCATTTTTTCCATGCCATTTAGGGTACATTAGCAATTTCATGTTGTTCTGATAGATGATGTTGTAGGTATGCATGCTGTTTTGCTAGATGTGTTGATAGATACCCGATGTTTGATAGGGTCTTTGTTGTGTAAGGATTTTTTAGAATTAATTCCAAACTTTGGTTCTTTAGGTTTTATGGGCGCCCATGAATCAGAATTTGGTGGATCATTGACTTGTTTACCTTATTATGACATGTGTAAAGATTTCGAGATTTTATTCGCAAGGAGTATAGGCCATCAATGATTGGAATTTTTCACTTTAATTTTCATTTTACTGTGTTTTTGGTCTTTGGATTAGTTTTTAAGGCTTACTATTCCGAAAAAACCCAGAATAGACACCGTGTAGTTTTGTCAACACGCCTTGTGTTCTTCTATTCGGGAAGAAACTATTTTTTTAAGTACGCATTGTGTACTGTATGTACATGCCATGTAGTCTGTAACTGTGTCTTAGACTATGTGGGCGAGGACACGAGGTTTGGAATCTTTGGTAAGACATGTCGTGTAGAGGATGTACATGTCGTTTCGTAGAACCATGTAACCGGATGTGTCACTAACAACACTGATCAAAAAAAAGTTTTCTTAGTACACATTGTGTTCGTCGAGAACATGCTGTGTGTTGTAACCCAGGTACCCGTCCATGTAACTAACAACACGGGACAATGTTAACCTTTCTTGTACATGTTGTGTCTACCTAGAACATCCCGTGTAATGTGAGCCATGTAACCGAGTGGATATCTAACAACTCGGGTCGGTGAGGTTCATCTAGTACATGTCGTGTTTGGTACTAACATTCCTTGTAGTCTCGTTCTAAAGAGAACCGTGTAGATAAGCCATGTAGAAGGACTTGGGAAGGGGAAGGGGATTCAAGTACATGTCATGTGTTAGGTGAACACGCGGTGTGTATGGGGTGTTACACGACTAGTTCTGGAAAGAGTAGATGCCCATGTAAATGTCTGAAGGGAACACGCTGTGTAGGTTTTATACACATTGTGTAGTCATGTTTTTAAAACATGCATGCTTTCTTTCTCTGGTTCCCTTTATAAGTTTTCAGTTTTTTGTCCTTGATAATCTTGATCTGAGGTGTGTGTCTAACTTTGCAGAGTCTTTCCGCTGGGACATCCTCCGGTTGTACGCCAGTTGCATGGTAGTGATCGGACACTGGATATGGATGATCAGGGACTACCGGTAGATCCTACCGTTGTGCCAGTCTTGGCACCAGCCGTTATACTGGATGTAGGAGATGATGCACAGTTCAGGTAAGGCTTTATGAAGATGATACATACCTTTCAGGGAGCACCGCCTCCTGCGCCGTTGATGGCAGATTTGTCATGCGTCTTTTATCAGAAGCATCCTCCCACTTTCTCAGGGGATAGAGGACCCCAGGCTATAAAGTCGCGGTTGGAAGCCATGATAATGATCTTCTAGCATATAGAGATACATCTTGAGTGGAGGGTGAAGCTCGCTACATATATGCTTTAGGATTCCACCAAGAGATGCTGGGATGTGATCTCACATGTGGGACATCTGAAGGTTATGGCTTGGGAGGAGTTCCCACATATCTTTTATGAAAAATTATATCCAGAGACCTTCAGGGCCAATCGAGCCTGAGAGTTTATGAGTCTATAGTAGGGTACTCTTTCAGTTATGGAGTATTCCTCTCGGCTTACTGATCTGCAGGATATCACACATATTCCATGAGGTGATGAGTTATTCCTGTCAAGGAAGTTGGAGGATGGTTTGAGGCACAACATCCTATCGTAGGTGATCATCTTTGGGATGACATCCATCACTTCTATCCTTAACCAAACACTGATTATGGGGTGCAATCTGAGAGATTTTGGAGTAGTGAGCTAAGGCGGCGCAGAATCTAGAGTTAATATTTCTCTAAATAATAGTAGGAAGCACCATTGGGAGTCAACAGATGGAGACCCAAGGAGGTGACATAATTTTTATGGTAGTTAGGTGGTGTTCTACCAGTGCGGGAAGAGTGGGAATATGAGGCCACATTGCTCGACAGACCCAGTGGATTGCTGATCGTGTGGCAAGAACGGTCTTCTTTAGCACTTCTATCAGATCTTATCACTGGCAACCGATGACATGATTTCTTCTATGACTCCTCATTCAAGAGTAGCACTGTAACGACCCAATGTTTTTCAATGGAAATTACCTTCTTATATTTATTTCATAAAATCACATGAAAACAGAACATAATGAACTACTAAGGGCTAAGTGACCTTTAAACATAAGTCTGTCACTTTTGTGTTTTGAATTACAAAAATCTGACATTCACGGTTGTGTTCAAGATGATTTTCGGAGTCTATTGATACAAATATAATTTTTTGTAAATAGTAATGCACCCTTGTGAATAGTAACATACACTTATGAATAGTTCTATGACCCTTATAAATAGTAAATCATCCAACATAAGGGTAAACTTTCCCATGAGTAATAAAATAAAATTTTCATATCTTAGAAAGTGATAATTCGACATTTGTAAATGTTTTTGTATTTTGTAAGTCATAAATAATTAATTATTTTTAATTAATTAATTTAAATAAAATTTATTTTACTAAAATGTGTTCATAAATTAACAAAACAATTTCTTATAGTTTTTATATAATTTTATAAGACCCTATGTAATTTTTGAAATAACTATATAATCAGTTTTAACTGTTAAAAACTGTTTTTTGAAGTAAATTATTATTTTCATTAAATATCAAATTAATTATATCTAGAAAATTATATTTAAAAAATAGAATTTATTTTTTGATTCTACACATCGAAAAATGGTTGGGGTAAATTTTTGGGATTTTTCTGAAATACCTGAATTTTTGATGAATAGTGAAATACTGTAATTTACAAAAATAAGCTAAATAAGCTAATTATAGATTCAAGTGTGATGTTCTGCTGATGTCAGCCCACTTGGTTTAGGATGACATTATAGCATTACTATTCTTGGCTATTCAAAACTCAGTATTACTTGTCTTAGTGGAAATTAATAATCTAATGGATTTTATATTAAGGAAACCCCTCTCCCATCCACTATAAATACCACCCCTCACACCCTCATTTCCATACACCTCTCAAGCCCCAAGAATTGTCTAAAATCTTCCCAATAATCTCCCCTAGCCCCTCCCCCACGTCCCAGATCTTATTGTCACATCAAAATACCAATCCTAGCTTCCTTAATGAGGATCTCAAGAGGAGTATTTAAGAGGTAATTTCTCTCCCTCTTCTCCTTTATTTTTCTTTGAAGTTTGTGTTCAATTATTGATCTCTCCCCAACCAACTTCATCCAAATTGTATTGTAAATACATTATGAAAAATGTAATATAGTGATATGATTATAATAGGATATCATATCATCCGACCCACTTTCCCACTTCCTTTTATTTTATTAAAGAGAACTTTGTTCGTGAGGTGTTAATTTATCACCTTCAAGAATGACATGCTTTCTTCTTCCATTCCTACCTTCAGATCTGGTCATGAAATAGTTTTTATGGTTGAAAAATAATATTTTATATGTAATATATCCTATTTAATGATCTAGAACTAACTTATGGCCATATTTCTATGTGATAAATTAAAACAAGTTCATTATGATCCAAAAACCACGCAAATTAACCCAAATAATCATCATTTAATTCGTATCTAATGATTAATCCACATGTATATAATATGATTCATTATAAGATCATTAAAAATCCTGTAATATAATTAATAACATGTAATATTATTTCTTTATGTCACCCACGTTCTACCAGAACTTCAATTTAAGAATATAAGTGAACCACTCAAGAAAACCATAAAACAAACATTCCCGAATAATGTTTTTAAATTCTATAACTCATCCAAAGGCACATAAAATAACATAATGAAACCATAATTAACAATATTAATGTACATAAGGTTATTTATTTCTAATTAATGATTATAATTTCCTTATACATGACATTAAAGAGAAGGAAGCATTCAGATACAAAGTAAGGGGAAATTCTCGAACCCAACATTCATCCTTCGGGTTCATCCTCTTTCACTCCACTTTTGATATGGTTACTACTTAAAAATATTTTCTCATCATTATCATTACTTTTCATGGATATAAATTGTTTTAACTGGTATTTATGAAAAACCAAATGTTTTCTAAAAGAACTCTCCTCTCAAGAACACACCTTTTACAGTTCTTGTAACATGTATGTTATTCACTCATTCTTTTGGGAACCTAATGTTTATGAATTTGTTATTATGAGATGTAACCCATTCATGGTCATGGGTACATTATGTTCATTTATGTTATATTTTTACTATGGAATTTATGATAAATGGTAATGTTATGATGTGATCGGTGTGCTAGGAATTATATAGTGCAATATGAATGTTTAAATGTGACGGGTGCGCCTGGAATTATAACACGCTCCAATGTATTGGGTAATGTGATGAATCTCATGAGTAAATTTGAAATTATGTGTGAAAAGATTCTATCTTGGTTCAAAATTATGTGTGGTAGTTAACCACTAATACATGATGTTTCATTTTTATACATTTCCACATCTCATGTTTTTTATATACTTCATCTCATGTTCATGATCTTTTCCCCATGTTATGATTATGATCACCCCATGCTATATTGTTCTTATCTATCCTCTTACTAGGACTCTATATCACCCCTTGTTGATGTATATCCTTAGGTGGCTACATGTACTAAGGAGAGGACAAGTGCCAATAAGAAGCTAGAGAAGACGAAATTAAATAAATGTTTATGATTGATGTTGTATTTGTTATGTGTGATCCTAGTTTTCCCAAGACACTAAACCTTTGGATCCTACATGTGTAATACTATTATGTTTTTTATCATTAAAACGATGTAATATAAATGTATGAAAAGGCTCAGGTCGCTATAGTTGGTATGAGATGAATGGTTTTGTTAATTTCGGAATTAGGATTAGTGAACACTAAAAAACCCCTAGTATGAGACAAAGTACAAAAATGCACACAAGAATATTTACATAGGGATCCCATATGTTATGCTTCTAGTATAAATGTTTCAAATGAATATGTTATGTATTATTGGCTACTTTACTTACGTTTTGTTCTAACCTTTTCAATTTTTGAAAATGGTGGGATCCAGGAGAAATTAGGCCAACAACTCGTGCGATGGCTAATGTAACGATTTCCCAAACGACGTCCCCAATGATTTGGGAGGTGGAGTTCAAAAATTCATGGTGATGCTTACCCAATTATCTCAGGTTATGAGCAACAACCATAATAATGGGGAATTTCCCCCTTCACCAAATTGGGAGCAACTGGCTATCGAATGTTTTATGTGGAAACGACCACTAACGTTTAGTGTATCTTCTGATCCACTAGTTGCGGAACAGTGGGTCAACTCTATGGAGAAGTTCTTTTCTATTCATCCCTGTTCTGAGATGGAGAAGGTGACCGTAGCAATTTATTATCTAGATGGAGAATCCGATCAATGGTGGGATTTGATTAAGAACACCAAGCCATTGGAGGGAATTGAAGATATGGAATAGAAAGACATTAAGATAGTGTTTCATAAATAGTATTTCCCATGAACTCTTCATACGAATATGGAGAGGGAATTCCTAGAGCTCAAGAAAAAGGAAGGAGAATCTCTCACAACCTATGATCAAAATTTCACAAGGCTTGCAAGGTACGCTTCAATGTTTTTTTATCACCAATGATAGAAAAATTGATAGATTCTTTAATGTATTAAAACCACACCTTTGAAATTCTCTTGAAATTTGAGAATTTGGGAGTTATGAAGAAGTTGATAGATGTTCCCTCAATGTGGATATAGAGTTTGGAGAATAGTCCCATGGCTATGAGAATAAGAAATTAAATATGGAGTTTCAAGCTGGTGGATCTAATGATAAAGGTGGGAAGAAAACACATGCCAAAAATGTGGAATGTTGCACCATGTGAAGTACCTCAAATGGATGGGGAAGTGATTCAAGTGTGGGAAAGAAGGAAACCATTCTCAAGAGTGTCGAAAAGACACGAAAAAGAAGGAGAATGTAGCTGATGAATTTACGGAACCACTCATTATTCAATGCTACAACCGTAGGGAGATAGGGAAATATGAAAACTAGTTCACTAAAGCTTGAGTTCTCAAGGGTAATCAGCATCAAAATCCACCAAAGCCAAAGTAACAAGGGAAGGCTTATGCCATCACTACTGCGGGGGTGGAGCATGATAATGATTTCATACAGGGTACACTTCCTATACACTCAAGAATGGAAAAATTCTTATTCGATTTTGGTTCTATGAATTCCTTTATATCTTGCATGTTTTCTAGAACTACAGAATTGGAGCCCCGAAAACGTGAAGATGAGATATATGTAGAAGCACCAAGTGGTTCAATCATTCCAACCCAAGTGTTTGACTATTATCCTGTTGGTGTATGTGGAAAGATTCTTCTGTAAAATATTATAACACTTCCCTTGGTGTAATTTGATGCTATAATGGGAATGGATTGGATCTCGTTATATAGAGCACATATCAACTGTCGGTAAAAGGAAATATCTTTTCATATTCCGAACCATCCCATGATTCTCTACAAATTCATGGAAGATCATGAATCTCCTTTGAAAAATCCTTCAATGGTGTGGATGTTGATTCCCTATGAAGAATCATACCTCTCCCAAATGGTTGAGTGGAAGGAAAGTTCCAACCTTGAGGAAATGCCCATTGTGAGGGAATACGGAGTTGTATTTCCTAAAGAGTTATCTGGAATTCCACCGGATCATGTGGTAGAGTTCTCAATTGAAGTCATGCTTGAAGCTACTCCTATCTCGAAGTGTCCCTATAGAATGGAACCTATCAAACTGAAGGAGTTAAAGAAGTAGCTACAAGAGAATCTAGAATAAGGGTTCATATACCCTAGTGCATCCCCTTGGGGTACACCAAAGCACTTTGTAAAGAATAAGGATGGAAAAATGTTGTTGTGTATCAATTATCAGTAACTCAACATGACCACCATAATGAACAAGTATCCTCTCCCAAAGATTGATGACTTGTTCGATTAGTTAAGATGTTCTCTATTTTTCTCAAAGGTGGATCTTTATTTTTGATATCATCAGGTAAAGGTGAAGAAGGAAGTTATTCAGAAGACTGCCTTCTGAATAAGGTATGTGCACTATGAATTTTTGGTGATTCTCTTTGGACTTACTAATGCTCCTGAAATCTTCATGGATTTGATGAATAGAGTCTTTAGACATTACCTCAACAAATTTTTGGTAGTGTTTATCGATTATATTATCATCTACTCGATGAGCAAGGAGGAACATGAAGAACATCTAAGGCTTATGTTGGAAACATTAAGAAATGAGAAGTTTTATGCGATGTTCAGAAAGTGTGACTTTTATAAGAAATAAGTCACATTTTTGGGACATGTGATCACAAGTTAGGTAATTTATATGCATCTTTCAAAGACAAAGGCGATTGAGGAATGGCCCAGGCCCTCTAGTGTAACAGAAATCCGTAGTTTTCTTGGATTAGCTGGGTACTACCGACGTTTTGTGAGAAACGTCTCAAAATTTTCAAGCCCACTAACTATGTTAACATGGAAAGGGGTAAAGTATGTTTGGATGGATGTATTTCATGGAAGCTTCATGGAGCTAAAGATAAAGATGATCACTACAACTGTACTCACACTACCAAAAAGTGGGGAAAGTTTTGTGATATACAGTGATGATTCAAAGAAAGGCTTGGGTTGTGTACTCATGCAAAATGATAATGTGATAGCCTACATCTCACGATAGTTGAAGATCCATGAGGAGAACAACCCGTCACATGATCTAGAGCTGGGATCCGTGATTTTTGCCTTAAAAATCTGGTGGCACTACCTTTATGGTGAAAAGTGTGACATATACACTGACCACATGAGCCTAAAGTATATATTCACATAAAAGGGGCTCAACATGAGTCAAATGAGATGGGTAGAGCTAATCAAGGATTTCGATTGATCTATTCACTATCATCATGGAAAGGAAAATAAGGTAGATGATTCTATAAGGAGAAAGAACATGATACTCTATCCATGATGCGGATTGAGAAAGACCCTATCTTCTTGGATATTCAAAGAATGGATTTGGAAATCATACGGGCAGGGGATACATCCAACCTTTCCCAAATGATTGCGCAACCATCCATCCAAGAGAAGATTAAGGAAGCACAAAGGTATGATTTTGAGATAGAAAAGAGGGTGAATGAAGTAAGTTAAGGGAAGCTTCCAGAGTTCTATATCGACGATGATGGTGTGATTTGGTTTGGAACGATGCTTTTTGTGCCTTCATCACCCAGGATAAAGAATGAGCTATTGGAAAATACACATAGCTCAACTTTCTCTATCCATCCTGGGAGTTCCAAGATGTATTGTGATCTCTGAGAACACTTCTAGTGGTATAACATGAAGAAGGAAATTGTGGAATATATATCAAGGTGGTTGGTATGTCAGTAAGTTAAATCTAAGAGAAATAAGTCCAAAGGTATGATGCAGCCATTTCCTATACCCATGTGGAAATGGGAAAATGTTACTATGGAATTTTTCACAGGTCTCCCAAATACATCAAAGGGAAATAATGCAATATGGGTTGTGGTTGATCAACTCACCATGACTTCCCATTTTATTGCTATTATGGAAGATCTCTCTCTTGAACAACTTTAAAAGATATATGTGAATGAAGTGGTGAGACTAAACGATGTTCCACTCTAAATTTTATTTGACTATGATCCAAGGTTCACATCTAAATTCTAGAGGATACATGAACATGCTTTGAGTACTGAATTAAATTTCAGCATGGCCTATCACCCCAAAACTGATGGCTAGTCTGAAATGACAACTCAGACACTTGAAGATATGCTAAGAGTGTGCTCTCTAGAATTCAAATGGGGATGGGATCAGGATATCCCATTGGTTGAGTTCTTATACAACAATATCTTCCACTCGAATATTCAAATGTCTCCATATGATGCTCTGTATGGAAAGTGATGTAGAACTCTAACTTGTTTGGATGAAGTTGGAGAAAGAAAGCTAGTTGGACCCGATCTTGATCAAGAGATGATAGATAAGGTTCAAGATATCCTTAAACACATCAACGTTGGTCAATGTAGGAAAAAGAGCTATGCTGAAAACCGTCTAAGGGAATTGGAATTCGATGTTGTAGATAAAGTCTTCTTTCGAATATCTCCATGGAAGAGAGTCATGTGATTCAGGAAGAAAGGGAAGTAAATCCCAATGTATATTGGCCCCTTTATGATCCTTGACTTCATAGGAGTTGTTGCCTATCATCTTGCACTTCCACCGAATATGGATCAAGTTCATGATGTGAGTCATGTATCACTACTGGGTAAGTACATACCAAACCCCTCACATGTACTAAACATAGAGTTCGTGCAACTAGAAGATGATCTCTCCTATGAGGAGCAGCCAATAAAGATTCTGGATCAGAGAGATAAGTTACTATGATATAATACAACCCACCATATCAAATTTTTGTGTAGGAACCATATGTTTGAGGAAACAACTTGGGAACCAGAAGAGGCAATGAAGGAGAAACGCCCTCACCTATTTGTGTAAAGTGACATTTTTGGGGTGAAATTTCATAAGGGGGGAAGAATGTAACGACACATTGTTTTTCAATGGAAATTATCTTCTTATATTGATGTCATAAAATCACATGAAAACACAACATAATGAACTACTAAGTGATAACTGGCCTTTAAACATAAGTTTTCACTTCTGTGTTTTGAATTTCAAAAATCTGACATACACGGTTGTGTTCAAGATGATTTTTTGAGTCTATTGAAACAAAAATAATTTTCTTTGACTAGTAACATACCCTTGTGAATAGTAACACACCCTTATAAATTTTATTATGACCCTTATGAATTGTAAATAATCCAACATAAGAGTAACCTTACCCATGAATAATTAAATAAAATTTTGACATCTTTGAAAGTGAAAATTTGACCTTAGTAAATGTTTTGGTATTTTGTAAGTCGTAAATAAATAATTATAATTAATTAATTAATTTAAAAGAAAATTTATTTTCCTAAAATGTGTTCATAAATTTTCGAAACAATTTCTTATAGTTTTTAGATAATTTCATAAGACCCTAAGTAATTTTAGAAAGCACTATAAAATCAGTTTTAACTTTTAAAAACTGTTTTTAAGTAAATTTTGATTTTAATTAAATATCAAATTAATAATATTTAGAAAATTATTTTTGAAAAATGGACATCATTTTTGGATTGTACACATCTAGAAAAGGTTGGGGTAAATATTTGGGATTTTTCTGAAATACATGAATTTTTTATGAATAGTGAAATACCGTAATTTACAAAAATAAGTTAAATAAGCTAATTATAGAGTCATGTGTGAGGTTGGGCTGATGTCAACCTACTTGGTTCGGGATAACATGACAATATTACTATTATTGGCCATTCAAGACTCACTATTACTTGTCGTAGGTGAAATTAATAAACTAATGAATTTTATATTAAGGAAACCCCTCTCCCCTCCACTATAAATACCACCCTTCACACCCTCATTTAATCACACCTCTCAAGATCCTAGCCTTGAATAAACTCTTCCCAATCATTTCCCATAGCCCCTACCCCACGTGCAAGAGCTTGTAGTCTCATCAAAAGACACATCCTATCTTCCTTAAGGAGGATATCAAGAGGAGGATTTAAGAGGTAATTTCTCTCCCTCTTCTCCTTTATTTTTCTTTCAAGTTCAAGTTCACTTATTGATGTCCCCCCAACTATCTTCATCCAAATGGTATTGTAACTATAGTATTATAAATTTACTGTAATGATATGATTATAATATAATATTATATCATCCGACCCCCTTTTCCTCCTCCTTTTATTTTATTAAAGAGAACGTTGTTCGTGAGGTGTTAATGTATCACCTTCTAGAACGACATGCTTTCTTCTTCCATTACTACCTTCAGATCTTGTCATGAAACCATTTTTATGGTTGAAACAGAATATTTTATATGTATTGTCTCCTATTTAATGTTCTGGAACTAACTTGTGTCCATATATCTAGGTGATAAATTAAAACAACTTCCTTATGATCCAAAAACCGCCCTAATTAACCCAAATAATCATCATTTAATTCTTATCTAATGATTCATCCACATGCATATAATATGATTCATTATAATATCATTAAAACTCATGTAATATCATTAATAACATGTATTATTATTTCTATATTTTTACCCATGTTCTACCTGAACTTCAATTTAAGAATACAAGTGAACTACTCAAGAAAACCCTAAAAACAAACATTCCGGAATAATGTTTTTAAACACTATAACTCATCAAAAGGCACATAAAATCACTTTATGAAACCATAATTAACCATATTAATGTACACAAGGTTTTTTATTTCTAATTAATGAATATATGTCATTATACAGGACGTTAAAGAGAAGAAATCATTCATATACAAGGTAAGGGGAAATTCTATAACCCAACTTTCATCCTTCGGGTTCATCCTCTTTCACTCCACTTTTGATATGGTTACTCCATAAAAATATTTTGATCATCATTATATTTATTTTTCTTGGATAAACATATCTTTCACTAGTATTTATGAAAAACCAAATGTTTTCAAAAAGAACTCTTCTCTCAAGAACACACCGTTTATGGTTCTTGTAATATGTATGTTATTCCCTCGTTCTTTTGGGAACCCAATGTTTATGAATGTGTTCTTATGAGATGAAACACATTAATTTTCATTGGTTCATAATGTTCATTTATGTAATATTTTCATTATTTAATTAATGATAAATGATAATGTTATGATGTGACGGGTGTGCCCGGAATTATATAGCAGAATATGAATGTTTAAACGTGACGGGTGCACCCAGAAATATACAGTACTCCAATGCATTGGGTAAAGTGATGAATCTCATGAGTAAATGTGATATTATTTGTGAACTAGATTCTATCTTGGTTCACAAGTCTATGTGGCAGTTAACCACTAAGACATGATGTTTCATTTTTATTCATAGCCACATATGATGTCTTATATATGCTTCCTCTAATGTTCATGATCTTTTCCCCATGTTATGATTATGATCACCACATGCTATATTGTTCTTATCTATCCTCTTATTGGGCTTATATCTCACCCATATTTTATGTATATCCTTAGGAGGCTACATTTACTATGGAGAGGACAAGTTCCAATAAGAAGCTAGAGAAGAAGAAAATAAATAGATGTTTATGCTTGATGTTGTATTTATTATGTGTGATCCTATTTTTCCCAAGACACTAAACCTTTGGATCCTCTATGTGTAATAATATTATGTTTTTTATCTTTAAAATGATGTAATATTAATATAAGAAAAGGATCGGGTCACTATAAGCCCCACCAGTTTCTCACCAGTCTGGGAACTGGAGTTCTTCAGACCGTTTAGGTTGAGGTGGAGGTCATGGTCGTGGTAGCCAGTTTCCTGGTTTTCAGTGACAATGGGGCGGATCAGCTCAGGGTGTCCAGGCATTGTCATAGGGTCATAGTGCAGGTTAGACATTTGTAGTGGAGCAGACCCAGTAGGAGAAGGATCCCAGACCGTCTGTAGTTCGAGGTACGATCTTAGATGCCTCAGTATTAGCTTATTCTCTTTTCGATACAGGGGATTACCATAGCTTTATATCTGCTTCGGTTGTGGAGAGCCTTGGAATCTGCATCTTTTCTTCTTCTGATATCATGACACTAGACACTCCGTTGGGGACTATAACAGTGCGTGTACGTCAATGCAAGAGTTCCCCCTAAAGGTTGGTCATTGTCACTTTTTATGGGACCTCTATGTCCAAGAGATGACAGGCTATGATGTCATTCTCGGAATGAACTGGCTAGTTTTCATCCAGGTAGTCATAAACTATTATCTCCACAAGGTGAGTTTCATATCACCAGAGGGTGGATCGTTTCTTCATAAGTGATAGAGGGATGTCCATGTGAGAAGAGAAGGACCCCAACATCATGGGTTGGGAAGAGTTACATCCCAGATTTATAGTCTATATCTGGATGACTAGGGGACATAACAGAGGGACTTTCCTCCAGTGGTGGACCATTTCAGAGATGTCTTTCTAGAGGAATTTTCAGGTTTTCCTCTGAAACGTGTGATAGAGTTTTCTATTGAGCTTATTCTTGGGGAAGCACCAATGTCCATTCCTCCTTATAGGATGGTGACACCAGAGTTACAAGAGCTCAAGAGGATTTTGGAGGAGTTGCTGGAAAAGGGTTTCATCTGACCGAGTACTTCTCCTTGGGGGTACGCTTGTCTTGTTTGAAAAGAAGGCATATGGTAACCTTAGACTTTGTGTGGACTATTTGAAGATGAACCAGTTGACGGTAAAGAACCGATATCCCTTGAAAAGGATTTATGATCTCTTTGACCAGCTTCGAGGAGCTCGGGTGTTCTCGAAGATTGAATTATGGTTCAGTTATCATCAGTTGTGCGTTAGACCCTCAGGTATACCTCTTACAGCCTTTCAGAGCAAGTATAGTCTATACGAGTAAATGGTTATTCCATTCAGTCTCTTGAATGCGCCTGCAGTATTCATGGAACTGATGAAACGAGTGTTCCATCCATACTTGGATTCCTTCATGGTGGGTTTCATAGATGATATGTGTGTGTACTCTCACACTCGACATAACCATGCCACACTTTTTGAGATCATTTTGTGTACACTGAGAGAGCATCATTTATATGCTAAGCTCTCAAAAAGCCACTTTTGGATTGTTCAGATTCACTTCCTAGGTCATGTTATCTTTGAGACAAGAGTTTCAATAGTCCCAGAAAAAGTGAGAGCAGTGGCTTCTTAGGAGAAGCCAAAGAACATCTTTGAGGTAATAATATTTCTAGGGCTATCCGGATACTAGATAAGTTTCATTCAGGACTTTTAACTCTTACAAGCACCATTTATGAGCCTGAATAAGAAGGGTGAAAAAGGTCTTGTGGTCAAATTCTTATGATTCAGCCTTTCTGTAGCTGAAAGGGAGGTATACTTCAGCACTAATACTAGTATTTCCAAATCGAGGAAAGAGCTATACTGTGTACCATGATTCATCATGTATTGGACTGAGATATGTGCTTATTAATGGAGAAGGAGTCATTGCATACGGGTCTCAACAATTACGGCCACATGAGATGAATTACCCAACGCATGATCTCAAGTTGGCTACAGTTGTTCATGCCTTACATTGTTAGTGAAATTACAATCTGGGGGAGAATTTTGTGGCTTTCACCAACCACAAGAGTCTCATGTGAATCTTCACTCAACATGATCTGAATTTGAGATAGTGAGGGTGGGTTTAGTACCTTCAGTATTTTGATATTGAGCTTGCCTATATGCCTATGAAAGGAGATGCAGTGGCTGATGCGCTGTGCATGAGGACTCAGATATATGCAGTTCAGTAGGTAACCAGTGAGTGGAAATTTATGGATCTTATCTCTGTGATGCATTTAGAGGTGCATGATAGAAATGGTCATACATTTCATTCTTCTGTAGTTGTTACATCTACCCTTCTTGATCGAGTGTGAATGAGGCATCTATCTGATCCTGATGGCCTAATCTTACGGGAGAGTGTGTCAGGAATGGACCCTATTCCATGGTGGACCATTGGCAAGGATGAGATCATGCATTTCATAGAGAATGTATGGGTGGCAGCAGACATACGTGAGGAGCTGATTCAGGACATTCATTCCTCGGTTTGGGTAGTTCATCCTAGTGTCACCAAGATGTATCATGATCTACAACGTCAGTATTGGTGTCTAGGTATGAAGAGAGATGTTGCTGGTTTCGAACTGAGGTGTTCCACCTGTCAGTAAGAGAAGGAAGAGAACTAGCGACCAGCATGTCTTTTAGAATAGTTACCCATTCTCGAGTGGAAGTGGAATGATGTTGCGATTGATTTAAAGATTAGTTTACTGAGGTCACCTCGAGGAAAAAATAAAGTTTGGATTGTCATTGAAATAATCACTAAGGTTGCTCACTTCTTGTCGATCAATGATAAATTCAGTGTTGACGAGTTGGGATGGTTTTACATCAATGATATTGTGCACTTACATGGAGTTCCACACTCCATTGTTTCAGATAGAGATGCACGTTTTACCTCTCGGGTCTATAAGGGGATTTAGAAGGCTTTGGGCACACAGGTACTTTTGAGTGATGCTTTCCACCCCTAGACAGATGGCTAGTTTGAGTGTATGATACAGGTTCTTGAGGACATTCTTCGAGAATGTATATTTTGATTTTGGAGTTTCTTGTGAGAAACACATACCTCTTGTGGAGTTTTCATACGACAATAGTTTTCAAGAAACTATTCAGATGGTACTTTATGAGGATTTTTATGATATTCCATTATGATCACCCTTATGTTGGCTAGAGGTAGGAGAGGTAGCTATGTTGGGACCTCATATTGTCCAGGAGAACACAGAGCATATAGAGTTTATTCAGAAGAGGTTGGCTACTGTATAGTCTATACAGAAGTCTTATACTAATCAATGGAGATGACCTCTAGAGTTCGAAGTCGGGGAACAAGTTTTTTCTATGTGTCACACTGAGGTTGGGACACAAGATGATTAAAAGAAAGTGTAATCATACACCATGGTACATCAGGCTATTTGAGGTGTTGGAGAGAGTTGGGCAGGATGACTATCGATTGTAGTTACCTTAGAGGTATCAGTCTATTCATGACGTCTTCCATGTTTCTCAGGTTATATGATATTTCTCAGTCCCGTTTAATGATTTCCAAACAGAGGAGGTTGAGTTAGAAATGGATGCATCCTTCGAGGATAATCCTATACAGATCATTGATTGAAGTACGAAGGTTCCCTATGGCTAGTTTTTTCCTCTGGATCAGGTGCTATGCCAGTACAGGTGAGTACAAGATGAGACTTGGGAGTGGTAGGTCGATGTACGAGTATAGTGGCTAGAGGTATTTGGGGTTTCATCTACTACGTTTCCTTGTTAGGGAAATTTGGGGATGAATTTCCTTAAGGGGGGAAGTTTTTAAGAACCATGATCTTCGTTTTAGATATGTTTTCTTTCTTCTATCCGTTTTTGAGAAAAAAGGCGGAATTTTTGAAATTTTGAAGTACACGTCATGAACTTTATGAGTACATTACGTGTACTCAGTTACCGAAGGTAGTCGTGTGATGGTCCTGTAATGGCCATATAGACGACCATGTTGGTGTGACCTGGAAGCTGCCTAAAGCAGAGTATAGAAACAGAAAGTACACGCCACATACTTCCAATGTACGCGCCGTATATTTTATTTTTTTCATTAAACAGACTGAGGTCGCTTCTAATCTTAAGAAACATATTATTCGAGGTTTAGTTTAGCTGAGAGCTCTCGTATGACCATGATCTTCCTCTGAGCCTCCGACTAAGCATCTGAACTCCGATTTTACCATCGTTGATTGCGTTGGCATCACCTTGATAATCACTCTCTTCTGCTTGAGCTTCATTTACCCTCCTTCTCAAGTTATCCTCTATTAAATGTTTTAGTCTTTTTTGTATATCTTTGTTGTTCTAAGGTGATTCAAGCCCTAAGACTCAAGTATATTGATCTCCAAATTCCTAGATAGGTGGTCTGTGCCTTTTTGTTCTACGTACTTGAGTTATATGTGCAAAAACTGCCAATACCAAGGAACGGGGTATTGAACATTTACTATTTTAGCCATATTCATCTCCATTTATGCTTTTATGTTTAAGTTGATGATAACTGATGTGAATATGGTTAATTGTTATGATTTGGATGTGCTTTCTGATTCATGATTTCTTATTTTGACCATTGGGTATAGGTTTCATGTTAGGCTACTCTTAACCTTCCATGCCTAGTATAGTAGGATGAGGTTTTTTTATCCTTATTTTTTGTTATACTATAGACTGCAAGCCAAGTAGTTCATGATGTTTACATTAGCTGATATGTGCTTCTATACATGATTTACTTATATAGGGCCGTGAGAACCTAGTGTATAGACCATAGGGAGAATGAACGTAAGGGCTTCTCCAGAGTGTCTGTTTTACTTACGATGCGAGACCATTGGATGAATTGACGTAAGTGCTTCTTCAAAGTGTCTGTAGATCATCAACACATTCCATAAGGGGAATAGATGTTGATTTCATCCCTATAGAACTTTCAGGTTCCTATGTGAGACTATAAGAGGAATTGATAGTGAGTGCTTCCTTAGAGAGTTTATGCTTATGCTGAACCAGAGGGGTTAGACTGAGTGTACTTCCCAGAGAGTTTCTTGTATTTCTAGATAAGACCAGAGGGGATAGGCTATTGGTACTTCCCAGAGGGTTTGCTGTTTATGATTACCTACTTTGTTTATCTATTTATTGATATATGATACTGAATGCATTGAAACTGTGAATTGTTTACCTTGGGTACTTCCTTGTTTAATACATTTATTATCTAGTTGCATTCCATATTTTCACTGACTATTAGGCACAATTCTCATGGTGGTTTCCTACTAGGAATCAATCTCACACCCTTTTTGGGCCATGATTTTGGGCCCACAAAAATTATATTTCTGTAGGTATAGATAAGGGAAAGTGCCCTTCTACTTCAGGTAATTGATTGGTTGTGGAGCTGGAGAGAATGGGACCAAGCTATGGCTTCCATACTGAGGAGTTGTTTACATGGATTTATTTTGTAATTGGGTTTAGTACTATTGTATTACATCATTGTGATTTGTTAGGATGTTTTTCTAGATATATGTATCACGAATCATTCAGATATTTTTATATATGTGTGTGTGAGATCCAGTTTATTATTTTCCAGTATTCTGTTGTTTAATTTTGTATGTATTAATCATTCTTCTTCTTTTTCTATTGCTTTATTCCACTATGTTACTCTTACAAGGAAGACATAGTTTCCCCACTATCAAACCCAAGGTCGTCAATTATATTTGGCAGCCTCTGGCATTTGGGAAATGCGCTTGAGGCCATGTGACCAATCCGGTATGGTGTGCCTTTGGGTAGCATCCAAAACCGGAACGTTACAACACTGATATTCCAATACACTGTGAGAGCCTTGGACCAGGAAAACTGAGGGGGTTTCCATGTTTATTTACAGAGTACCATGAGGTCCCTAGTGTAGACTTTCACTCAAGGGTATTGATTTTGAGAGCTACCCAGGATTTTGTTTATGATTATTTATGATCTTTTGGCCTATGGGGTATTGGCCATGAGAGCCACCCCAAGGTCATTTATAAGTAATGGATTCCACGTTCACCCAGGGGTATTGACTGTAAGAGATTCCCAAGTTGTTATTTTTAAAAGTTAGAGTTATGTTAAACAAAATGGGTTAGACCATGAGATATTTCTCAAAGGGTTGTTTATGAATGATTGAATGATTGTGGCGAGTATTCCAAGCCAAAGAACAATCTTAGACTGTGTCTTAAATTTTTGTTTAGATGGTCTTCTAAAACATCTATTGTTACTATTACACAAGGGATACATAGTTTAGGCTATGATTCCAAGGTTTACATGATTCAAATGATGAATATTAAAAGTTAATTAATGTAATTGAAAACTTTAGGATTGCTTAATTTTTAGTACATCCTAGTTTATTGATTCATTTCCTAATATTACCTACTATATACATTCAATGACCATTAGGCAAAAATATTTTGTGTTTTCCTACTTGGATTCATCTCCCATCCTGTTTGGGTCATGCTTTTGGACACAAAAATATTACATGGTTTCAGGTATAGATAAGGGTATGTTCCCTTCTTCATCAGGTACTTGATTTCTATTGGAGCAAGAGAGCATAAGACCATAATGAGGCTTGTGATTCTATAGGAGTTTACTTCTTCTTATATTGTACTTTGGTTTCAGTTTTTTTCAGCATGGTAAATAATTTGGATGCCTTCCAAGATTCAGGTTACTTTCATCATTTATATATGCTCCAATTGTTATATTTCAATGAGTTTTCTATTGTTTCCTATTTTTGTTGGTCCTAATGATTCCTTAATTGTTACTAATTTTTATTCTTAAAAGTTTACTCTACCAATGAGGGCATAGTTTCTCCACTATCACTCATATGTTCTTCACTTGTATTCTGAAACCTCTTGCATTTAGGGAAATACTCTTGAGGTTATGTGATCAACCGGGTTTGGGAAACCATTGGGTGGAACCCAGAACCCGGACGTTACAAAAAATATTAAAAACCAATTTTGGAACCTTATTCATACCTATAACATTTCACCACATACTTTATAATTATTTTTTACTTTTATATTGGTTATTTATTATTTATTATTAATATCATGTTTGTGTAATCTTGATCATTTTGAAATTTTTTCCTAATTAAAGCGTTTTTCTATATACTTCTCCCGGATCTCATCATTCTGTGATAAATCACATTACCAACATTGATTTTTATAATTATTAATAATAATATAATTTCGTTATATAGTATTTCTAGTTATGATCCTTAAAGATGAAATCAACGATGAGTATGTTTCACACTCGTTTATCTCTTTATCAATTGTGGAAATGCTTCGATATGATATACAGTGTTACTATGATGTAATGACCCTAGATACACCATTATGGGTGAGATTAGAGGGAATATGCCAGTGTAGTGACAATCCCCTTGAGGTAGGAAAATTACACATCTTATGGGACCTCTTTATTCTCATGATGAAAGGCTTCAATTTCATTCTTGGGATGGATTATCTAGTCTTACATCCCGTCTTTTTAGACTTTTATCATCATAGGACATAATTTAAATCACCTAAGGGAATACGTTATTTTAATAGTTGTGTGTGGGATGTCCTTGCTAGAAGATCTAGACCAAAGCATCATATTCTAGGTGGGTTAACTACCCATGCATCCAATATATTCATGGAGGACCATAGAATTAGAATGAAAGAAATCCCCCCTGTTGTAGATCATTTTGGGGATGTTTTTCCGGATGAAGTTTCTATGATGCATCATGAGAGGGAGGTATAGTTTACATATAAGATTGTTCTAAGAGAATCTATCATGTCCATTACTCTATATAGGATGAAACCTACTAAGCTCCAAGAGCTCAAGAACTAGTTAGAAGATGTAAATGCCAAGGGTTCCATATCGCCCATCACTTCCAATTTGGATTGGGTCCATCATCTGTGCATGTATTTTAGATGGTGGAAACATCATTTCGTCAAAAACTATTTTGAACTTCCTCTAATAGATAATCCCTTTGACCATCTCCAAGGATACATGCTCTTCTCTATGATTTACATGAGATCATGCTATCATCATGTGCGAGTCGGGCCATTTGACATTCCTATTATAGCTTTTTGTAGTAGGTATTGTCAATATGAGTACGTATATATTTCATTAGGTCCTATTTGGATTCATTTGTTGTATTCTTTGTGGACAAAATCATTATGTATTCTCATACTCATAGAGACTATATCAGGCCCCTAGAAATCATTCTGAGTATACTAAGACAAAATCATTTTTATTCAAATCATTCCATGTTCGACTTATGGATCAAATGATTTCACATATTGGGTCATTTAATCTCAGATTTGGGAGTCTTTATTGGCATAGAAAAGGTGAGTGTAGTGTTTTCCTTGTAGAAACCCAGGAACATGTTTTATATATAGAGATTCTTGGGGATGGATGGATGTTATAAGAACTTTATACAAGACTTATCAAACCATGTTTTACCTTTTAATGGACCTAAAAATAAGGGTGTTAAGTTCTTGTAGTAAGAATCATGTGAGAAATTGTGTCTCGAGCTCAAAGAGAGGTTGTCTCAAAAACTATTCTAACTCTGTCAAAGATAGGAAGAGGTTATATTGTCTTCTATGATGCATCATGTATCAGACTAGGAGTAGTGCTTATGTAGTAGGACAGATTTTCATCATATTGGTCTCAGAAGATGAGGCCTCATGAGAGATATTACTCGATGCACGACCTTGATCATGCGTCTGTTTTCCTTTCATTACATTGCTGGATACAATATCTTTTGGTTGAGTGATTTATGGTGCACACAGACCAAAAGTGTCTCAAATAAATCTTTTCACAAAATTACATGAATCTTAGGCTATGGATATGGGTTGAATATCTACATTACTTGAATTTGGAGCTTACCTATATGCCCGAAAAGGGATATGTAGTCATTGATGCAATGTATCAGAAAACGCAAGCTGTACAAGAAACCAATGATGAATGGGTGTTAATTTCCCTTTTTTCTAATATTCATATGATGTTTAAAGACAATCCTGAGAAATATTACCATTCATCCTTAATATTTACCTTTATCCTCCTTGATATGGATCATGGTAGACAATTTTTAGATCCATAGAGCATGGTTTTTTATGAGAGTATATCATGAGATGAACCACCTACGGATTGGTCTATGGATAACGATGACATCTTGTGTATTAATGGGCTTGTCTAGGTTCCAATATATATGATAGAGGAGTTTATATATGTTCCCACACTTTTTAGTGGGTAGTTCATCCAGTCATCTCTAAAAAGTATTGAGATATGTGATTCTAGAACTGGTGGCCTGGGATAAAAAATCTAATAGCAGTCTTTGTCACTAAGCGTTCCACCTATCAGTGGTTGAAAGAAGATCACCCGATATATTCATGATATTTACAGCCACTTATAGTCCCAAAATAGAAATGGTATGATATTTCAATGGATTTCATAGATGGATTACATTGGTTTATGAGGGGTCACAATGTTATATGGGTAGTAATTGAACAACTATTAAAAGAAGCCAAATTTCTTCCTATTTAGGAGACCAAATCATTTGATGAGCTGGGAAGACTATATGACAATGATATTATAATACCACAGAAGGTTCCTTGTTCTACCATTTTAGATATGGATGCTAATTCCACTTCATGGTTCTAGTAGGACTGGCAGAAAGCTATGGGTATACATGTTCTTCATAGAATTCCCTTTCACCCTCCAAATGATGGAATGTTAGAAAGGATTATATAGGTCCTATAAGACATTCATTAAGAATGAATCCTTGTTTTCAGTGTTTCTGGGGAGAATAATATCCCTCTCGACAATAATGACATCTTTTATGCAATAACTTAGATGGATAATTTTGATTCCTTATATGGTAGTTCATGTCATTCACCCCCTGTGATGGATAAAGGTAGTTGAGGAAGCGTTATTAGGTCTTCATCTCATGCAGGTGACATTAGAATCTGATCAGCTAATAAAGAATAATATTTCTATTGCCCAATCAAGAAATAAATTTTATATAGATCACTATCAATGAAATATGGAGTTTGAGGTAGTAATATTTTTTTCCGTCAAGTATCACCCAAGACAGGGAATAGATGGTTATGGAAGAATGGGTTGTTTTCAACTTGTTATGTTGGGACTTTTTAGATATTATAGAGATTCATGCCAATAGACTATCAGTTTCTACTACCTCATAGGTACCATTCCATGAATAATGAATTTCAAGTTTCATAGCATCAAAAATATCATGATGATTGATATCATACCTTTTATAATGAGGATGTTGAGTTATATGTTGATTCTAGAATTGAGGAGTACCTATTACACATTTCTTACTTGATAATGAAAGCATTAGAAGGTGGGTTTATCCCTCTAGTATGAGTGATATGGTTGCACAAAAGTATGAAGGACAAGACTTGGGAGGAGTTGGATGATGTACATACCCAGTGTCTAATGTTGTTCTCAGATAGTGTTTCTCAACACATTGATGGTGAAATCAGGGATGAGTTCTTTTAAGGGGGATACTAGAAGAACTAATTTTTTGAATATGGTATAGATACTTTATGTTTTGGTCTAATTATTTGTTTTAGACCTAATATGGATCCATAATGAGTTAGTGATGGTCCAAAGGGTGTTTAGGGATTGTTCGTAGCCCGGAACCCATCCATTTGGTGGAAATGGGATGATTACATGGTTAGAGGAAACCTTGCGGTTAGGATAAATGACTACATCTAATTGTGCAGATGGTCGACATTTTCAGGAAGATCCATATTGCATGGTAGGCACATAATTTGTCGAATAATACATCATAACTGTATGTTACACCCCTTTCTTTAGGTTATCTTTCCTGGTTTTCACACATTTTGTAGAACTATATTTCCAAACTATGAAGTGGCTAAAAATTGGGTAATTTTACCATTTTTTCCATAATGTTCTAATTAACCCAAACCTTCATCCCTAATTAGATTCCCAATGGGGTTAACCTCCATTTCTCCCATTTTGGATCCTTTTGATGTCCTATTATATGGATCAAGAGATCTTTTTCATACAGGATCCGTTCGGGCTATGCACAATGGTAACTACTCGAGTCCTTTGGAACCATTATTCATCACTCTCGCTCTCAACCTAGTTATCGTGGTCTAAGTGATCTAATCTTTTCTCAATTTTATAGTATTCCAATCCAAATTAATTGCTAATACTTGATGAGGAGAGTTGTACAACCCTGTGGTTGGTGGTCAATAAATCATCCCTTAGCTTCATTGATTTTGTAATTTACATGTGGGGATAGATGATTTCATAATGTTCCTTTTATTTAATTTATATTCCATTCTTATAATCATTAGAACCAAATGGTTATTCTATTTCCATTAATTAGATTTTTTGTTTGTGGTTACATATTTATATCCTAGCACCACATGTATGGTGATATGTGAAAATTCTGTTTTTAGTGTTTTTGCAATTTTTAGGCATCGTTTGGGTGTGCTCGGGCTTTACCACAAAAATTATAAACCTCATTATATTAATTTCCTTTATAATAATGAAATTGTGAAATGATATTTCCTTGTCACTTCCTCTTGATCCACCTAATTTAAGTGCCTAAATGTAAGTAAATCATTAAAATGATATTATGGAATTTATACATAAAGTATATGAGTTGGCCTTATTAAATACAAAGGAAATTTTGGTTTCATGTCCATAGCACAATGTTCTATGTTCACAGAAGGAAATGATGTGAAATATATTAATTTAACATAGATAAGATGTTTTAAATTAAAAGGGTTCTTGTTAATTAATAATCTTAAACTAATGAAAGGCAATACATAATCTAGATTATTTTTTTAATGGAATAGTTATCGTATGACCAAATTATTTGAAGTGGATTAAATGTGTGGTGAATATTTATTCACTTGGACCCCGACATATTTATAAGAGTGATTGACTCATTTTAGATCATCTATTCCTGAGGGAATTCTTTGGGTACTTGATGATTTCATTCCAATTCAAGGATGCAAGATTCCTTGGGTGAGAGCTAACCAGTTACTCGATCCTTGTATACATTTGAATTCATGGTATGACATCATAGGATTCATTCATTAAAATTATAGGAATCCTTGGATAAATATTTTGGATCTATCATGGCATAAGGTTCCTTGGTTACATCCTTCGACCTTACCACTACTTATCTCCCATTTTACATTGTATGTATTCCTTGGCCTTGGTTAAAAATATTATTGTGGGAATTACATAGAAAATGCACATTGGATTACACTCTTACCCCAGGAATCAGTTACTACTGAGTTAGTGGCCCCTGAGGTCTAGGATGCCCTGGTGATTACTTTGGAAGAAAATCCAATTTAGTTATTAATCATGGCTACCTTGTTATAGTATGGTACCTTCACTACTTATACTATCACTAGGTGATGTTAGTGATGGTTATGCCTCATGTGACCTATTAATATAAATTTTTAATTTATTAATTAATGAACAATCATAATGTTCAGACACCAGCCTATAGATAAATCATGTACTTGGGTATTTTGTTTGATTATAGTGATTTACTTTATATAAGTGCTCTTTCACACTGTTTCATTTTAATTACTTGGGTCATATGTTATAAAAACCATTGGAAGTGGTCCCCTTATATTTATATCACACCATCTTCGAGCGCCATTCAGTACTCATGGAAGATTACATTAGTACATGTGTTGATAAAGGGAATGATAATGCTTTAGACACTTGATTACTTTTTGTCCTAGTATGGTGTTGGTAATAGATGAATGAGCTGTAGATCATGATTTTTTGGATAGTTTATATATTTCTGTTGTTACATTGGGTTTTAAATCTATGGATTCTAATTATAATCCATGTTTCTATATTTTTTAGGGACATGACATATATCATCATCAACAATTGTATGTTATTCTAGTTTATTTTATCATTGTAAATTTATCTATTTCAACTATGGATTGTATTTCCTTATTTCATATACTATTTACCCTTGTTTATAATATCTATTGTTCTACACTCTGGTAATTAGTGCATAGTATCCCCACTAATACACCCTAGGCCCTCGCTGCTAGTTCAAAACCTTTGGAGTTCGAGGAGATACACTAGAGGCTGAGTAGCCCACCGGGTTTGGGTCACCTATTAAGTGGAATACAGGTCCGAGATGTCACATTATATATGTATTCAAGTAGTGGGATTGACCAAAACCCAAGATGAATATACTAAAATTTATATAGTATTACGATTATAAAAGTGTTTTATTTTGGAATAATATAATTATAATAGAATTATAAGGATGTCATATTTTTACATCTATTGTTTTGAATCATATATATGTTTTAATGGATAATGTAGAAACTATTTGGAAAACATGATATGTTACTTTATAGAGGTTGTATTCCACACAATACATGATTAACATTCTAATTTTGAAATGAATTAAATGAAAACAAGGTTGATTTTAATTTTACTCATCATAATCATACTTATAATATATATATCACATTATTTATTCAAATTCACCATTATAAATCAAAATATAGGCAGTGTTGAAAATGTAATTCATCACATTCTTGAGGTGTTAGTCCACACAAAGAAAAAATGATAGTTTAGTTATTTAAATAGAAAATGGGAAATGTGGTTAATATTCATTAACATAGTATAATAAAATTTAGTATAAACAATTACGTAATTATATAGTAATTATTAAATTATATTTTAGAAAACAAGAATAAAATGAATAGAAATTAAAAAAGAACTCACATTGAGGGATTTGGATTTCAATTAAAATACTCCATGGAAGTTATGGAAATCGAAAAATATATTATGAAAAAAGGGTTCTAGAAAATTGAAAGTATTAAATGTTTATGGGGGAGTATTTTCTATAGGATACCTAATTTTTAGGGTGTCCTTGAAAGGGTGGTGAGAGGTCAATTTATGAGTAGTGAGAATGGCATTTTATAAAGTACTTCAAATTAATATAAAGATATAAAATGTTTCAAAGGTAGTGAAGTGTAAAAAAAAAGATAACAATGATGTTGGTGTGAAATAATATTCATCATCCATCAACCATTTATTCTCACACATGTTCCAAATGTGTTTTAAGCCCATTACTCATAGTGTTTTTAATTTTACCAATTTTATTTTTACATGGGAAACTAATTTTAACATAAGTAAATTAATATTAATAAATAAAAATAAAAAGGACCTTATTTAATAATATGTACCTAATTATTAAAAATTTGAAATCAGTTTTTTGAGATAAAATTTAAAAATATAGTAAAACTAAATTATAACATTAACCCATGTAATGAGTAATAACACGTTTTTAGATAAATCATATTTCTATGATTAATGTTCATATATAAGGTAAAAGCATCAAATTTTTCTTTTCATATTGTAAGTTGGATTATTATGAAAAAATAAAATTTATGTGGATCTAAATAAAATATAAAACCCTATTTTACTAAACTAATACTTAATTAAAGAAAAATATTGAAAAAAATTTTTATTATAAAATAATTATTATGTACATAAAGTGTTAATGATAGGTTTTCTAAAATAAAATATTTATTTTCAATATGAATTATTTTACATATTAAATAATGATTTGAAAACATAAATTGTTTTATACACTTCTTGTTCATTCTTATATATTCAAAAAAATTATTGTTTTGGGAAAATGATATTTTTCACTATTATCCTAACATTGAGTTATTTCATAAAATTTATAAAAACTAAACTATGAAAATTATAACATGAGTAATTATAATTTTACATTATTACATAAAATTTAAATCATAGAAATTTAGGCATTTATCTATTATTTAAAATTGGGAATAAATTCTATTTTTCATGTGTATTATGATATATTTTTGGGATATAGTGTTTACCATCTATAATGAGGTCTCATGATTTATATTTTTACCCATTTATATACATTAATTCTATAAATTGGGGTATATTTATGATACTAATAAAATTTTGGTAATCCTTCAATATAGATTCTGAAATATCCCATGTTGACTCTTATATTTTATGATTTTTACAAAATTATATCACTAGCCAAGTTGTCAGTTATTAAAATACATTATCTTTGTTGTTAATGATCAGGAAATGTTCATCATTTTACGAAATGTGATTTGAGATCTCTATTCATTCATATGTGAGTACGTGTGTCGGATTGAACCTACATTTCCTCAATAATAAATCATGAAAAACATTTTATACTTAAAAGATTATGGGGTGCATATTAAAACTATAAGATACAACACCAATTCGTTCTAAAATTTAAAAAATATAAATGTAAATATGGCTTCACATCCCCATTTTACAAATTATTTGAAGTCCCTTCCATAAAGAAACTTTTAGGAATACATGATAACCTTCCTGAAGTTACATATCTTTCATTAAATTGTTATCATACATCTTTTTTTCATTGATATCATTTAATATGATTTTGAATTATGCATTCCTTCATAATTGTCTTTTCCACAAATTCACATCCTACTAGATTCCTTTATACATCCTCTTCCCATCATGATGTAGTGGGATATATATTCCCTTATAATTCTTCATATGGTTCTATTTGGATGCTCCAATGGAAACTATTGTGGGGTGAAAATTCCACTAGAGGTAGATAGTAATCACATGTTCCTTCAAAGTCAAGATAATATTGTCTTAATATGTATTCTAAGGTCGGAATATTCATCTTGGACCTCCCTTCATTTTGGGGGTTATAACTGATGGTTAAATATACATCACTATCCTAAGGTTTTTAAAGACACTTCTAGAATTTAGATATTAATATTGGGTCCTGGTCAGGTAAAATTGATAGAGGTGGCCCATAAAGTCTAATGATTTAATTAATATAGATTTTTGTAAGTAACTCAAGGGATATGACTTTCCTCTAAATTAATATCTTTATTTTTAAACTATTTTACGGGAAAATGGGAAAACGGTTTTCACCAACAAGATACCACTATGTGATAAAAGATCTCATAAAATAATTAAACAATAGACTAAGGTTACTTTAGTATATATTCTATAATTTCCCAGAATGACGTACTAACTAGGGTTTCTAGATCTACTCTGATGATCTCCTCAAGGTGAGTGATCATCATTTCCATTGTATGGATAAATTCCTATGTGTTAATTATGTTCTGATTGAATCCACATGCCAGTATGCATCCCTATTTATCTATCCATACTTCTTGATCCTCATTGGAATCAACTTGCAACATATATTCATAAATTCTTCTGATCTCCTTTTCTGAGACATTTGGCCAGAGGAATTTTTCCGAAATTTATTCCTTGGAGTGAAAGATAAGTTTAAAACACTCCCCATCCTTTTCTTCCTTGTCTCATGTATTCCTACAACAGTATTTATATTCCACATTATTTACATCATTTACTTCCTTTTTTATACCCGTCGTGGCCAAATGGGTCTTCATTGGTTTTGGATAGTAGGAGTAGTCCTTGCATCCCTTTGGAGTTTTCAACTAAACCAAAATAATTTTCCCTAAGTCACGCATGCCTTTTCCCCCCATTTTTTTCTAGTACTATGAGGACCATTCCCTTGAATTTGGTCAATGCAATCCACTCAGGGGTGAACAAATAGTCATCACCAGAATAATCCTCCTCTTGAGGTAGTGGTGGATCTTGGGTAGCTAGACCATCAAGATTTTTCCCCAGAATTATTGTCATTTTATCTTTAAGGGCCACATACTTACACAGAGACACCTTACATTTTTTAGTCTCCAAAAAAAATTTGTACCCCCATTCCCAACCATCATAAGATAGTTGTAGTTAGAATTGAAGTTGTATGGGTCTAAGGGAACTGAGCCATTCACATCATCCATCCTTTACTCTATACATTGAGAATCTGTTGCAGCCAACATGATGAATTTTCCCTGAATCATATCCAGGCCTATGGGTTACTGATATACTCATCCCATAAACTAGGGATGCATGTTCCTGTCATCCCAGCCCCAATCATGAGATCCACTAGGCCTTTAGACGTCTCTCACTATCAAGATCACAGTTGTGGAATCTTCCTTAACTATTTCATTTAGTCCCACATCGTGGTTTAAATGGGAAAAAACAATCATAACCCATGGCTCAGCCTCTTTAGGCTTCAACACTTCACTACCACTGGAGGGGCCAATGATGGTCACTTCTGGAGCTTATCTTTCCATGTAAGGGACTCTGCACCAGGTCTGTCGTGATCCAACACCTCTAGAGTAGCCCCACTAACCTCTACTTTCTCGAACCTACAACCAAAATCCCCCACCTTCTGGTTCACAATACCATCATCCTAAACCACATTCCCCTATGTTGAAATGATATCATCATTCCTAACTATGTGTCCTCGACGATAGACATATACCAAATTTCCTAGTCTATGAAACCCCAGGGAGAATGCAGGGCATGATTCAAAGAAGACCCTTAATTTCGTTTGAAACTCTTCTCTAACTGAAATCCACAGCCACTCCATGTGGTCCTTTGAAACTTCTGCCTTGACGCATTCGCGAGGGGATATTGGGTGACATACCACTTACATCTGACTATCAGATCAGAGAGATCTACCAAACATATTGCCTAACATTCGAATAATTTAAGGGTTTTGGAAAAGGAGAGGTAAATCAAGAAAGATTACCCATACTTATGGCGAAGGCATGTACTGATTCATGATGATTTCGAAATACTAGTGATGAATAAAAATGTCACATATGTTGATTGCACAGGTGGCTCTAGACCAGGAGACAATTAGATAGTCCTTTGAGGAGAAATAAATCATTAAGTAATTCCGTTCAATGATACCCACCACAATGTGTTCATGTAGATCACATAAATCAAGGATGAACCAATAAAAAGCATTGACAGATGGATGACTACACTTTAATCAAGCAATTAGTGTTAACCGGTGATGATCTGAGGACTCGTTGAACTCTTTTGTAGAGATCACAAGCTGGGGTGTGATGTTGTGAAGGTCATGGAACTTAGTTCTAATAAATTTCTACACATGGTAAAGAGATTTATGATTACCCATATAAAATAATTATTCCGTATATTTTTTTTTGTAATTATGGTGAAAACGACTTTTGTAATATTATCACACTTCCACATGGGTACATAAATAGGATTTAGGATCCCTTTGAAATACATTCTCTTTGACATTACCTACCAGAATACATAGAATATTGACACATATTATGACTTTTCCCACATAATACCATCCCATGAAAATATTTCTCCAAAATATATATACAACTTTTTGATACTCGAGTTTATAATGAAATTTGAGCTATGTGCTTCATCTTGTAGGTATTTTTTCTGCTCAGGTACTAATGGAATAGATGATCACTTTCATAACATCAACGATCTATCATTATAGATAAAGACTATCGGTTTCCTATCATTTCATTATTTAATCTCCCTACGAAAATTCCTATCTTCATGCTAGGATTTAAACATATTTTATGATAATTATTTTTTATAAATTTCTTAAAAAATTAATTTTCGATCCTTGTTCTAAAAAATTACCATATCCATATATAATAGATTAATTAATATTTGATCCTTGTTAATCCTAATCAGGTTTAAAACT
The DNA here is from genome assembly GCA_963277665.1 of Viscum album. NCBI lineage: Eukaryota > Viridiplantae > Streptophyta > Magnoliopsida > Santalales > Viscaceae > Viscum > Viscum album. The sequence continues at coordinate 1,223,150,868 of OY728139.1, read as the reverse complement.
CTAAGGTCCCTCATACTCAACCCATTAGCCACCATTCATTCTTTTCCTGGGTGATTGTTTATTGTGAAATCATTGTCCTTGAGTAGATCCAAAGATATTATTTACCTCATGTTTAGAAATTTCATGGAGAAAATTTAATTCAGACTTTGTAATCTCATGTATATGTTTCATAATTAACAATTGACATGTTACTTATATATATTCAAGTAAAATATTATCACTACCACATCAGGTTCAATATTTGTATAGTCCTATTTAAAGATATTCAATTACTATGATGCATAATATACAACTCTATCATCTTGTAAATGGACATTAACCAATCATTTACTTCACAAAACATTATATATTATATATAATTCCATTATATATGGAAATTCTAGTACTATTGAATTAATAAATATCAAATTTATCTCTTCCAAACATTCATCATATTACCATCACCTTGTGAATTTTACTTTTTTGAATCCTAACATGGTAAATTAGTTGTCCAGTACATTATATTTTTCAAAAAACTATTGATACAAACTTTCTAAAAAAAATTAATTACCTATCTAGGTTATAGATTACGGTGTAGGACATTATTTGACATTCCTTTTTCATATAAGTATCAATAGATATTCCATCGTAGAAGGTAATATGAAAAAAAATTCATGCTTCCAAAAGCAGAGTCACTAAATTTCCCAAATATTTCATTTTCTCTGAGACTGCCAATAAATATTCATATATGGTTATCAAAATAAACATTGATTCCTTAGAATATCAGAATATCAGTAATTACTAATAAAAATATATTTGATGATAATCCTTGAAAACTCTATTTAACATATCAATAAAAATAGAAAGTTCATTATTCATTATGAAGGGAATTAGTATATACTAGTGATATCCATAATTCATACAAAATATAGTTTTTGGTAGATTTTTCTATTGACCCTTAAATAAATTATAATAAGATTTTTTATTTATCATTTAAAATAGTCGATCCTTATTATAATGACCAACTAAATTATCAATGTTTGGATAATGATATTTATTCATTACAGTAATGGAATTTCTCTAACTCTAACTAATGTATAGTATTATCAATTTATTCTCCTTTTTGACAAATAAATTTTGGTGTCCCAAAGGTGAATTATTGGGGAAAATTTATCAATATTCACAAAAAAATTACTTGTTTCCTCAACTCTACCAACTCTTCTAGTTTAATTATACATGGAGTTTTAGGTATGGGTATTACTTCAGGAATGAATTAATTCTAAAAAATTTACATCACACTAAGATATATTATCTTGTAATTTCATTAAAAATATATCAATTGTTTTATAAAATTAGTAATCTTATATCTTAGGTATGTTCTTACCATATATTGATAAATTATTCTCATATTTTTCTCCAATAATTTCAGGTGATCTATTAGAGTATTTTCCAGAAAATACTTTCCAGACATAGTCACTCCCTTGAAAGAAATGGATGGTATTCCCTCATCACAAATATGGATATTTATATCTTAATAATAAATTAATTCATTATAAATTGAGAGAAATCCATAACATAAATTATGTTAAAATCAACCATAGGAATAAAAATCATGTTTTCCATTAGGGGGTACCTATGTATCTTAATAGAAAATTTATAGTAAACCCTTATTGAAATAATATTCGCAATTTTTATCTTCACCAACAACTCATTTATATGAGTATTAGTGATTTATTTAATTTTTATGGAAACTAAACACGATCTAAAGGATTTTAGGGATCAATAATTAATAGATGCATTAAATTACATTTAGTTTAGGATCTATGTTCATATTCTAACATCAATTTTGACCTCAATATTAGTTATCTGGATTCCATAGTCCATTAAAATAACCCATGGTGTTTTATGATGTATATTTAATTTATATATTAGGAAAGTGTTGACATAGTTCAGAGATTTTATTTCCTTTTGAAATAAAAATCCTTTCCCATCAGGTTATTCCAATATTTAGTCATCCTGTAGTTATTACATGTGTAACATTCTAGGATTCCATTAACTCCATTCACCAAATTTTTTCTATAATGGCCAATCGACCTATTCATCTCCAAATTTCCCATGAAGATAAATTCCTTGGAGAGAAAAATTTATATCTTAATGACTCTTGAGTATATATCCTCATATAGTAAAATTTTCTGAGAGAATAAAATCCTTTGAAGCATTGGATTTATCGAATCAATGAAATAGTGAATATTAATTTTTGGAATATGTACTTTATTCACTACATGTTTCGCTAACCCAAAAACATAATCCCCAAACTCTGAAATATTATAATCCTCCTTTATTCTATGATTGACAAATTTTAATTCCATTTTGAAAATTTATATGATGTAATGTATTGTTCATATAATATCTCTTAAAATTCTCTCCATTCCATAAGATCCATATCTACTTCATCTTTATTTTTTTGAATTAGTGACTATAATGGATTTTCACCTCTCATAAAAAATACATTTACATGATCATAGATTTAATTTAACCTCTTAAAAAAATAATATATATAATTTCTAGAAACACGATATATTTCCTGGATACCAATGTATTAGTAGTTGCAATGAATGATGGATTTTTTTCATATGATGTGGCCTAACATTGTTACTCCATATTGTGGATAATCATTTTTAATTATGAGAGATATGTTGTTTTTCATAACCTAGGTCATGATACACAATGTAAATATGATTCTATCAGCTCTAACTATATCATTGTTGAATATCTTGGTAGGAACATTCCTACATTGTATTTGGATATTAAAATGATTTCCATTCCTTCTTCTAATCCCCATTTTAACAAAACAATATAATAAATTATAAATTAGTAATGAATTCAAAAAAATATTTTTCATGTTAGGTTTCTCTGGAGAACTTCCTTGAAATATAATTATTTTCACATAATATATTTGGTTTCTAATTAGTATGTTCAAAATATAATCCCCAATGTTTCTACAAAACATTCTCTCATACAAACATTAAAACCCCAGACTCCGGAAACTCATTGCCCATAGAAATTTTACAATATTGGTACACAATGAAATATTTACAATGGGATTTAACTTCATAGTAGTCATTGATGACTATATGCATAAATTTTTATTAAATTACACTAGAAAACCTAAAATATAGCATTAAAACTCAATGGGGACATTTTTATCCCTTATATTATATTCCTGAATATTACACAATGTTCTCTTTTCTATGTTTCCTAAGGAGAGTAAGAAATTATGGGTGAGATCCGATGCTTAGTAATGAGTAGCATATAATGGAAGCTATAATGTAATAACTATTTAAAAAATAGTTTGATATAAATAAGGTTAATATTTTGAAAAAATTAAATAAAATTGAGGGAAAACTTTATCAATATAAACAAATAAAAACATGTTTAATGATTACTTCTCTCCAGTGATAGAATAGACAATATCATAAATTATAAACATGTCACCAAGGCTATGTGCCAAGACATCATAAATAAATGTGTAATGAATATTCTAATACCATAGATAGTTTTTCCAATGATATATATGGATATATCACGGTGATATATATATATATATATATTGAGACCCATCCATGACTAATTAAACCCAAAGAATTAACAATATGATGGAATCAATGAACTATATAATACATAAACATCATTATTTAGTAATCAATAAACAACTCTATTGAATTATTAACGTTATTAATATTAAATACTTAGTAAATTAGTAATGGTAATAATATGGTTTTCGAAGAGAATTTCTAATTTCAAAATAGAATCTATCAGGTATTGTCAATATAATATTAAGTAAACTTAGTAATGAAATAAAAACATTGTGGTGGAGAGGGTTAGTAAAAATTGTTAGGTTATCAATAGAATATGGTAATCGATTTTAGTAGTCTTCAATGTAATGATAAAAATGTGATGGTAATAAAATAATTCATTGATCATCATAAGGATCATTTAAATTATCTAAATCCTATCCGTTAGGAATTTCTAGCATGGTGTTTAGTCTTATTCCTAATCATCACGCACTGAGTGATTATTGAGTTGATAATAAACAAAAATTTTACTTGGTGATTACCCCTAGGAGAATTTGGGCTAAAACCACATCTATTATCCATTATGAAGATTGTTATTAAATATCTATTAAAATAAAACATGCTCATTACATTCAAAAAATAGGGTTTTTCAGAGGAATGTGATGTTTTTTGGTTACATGTCAGTAATGATAGCTTAATGGATAAAATTAAAAATATAACATTAAATAAAATGAATAATGAAATAATCCTAATATAAAATATCCAAGGGTTAATATTTACATTATACAATCAAAAACATCACGTATAACAAATTCATATCTCAATGAATTGAAATTTGAGACAATGAACCCTTAACATTAATACTGCTTAGTTGTTTTTTCTCCAACGTCCTACACATAAAAGAAATACATTTTAAACCTATTTCAATATTTTTTTTGTAATTTTAATCATCTTTTAATTAGTTTATATTTATTATTCACGTCTATATTATATTGATATCATCTATTACAAATATGAGGGGTGTGTAATCTTTATATTTTAAATAGGTTTCGTAACATTGTTGTTGTGTCCATTATTCTATTATAGTTCATAATTAGCAGACTATAAAATTACTACAATATAATATTTATAATTATTTACAATATTATAACTTCTTTATATAAGATCTTGTATTTTGATTCATAAAGATCAAATCACTGGCGGGCATGCTTCAGGTATTTTTCATTAATGAACTTTTGAATCATAATTAATGAGTTTAAAAATAATGTAAAAATTTAAAAAAAAAATTATTTGATTATATGTATCATATATTATCCAAAATTATGTTTCGATATTCATCCATGATAATATTTTATACCATTTTTCAACTAGGTGTCATGACTAACCCAAACATATACATACCATCATTAATGGATGATTATGGTTGTGAAAGATGTTTATTTGAGAACAATTATATTATTATAGAAGAATACTAATAGATTTTGAAAATTTTAATAAGGGTAACAATATTTTATTAGGTTTTAATAAATAATTAAAAAATAAATGAAAACAGGAATTGTTACTTCAAGGAGGATGTAGTCCGCAGAACACACAATTAACATGTTCATTTATCAATGAAAGAGGGAAAAATAATGTGTCTTTTAAATTTTATATATAGAATAATAATTATATTATATATGTAACAATTATTCATTAATTTTAGCCTTATTACATTCTATGTGAGGTGGTGAATAAAAAAGTTCGTTGTTTCTTTGTCAGTGTCAATGTCCACACAACACATGAAGGATATTTTTATTTTTTTCACAAGGGGGAAATGTGATTAATAGTAATGTTTTAGAATAATAATATCTAGAGAAAACAATATTATTTAATTATAAATTATTTATAAAATTATTTTTATAAAATTAATAAATAAATGAAAAAAATATAAAAAATCACTAACATTGAAGAAATTGAATTTTCTTTGGAAGATTCCATCAAAATGGCGGTCCAAGGACAATTTTTTATAACTAGAGGAATAATTAAAATGAAAATTTTTATAAATGAATTAAAAGATATATATTTTCAAAATTAAATTAAATTTTGTTTTTTGGTCTTGAAAGTGTAGTGAGAGGCCCCATTTATAAGTATTGAGAATGGCATTTGTGTAAATATTTAAATTTTATATAATGAGACACATGTTTCGCATGTAAATAATTCTTAAAAATGAGAAATAATGGAATATAGTATGAGATAAGGTCAATCATAACTCATTGATTAAATCTCTAAAATTCTTTAAATATTTTTTTAAGTCCTTTACTCGTTGAATTTTAACTTTATAATTGTTTGTTTTACCATGGAAACTAATTTTTACCTATATAATATTAATTTTCTTCCTAAACAAAAATGGTCCTATTAAAATAATTTTGAACTAATTATAACTTATATGTAATCAATTTTATCTCATTAAATTTATATGTGTAATAAATATCAATTTCAATAGTAGTTCATATAATGTATAAAATCCCTATTTTTATAAAAAAATTAATAATAAAATTAAAATATATTGTAAAATAATCGATGTATTTTATTTTGATAATATTAGTTTTTTTATGAAAAAAATAAAATTTATGTGGATTTATAATCATGATAAATTCAAATTTTACTAAAATAGTATTTAATTAAAATAAATTATAAAAATAAATCTTTATTAGAAAATATCACTTACGACCTTAAAATATTATTCATCAGTTTTCTAAATTCAATGTAGCATTTTTGAGATGAATATTTTTCTCCATAAATATTTCATTAAGAAATTTTAATGGATTAAGAAAATCTAGGTTATTCTTCTAAATTCATAACATATATTTTTTAGGTAAAAATATATTTTTCACTATTAACATAAAAATTACTACTTCAAAAAAATCCTTAAAAATCACAGTACTCTGATTTGGAAAATATTTAAAAAAATATGACATATTTTTATAAAATATTAATCCAATAATAATTATATATATATATATATTATGTATTATCATGGATAAATTATCCTTAGAGTGTTTATTGTAATGTATTTTTGGGATATAGTTTTTACCTACAATAGTGAGGTCTCTAGTATTACCCTCCACCTCAAGATAATTAGGTAAACATGCACATAGAGTTGAAAATTTATATTTGCGATGATGTATATATTTTTGTTGAAATGAAGATATATTATGACTTTCCTCCGATAGTGAAAATAGCCTCATGAAATGGGGTTTGAGATGTAAAATTGAAACAGTTTCTGTATACTAGAACTCGTTGTCATGCACATGGGTAAGGACATTATGTTGGTTTCTGTGACATGGGGAGGAAATTGATAGAGTATTACATCATTTTGATTGGTATATCTATCAAACATATTATTAATAACGACATTATATCAATCACCAAAATAATATATCACTCTATTAATGATAATATTAGATATCGCAGTGGTTAAATCATGCATGTTAGCTATTGGGGAATTACATAAATGGCACTATATTTTCCCAAAGTCCCCATCGTAATAATAAATAAACCATGATTATTTTAGAAAAATTAATTCACTATATTCCCTCTATATTTTTGTGTTTTGATGCGCATAATGAGACCTCCTCCTTGGTGCCCACATCTTTGAATTTGGGATCATGTTATCTTCATGGATCGATAGGAAATGTGGGTACATTCATTAGTGATCCAAGATGTTGTAAGTGTTATCCCTCTTTGGTAACTACTATATAGTCAATATGTCATAGGTTACATCATTGTATCCTCATCCATGTATGAAAAATGATATTATAACATTTACAAGAGTGTATACTGAAAATGAATAGATATGGTGATGGGATCTACCATCCCATTATTGACACTCAAAAGTTTACCTAACCTATATATCCGTATTTTGTTTATGTTTTAAATATAAATTCCATGCATTGTGATTATTCCATCCATAATATAATCTTGTAAAAAATTGTTAACAATCTCGTGATGGAGCCATTGAGCAAGAGAATCTCTGTGGTGATATCAAAAATAAATTGTAGAGGAGGATGTGGATTTATCAGCGTAGAATTATAAATAATAAAATATGATTAATTATTCCCATTCATGCGGTTTGGATTTATAATCAACATGACCATATTTTTGTTTCATTTTGATGTTCCCAATCTGAAATTAGATGTAAATTTCATAAAAACTAAGAGTATTGGAGGGTAAATCATCCCAATAAGGTTATTATTAACTAATTTGATTCTCTTATAGATGTAATCATATTTTTATATAATCCTTAGAGGTAAAAATAAATGTATGTTTAAAATTGAAAACCAATAATAAGTAAGATTTGGTGTCTTATAACCAATTTTTTTTAAATAAGGATGAATTTATATACAAATCAGTGAACATTACTAAAATATCATTTTATATATCATTAACTGATCAGAATTAATTTAATATAATAATGTACTAGATTATGTGTTGCACAGTAAAGGTCCTGGAAGTCCCATTTTATGATGAGAACCGTGAACTTTCATGAAAATATTATTAAATATGTTTATATGTTCTGAAGAAAATATATAATGGGACACAATGTATGAATTCTATTATGTGTTAGTATTTTAATGCTAATGAGTTTTCATCTCATGATGTTTATGAATCATAATCTCTATAATTGGAGATTATGAGAATATTCCAAAAAAGTTTAATTACAAATGTTTCCATATCATTGGAATTTAAATTCTTTGGGAAATTGTAACTATCCTTAGCTAATAATATTTTTATTAATTCATATCAATACTAATGTAAATTTATGTAAAAATCAAAAATATGATTATATATGTTCATTAGAATATGGCATGTTTGGTGTGTTACCAATCAAAATTTATCAGTGAATAAGTCAAGGAATGATTTTTATACATCTATAATTATTAATTTTAGTATTATATTCCTTTTATTGAAATGGAACTATCACATTAAATTACATGGTCATAGTGTACCTTTTTTTAACACCTTATGCTTTTATGGACCTTTTTTTCTCAAAAAAATTAAATTTCAATTGATTTCTTCAGATGCACTAAGTTGAAAAGTCCTGCAACAGAGAACCAATATTCCATATGTTACATGTCACAAAATTGGAATAAATCACATGTAAAATTGACTCATAATATTTTACATGACAAAAATGCTTAGCATACATTACAAGGAATACGGAGTTGGCATACGCTACACGCAACACCGATGTTTCAACGAAACATCATTTTATTATTATAATTAATTAATTGATACAATTATAAACTAGATATTAAAAATATTTATATGAGTATAAATAACTACTTATAAAATATTTTCATATAAAATTTTATATAAATAAAACATATTGATAATGAATGATGTGATTTTTTTGTAAATTCCTTATATGTTTAAAAACATTATTTTCTTGAATGAACTCCTTTTAATGTCCTTCTAAGAAAAATAAATAAATATTTTTAGATACATTTAGAAATTTAATTTCTTAAAATAAACTTAATTTTTTAATAATGAATTTCTATATTGGGTTATGATTATTTTTTTTGGGATTTAATGACAAACCTCGTTTTTTGAGGAATAGTGAAAATACTATTTTTTAGATAAATAATACCATTGCGTTCAAATTAGTATTAATAATAAATTATATATTAAAATTTTAAGGTCAAATTAGATCAATTATAAATATATTAATAAAATTTTAGTCACTTGAATCAATTTAATTTTGAAATTGAATATAAAATCTTAATAAAAGTTTGAACTTCTTTCTACTTTAAAACCCCATGTTTCCAACCCATCTAAGGGATTATCATTAATCGTAATTTTTTCCTTATATGAAATTAATTCAGAAAAACTGAGATATTCCATATTAATAAGTATATTATCTACATTCTAATTATTTCAAGTTAAATCTTTTACAAAAAATATTAGTAAAATCAATTCAAATAAATCACAGCAATTGTGCTCAAATTAAGAAAAATTACAGAATAATCCTTAATATTATAGACCCAAATGACCTACCCACTGTAGAAAACATATTTTATATCCATATTTCGTCCCTTTAACTTCTATCCTTGATTTATATTGTTTTGGTGTGACTTTTTATATGTATGAGCATTTTTACACATAACGTTTTTCAAAATTTCCAGGTGAGCCTTTTTCCTTCAATATAAAAGACATCACGTCTCCCAAATCCTAAAACCAAAATGAAATATTAATTTTAGAAAATATTTACCCAATTTACTTCTAAATATACCTCCATTACTCTTATAAGCCTTCCATTTGGCATAATTCTGTCCAAGGAGTCCTTTTGAAACTAACCAAATGGAGTTACCCGTTTAAGATGGAATGTCTTCTCTCAAGTCCATTATTTTTTTAAATTCCCACCACCTACACTCTCTTTATTCAATTCTATTACAAAATCACTATTATAATAATGTTAATAGTATTTCTTATTCTAATTTGTTTACCTACCCTTATATAAAACTCCATCTAATGGGTAATGAACATATTTTTTACGAGTATGGTGAATTAGCGCCTCACAAAATGATGATTTCTCAATTTTACATACCGCTTATAATGGAGTAGATTATGATGGAAACTCTATTTATATATTTTATTTATTATTTATTTATTATTTTTATTCCTTTTAGAGCACTTATTATTTTACATTTCATTTGGTGTAAATATGATAATTTTGTTTGAGGAAGTGTGGACTACCGCCCCTCAAAGGGATATGATTCATTCATAAACTAAATGGATTGTATTAAAGATGAGTATGGTGAATTTATATGTTTTATATTATAAGAAAAATATACTTTAATAATGCTATAAATTGATTAATATATTTCATTTTCTTTTAGTCTTTCAATATGACAATAAAAACGAAAATAGTGGTCACGCGTACATGGACTCATCATCTCCATGAATGGTGTATTCCATATTGTTATTATATATTATATAGATAATTATAATAGACATATAGTGAATATGAATAATAATTTACATTATTTTTTACATTATATAATCTTGATATAAGTATAATGACCAAATATATAAGAAATTAAGAGACATGCAAAGAACAATGTGAATATTACCCAAAGTGGAACCTTAACATGGGATCGTTAACCAGAGGGTAATATAAGGTCATGATAAAACCACATATGATATTAGATATATTAATATGGTTATATAAATTATGAATAATTATTTTAAATTTATTATACATGTGGTTTGAATGAGTACAAAGAGAGTCATGATAGAAGGTAAGGCGATTTCATCTCATTTTTAATTCACTGAGATACAAGCTTTATTAAACACCAATCCATTCAATGTAGGGTGTATAATTCACATGGATAAATTTAGTTATACTTATAATTAAATTTAAGGGTATTTACATATCCATATTTTGTTCTTTATTTAATGGGGTTTATTTTTCAAAGGTTACCATATCAAAAAAATTGTTTTGTCATAATTTTTCTTCATTGAGACTCATGTTTGGTTATGAACATTAACTCTATTTAGAGGTTTATATAATTCTATTTTATGTGTTATATAATGAATCACTTTGTTTTAATTATACTTTATGCTTCATTTAATTCCCTTTTTTATGTGGAGAGTATTATCCAAAGTAACCAATTAGTAAGAGTTTATTAAAAAATATCATCGCTCTTCGAGATTATCAATGATTATTATTATTTAATGAAATATTACGATCCACATCTATAGATAATTCATTCGTTTCATTCCACACTATTTAATCATCATATATCCTTCTGTTAGTACCATTTTCTAACGATTTGGTACTTTCTATAACATTTTAAAGTAAAATATTACCATCACTCTCTCTGGTCAGAAATCTATTGTATTAAAAAAAATAAAAAATGCTTTCAAAATATAATTTAACACCATTTTCAATGAAAAAGGATTTTAAAGTCTTTTAAGGGTTTGAAAAACCTCATTTATATGTTCTTAAATCAATTTTCCAAGAAAGAAAATTTCAAAATATTTTATGTATTAAAAATTATATTTCAATAACGAAAAGAAATTTCCTTAGTAAAAGTTTTTAAAAGATCATTATAAATTATTTCCCATCTATAATAACATCTTTTGGTGTTACTCATGACTTTATTGGGAAATCATTCAATGTTTCCATTCATATTAAAACTCTAAATGGAATAAGTTTTGATTGCATGATGTTTGTGGAACCTGTTCCTCTTTCATGGTTTATATTCTTTAGAAAACTGCTGATTTTCACGAGATATGTTTATTATGAAATTATTGTTAATACTTGTGTTTCCATAGATTATGATATGACTACATGATTATTAATACCATTTCATTTAGTTGGTTATTATATAATTATTTATGATATTGTGGGATATATTTGTATGATCTCACTTTGAGATGGGTGGAACCTATATCTCTCTCTAGTGTATTGTGTAATGATTTATATCTCATGAGATATACGAAGATGGTATTGGGAATGAATCATGGCTACTAAGATGCCCATGTGAGTGAACCAAGACTACCAATATGATATAAGGAGTGAACTAATTATTCTATTATGTCTATGTGAGTGAACCATTACTGCCAATATGGAATGTTGAGTGAACTCATACTAACAAGACAGTGTTGGTAGTGATGCCTTGCCTACTATGAAAATTATATTATATATTTCTGTGTCTGCCAAAATTCCATTTGTTAATCCTATTTTAGGATTTCATGGATTAGGTTCTATATTTATTTATGATCCATGTCTTATGATATACCAATATTTATTCCATGATTTATTTAAATAATCTCTGATATGTAGGGAATGATATTAAATTCTCATGATCATGTTATCATACCCCTATGGTCATGATTATGCTCTCATATATTCCATGTTTACCCTTACTAAGAATTTGAGCTATCCCATTTTTATGTTTCCTTCCCAATTTTATAAAGATATGTATTTTCTTCTATGTTTATAAGAAGGGTGAATTCCATAATAACCTAGTGAGAGATAATTTATCTCAGTTATATATCAGGGTTTATGATTCCCTGATGCTAATGGCACTAGAATATTTCGGTATTTGGGAATCTTTTGGAATATTGATTTATGTATTTCTTAAAATTTATGTAATGGTAATGTATTAAAATAGAGGGCTGATCTATCTGGTAGCAGAGCAATGTTTTATTTAACAATTAGAATATATAATGAGAAAACCTCATTAATATCCCTTAGGAAATATATATGGACAAGGATAATGATAATTAAATATATAAAAAACTATCCTATAATTTTCATGTGGGATAGAGTGAGTGGTTTACTAGAAATACATCCTTGCCTCGATACTACAAGTGGATGTGGATATGGAACCAATATAACTAGTGGTAGAAAATTTGGCAAGACATTCTGGTGTTGACTTTGGGTAATCTGGTACACAACATCGAGCCTTGATGCACACCTCATATGACACTCCCAGGATATGCTTTAAAAATTCCGAGACTCTTCCTGAACCATCATGATGTATTGAAGTAGAATTTGGAAATTAATAAATGAGGATATTCCTTTGGTTTCATAGATTAATGAATGTCTCATAATTTTGGTATACTATAAGTGAATTTTCATGATGATTTGGTTCTTCTATATGTTATCTGTTTCTTACTTTTGTATTTTTGGATTGAGTCAATGTATAGAACCCAAAGGAACAACATAATTGGTTATTGCGAAGAACAATGAATCAATTTCCCTTCGGATCAACTGAATTCTATGGGAGATGGAATGAAAACATCTTTTCTGTGATACCATATATTTCTTATGAAACGAATCATACTGGAATTCCAATTAGAAAAAGAGGGAAATAAATATTTTTTGATACTTTGTTGAGGTAATATCCACCTTCTTTTAGAGTGACTTCAGATCCACTTGTGGCTGAACAATGGATCAATACTAATAGAATGTTATTCCTTGTTCTCTTATGTTCAAATCAAGATAAATTCATTTTGGTTGTCTATTAGTTAGAAGGTGAAGCAGATAAATGGTCAAACCTTATCAAGAATTTAGGGAAAGGGGAATATATTGAATCAATGGATTGGGATGAGTTCATGAACTGACTTTTCAGTACGTAATTTCCTCTGATTCTCCATACCAAGATGATGAAAGTGTTCCTTGAGTTGAAGAAAATGGATGATAAATATTTTAGAAACTATTAGATTAATTTCATGTGAAGTGGGAGGTAAAGGTTAGGAATTATCATCAAACCTAAATTTATAGTTGATAAGTTCAGTAGTGGCTTAGAGAAAATTCTCAGAAGGGCGTTTCCATGAAAGACATTTGTTGTTATAAAGAGACTATGTGTTGCACAATGAATATTGAAATTAAGTTTGGAGTCACGTTTTGATGTTATGGTTTTGATAAGATGAAAAAATTTAGTTTAAAGGAAAATATAATAACCATGAAGATAAGAATATGATATTTCCTTTATTATCTTGGTGTTTGAAGAAGCATGGATAAAATTTTCATAAGGGGTATAATATATTTTTCATGTGTGAAAGGGATGTTGATCAAGAATTTGATAGCCGATGTGATGGTAAGAAGTTAACTAATGATGTGAATTGTGAAAAGGATATATCACATGCACCTCACAATATTTAGTTCTACAAGTGTAATAAGAATTTTAATCAGGCTAACCACTACCCAATCCCAATGTCTAGTGATGATGATCGACATCAGTAAGCTCTTCATCTGATGTATAAGGGGAAATCACATGAAATCTTTATTTTTTTTATATTGGGTGAGATAAATTGAAGGTACATGTAGAATACAATATAGAACTACTATTCCTTATTTGAATTCATATCTAACCACTCTTTCATATGTAAATAATATTCTAAGGGTATTAAGATAAAACCAAAAATAATTAGTTGTGGATTTATCTGTGTAAAACCTTAATGTTACAATGATTGTATGTCATGTCAATGAGTCCTATCTGATTTAAGTATGGTGGAATTTTCTTTCTGTTAATATTTTCATTCTTCTTTTGGTAGAATTTGATTTCGTCTTAGGCGTGGATTGGCTTTCTTTACATAAATCCCACATAAATTGTCAAGGAAGGGAAGTTTCTCTTCATATTTAAAACCCTCATATTCTCATCCATCCATGTGAATATAAGTATGAAAATCCTATGGAGATTAAATCCAGGTTATGGGTCTTAATTCCCATTAAAAATGGATTTTAACCTAAAATGATTAGAGAGAAAATTAAAATCTATAATATTCCTATTAGTTAGGATTTTTTTGATGTATTTCCAAAAGGGTTACCTAATCTTACAAAAAACGTGAAGATGAGATGTCAATAGAACTGATAACTAGTTTCACTCCAAATCCAATGAATCCTTATAGAATGGCCCTGATTTCGTTTCAAGAATTGAAATCAAAACTGAATGAAAATCTTGATATGGGATTCATTTGACCAAGTGTGTCACCTTGGGGTGCACCCATTATTTTTGTGAAAAAAAATATCAATGAGACTCTAAATTGATTATAACTAGTTGAACACTATAAGAATCAAGAATAACTATCCTCTCTTATGTATTTATGAATTTCTTGATCAACTATTTGGAGGTTAGTAATTTCCCAAGATTTACCTCTAATCAGGATATCAGAAATTAAGGGTCAATAAAGAGGATATACCCAATAGGACATTACATAAAATCTATAGACTCTATGAATATATTGTTATTCCATTGTGTTTTACTAATTCCCCTTTTAATTTCATGGATTTAATGAATATTTTCTTTACATATTACCTCGATCAGTTTCTGGTAGTCTTTATAGATGGCATTCTTATATAATAAAAGATAAAGGAAGAGCACAAATATCACTTGAGAGTTTTACTAATGACCCTAATGAATGAGATGTTATATAAAAAAATTTCAAATGGTAAATTTTGTCTAAAAAAGAGTTCATTTTTGAGACACATTATGTTAATAAATTTTATAGAAGTGGATCTGTCACAGAAATATGTTATTGAATGATGGCCTAGACCAACCATTCTGACTAAGATCCATAGATTTATTGGCTGATATAGATATTATCAATGATTTTTGGAGAATTTTCATTACTATATAATAATTTCACTAAGTTAACTCATAATGGTGTCAAGTTCCTATGGACAGATGAATGTGAGGAAAATTTGAGGGAACTCAAGATAAGGTTAGTCAGGGGACAAGATCTTACATTACCCACTAATGGACATGGGTATGTAATCTATAGTGATGAATCCAATAAAGGGATGAAATGTGTTCTTATAAAGAATAACATTTTTATCTCTTATGAATTGTAAAAATTGAATATTTATGAGAAACATTTCCCAACTCATTATTTAGAGTTAGAAGGGGTAACTTTTTCATTACATATTTAGAGGAATTATCTTTATGTAGAAAAGTGAGATATTTATACAAATCATAAAATTATGAAGAATATATTCACATTGAAGTAGGTGAACATACACTGTAGAAGATGGTTATAGTTGATAAAGGATTATGACTCCTCAATATATTACCACTCAAGGAATGAGAATAAGGTCGTGAATGATTTAAGTCAAAAGGATCATTCTAGAATATCCATGATGAGGACAAAAAAAAGATTCAATATATATATATTTGCAAAGTATTGATCAAGAAATCTCGTAGGAAGGGGAAAATATTATCCTTCTCAGATGAATGTTAAACCCTATATCCTAGTAAGGATTATGTATTCATATAATGATTATGAAGAGCATAGAAATAAATTCATAAATATTTCTATGTTTAATCCTAATCAGAATGGAATGGTCTGTTTTTTTAACTGTTTATGTGCTTCTTCTATACCAAATACGAAGAAGGTGATATTAGATGACGCTGAAAGTTCTTCCTTCTCAATTAATCCTGGAAGTATGAATTTTTATTCATACATGAATGAATAATTTTGTTGGGATGATAAGAAGAGAGATAACAGAGAGTTTGTATCCCGGTTTTGGCAAGCCATCATGTTAAGGTTGAAAGAAAAAATTATTAATGTTTTTTGAATATATAACATATAAAATAATGTAAATGGGAGAACATCACTATATAATTTCACATTATATTACCCAAAACATATAAAGGGTATAATTGTATATGGGTGGGGGTCGACCACCTTATAATGTCAACACACTTCATCACTATTATAGAATAATTCAATCTTTTCAGCTTTCGTGGATATAAATTAAGGATGTAGTAAGGTTTTATGGATTACCACATTCTATTATATCAAATTGGGATTGTAGAATTACTTAAATATTTGGATGAATTCATAAGCAAGTAATTGATACAAAATTGAGTTTTATTATTTCTTATCATCCTCATAAGATTTTCATCTTGAAAGAGAAATTCAAAACCGAGAAGATATATTGATATTTTTTATCTGGATTTCAAAGGTGGTTGGGATCGACACCTTCCTCTTGTATATCTGTCACACAACAATATATTTCACTCAATAATTGAGATAGTAACATATGAATCCATCTAGGGAATGAAATTTAGAGCTCAAAAGTTCTAGGATGAAGTTTGATAAAGAAATATATTGGGACCTAAGTTCTCTGATGAAATCTTGGAGAAGGATGGAACCACTTAGCAGTATATCAAGGAAACTCAAAGTTGGAAAAAACGTTATACTGATAACCATCAATGTGACCTATAATTTGAAGGTGGTGAAAATGTGTTTCTTCAATTCACACTTGGGAAGAAAGCAATGTTGTAAGTGAATAAAGGGAAACTAATCCCTCTGTATATTAGTCCCTTTTATATTCTTGACCATCTTAGGGTGGAAGCATATCACTCGGATCTTCCTCTACATCTCTATCAAGTCCACGATGTGTTCCATGTATCTCTGCAGAAGAAGTACCTACCTAACCCATCAACTGTACCTAACTCAATGGTCATACTCCTGATGCAGTATCTTTATTAAGAAGAGTAACCTTTTGAAATTCAAGATTGTAAAGTGAATGTTCTATGAAACAATACAACTCACCTTTTCAATGTTTTGTGTAGAAATCACCAGTTAGAGGAAGCTGCATGGGATGTTTTGGATATGATGAAGCATAAGTTCCCTCATTTATTTTTAACCGAGTGATGAATTTTGAGGGATAAATTCAATTTAATAAAGGTATAATATAACACCTTAAGAATCTATGGACCATTTGTTTCTCAAATAAATTAAATATTCATTTGTGTCTTGCAATGTAATAAGTCAAGCATTCCATTAAAACATCATTAACAATCCATATGTTACATGTCACCAACTCAGAATACATTACATGGAACATTTAATTATTGTACATTACTTGTAACATCAAATCGGTGTATATTATATGCAGCACAGAATTTGAGTACATTACACGCAACATCGATGTTTCGACGAAATATCATATTATTATTATAATTATTTAAAAGAGATAATTATAACCTAGCAGTTAAACATAGATATATAAATAGTAATAAATTCTTATAAAATATTGTTTAAATTTTTTATATATAATTAAAAAATATGGATAATGAAAGATATGATTTTTTAATGTCCTCTATTGTTAAAAAAATAATGTTTTTCTCAAATGAACTTCTTTTAATGTCCTTATGTGAAAATTTATAAAACTTTTTGTAGAAAAATATTGAAATACCATTTGATAAAATAAGCTTTAATTTTTATCTTATAATGTATAGATTATTTTATTTTTAAATTTTAGTATTATCATAAAAAACTTACTTTTTTGATGAATAATGAAAAATACTATTTTTAGTTAAATGTTGCCTTATTGATTAAATAATTATTTATAAAATATTATATTTTAATTTTTTTTAAAGGTAAAATTAGATAAATTATACCTTTATTAATTAAATTTATGTCAATAGAAACAATTTCACATTGAAATATAATATAAAATCTTAATAATCTTTTGATCTTTGTTCTACCTTAATACCACTTAATTTCATCCCATCTGTGGGATTATAATTAATTGTAATTTTTTCACTTCTATTAATTGAATTATTAAAAACAAACATGAAAAATTATAATCAGTATAATATTTATATTATAGTAAGATAAAATTTATGTTGTTTACAAAAAATATTAGTAAAATTTATTTAAATTAATCATAGTGATTAAGGTCAAATTAAGATTAATTAGAGACTAAACTATAATTTTAGGGGACCAAATTACATATCTAATTTTCAAAAACACATTTTATAGACATAAATCATCCATAAAACATATATTATTGATTTATTTAGTTTTTTATGACGTTATATAGGTATGAAAATGTGTACAGATAACTTCTTTTCAGCAATTCCATGTGAGACCTTTTGCTTCCCTATAAAAGGACATCCCTATAAAAACATTCTCACACATATAAAACTCTTATGTTTGGCCAATGTATGAACATTAAAATTCTATATATCCCTCCTTTCCTCCTAAAATCCTTTCCTATGGAATAAGTGAATCCAAAGAATTCATTTTCTACAAACCAAAAGGTATATCCCGATTAAGAGGTAACATCTACTCCCTGTACCTTGCTTTTATATTACGTAAACAACAACTATAGTCTCATTATTCCATGATTTCATAACAAATAAAATATCCTAAATATTCTAGGATATTTTTATACTAACTTTTAGACATGCACTTACAAACACGTCAATCTAATGTATAATATACTATTTACATGTATCGTGTACTACTGGCTCACTAAACATTGATTGTTCAATTATCTATGTCACCTCTCATGGTCGACATAATGATATAAAATATGTAAATATTTTTTATATAAGAAATTTATTATTTATATATTCCTCTTTATTACTTTTACAAAAAATATCTTTTTTACTTTCCATTTTTTGAAAATATGATACTTTTGCTTCAGGATGTGTGGACTACCTCCCCTTAAAAGAGATATGATTCGTTCATACAATACATAGAATGTTTTAAGTATGGTTTTGGTGAAAATATATTGTATAAATGATATAATAAAGCTACTATAATAATGATATAAATATTTACATATATGTCTTTATGGTTCTTTCATTGAATACACTAATTAAAACAGAACTTACGTTCTTGTGTACGTATAACTTACCATATCCATGAACTGTGTATTTTATTTTGTACATAAATATTATATAGATTATTATAATAAAAATATATATAATAAAAATGATATATATATATATATAATTTTTCAAATCTAGAAACATTATATATGTTTGAGGACCAATGAGATAACAAATTAAGCCACATGCAAAGAACAAAGAGAATACTACCTAATGTTGAACCTTAACATATGATTATTAACAAGAGGGTTTTATAAGGTCATGAAAAATAATATATGATATTAGTCATAAAAATATGGTTCTTTAAAATATCTATCATATATATATATATATATTATAAGAGTTTTTGTAATGAGTATGAAGTGAGTCAATATACAATCTAAGGGGATTTCATCTCACTTTTAATATCCATGATATACAATCTTTATTCACCACCCATCCCTTTTTTGGTGGGTATAAATACCCTAGATTTATTTAATGATGATTTTACTTAAATTTATGGGTATTTAGATAATGGGTTTTATGTTTCAAAAGTTACCAAGTATGTTAAAAAAATTTGTCTCTATTTACCTTCTTGGAGACTCGTGTTTTGTTATGCTCCTAAAATCTTTTTCAAGGTGTATATAATTCTATTTTACATGTAATATCATGAGTATCCTTAATTTAATGATATTTTTAGCTTCATAAATTTTATTTTCTTATATAGAGTGTATGTTCCCATGTAACCATGTGGTAAGATTTTATTAAAAAATACAATCGCTTCTTGATATTATTAATGATTATGCTTCTTTGATGAAATATTATAATAAATATCTCAATAAAAATAATGAGTTTACTTAAAATATGTTTACTAAACATATATTCATGTATTTTTACCATTTTTTAACAATTTATTACTTTTTATTACATTTTAAGTAAAATATAATTTTCTCTCCCTTCGGCCGGAAATGTGTTGTATTCAAAAACCATGTTTTCATAAATTTGTTTAAAATATCTCTATGTCCCATTTTCAGGGAAAATTATTTTAAAAATTATTTTTTAAAATTATTTATTTATAATATTTGAAATATGTTTTCAAATAAAAAGTTTTTCAAAAGGATTAATGTTTTAAAATCGTTTTTCAATATAGAAATGATATTTTCCTAAAGAAATGTTTTCAAAAGATCTATGAAAATTATTAACCATATAATATAACATCCACTGGTGTTACTCATGAATTTATTATTATATAATTTAATATTTACCATCATGTTATTTATATAATTGAATTATGTGTTTATGGTATGATTTTTATGAAACCCTTTTGTCATTCACGAGTTATATGAGTTTGAAACCCTCTTCTCTTTTACTGGTTATGTTTATAATGAAATTATTATGAAACCTATCTCTATCCATTGGTTATGATATGATTACATGATTATTATACCAATTTCATTTTTTGGGTTTGGATATGAATATTTATGATCCTATAAAATATGTATGTATGATCTCACTATGATATGGATGGTACTTATATCTTCCTCCAATGCATTTGGTAAAGATTTATATCACATGAAATTTACAAAGATAGTATTCATAATGAACCTTGACAATTAAGATCAACATTGGAGTGAACCATGACTACTAATATGATATAAATAATGAACTCATGCTACAAAGATGGACATGGGAACAATGACTACCAATATATTATGTGAATTGAACCCATTATACAAATATGGTTTTGGGAAAGATTCCTTGGATACTATGGAAATAATATTATTTTCATATGTGTGTCCCACAATTTCTTGTTTTATTCCTATGTTATGATTTAATGGATTAAATTTTTTATTTCCTTCATTATTAATTTCTTATCAAATTCAATGATTTATTCCATGATTCATGTATATTACCTTTTATATTACGGGTATGATCTTCTTTTTTCAAGATGAAGTTCTCATACACATATGATCATGATTATGCTTACATATCTCCTTTGTTTACCCTTACTCAAAATTTGAGATCACCCCTTTTAATTTTATATTCCTTAAGTATTTAATATATTAATAATTTTTTATTTCTATAAGAAGGGTTCTAGTCAATAAGAACCTAGTGGTAAATAATGTCGCTCATTAAGTATCAATGGTTATGTTTCCACGTTTCCAATGGCACTGGACTATTACAGTCATTCAGATTCTATTTTTAAAATATTTTAAGTATTCTAAAAATGTTATTTATTATTAATTTATGAAAAGAGAGTGTCAATATTTATTAAGATAACTTATATAGACAATCAATTGAAAAATTGAGCATATAATATTACAATATAAGTGTCCAACCTAAATGAGAGATATCAAGACAAATATTAAATTTTACATATTAAGATTTTTTATGTGTTTTTTGTGAATGAGAAATTATTCTTCCTCAATGAGTATCCTAAGCTATTTCTAGATATTAATCTTGTATTTTAGGCAAGCCCAACAATTCAGAATATACATATATATAATAGACTGATAAAGGGAAAGAAATAAACCATTCATGGAGACGGTAGGCCGTACGTACGCATGAACACTGTTTTCATTTCCTTATAGAATTGAATGGAATTAAGCAGATGAAGTAAATATATATAAACATAAATCCAGTAGCATTATTATGTCATATATTTCATTATTACTTATTATATATACTTTATAATCATTCTTGAATTATTAACATGGAAAATAAATCTCATCGCGTCGTGGAGACGGTAATATGTACATACGCACGAGCGATGATATCATGACCATATTTATTGAATTGAATTGGAGTGGATGATATAATATCTTAGATTAGTACGATGTTATAATAACCATATATAGTTATTCTTTACACCATTATATCCATCCAAGTAAGGTGGTGGTGGAAAAAAAGATTACACCACGGCGTGAAGACGATATTTCGTACGTACGCACGCGCGGTGATTTCTTTTTCCGTAGGATGGATAGATGGTGAAATAAGGTTGTTTAATATTTATAATAACATATCAGTATATAATTAATACTGATGTTATTACTTTATAATGAATAAACTAAGGAAGATTATGTAGAGGAAGAAATAAATTTGAAAGAATCGGTAATAGATATTACCTCTTCTTCGACACACCTCTTTGAAACCTCCTCTTAGGGCACTAAATTTGGTCTTTTAAGAAGACCAGAACATATAGTATGTTTATAAGTAATTTTATAAGTGAAATGGGTAGGGTATGGCCGAGCTTCAAGGCTCAAAATGGTGCGAGTAGGAGAAGGAGGAGGTTCCTTTTTTGTAAGGGAGGAGAGGGGCACCTTTGGAATCCTCAAAAATATTAGTTTAATATAAATTCAAACCCCTCATAAAAATGTCAACAAATGACTCAATTATAAGATTTTATGAGATAGGTTTGTAATCGAATCAGCCAATCAAACTTAGACATGTTTTTATTTTATTTTAAACCTTATCATTTTGGATTTATCTTTATTTAATCTATATAATTTTATTTATGGTAATAAAATTCTAAATATTAAATGGTTATAAATAATCCCTTATGTGTTTTTAATTTTACATAATTGGATACTTTATGAAATTTTAGACTATATAAATTTCAATTTATAATTTTTAAATATTTTTTTTGATTTTTAAACAATTTAATAATATGTAATGCTTATAAAAAAACTATATTGTCAATTTTGACACTATTCATTTATTTGATTTTAAATAAAATCCACACATAGTATATATTCGAAATAAAATATTTAATAGGTTACTAACATGTCATATTCATCTAGGAAATTAGTGGATCACGTTAAATAGTTCATATAATATTTATTTTACTATTTGTAAAACCATTTATTTTATAATTCTTTTAATAAAATAATTTCCACAACATTATTATATAATAATTAAATATACTTATTTGTTGCATAAAAATTAAATATAAAATACTAGGATTAAGATAACTCTTATAAATTTCATAAGAATACTTTTAGTAGGATTTATAATATAAAACACACAAATTTTAAAATGTTATATTTATTAAATTATGAAGGTGACAACTTTGACATCATTTAAAATAAAATAATATAAGTGTCATAATCACTTTCATAAGACTCCAAATGGTCATATATTCGGTCATTGGATGATTATGGTGTATATATAAATTAACAATATGTTTGGGTCAGGTTTTTGACCCTTTTATGGGGTATTATTATTTCAATAAAAACTATATTACTTATTTTTCACTAAATAAATAATTTCTGCATCATTATTGTATACTCTATTAACGTAATTAAATATCTCTTAAAAATTATAAATATATTACCATTATAAATAAAAAATTATATTTCAAATTATTATTTATAATCTAATTTATATTCTGTATAAACCTATATTAAAAATACTTTAATTATTAAAGTTGAGTGAGACATATTTCACTTTCCTTTAAATAAAATAAACTAATGGTCTTAGTCACCTCCATGTGGGATCCAATGGATTCCATTTTGACCCAAATATTCCTTAGGACGAAATATAATCATCCAATTATATTAATACAAGTGTTAAGGTAATTTTATAATATTATATTTACCCTTAATTACTCGATTTACCTTAACTATGGTAAATAAAATTTACCAAAGATACTATTTATAATGCCCAAAATGAAAAGTATAATTTTAACATAATTTGGACCCACTGATTCCAAATATGGAATCCATTTTTCTAAATTCAATACATAAAATTTTCGAAAATTAATTTATAATTAATCCTGTTGTTAGGAAAACGAGTTTTAAAAGATAAAACATTGCAAAAGATTGAAATGAGTTTACCTATGAAATCAATGTAAAATCAATTATAATGACATAAATTATATTAAATGTTATAAATATATTAGATTTATACTTTAAAACTATTCAATATTATAATTTAACCATATAAATTAGTACGATGAAAAAAATTGTTTTTAATTAAAATATAGCGTGTTTTTACTGTTCATTAAAATATGAAAATTATTATAAAAATATCAAAACATTATCCAATGTAAATTTTTATATCCTGATTAAAAAAAAGAAGTTTATTTTGTAAAATTTAACTTATAAACTTGTCAAATATTATATTTAAAATGGGTGCACCATCAAAAGGTGGAAAAACAGCATTTTTTTTAAAAATACTTATTTTACCCAAAAAAATTTATTTTGGCCTCATATCATGTTCTATAAATTGTGTAAGATGAATTATAATGTCATAAAATTCAAAATGTATTTACTATTATTTATAACGGCATGTTTATAATAATATTATAACCAAATATCGTTGTTTAGTGAAACCTGGTATTGCGTACAACACATGCTATCGAGGAAGGTTGCGATTGCATGTAGTGCAAGACAAGTCAGGGTTCCGTGTAGTGCAAGACTCCATTGTTGTTGAGTATAACAAAATCCAACCATATTTCATTTATACATTGAACATATATATATATACACTCAATGTTGTGTAGAATATCAACTATTAAACAAACTTTAAATTGTGTGTATCACAATCCAAGATTTTTGTTGCGTATATTGCAAGCTAATACAGTGTTGTGTATAGCGCAATATAATCTTGGGGTATCGTACAACAAAATATATGAAAGAAATTAAAAAGAATATATCTTATAAAATCTCGGGTTGTTACATTCTACCCCCCTTAAAATGAATTTCGCCCATGAAATTCATCGGGGTTATAAATCGTTTACTATTCATAGAAAACCACATCGTAAAAAGGAATACTAAAACATAATTTTAATAACTAAAGTATGAAACTTAACGATTACCCAATGTAACTCATCACTGGGTTTCCATATATGGGAACATAGGTGAAAATATGGATATGGAAGAAAAATTTAACCATCAAGTTCTGATGGAGAGTGGTAGAGAACATGGCTATGAAAAAAGACAACAATCACAAAGCCATAAATTTGTGATGTTCTAAGGTACCATCAGATTAATCAGATATGAGGGAACTAGGACAATTTTTTTGGTTTTCAAGATCATTTCCGTAATGTTGTTGAATTTTTGAATCAAAATAAATACTTACATGATTTTGGTATAATCTCACCGTTGTTCATGCCTTGAACAATTTCCACTTCATCTCTTAAAGAAATGAAGTTGAATTTTTCATTCGTGAATTGTTAGCAGATCATGTGATAGAATGATGAGTCATTCCATCTATTTCAAACAAAAGGATAGAAAAAGTTATCATATATAAATAAGTCCATCTATGGTGTGTTTAATAGTGTATGATTCAAAAAATGGGCTTATACATCATATATCATACCGCTTAATAAGATAAAAATAGTTTCTACTAACAAGGGACTTCATATAGGCCATTGGTAGGCAATAAAGGACTGTCGCACTTCGATTGTGGGTTCGATTACTGCAACCTTGTCTGATGCAACAGGATGTCATCCGTTCTGTAGGTTATCCATTTTATACAACTATACTATCATAAAATTTCAGAAATAAAAAGTTATATCCATAACCAATACTATATGATATCCATTCCAACCTTTAGGCTTATCGAAAATACTTCTTTTCGATTACTAGAAATTTCATATACCGAGCATGTGAATTCCTTAATTTTTCCCATATATATCATAAGATATATCTTGTTGGTCACATTCCAAACATGTGAATACCTCAATCATGTATACTTTTGAAACATGAATTACTATATAACCATAACAAAAACATGAATTCGGACAAAATTTAACTCTTTCCAAATACCAAAATCCCAAAAATTTTATATACTCAAACTATGATATCACTCTGTCCTTATATTAGTCATGATCTTGTAACGCCCCGACCCTAGATACCCAGAGTCGGTGCATTATAACATAATATTGGCATGATCACAAGAAAGATCAAATCTCGAAAGACCGATTGGTTTAGTAGCCTTGGAAACACTAGATATATTCATAAGTCTTACATTACATCATAAAATGAAAAACTACTACAACAACATATTGTCTCCATAATCCACACTCATATCCCCACATAATATCTCTGCAGGTCATTCATAATTTACTTCTTCAATTCCTGGGAAAAATAAAACATAGGAAAGGGGTGAGCTCAAATGCCCAGTAAGGATAACAATATATCGGAACATTCAAAATAATCATAAACATTTAAGGCAATTCATTACTAAAACAAAAGCCTTTTAAACTTGAACTTCAACATAGTATGGCAAAAGTAAAATGAAATAATGCCATTTACTTATTCATATGGATATTCTACTAATCGAATAATCACATGAAAAATCAATAACCAATTTCATAATGATGGAATGCATAATGCTGAACATTAATTTCTTTGTCAAGGCCTCGTCCCAAGACCTTGGGGCTAACTGTAACCGGAACCCAACCCGGAGTGCCTCTAATAACCGGACACCAACCCAGAGTGCCTCAAATAACCGGACACCAACCCAGAGTTCCTCTAATAACCGGAGACCAAACCGGAGTTCCTCTAATAACCGGAGACCAAACCGGAGTTCCTCAAATAACCGGAGACCAAACCGGAGGGCTTACTTTTACCGGTCCCCAACCCGGAACATACTTTTCTAACACATTCATCTGAATGAAAGATTGAAATATAACATAAACATTTGGATTAAAAATAACTTATAAAATGTCAATACTTTAAACAAAAACCATGAGTGACATAAGAATAACTTATCCATAGTCAAAAATATCACAAAACCTTCAATAAAATAGGAATGTTTTGTATCATAATAAATCAACTTCAAATAAGTTTAAAATCCATCAAAGGATGTTGACATAGATGAAATCAAAACTATTTTAGAGAAATATCTTTTTTAAAAAAAAATTTTAAAAGTAACATAATTATAAAATAATACATTCAATTTGAAAATATTCTTATAAGTTTGGAAGGGAAGCTTTGACGATTTTATTACGGCGGTAAATAGCCGCACCCTCCGTATAAGTTAAAAAATATATTCTTACCTTAAATTTTTTGAAAAGGTTAAAAGTGCTTTGTTTGGAAAACGACGTAAAGATTCCTTTTGAAACACATAAGGGTATAAATTAATTTAACCCATATTCTTGTAAATAGTAAAAATGTTTTGAAATACATTATTAAGAAACATGGATGTGGATGATAAAGAGATCACAATAGATTATTACGTATAAACAACCTCGGATAATGAAGAGATTGTGAAATAACCCTTACCAATTTGGTAACTTATGAAACAAACAACCCATGAAAGAGGTATAATATAATGAATATGTAAATACACATAAATTAGAGTGCATTATGGAAAGAATATAATTATGGTCAGTACATACACCACACAAAAGGTAATGGTGGCAATATGGCATGAATCTCACGGGAATAAGGAGTGAGATGAAAACCCCTTACCTTGTACTTTTACTTGGTTGGGGTAGGTTAACCTCCTCTTCTTCGGTTTCTTCCTTTTGATTTGATCAAAATGGCTCCTTAGGTTGTCTTTCTGATCAAACTAAGGCCTCTAGGTTGTATTGAGGGAAGTTGGGAGAGTATTTGGGCAGAGTTTGGCCGAACCAAAAGGCTTTGAAGGTGTGAAGAAATGAGAAGGAGGAGTGCCCTTTTATAAGAGGGGTGAGGGGCATCTTTGGAAAAGCTAGAGATATTAGTTTATAATAAATTCATATTCGGTTTCCAATGGCTCCAAAGTTGATTATTCAAAGGTTAAGGTGGGTATGGGTCGAAAACAACTCAACCAATAGAATTTAGACAGGTTTGGGTACATATATTAACCTTATATTTAAGTATTAACTCTAAGTTAATTAGTTTCACTTTTACAATGTCTCTTTGTATTTTTATATAATATGGTTAATAAACTTACTATATACATCCAAGAGACCCCCAAGTGGTCCATTAATGATGAAACTATCATGATATCAGTCTCTTGGCCGAACATTAGATTTTTAAGAATTTAATATCAATTAATAATATAATATTTGTTTTAAGAACTCTTTTATGTCAATTTTGACACTATTCAATAGTTTATTTTTTTGAAACTCATAACAGATTGATTACTTCGAAAAAAGTCAATTAAATCAATCCTAATATCTCATATTATCCTAGAAAATTAGTTTAATTCATTAAAAGTTTCATATTATATTTATTTGGGTATTTATAATTTCAACTGTTTTAATTTTTCACTATTATATTTATTACTACATCATCATTGTGACATAACTAAATTACATTATTCAATGTCTAAAAATTATAAATAAAATATCATTATGTAGGAAATAGTTTTATCTTTCTAAAGAATATTTATAATATAAAATCTAACATATATAACCCTATGTAAAAATTGTTTTTCTAAAAGATATATTCTTGTGTCATTTTTGTATTCATTTTAACTTAATTAAAATAAAGTGTCTCTATCACCTACAAGTGGCACCATGGGGTCCCAAAATCGACCCAAAGATGCCTATGGTCGAACGTGTATCAGCCAATAAGGCTAGGACACGTTTTAGGGTAATTTAGTATTATTATAATTTATTTTTTAACCCTTATTTACTGGAATTACCCTTAACCATGGTAAATAAAATATTTACCACAGTAATTATTCAAAATGTCTAAAAATAAAAGTTACCTATTTACAAAATTTGAACATCCTGATTCCAAATATGGAATCAATTTTTCTAAATTCAAAATACAGAAGTGGCAGAAATTAATTTAAAATTAATTCCCGCTGTCAAAACAAAAAGCGTGTTTTTAAGAGATAATAACTATCAAAAGATTGACACTTGTTTATGTTCGGTTTAATTGTAAAATTATGTACAATGACCAAAATTATATTAAATGGTAAAAATATATTCTAAATATACTTTAAAATCACTCAAATTCATAATTTATCACTATTATTTATTTTGATTAAAAAAGTTGTTTTTAATTAAAATTTAGTAATTTTCACTATTCATCAAAATATGAAATTTATCCGAAATGTACCAAAATTTCACCTTAGGCAAAATTCGATATTCCGAATCCAAAAATGAAGTCCATTTTGAAATATAAAATATATATAATTTCAAAAATTAGGTATTACTATTCATAGCGGCTAGTTTGATTGGTTGTGGTGTGTGTTAGAACTCGAAGTTGCGTACAACACACGCTACTGTATTATTCAAAGGAAAGCGTATCGTGGAAGCATGGGATGTTTCATTTTAAATTTTTTTGATGTCCCCCTTTACTCAATAAGTTTAAAATATTGTATTTAAAATGGGTTCACTATTAAAAGTTGGTAAAGGTGCAATACTGAAAATGAATTTGTTCTTACATTATGTCTAAGAAACTCATAATATGGATTCTAAAATTATAAGGATTATATAAAGTTTAAAATTTAGTTAATAATATTTATAACCTCTTTTGAATGGCTTGTTTGGTAAGTCATCGTGTGCTTGAACTCGGTGTTGCGTGTAGTGCAAGTTATTGTATTATTTTAAAGAAATAACACACTATGAAATCTTGGGGTGTTACAGATCTCATGAATACAATCATCTATATTATGTTCTCCTTATCCATTCATTATGTGCATATCATCTACATTCCAAAAATATTCGAATAACCTTTCATGGTTACTGGTATCATTCAACATATACTATCAAATACTTAGGAAAAACAATAGTGTAACAATCCTTATATGTGTATTTATTCCATAGTACCATTACCTATACAACATAACTCTTGGTAAACATAAATCATTCCACAACCATCTTAATACATTGACCGAACTTGAACAATTCTTTCATCTCATATATCATTTGTAGTCTCTTCATCATAATCAACATAAATAAGACCCATACAACCATACTGATTATCTTCATGAGACTTTCCCTTAGGGAATTGGTTTTCATAATTCCAATACATTCCACATTTAAAACATTTAACCGTTATTGATGTCTTAGCAATACCATTATCATTGTTCATGGTGTTAACTAAACCTTTTCCATTACACTTACTGGCTTTGTGTCCTTCTTTTCCACACCCAAAGAATCTTCCAGTTCCTTTGAAACATTCTCCCTGATTCCTCTTACCACAAGATCTACATGATGTAAATTTAACTTTTTTCCCTCTATGATCATCATGAAACTCCATCTTTCTCTCTTTTTATGAGTTAGGAAAATTTCCAAAGTTGATATTATTTATCATATTATGAGATTTCTGATTAGGCATAATAATGATATGTGGACCTCCATATCCAATTTCATTTGGTTTCTCATGAATAATATCATTCCATTGTCCATCATATCCCCCATTATCATGAATCTTCATATTTCCAGCCATTTTCTAAAACCCAAAAAGAATAGTGTGAGAGGAAAAAATATTGCTAGAAAAAAAACATAATAAAGGGGTAGTACCTTCAATATCTAACGTCATAGGATTAATTCTAATATTTTTATCTTAATTTTAGTACTATAAACTATACTTATATGTAACCTTAGGGACATTCCTAGACATACCTTAGAAGTATCTCTTGGGATCTCACTAAAGCTCTTGCATCCTAGTTTCCAAAGGTTGACTAAACCTTACCTCTAATACAAACTGTAGGGGTATGGAATTACTTCTAGTGGACTATAATTGATACCTATCAGGGCACTCCTTGGGAAGCTACACCCCCTGGGTGGGACACACAGCCATCCCCAGTGGCATCCATTTCCTCATGAAGCACTTGGGCGGAGAGCCATGCTTCATCCAACGCTCACATGTGAGTGTTCCCAAGGATCAGATTCATTCCTACCTCCTATGCCTCTAATACCAACTGTAGGGACCCAAAGATTGATGTACATGTACATTAAATTAATTTTGTAGAATACTTAATACATAACAAAAACATACACCAAAGGACCGTAATAGTTTATTGTCTTTGGAAACATGGAACATAATCTTCTAATCTTGGTGAAAAATCTTCAACATCTCCCATAAAGATCTTCATTTGTTTCTTACCTAAAACCTTTCTTTATATCCTAGGGAAAAGAAAACATACAAAGGGTGAGCTCAAATGCTCAGTACGGGTAAGCATGGAGAAAATAAAAAAACCATATACATTTGAACTTCAAAACATGAACATAATATTTAAACATCAAATTCTTGAGCAATGACATAATACATAGTAGTACATAATGCATAGATCATAATGGAACATCAATCATAATAAAATGTCATGGGAATAAAACATGTAATATTGGAAACCATTAAGCACATGTTATGATTTCCATAGTATCCAAGGCATTACTTCCAAGACCATCTTAGTGGACAATGTCCATTACCGAATCAGGTTTACTTGCCGTTCCAGCCCTGTATTACTGAACCAAACTTACTTGTCATTCCAGCCATGTCTATCTCATGCGATATAAATCTTTACCCAATGTATTGAAGGAATATATAGGTCCCACCCATCTCATATTGACATCATTCTTACGTGTTCCACAAAACAATCATAAATCATTCATCATAACCCAAATAATAAATTGGGTTTCATAAACATCATTTCATCATAACATAATCCATATAAAAGAAATGGATATCATTTCCTCATAAGAAAAGTGAAACCATATAAATCATAGAGACATTATACTTGAAACATACACATATGAAATAATTTCATCTTAGATGGAAAATTGTAACACCCTGACCCCAGTTACCCATAGTCGGTGCATTATTACATAACATTGGCATGATCACAAGAAAGATCAAATCTCGAAAGACCGATTGGTTTAGTATCCTTAGAAACATTAGATATATTCATAATGTTTTACATAACATCATGAAGTGAAAAACTACAACAACAACATATTGTCTCCATAATCCACACTGTTATCCACTCATAAAATCCATGCAGGTCATTCATAACTTAATTCTTCATATCCTGGGAAAAATAAAACATAGAAAAGGGGTGAGCTCAAATGCCCAGTAAGGATAACAATATATCGGAAAATTTCAAAAATAAGCATGAACGTTTAAGGCAATGTATAACTAAAACAAAAGCCTTTTAAGCTTGAACTTCAACATAGTATGACAAAAGTAAAAGGAAATAATGCCATTTACTTATTCACATGGATATTCTACTAATCGAATAATCACATGCAATTTCAATAACCACTTTCATAATGATGGAATGCATAATTCCGACCTTTAATTTCTGTGTCGAGGCCTCATGCCAAGACCTAAGGGATAACTGTAACCGGAACCCATCCCGGAGAGCCTCTATAACCGGACTCCATCCCGGAGTGCCTCTAATAACCGGACACCAACCTGGAGTGCCTCCAATAACCGGAAACTAACCCAGATGGCTTACTTTTACCGGTCCCCAACCCGGAACATACTAGTCCAACACATTCATCTTATGAAGAGGCTGAAATATAACATAAACATTCATATTAAAAATAACATACAAAATGTCAAAACTTTAATCATAAACCATTAATGGAATAAAAATAACTCATCCATAGTCAAAAATATCTCAAAACCTTAAATACAATATGGATGATTTATATCATAATAAATCAACTTGAAACAAGTTTAAAATTTATCAAAGGATGTTGACATAGATGAAATCAATACTATTTGAGAGAAATATCTCTTTTTTTAAATCATTTTAAAAGTCGCATAATTATAGAGAAAACCTTTATTTTGAAAATATCTTTATAAGCTTGTGAAGGAAGCTTCAAAGGTGTAATAACGGCGGAGAATAACCACACCCGCCGTATAAGTTAAAAAACATTCTTACCTTAATTTTGTCAAAAAGTTTAAAAAGGACCTTGTTTGGAAAATGGCGGAAAGATTCCTTTATAAACCACTTATAAAAGTCAACATGGGTATAAATGAATTTAACCCATATTATAGTAATTAGTAAAAATGTTTTCAAATACATTTTTAAGAAACATGGATGTGGATGATAAAGAAATCCCAGTATATTATTACGTATAAACAACCTCGGACAATGAAGAGATTGTGAAATAAACCCTTACCAATTTGTTAACTTATGAAACATATAAACCATAAAATAGGTATCATATAATGAATATGTAAATACACATAAATTAATGTGTATTACCAAAATAATATAATTATGGACAGTACATACACCACACAGAACGTAATGGTGGCAATATGGCATGAATCTCACGGAAATAAGAAGTGAGATGAAAACCCCTTACCTTGTACTTTTCCTTGGTTGGGGTAGGTTAACCTCATGTATAGTAGTGAAATAATTGTTATTAAATTTTACAAGAGTCATATACATTCATATGATATCATATATGATCTTTTAACATTGCTTTGTTAATAATATCTTAGTATTATCGTCGTTTCGTGTGTTAACTTACTCGTTTTCTTTTATATGTTTTGTTACATAAACCATGTTTGTCATGGATAGGTTGTATATTATTCATATAAATAATGATATAAAGTCCTTAAACATAATTTTTAAATCATCATATTATAATTATATTTGAATGGATACGATGGAGAATGAATCTCATCACGTTCGTAGTGACAGTAGTCCATACGTACGCACAAGCGACAATATCATTAAAATAATATATAAATGGATGGTATATCATATATACAGAATCATTAAGATTTTATTTTTACTATTTACATGAGTTACACATCATTATTATACCCATCTAAATAATAATATATTGAATAACAATTACACCACGACGTGGAGACGGTAAGCCGTACGTACGCACGGAGGAGAGTATTTGGTCAAAAGGGCTCCTTAGGATGGCTTCCTGATCAAACTAAGGCCTCTAGATTGTAGTGAGGGAAGTTGGAAGAGTATTTGGGCAGAGGTTTTCCGAACCAAAAGGATTTGAAGGTGTGAAGAAATGAGAAGGAGTAGTGTTCTTTTATAAGAGGGGTGAGGGGCACCTTTGGAAAAGCATGAAATATTAATTTATAATAAATTCATATTCGGTTTCTAATGTCTCCAAAGTTGATTATTTAAATTTTAAGGTGGGAATAGATCTAAAACCATTAATCCAATAGAATTTATACAGGTTTGGGTTACTATATTAACCTTATCTTTCAGTATTAACTCTAAGTTAATTAGTTTCACTTTTTCAATGTCTCTTTGTATTTTTATATTATATGGTTAATAAACATACAATATACATCCAAGAGACCCCCAAGTGGTCCATTAATGATACACCTATCATGATATAAGTCTCGTGGCTGAACCTTAGATTTTTAAAAGTTTAATATCAATTAATAATATAATATTTCTTTTAAAAACTCTTTTATGTCAATTTTGACAATATTCAATAGTTGATTTTTTTGAAACTCATACCAGAATGTTTACTTCGAAAATTTTTAATTAAATCAATACTAATATATCATATTATCCGAGAAAATTATTTTAATTCATTAGAAGTCTCAAATTATATTTATTTGGGTATTTATAATATCAATTATTTTAACTTTTCACTATTATGGTAATTACTGCATCATCATTGTGTCATATATAAATTACATTATGTAATCTCTAAAAATTATAAATAAAATATAATTATGTAGGAAATATTTTTATCTTTCTAATGAATATTTATAGTCGAAAATCCAACATATATAACCCTATGTAAAAATTGTTTTTCTAAAGGATATATGCTTCTGTCATTTTTGTATTCATTCTAACTTAATTAAAATAAAGTGTCCCTATCACTTACAAGTGGCACCATGGGGTCCCAAAATCGACCCAAAGATGCCCTTGGTCGAACATGTATCAACCAATAATATTAGGACACGTTTTAGGGTAATTTTTTATTATTATAATATTATTTTTTAACCCTGATTTACAGGATTTACCCTTAACCATGGTAAATAAAATATTTACCGCAGTAATTATTCAAAATGTCTAAAAATAAAAAGTTACCAATTTACACAATTTAAACATCCTGATTCCAAATATGGAATCCATTTTTCCAAATTCAAAACACAGAAGTGGAAGAAATTAATTTAAAATTAATTCCCATTGTTAAAACAAAAAGCGTGTTTTTAAGAGATAATAACTATCAAAAGATTGACACTTGTTTATGTCCGGTATAATTGTAAAATTATGTCCAATGAACAAAATTATATTAAATCATAAAAATATATTCTAAATATACTTTAAAACCACTCAAATTCATAGTTTATCACTATTAATTATTTTGATTAAAAAAGTTGTTTTTAATTAAAATTTAGTAATTTTCACTATTCATCAAAATATTAAATTTATCCGAAAAGTACCAAAATTTCACACTAGGCTAAATTTGATATTCTGAATCCACAAAAGAAGTCCATTTTGAGCGATAAAATTTCAAAAAGTAGGTATTACTATTCATAACAGCTAGTATGATCGGTTGTGGTGTGTGTTAAAACTCGAAGTTGCGTAAAACACACGCTACTGTATTATTCAAAGGAAAACGTACCGTGGATGCATGGGATGTTTCATTTTAAATTTTTGATGTCCCCATTTAGTCAAAAAGTTTAAAATATTTTATTTAAAAAGGGTTCACTATTAAAACTTGATAAAAGTGCAATACTGAAAATGAATTTGTTCTTGCATTATGTCTAAGAAACTCATAATATGGATTCTAAAATTATAAGGATTATATAAAGTTAAAAATTTAGTTAATACTATTCATAACCTCTTTTGAATGTATTTTTTGGTAATTCATGGTGTGATTGAACTCGGTGTTGCGTGTAGTGCAAGTTATTGAATTATTTTGAAGAAATAACACACTATGAAATATTGGGGTGTTACATTCTCCCCTCCTTCAATAAATTGCGTCCTCACAATTTGAAATTGTTCTTCGAAAATAAAAGGTTGAAAATAGAAAATATATTTGTGGGAAAACCCACATCGGAAATTGGTTTACTAAAATTTAGTCTTAATATGATGAAAAGAGAAATGAAAGGGTCACCACCAAATTATGATCTCGATTAGGAGAACATTGGTGGGAATTAGAGACATATAATTGGAGGAAAAACGTAAATATTTATAGGTAGTGATTGAGGTCATCAATCACAAAGAAGTGTAAAATTGAGGTCCTTAAATTCATCAATCTATGATGATTCAAAATACCACCGGTTCAACAAAACATAGGGTATTAGGATAACCCATTTTGGTTTTAGGATTCCTTAAATAAAGTATAAGAATTTATTTCTTCATAGAATAAGAGAAGAAGAAAAATATATTCTTGACAAGTAGAGTTCCATCCTTTAACTAATTTCTACCACAAACTCATCTTTCACTCTAAAAAATAATAGAACGTAAAAAATATTATATTTATCCTATTCGTATAAGGTTCCAAAAAAAGTGAATTTATAATTCATCTACCAGATCTTTTTAAAAAAACTACATTATTTAATCATGGACATCATGTGGGTCAGTGGTAGGTGATACACCCTTGTCACCCTTCAGTTGTGGGTTCAAGTCTCGTGGCCTTGCCGGACGCAACGGGTTGCCGCCCGACCTCCGGGTTGTCCTTTTATGGCAATCCAAAATAATCCAAACTAGAACTATCCAAAATACTTCAGTCCAAAATTTATAAGGAAGGTAAACACAATGAAGATCCCATTTTTTTTCTGCGTAATTACATGTTATCACCTTAATCATGTATTCTTTTAAAACACTGCAACATCCTGAATTATCATAAAACCATATTGATTAAATTCATGATCCCTTATTCCTTATAGAATAATATATATACCCCTTCAATCCAAAAATGTTGTAAACTCCAACAATGATGGAATATACAAATCATTAATCAGTTTCAAGGTAGTCATGAATATCCAATATAATTTATCCAAAACAATCATGCATTATTCTAAAATCACTACCTCTGTATCAGAACCATATTATGGTTTATCTTTCCCTCAACCATATATTTTACAAAAATTTAACCTGCTATTGAGTCACTTTTCTTTGTTCCACACAATCTCAAGTCCATAATGAAATAGTACTGTAGTACAATCCTTATATACTCCATAATTATTATAACAAATACATTGTTGATACGACACTCAAATGACATAATCAACATAAGAACTCTAATCATTTCTCTTCATCTGTGGTAGTATCATAATTTTATTACTATCCAATAGCATCATTTGCGGCATAGTCTGATGACTGAGACATTGGCTCGCATAGTGTCCAAACTCCTTGCAAATGAAGCAATGTAAATTTGAAACCATTTTCTTACCCTTGCAATCACGTACTTTGTGCCCCTTTCCTCCACACTTATAACAAACTCCCATTCCATTCAAGCAAGTTCCAGGGTGTTTATTTCCACAGTTATCACATATGGGAAAATTCTTATTTTCCCTCTTCCCTTTATCCATCTTTATCTCTTCTATCCTTTTATTCTATTACTTCCCTTCAAAGCCATAGGACTCAGTAAACTCTTTACATATCTTATCAACACTTGATATTATTTCTTCATACGATGATAATACATGGGAGACTATTTATCTTATAAATTCTGGATTAGGACCATGAAAGATATGATCCTTCTTTCTCTTTGGATCATGTGTATTGCTGGAGTTATCATTCCTTTTACTAGGTGCCATTTCTAAAAAATGGCATACACTAGATTATTTTATGAATAACAATACCTAATCCCAAACTTGTAAAACACATAACATAAATTAAATAGTTTATGGATATAATCCATAATCATAAAAATGTCTCCTTTGAGGAAGTATATACTCATAAACCCTTAATAATGGTTTGTAATGAAAATGAGAATTATCCTAAGAATATCCCCCGGGAGTGTCGTAACCAAGTGTGCAGCAAGGCCCGTTGTCATGCACCAGTTCCCGTTCGAGTCTAGCTCAAAGCGGTGTTTTCGGGTTTTACCCCTAGGTACATCTGTGCCAGAGCCACCTCTACCTGCTCGTATCCAGACAAGGATGTATTGCTCGGAAAACTCAAAAAATATCTACAATACCAAAATTCTAGGAAGTTCTTCTATACTAATCCTCATAGTCCATCATAAATCTATGTTCTCTAATCGGAGTTTATCTAAATATAGCTTCCAATATTTGTACTAAACTTCCTCTGATACCAGCTGTAACGCCCTGACCCCAGTTACCCAGAGTCGGTGCATTGATACATAACATTGGCATGATCACAAGAAATGTAACGCCCCGACCCCAGCTACCCAGAGTCGGTGCATTACTTCGTAACATTGGCATGATCACAAGAAAGATCAAATCCCGAAAGACCGATTGGTTTAGTAGCCTTGGAAACACTAGATATAATCATAAAGTTTTACATTACATTTCAAAGTGAAAAACTACTACAACAACAAAGTCTTCATATCCACACTATTAACCCCTCATAATATCCCTGCAAGTCATTCATAATTTACTTCTTCACTACCTGGGAAAAATAAAACATAGAAAAGGGGTGAGCTCAAATGCCCAGTAAGGATAACAATATAGCAGAACATTCAAACTAAGCATAAACATTTAAGGCAATGAATTACTAAAACAAAAGCCTTTTAAAATTGAACTTCAACATAGCATGGCAAAAGTAAAATGAAATAATGCCATTTACTTGTTCACATGGATATTCTACTAATCGAATAATCACATGCAATATCAATAACCACTTTCATAATTATGGAATGCATAATGCCAAACTATCACAACCACATAACCAAGGCCTCGTGCCAAGACTACAAATAAGATTTTGTCAAGGCCTTATGCCAAGACACTAGTTTGTCTCATGAGACCTACCGATGCATCGAGGAGCTATAGCGGGCTCCACCCGTCACTTATTAAGTCCAATGCATTCCCATATGAAAAGGTTTAAACATAACATAAACATTCGTATTAAAACTAGCATATGAAATGTCAATAATTTCACCATAAACTATGAATGGTATAAAAATAGCACATCCACAGTCAAACATATCACAAAACCTTCAATACAATATAGAAGTTTTGTATCAAAATAAATCAACTTCAAATAATCTTAAAATCCATCAAAGGAGGTTGACATAGATGAAATCAAAATTCTTTTTAAAGAAGTATCTCCTTTTATTTTGAAATCATTTAAGATCCATATAAAATAAAACATTTTCTTTGAAAATATTCTTATAAGCTTGTACGGAAAGCTTCGACGATTTTATAACGGCGGAAAATAACCGCACCCGCCGTATAAGTTAAAAAAAACATTCTTACCTCAATTCTGTCGAAAAGGTTAAAAAGGACCTTGTTTTGAAAACGACGGAAAGATTCCTTTATAAACCTCTTATAAAAAGTCAAACAAGGGTATAAATGACTTTAACCCATATTCTTGTAAATATTAAAAATGTTTTGAAATACATTTTGAAGAAACATGGATGTGGATGATAACGAGATCCCAGTAGATTATTACGTATAAACAACCTCGGATAAAGAAGAAATTGTGAAATAACCCTTACCTTGTACTTTTCCTTTGTTGGGGTAGGTTAACCTCCTGTATAATGGTGAAATAATTGTTATTAAATTATACAAGAATCATATATATTAATATGATATCATATATGATCTTTTAACATTGATTTGTTAATAATATCTTAGAATTATCGTCGTTTCGGGTGTTAACTTACTCATTTTCTTTTATATGTTTTGTTACATAAGTCATGTTTGTTGTATCTTATTCATATCCAGAATGATATCAAGTCCTTAAACATCATTTTTAAATCGTTAAATGATAATTATACTTGAATGGATACGATGGAGAATGAATCTCATCACGTTCGTGGAGACGGTAGTCCGTACGTACGCACGAACGCTACTTCCATTTAATTTTTATTTTAAAAGAATCGAATCCAAATGATACATAGGTATATTACAATTCCAGTATAATATAATATTTTATATATGTTACTTAAGTTCATTAACACCATCCTTTATACGTTCCATGTGTGGTATGAACGAGTCATATCATTTTAAGGGGGCGGTAGTCCGCACTTCCTCAAATGAAATTATCGTATGTATATACAACATGAAATGAATAATGGTATGAAATAAAATGGAATTACAGAAGCTTATATATAAAATATATATCATTAATATCATATTTAATTACAGTTCCATCATAATGGCCACCATGAGAGGCGGTAAGATGTATTTGAACAATCATCGTTTCGTGAGGCGTTAATTTGCCATCCACAGAAACATTATGTTCATCATCCATTAGATGGAGTTGTGTGTATGTGTAGTTTGAATACTTCTTATAACAACATCCTTGTATATTGAGGATACTGGTGTTGTTACAAAATAAGGGAAATAAAAAGAGTTTGGGGGTTGGAGAAGCAAAATAAATGAAAATAATTTAAGAGAAATCGTTACCTTTAATTTAGGTAACACACTTTGGTTGGAACCAAAGGACTTCTTGAAATGCTTTCTGCCTAAGGGGAAGCTTCAAGGAGGAGGAGAGGGATGTGGGGAGCTTATTTGGGCAGAGTTTGGACGAGCCAAGTGGCTTGAGAGGTGTGAGGAATGAGTAGAAGTGGTCTCTTTTTATAAGGGAGAGGAGGGGCTCTTTAGGAAAGTGTGAAAGTATTACTTTATAATATATTTGTATTCGGTTTATAATGGTCCAAAAATCATTGAGGTCGAAGATAAGATGACTCATATTCTAAATAACATCAACCAATAAGAATTGGACAGGTTTTAGATAATATTTTAATCATTATAATCTTATTTATTTAAATGATTTATTAATGAGGTAAACATTGCATCATTATTGTGTCATTAATAATTTAACTTATTTGATGTCTAAAAATTATAAATAAAATATCATCATGTAGGAAATCTTTTTAGATTTCTAATTAATAATTATAATCGAAAATCCAACATGTATAACCCTATGTAAAAATTGTTCTTCTAAAAGATGTAAGCTTATGCCATTTTTATTTTTATTTTAACTTTATTAATATAATGTGTCCCTACCACATACAAGTGGCTCCAAGGGGTCCCCAAATTGACCCAAGGATGCCCATGGTCGGGTATGTGTCCACCAATAAGTTTAGGACACATTTTAGGGTAATTTTGTATTATTATAATATTATTTTTTAACCCTTATTTACTGGATTTACCCTTTAACCATGGTAAATAAAATATTTACCGCAGTAATTATTCAAAATGTGTAAAAATAAAAGTTACCTATTTACATAATTTGGGCATCCTGATTCCAAATATGGAATCCATTTTCCTAAATTCAAAACACAGAAGTGGCAGAAATTAATTTAAAATTAATTCCCGCTGTCAAAACAAAAAGCGTGTTTTTAAGAGATAATAACTATCAAAAGATTGACACTTGTTTATGTTCGGTTTAATTGTATAATTATGTCCAATGACCAACATTATATTAAATGGTAAAAATATATTCTAAATATACTTTAAAACCACTCAAATTAATAATTTATCACTATTAATTATTTTGATTAAAAAAGTTGTTTTTAATTAAAATTTAGTAATTTTCACTATTCATCAAAATATGAAAGTTATCCGAAAAGTACCAAAATTTCACCTTAGGCTAAATTCGATATTCTGAATCCAAAAATGAAGTCCATTTTAAAATATAAAATATATATAATTTCAAAATTTAGGTATTACTATCCATAACGGTTAGTTTGATCGGTTGTGGTGTGTGTTAAAACTCGAAGTTGCGTACAACACACGCTACTGTTTTATTCAAAGGAAAGCGTACCGTGTAAGCTGGGGATGTTTCATTTTAAATTTTTTGATGTCCCAATTTAGTCAAAAAGTTTAAAATATTGTATTTAAAAAGGTTTCACTGTTAAAAGTTGATAAAAGTGCAATACTGAAAATGAATCTGTTCTTGCATTATGACTAAGAAACTCATAATATGGATTCTAAAATTATAAGGATTATATAAAGTTTAAAATGTAGTTAATGCTATTCATGACCTCTTTTAATGGCTTTTTTTTTGTAAGTCATGGTGTGATTGAACTCGGTGTTGCGCGTAGTGCAAGTTATTGAATTATTTTGAAGAAATAACACACTATAAAATCTTGGGGTGTTACATTCTCCCCTCCTTCAATAAATTGCGTCCTCGCAATTTGAAATTGTTCTTCGAAAATAAAAGGTTGAAAATAGAAAATATCTTTGTGGGAAAACCCACATCGGAAATTGGGTTACTAAAATTTAGTCTTAATATGAGGAAAAGAGAAATGAAAGGGTCACCACCAAATTATGATCTCGATTAGAAGAACATTGGTGGAAATTAGAGACATATAATTGGAGGAAAAACGTAAATATTTATAGGTAGTGATTGAGGTCATCAATCAAAAACAAGTATAAAATTGAGGTCCTTAAACTCATCAATCTATGATGATTTGAAATACCATCGGTTCAACAAAACATAGGGTATTGGGGTAACACATTTTTGACGTTTCAAAATATCTTAGTTGAAATCCCACATCGAAAAATGAATTAATGAGGCCTCTATTTAAAATAAAGAGTGGAAAGTATGAAGATTACCGAAAATAACACATACTAGGGTTCCATGTAGGAAAATATGGATATGGAGGAGAAATCTAACCATCAATTATCTGATGGAGAGTGGTAGAGAACATGGCTATGAAAAGGTCAACAATCCCAAAGCCATAAATTAGTGATGATTTAAGGTACCATCTAGGACAACATTTTTGTTCTATGTTCCTTTTATTAATGTTGAGGAATTTATTTATGAGATTGGCTAAGATCATAAGGAGACATACTTACTTTATAATTAGAGTTTTATACATTAATAAATTTCTACCAAAAACTCATCATTCACTCGTAAAAAAAATTCTATTTATACTACTCATAGAGGGTTCCAAAATAAACGAATTTATAATTCATCTACCAGATCTTTTAAAAAAAACTGCATTATTTAATACAGGACATCTCGTGGGATAGTGGTAGGTGATACACCCTTGTCGCCCTTCGGTTGCGGGTTCAAGTCTTGCGGCCTTGCCGGTCGCGACGGGTTGCCGCCCGACCTCTGGGTTGTCCTTTTATGGTAATCAAAAATTAATCTCAAACTAGAATTTATCCAAAATACTTCTATCCAAACTCACAGTCCAATATTTATAAGGTTGGTAAACTTAATGTAGATCCTTTTTACCCCGTAATAGCATATAAATACCTTCATCATGTATTCTTTTAAAACACTGAAACATCCTAAATTATCATAATACTTATTGGTTACATTCATGATCCCTTATTCCATATAGAATGCTGGATATACTTCATCAATCCAAAAATGTTTTAAACCCCAATAATGATGGAATATACAAATCATTAATCAGTTCCATGGTAGTCAAGAATATCCAATATAATTTGTCCAAAACAATCATGTATTATTCCAAAATCACTACCTCGCTATCAGAACTATATTATGATTTATCTTTCTCTCAACCATATATTTTCCAAAAATTTATCCTGCTATTGAGTCACTTTTCTTTGTTCCACACAATCTCAAGTCCTTAATGAAATAGTACTGCAGTAC
The DNA here is from genome assembly GCA_963277665.1 of Viscum album. Lineage (NCBI taxonomy): Eukaryota > Viridiplantae > Streptophyta > Magnoliopsida > Santalales > Viscaceae > Viscum > Viscum album. Next base: position 1,223,106,656 of record OY728139.1, on the reverse strand, counting down.
AATCCTTATATACTCCATAATTATTATAACAGGTACATTGTTGATACAACACTCAATTGACATAATCAACATAAGAACTCTAATCATTCCTCTTCATCTGTGGTAGTATCATAACTTGATTATTATCCAATAGCATCATTTGCGGCATAGTCTGATGAATGGGACATAGGTTTGTGTAGTGTCCAAACTCCTTGCAAATGAAGCATTGTACATTTGAAACCATTTTCTTACCCTTGCAGTCACGTACTTTGTGCCCTTTTCCTTTACACTTATAACAAACTCCCATTCCTTTCAGGCAAGTTTCAGGGTGTTTCTTTCCACAGTTACCACATATGGAAAAATTCTTCTTTTCCCTCTTCCCTTTATCCATTTTTCTCTCTTCCATCCTTTTCTTCTCTTGCTTCCCTTCAAAGCCATAGGACTCAGTAAACTCTTTACTTATCTTATCAACACATGATATTATTTCTTCATATGATGATAATACATGGGAGACTGTTTCTCTTATCAATTCTAGCTTAAGACCATGAAAGATATGATCCTTCCTTATCTTTGGATCATGTGCATTTCTGGAGTTCTCATTCCTTCTACTGGGAGCCATTTCTAAACAATGGCATAAACTAGATCAGTTTATGAATCAAAATACATAATCCCATACTTATAAAACACTTAACATAAATTGAACTATTTATGGATATAATCCATAATCATAAAAATGTTTTCTTTGAGGAAGTATATACTCATAAACCCTTTATAATGATTTGTAAAGAAAATGAGAGTTATCCTAAGCATATCCCCCGGGAGTGTCGTAACCAAGAGTGCAGCAAGGCCCGTTGTCGTGCACCAGTTTCCGTTCGAGTCTAGCTCAAAGCGGTGTTTTCGGGTTTTACCCCTAGGTACATCTGTGCCAGAGCCGCCTCTACCTGCTCGTATCCAGACAGGGATGTATTGCTCGGAAAACTCACAAAATCTCTACAATACCAAAATTCTAGGAAGTTCTTCTATAATAATCCTCAAAGTTCATCTTAGGTGTACGTGCTCTAATCAGAGTTTATCTAAATCTAGTTTCCAAGGTTTGTACTAAACTTCCTCTGATACCAACTGTAACGCCCCGACCCCAGCTACCCAGAGTCGGTGCATTACTTCGTAACATTGGCATGATCACAAGAAAGATCAAATCCCGAAAGACCGATTGGTTTAGTAGCCTTGGAAACACTAGATATAATCATAAAGTTTTACATTACATTTAAAAGTGAAAAACTACTACAACAACAAAGTCTTCATATCCACACTATTAACCCCTCATAATATCCCTGCAAGTCATTCATAATTTACTTCTTCACTACCTGGGAAAAATAAAACATAGAAAAGGGGTGAGCTCAAATGCCCAGTAAGGATAACAATATAGCGGAACATTCAAAATAAGCATAAACATTTAAGGCAATGAATTACTAAAACAAAAGCCTTTTAAAATTGAACTTCAACATAGTATGGAAAAAGTAAAATGAAATAATGCCATTTACTTGTTCACATGGATATTCTACTAATCGAATAATCACATGCAATATCAATAACCACTTTCATAATTATGGAATGCATAATGCCAGACTATCATAACCACATAGCCAAGGCCTCGTGCTAAGACTACAAATAAGATTTTGTCAAGGCCTTGTGCCAAGACACTAGTTTGTCTCATGAGACCTACCGATGCATCGAGGAGCTATAGCGGGCTCCACCCGTCACTTATTAAGTCCAATGCATTCCCATATGAAAAGGTTTAAACATAACATAAACATTCGTATTAAAACTAGCATACGAAATGTCAATAATTTCACCATAAACTATGATTGGTATAAAAATAGCACATCCACAGTCAAACATATCACAAAACCTTCAATACAATATAGAAGTTTTGTATCATAATAAATCAACTTCAAATAATCTTAAAATCCATCAAAGGAGGTTGACATAGATGAAATCAAAATTCTTTTTAAAGAAGTATCTCCTTTTATTTTGAAATCATTTAAGATCCATATAAAATAAAACATTTTCTTTGAAAATATTCTTATAAGCTTGTATGGAAAGCTTCGACAATTTTATAACGACGGAAAATAACCGCACCCGCCGTATAAGTTAAAAAAAACATTCTTACCTCAATTCTGTCGAAAATGTTAAAAAGGACCTTGTTTTGAAAACGACGGAAAGATTCCTTTATAAACCTCTTATAAAAAGTCAAACAAGGGTATAAATGACTTTAACCCATATTCTTGTAAATAGTAAAAATGTTTTGAAATACATTTTGAAGAAACATGGACGTGGATGATAACGAGATCCCAGTAGATTATTACGTATAAACAACCTCGGATAAAGAAGAAATTGTGAAATAACCCTTACCTTGTACTTTTCCTTGGTTGGGGTAGGTTAACCTCCTGTATAATGGTGAAATAATTGTTATTAAATTATACAAGAATCATATATATTAATATGATATCATATATGATCTTTTAACATTGATTTGTTAATAATATCTTAGAATTATCGTCGTTTCGGGTGTTAACTTACTCATTTTCTTTTATATGTTTTGTTACATAAGTCATGTTTGTTGTATCTTATTCATATCCAGAATGATATCAAGTCCTTAAACATCATTTTTAAATCATTAAATGATAATTATACTTGAATGGATACGATGGAGAATGAATCTCATCACGTTCGTGGAGACGGTAGTCCGTACGTACGCACGAACGCTACTTCCATTTAATTTTTATTTTAAAAGAATCGAATCCAAATGATACATAGGTATATTACTATTCCAGTATAATATAATATTTTATATATGTTACTTAAGTTCATTAACACCATCCTTTATACGTTCCATGTGTGGTATGAACGAGTCATATCATTTTAAGGGGGCGGTAGTCCGCACTTCCTCAAATGAAATTATCGTATGTATATACAACATGAAACGAATAATGGTATGAAATAAAATGGAATTACAGAAGCTTATATATAAAATATATATCATTAATATCATATTTAATTACAGTTCCATCATAATGGCCACCATGAGAGGCGGTAAGATGTATTTGAACAATCATCGTTTCGTGAGGCGTTAATTTTCCATCCACAGAAACATTATGTTCATCATCCATTAGATGGAGTTGTGTGTATGTGTAGTTTGAATACTTCTTATAACAACATCCTAGTATATTGAGGTTACTGGTGTTGTTACAAAAGAAGGGAAATAAAAAGATTTTGGGGGTTGGAGAAGCAACATAAATGAAAATAATTTAAGAGAAATCGTTACCTTTAATTTAGGTAACTCACTTTGGTTGGAACCAAAGGACTTCTTGAAATGCTTTCTGCCTAAGGGGAAGCTTCAAGGAGGAGGAGAGGGATGTGGGGAGCTTAGTTGGGCAGAGTTTGGACGAGCCAAGTGGCTTGAGAGGTGTGAGGAATGAGTAGAAGTGGTCTCCTTTTATAAGGGAGAGGAGGGGCTCTTTAGGAATGTGTGAAAGTATTACTTTATAATATATTTGTATTCGGTTTATAATGGTCCAAAAATCATTGAGGTCGAAGATAAGATGACTCATATTCTAAATAACATCAACCAATAATAATTGGACAGGTTTTAGATAATATTTTAATCATTATAATCTTATTTATTTAAATGATTTATTAATGAGGTAAACATTGCATCATTATTGTGTCATTAATAATTTAACTTATTTGATGTCTAAAAATTATAAATAAAATATCATCATTTAGTAAATCTGTTTAGATTTCTAATGAATATTTATAATCGAAAATCCAACATGTATAACCCTATGTAAAAATTGTTCTTCTAAACGATGTAAGCTTATGCCATTTTTATTTTTATTTTAACTTTATTAATATAATGTGTCCCTACCACATACAAGTGGCTCCAAGGGGTCCCCAAATTGACCCAAGGATGCCCATGGTCGGGTATGTGTCCACCAATAAGGTTATGACACATTTTAGGGTAATTTGGTATTATTATAATATTAGTTTTTCACCCTTATTTACCGGATTTACCCTTTAACCATGGTAAATAAAATATTTACCGCAGTAATTATTCAAAATGTGTAAAAATAAAAGTTACCTATTTACATAATTTGGACATCCTGATTCCAAATATGGAATCCATTTTCCTAAATTCAAAACACAGAAGTGGCAGAAATTAATTTAAAATTAATTCCCGCTGTCAATACAAAAAGCGTGTTTTTAAGAGATAATAACTATCAAAAGATTGACACTTGTTTATGTTCGGTTTAATTGTATAATTATGTCCAATGACCAACATTATATTAAATGGTAAAAATATATTCTAAATATACTTTAAAACCACTCAAATTAATAATTTATCACTATTAATTATTTTGATTAAAAAAGTTGTTTTTAATTAAAATTTAGTAATTTTCACTATTCATCAAAATATGAAAGTTATCCGAAAAGTACCAAAATTTCACCTTAGGCTAAATTCGATATTCCGAATCCAAAAATGAAGTCCATTTTAAAATATAAAATATATATAATATCAAAATTTATGTATTACTATCCATAACGGTTAGTTTGATCGGTTGTGGTGTGTGTTAAAACTCGAAGTTGCGTACAACACACGCTACTGTTTTATTCAAAGGAAAGTGTACCGTGTAAGCTGGGGATGTTTCATTTTAAATTTTTTGATGTCCCCATTTAGTCAAAAAGTTTAAAATATTGTATTTAAAAAGGTTTCACTATTAAAAGTTGATAAAAGTGCAATACTGAAAATGAATCTGTTCTTGCATTATGACTAAGAAACTCATAATATGGATTCTAAAATTATAAGGATTATATAAAGTTTAAAATGTAGTTAATGCTATTCATGACCTCTTTTAATGGATTTTTTTTCTAAGTCATGGTGTGATTGAACTCGGTGTTGCGTGTAGTGCAAGTTATTGAATTATTTTGAAGAAATAACACACTATAAAATCTTGGGGTGTTACAAGAAAGATCAAATCTCGAAATACCGATTGGTTTAGTATCCTTGGAAACACTAGATATATTCATAAAGTTTTACATTACATCATGAAGTGAAAAACTACAACAACAACATATTGTCTCCATAATCCACACTATTATCGCCTCATAAAATCCCTACAGGTCATTCATAACTTACTTCTTCACATCCTGGGAAAAATAAAACATAGAAAAGGGGTGAGTTCAAATGCTCAGTAAGGATAACAATATAGCGGAAACTTTCAAAAATAAGCATGAACATTTAAGGCAATGTATAACTAAAACAAAAGCCTTTTAAACTTGAACATCAACATAGTATAGAAAAAGTAAAAGGAAATAATGCCATTTACTTATTCACATGGATATTCTACTAATCGAATAATCATATTCAATATCAGTAACCACTTTCATAATGATGGAATTCATAATGCCGACCTTTAATTTCTGTGTTGAGGCCTCGTTCCAAGACCTAAGGGATAACTGTAACCGGAACCCAACCCAGAGAGCCTCTATAACCGGACTCCATCCCGGAGTGCCTCTAATAACCGGACACCAACCCGGAGTGCCTCTAATAACCGGACACCAACCCGGAGGGCTTACTTTTACCGGTCCCCAACCAGGAACACACTAGTCCAACACATTCATCATAAGAAGAGGATGAAATATAACATAAACATTTGTATTAAAACTAACATAAAAAATGTCAAAACTTTAATCACAAACCATTAATGGCATAAAAATAACTCATCCATAGTCAAAAATATCACAAAACCTTAAATACAATATGGATGATTTGTATCATAATAAATCAACTTGAAACAAGTTTAAAATTTATCAAAGGATGTTGACATAGATGAAATCAATACTATTTGAGAGAAATATCACTTTTTTTTAAATCATTTTAAAAGTTGCATAATTTTAGAGAAAAACTTTATTTTGAAAATATCTTTATAAGCTTGTGAAGGAAGCTTCAAAGGTGTAATAACGGCGGAGAATAACGTTACCCGCCGTATAAGTTAAAAAAACATTGTTACCTTAATTTTGTCAAAAAGGTTAAAAAGGACCTTGTTTGGAAAACGACGGAAAGATTCCTTTATAAACCACTTATAAAAGTCAACAAGGGTATAAATGAATTTAACCCATATTCTAGTAAATAGTAAAAATGTTTTGAAATACATTTTTAAGAAACATGGATGTGGATAATAAAGAAATCCTAGTAGATTATTACGTATAAACAACCTCGGATAATGAAGAGATTGCGAAATAAACCCTTACCGATTTGGTAACTTACGAAACATACAACCCATGAAAGAGGTATCATACAATGAATATTTAAATACACATAAATTAAAGTGTATTACACAAAGAATATAATTATGGGCATTACATACACCACACAAAAGGTAAGGGTGGAAATATGGCATGAATCTCACGGGAATAAGGAGTGAGATGAAAACCCCTTACCTTGTACTTTTCCTTGATCGGGGTAGGTTAACCTCTGGTATAATAGTGAAATAATTTTTATTAAATTATACAAGAATCATAAGCATTCATATGATATCATATATGATCTTTTAACATTGCTTTGTTAATAATATCTTAGTATTATCGTCGTTTCGGGTGTTAACTTACTCGTTTTATTTTTTATGTTTTGTTACATAAGACATGTTTGTCATGGATAGGATTTATATTATTCATATCTATAATGATATCAAGTCCTTAAAAATAATTTTTAAATCATCAAATGATAATTATACTTGAATGGATACGATGGAGAATGAATCTCATCGCGTTCGTGGAGACGGTACTCCGTACGTACGCACGACCGACAATATCATAAAAATAATATATAAATGGATAGTATATCATATATATAGAATCATTAAAATGTTATTTTTATTATTTACATGAGTTACACATCATTATTATACCCATCCAAATAATAATATATTAAATAACAATTACACCAAGACGTGGAGACGGTAAGTCGTACGTATGCACGTATGGTGACAAGTTATTCAAAGGGTGGATAGAATACTGAATATGGTTGTACCATATTTATAATAACATAACAGTATATATATGATACTAGAGTTATTATTTTAGAATGGTAATAACAAAGGAAAAGAAGTGGAAGAAGAATGGAACATGGAAAAGGGTGGTGAAATCATTACCTCTTCTTCGGGTTCTTCCTTTTGATTTGATCAAAAGGGCTCCATAGGTTGGCTTTCGGATCCAACTAAGGCCTATAGGTTGTAGTGAGGGAAGTTGGGAGAGTATTTGGGAAGAGTTTGGCCGAACCAAAAGGCTTTGAAGGTGTGAAGAAATGAGAAGGAGGAGTGACCTTTTATAAGAGGGGTGAGGGGAACCTTTGGAAAAGCTAGAAATATTAATTTATAATAAATTCATATTCGGTTTATAATGGCTCAAAAGTTGATTATTTAAATGTTATGGTAGGGATAGGTCTAAAACCATTAAACCAATAGAATTTAGACTGGTTTGGGTTACTATATTAACCTTATCGTTAACTATTAACTCTAAATTAATTAGATTCACTTTTACAATGTCTCTTTGTATTTTTTTATTATATGGTTAATAAACATACTATATACATCCAAGCGTCCCCCAAGTGGTACATCAATGATACACCTATCATGATATAAGTCTCTTGGCCGAACCATAAATTTTTATGAATTTAATATCAATTAATAATATAATATTCGTTTTAAAAACTCTTTTATGTCAATTTTGATACTATTCAATAGTTGATTTTTGTGAAACTCATAACAGAATTATTACTTCGAAAAACGTTAATTAAATCAATCCTAATATGTCATATTATCCGAGAAAATTATTTTAATTCATTAAAAGTTTCAAATAATATTTATTTGTGTATTTATAATATCAATTATTTTAACTTTTCACTATTATGGTAATTTCTGCATCATCATTGTGTCATAAATAAATTACATTATGTAATCTATAAAAATTATAAATAAAATATCATTATGTAGGAAATAGTTTTAGCTTTCTAATGAATATTTATATTTTAAACTCCAACATATATAACCCTATGTAAAAATTGTTTTTCTAAAAGATATATCCTTGTGTCATTTTTGTATTCATTTTAACTTAATTAAAATAAAGTGTTCCTATCACTTACAAGTGGCACCATGGGGTCCCAAAATCAACCCAAAGATGCCAATGGTCAAACATGTATCAACCAATAAGTTTAGAACACGTTTTAGGGTAATTGTTTATTATTATAATATTATTTGTTAACCCTTATTTACCGGATTTACCCTTAACTGTGGTAAATAAAATATTTACCGCAGTAATTATTCAAAATGAATAAAATTAAAAGTTACATATTTACACAATTTGAACATCCTGATACCAAATATTGAATCCATTTTTCCAAATTCAAAACACAGAAGTGGCATAAATTAATTTAAAATTAATTCCTGTTGTTAAAACAAAAAGCGTGTTTTTAAGAGATAATAACTATCAAAAGATTGACACTTGTTTATGTCCGGTTTAATTGTAAAATTATGTCCAATAACCAAAATTATATTAAATTTTAAAAATATATTCTAAATATACTTTAAAACCACTCAAATTCATAATTTATCACTATTAATTATTTTGATTAAAAAAGTTGTTTTTAATTAAAATTTAGTAATTTTCACTATTCATCAAAATATTAAAGCTATCCGAAAATTTCCAAAAGTTCACCCTAGGATAAATTCGATATTCCGAATCCAAAAATGAAGTCCATTTTGAGAGATAAAATTTCAAAAAGTATTTATTACAATTCATAACGGCTAGTTTGATCGGTTGTGGTGTGTGTTAAAACTCGAAGTTGCGTACAACACACGCTACTGTATTATTCAAAGGAAAGCATAACGTGGAAGCTTGGGATGTTTCATTTTATATTTTTCATTCCCCATTTAGTCAAAAATTTTAAAATATTGTTTTTAAAAAGGGTTCACTATTAAAAGTGGATAAAAGTGAAATACTGAAAATGAATTTGTTCTTGCATTATGTCTAAGAAACTCATAATATGGATTCTATAATTATAAGGATTATATATAGTTTAAAATTTATTTAATACTATTAATAACCTCTTTTGAGTGGATTTTTTGTTATGTCATGGTGCGATTGAACTCGGTGTTGCGTGTAGTGCAAGTTATTGAATTATATTGAAGAAATAACACACTATGAAATCTTGGGGTGTTACAAAAAAGGTTTTGATAAATCATTTGAAATGAATTCTTGAGGAAAATATCCTTTTTTCTTGAAAATCATTTTATTTTTACAAAATGAAATTAAATTTTAAAAGAAAAGGATTTGGATGAAAATAGTCATGAAATCTTGTAGAGTAATAATCATTAATATAGGGCATTATGAAACCGTAAAAATCCGTTCATGCCGTATAAGTTAAAAAAACATTCTTCTCATACTTTTGCCGGAAAAGTCAAAAAGTACCTCGTATGGTAAACAAAAATAAATACTCCTTCCATACCATGTAGTAAAAGTAAAAAAATGCCTAAAAAGGACTTTAAACATACATGAAAACATTTTTATAAAACTTGGACTTGGATGAAAATATAACCCCAGTAAATACTTACGTATAAGCAATCTCAGATAGAAAACAATTAAGATTGCAACATTTTCCCTTACCTAATGTCTGATATGCTTCATATGTATCCGAACCTCCTGAATAATGATTTAAATAATGTCATTTAATTATTAAAGAATCGTATTCATTGTTATGATATCATATATGATTCACTTATGACTTTATATTACCCGTTCTTTTGTAAATTCCATGTTAAAGTAGCGTTTTGGGTAAAATCGATTAATTATTCATCTGTGTTTTGACTTGTAATTATTAAAATTATTACATAGATCATGATTAATTAATTCAAGAATATAAGACATTATTTATATATAATATATATTCAGAATATACATATATATAATAGATCGATAAAGGGAAATAAATACATTGTTCATGGAGACGGTAGGTCGTACATACGCATGAACACTGTTTTCGTTTCCTTATAGTTATTCTTTACACCATTATGCCAATCCATGTAAGGTTTTGGTGGAAAAACAGATTACACCACGGTGTGGAGACGGTATTCCGTACGTACGCACGCACAGTGATTTCGTTTTCCGTAGGATGGATTGATGGTTAAATAGGGTTGTTTCATATTTATAATAACATATCATTATATAATTAATACTTAGGTTATTACTTTATAATGAAACAACTAAATAAGGTGAAGTAGAAGAAGAAATAAATTTGAAAGTATCGATAACGGATATGACCTCTTCTTCCACACGCCTCTTTGAAACCTCCTATTAGGGCACTAAAATTTTTCTTTGAAGAAAACCATGACCTCTAGAATGTTTCTAAGGATGTTTATAAGGGAAATGGGCCGTGTTTGGCTAAGCTTCATGGCTAAAAATGGTGTGAGTAGGAGAAGGAGGAGGTGCCTTTTTGTAAGGGAGGAGAAGGAGGAGGTGCCTTTTTGTAAAGGAGGAGAGGGGCACCTTTAGAATCCTCATAAATATTAGTTTAATATAAATTCAAACCCCACATAAAAACCTCAAAAAATGACTCAAGTCGAATATTAGATGACATAGGGTTGTAATCTCATAAAAAATTCAAATATAGACATGTTTTGATCTTAGTTGAAACCTTATGATTTTGGATTTATCTTTATTTAATCTATTTAATTTTATTTGTGGTAATAAAATTCTAAATTTTAAATGGTTAAAAATAATCACTTATGTGTTGTTAATTTTCCATAATTGGATAATTTATGAAATTTTAGACTGTATAAATTTCAATTTATAATTTTTAAATATTTTTGTGATTTTTAAAAAATTTAATAATATGTTATTTTTATAAAAGAACAATAGTATCAATTTTGACACTATTCATTTATTTGAATTTAAATAAAATCCACACAAAATATATATTATAAATAAAATAATTAATAGGATACACACATGTCATATTAATCTAGGAAATTAGTGGATAACATTAAATATTTTATATAATACTTATTTTACTATTTTTAAACCCATTTATTTGATACTTATCTTAATAAAATAATTTCTAAAAATTTTTGTATAATTATTAAATATAATTATTTGATGCATAAAAATTAAAAATAAAATACTAAAATGAAGATAATTCTTATAGATTTCATAATAATACTTTTAGTTAGCTTTATATTCTAAAACACCCAACTTTTAAAATGTTATATTTATTAAATTATGAAGGTGAGAACTTTGACATCATTTAAAATAAAATAATATCAGTGTCATAATCACTTTTATAAGACTCTAAACAGTCATATATTCGATCATTGGATGCTTATAGGGTATATATGCACTACCAATACTATTTAATAAGTTTTATGATCCTTTTAAAGGGTATTATTATTTCAATAAAAACTATATTACTTATTTTTCACTAAATAAATAATTTCTGCATCATTATTGTATAAGCTATTAAAATAATTAAATATCTCTACAAAATTATAAATAAATTACCATGATAAATAAAAACATTTTATATTTAAAATGAGTATTTATAATTAAATTTATATTTTGTATAAACTTATATGAAAAATACTTTAATTATTAATGTTGAGTGAGACATATTCCACTTTCCTTTAAATAAAATAAACTAAAGGTCTTAATCACCTTCAACTGGGTTCCAATGGATTCAATTTCGACCCAAATATTCCTTATGATGAAATATAATCATCTAATTATATTAATAAAAAGGTTAGGGTAATTTTATAATATTATATTTACCCTTAATTACCGGATTTACCTTTCACTATGGTAAATAAAATTTACCATAGTTACTATTCATAATGAAAAAAAATAAAAAGTATCCTATTAACATAATTTGCACCCCCTGATTCCAAATATGGAATCTATTTTTCTGTATTCAATACAAAAATGTTGCAGAAATTAATTTAAAATTAATCCTTTTGTTAAGAAAATGAGTTTTGAAAGTTAAAACATTGCAAACGATTGAAATTATTTTACCTATGAATTCAATGTAAAATCAATGCTAAAGACATACATTATATTAAATAGTAAAAATATATTTTATTTATACTTTAAAACCATTCAATATTATAATTTAACCATATAAATTATTACAATGAAAAAAGTTGTTTTTAATTAAAATATAGCGTGTTTTTACTATTCATTAAAATATGAAAGTTATCAGAAAAATATCAAAACTATATCCAATGTAAATTTTTATATCCTGATTCAAAAGAAGTTTATTTTGTAAAATTTAACTTATAATGTTGTCCAAAATTATATTTAAAATGAGTGCGCCATCATAAGGTGGCAAAACTGCATTTTTTGAAAAATACTTATTTTACCCGAAAAATTTATTTTGTTCTCATACAATGTTCTATAAAATGTGTAAGATGAATTATAATGTTATAAAATTCAAATTTTATTTACTACTATTCAAAACGGCTAGTTTATAATAATATTATAACAAGATATCGTTGTTTAGTGAAACCTGGTATTGCGTACAACACACGCTATCGAGGAAGGTTGTGATTACCTGTAATGCAAGCCAAGTCAGGGTGGCGTGTAGTGCAAGACTCCTTTGTTGTTGCGTATAATAAAATCCAACCATATTTCATTTATATGTTGAATATATATATATAGACACACAATGTTTCATAGAATATCTACTATCAAACAAACATGAAATTGTGTGTAACACGATCTAAGATTAGTGTTGCGTATACTGAAACCTAATACAGTGTTGCGTATAGCGCAAGACAATATTGGTGTAGTGTAAAACATAAGATATGAAAGTAATTAAAAATAATATGTTTTATAAAATCTCGGGGTTGTTACACACCACTCTATCAGACTTGAAAAATCATATAAATAATTATCATCATGAATATACTATGAAAAGATAACATCCACTTTACTGCCTCAAACATCTTAACGATGTGCTAATCCCAAAGTTGAAGACTTATATACATCTCTCTAGGTTCAAAGAATACATAAATATTACCATAGTCAATATCTTGGTCAAGGAAATGACTATCAAAGAGGTAACATCATCTAAGATCTATTTCATGCATTACAATAACTATTCCAAAGATTTGAATCCACATAATCCCAATTTAAAATTGCATTATTACTCATAAATATTTTAAACTTCTAGGATAGTCCAATAAAAAATCTGGCGGGAAGACTATGAAATCTTCTTTGAAGGGGGTATAAAACCATAGTGGATGTGGGCATACTAGGTGTTCTACCCCAATTCTTATTTTATGACAAAAAACATTGGTTGGTTATTATGATGTCGTATTGATGGCCTATATATGTAAAGAAAATAATACATACATTATTCCAGAGATTTGAAGGAAACAGAGCCCTTAGAATGACACATTCCATCTGATTCATTAAGAATTTTTCATCGGACTATGGGTTATTTAGAAGTTATATGAAGCTCTGATACTCTAATAGACAAATGATGAGTTTATTCCACTAAAATACACATTTTAGGATGCTAAAGGGATGCCTGTTATAATTCAAGATTTGTCAAAGATATCCAAGGACATGAACAATGAAGACCCTCATCTAGGGGTGGATGTCGATTCTATGGTTTGGATGAATGTTCTTGTGAACCCCAAGGTGAATGACCACACATGAAAATGTCCCATGGGATTTCCCCAATGTAAAAATAGTTAATTACTTATAATAGCTCCCCACATTGGGACAAGTTGAGTATATACTGTTGAGGTATGTAATCAAATCTAACATACCCACAAATACACGCCTTTCAATTTTTTTGTTGATGTGGTTATCACTTTATATTATACCAATTCACAATTCGAATAGTTTTTTATGTTTGGTGACATTAATCACGGTTGATTGCATAGGAAGTGGGGAAATATAGTTTTTGTTACTTTAATCCTAGTATAAATCCATGTGTTCTTGTTGTTGGTTAACATAGGAACAACCCCTTTTAGACTTTCTGATCCATTCCATGTACTGTGGGGATGAGATGCACGACATTTATAATATTTTCCATGTTGAGTGGAGTAGAAGGTTGGGGGAAAAGTTTTGACAATTTTTTCGGTTCTTTCTAGTATCCATAACAAGTCCATAAATTAATGAAACCTTAAATAAGGCGCATCAATTTAAATAAATAAACGTCTATCCATATGGAGATCCATCCACTAGAACATTCTTAAATGGATGAAAATCCCTTGATGAACTGAGATCATATATGATTTATCTTAGTGATAGTGTGTTATAACATTGAATTGATAGAGATTCTATTTTTAAACAATACCACCTTATAGATTTGAACGCCTGTTAAAGTTCTTACAGTAACCAATATATCTCCTCCTGGTAACATTCAATCAAACACCCACCCAATAGTGGCATAAAAATACAGTATTCTCATTGGTGAGTAGGTGAGTCAAGCTGTAACTAGACTACCTATAATATTTTTATACATTTGGATGACCTAATACTATATTAAATACTATATTTCATCATATCCTCAAGGGGAATTGACAATGAGTGTTCCTAGAATCAAAGATTCCATGACTACATGGATGGGAATCATAGATGGAAGGATCCAATGATCATTCTGAGTAATAGTGATGAGGCCTCAATCAATCCCAGTAGGCCTCGTGCATGATTTAGTGTACTATTGAGGATCAAAGGGTTTGATCCAACTATGTCTGAGCCTAGAAGGTCCATCAGACATCCCCAAAAGGAAAAACAATCTGATGTTTCCAATCCTTTATCCATGAAGGATAGATTTGAGAAGCTCATAAAATCAAGGAGTGTTAGTTCTACTTCCACGTATGCCAGAATAGCCTCATACATTAAGTGACTAGAGGAGGTCTATTCTTCGTAGGACATTTATACTGGTTTATAGGATATGGGTTCATTCCTCATCACTAGGTTACAAACTCGAAATATCCCAGATGTTTGACACCATCCCAAACATTACTTTGATTTTTCCCTATTAGGGAGAGATATATATTCGGGAGTTGGAGAAGCTAATTATGAATTCTTTATTCCTCTATGAAAAATATAACCTTGTGGAATTCAATCTTATCGATCTCTGCATGATATATTTTATCATCCTAGACCATAGCTTCAAACTTCTTGTGGCTTAGAAAATAATTTTATGTGTTCTTCTCATTGATCATTTTATAGACATAAATTATCCAATATTAATAACTTTATTAGAAATAGTGACAATTTATATAAACATTCATACATATGCATTGATGTTTTATACTTTCCCTAATGAGGCTGCACCCACACATGCACTTTAAGAATTTATGCACACGATGTAGGCATATACGCCCGTAGAATAAGAGTTCAGGGTTCTCTTTTCCTTGGTGGTTTAGATTGATTGGGAAATCAATTTCACCAAGGTTTATATGAATTCAGTTTCCACTATACTCAATATTATTGGCATATCAATCTAGGGAAACCACTTCCATATTTTGGGTAACTTTCTAGCTCTTACTAACCCTGTTGGAGGTCTCTCCTAGGGGTTTTGGTACAATATACAGTCCTATTAGGGACACATTTGGATTATTGTTTTCTTCTATGATCGTGTCTTTCACTATATCCATGGTGGTCTCAGCCTCTTCCTCTAGTTCTCTAATTGGATATAGGCAACTCAAATTCTTTACCATATTCATCAGGATATAATTTTTCAATTAATTTAATGACCTTAATGGACCTGATTATTAATTCGTCATTTGATAAGGACTCTATCTAATGAGTCAACTCTCAAGGTACCATTTAGTGGGGATGTGCTCATTCTTTTAGGACTGAAGTCAGGATGTCTAAGATAATAAATTCTAATTATTTTTTATGAAATTTAATATTCCAACATTTTCTTCCCTCCCTTTAATCAATTATGTTTTTATAAGACTGTACTTTGGTGGATTACGGTGTTGATAGAATCGACATTTCTTTTGCACAAGAAGGGGGGAATATTTGGTTTCTTCAACTATACTCAGATGATTGAATGATTCTGGTTGATTATTTATGGTAATATAAGGACTAATCTTTTTTCACATTGTCTATTAACTTTCTATCTATCATCATTTTACTCGGAATTGGATACAATAACACATACTACATATTCAGGTGGTTTTCCCAGCTTTACCATCCAAGAGTCCCCCATTGTTTTGCATAATGTCATCAGAAAATAATCCAAGGAATATTTGAACTTGTCTATGGTGACTGGACCTCTTGTTATTTGGAAACATTAGCATGTTTTCACCAAATCTATATTGAAATAACTACATACTTCTTAGTCAAAAAAATAAAATTTATTCTTAACTCTTAAAAATGGTTTTGAATCTTCTCCCTTATATAATTATGATGAGTTAGTCATTATTTCTAACTCTCATGAGGCAGAACTAAATGATATGATGTAGTATTCTCAACTGGATATGGTGTAAGGGTTGAATTATTCATAACACTACCATCCTCTTCTTTCCCTGAACTCTAACCATGAGATGATTTAATTACGTGAGAATTTAGCATTGTTTATAAGATATAGTTTTCAAATATTTGACTAACTATAATGATATCCTGAAACCCTAATGTATATTTCATATGGATGAGATTTGTGTAAAACATTTCATGAATATTATCTATATTGATAGAAAAAAACATCATGTGAAATGTTGTATGTTTAGGTAGTAGGACAACCCCTTAAAAAAGAAATGAAATTTGAGAACCTCTTATTCTCCAAAATTTTTTAGTTTGAGAGGATGATCACTATTTTATTACATATCATTTATCTGAGTTGAAAGAAAATCTACTGATGGAGATATTCTCATCCCAAGATTACCGAAGCAAGAAAACTTTTGTAACATATTACTATAATCCCTTGTAGTGGTTTCATGAATCTCATGAGCTTCACTATATATTTAGTGAGATTCTCCATCCTGGGATCACATTGATAGATAAAATTCACTAAAAGTTACTCAAGGTCCCCCAATCCATTTATAATTGGAAATATATAGTCCCCAATGTTTGGTAAGGGAGGAGTCTGATCCCACCATTTTGTGTAATGCTTCATTTCTAGTTGTAAGTTTTTACTCCATTCTTATATATCTTCCAACAGTGGATGTGATGACATAATAGGATTTATATTACCTTTAGAAGAATCTATTTTAATAGGATCTTGAGTTGGGGCAGAAACAAAAAGATCCATCTATAATAACTCTATTTGTACCCGTGGTGGGTAGCCTATAGCGGTTGGTCAATTGGGATTTGTTTCACCCAACCCTTTTTATACACAAAAACGAGGGATATACTGATAACATATTATCAGGTGGTCCAAATATATTATTCATTGGTCCCCAACATTGAACGAATTTTCTCTCTCAATAATTGTTGATTGGGAGAACCCACTTTATTTCAGAATGCTTGTTGCGAGTGTGAAATGAGGATCTCATTGAATAATTTATTCCTAAGTTATTTTTCCTCAGAGTATTTATGAATTTATTTTTTAAAATGCTTTAATTTCCTCCTCCAGGTGATCTAATAATTTTTCAATTGTGGGAGTTAAAAATATTTTGGATGTGGGTGGGGTACAACCATACCATTATCCTTTTCATTGAAATATTCCCACTAAGGTGGTAGTAAATGATTAGTTGAGGGAATTCCGAATTTCATAAAAATTCTCGAGTTCCAGGTACATATATATCCTTCTACCGTTTTAGCGTGTACATTATTAAATATATAAAATTATTCATCTTATTCCCTTGCATCAGCCTCATATTTTATAAAATCTATTGGGTTTGTATTTTTGATGTTAACCAATGAATAACATATTTTAGCAATTTCATCAACCTCTTTGAGATATAGCTTTTTCCCACAATGAGGCCCCATCCTATCCTACACTAGTCCTCCTAGAATTTTTTTAAAAAGATTTATCTAAATAGAATCTTTGAATTATTGTTTCATTTGTTCCCTAAGTGAGGAAACCTGATCACATGGTTGGATGATTAAGGGAGATCTAGTCTGTGAAGTTCCACTAAATTTGGAGAGGACATACTTCGATTTAGAAGGAGGATGTTGAGGTAAAAAAAATCCCCCATCCATATGGGATAGGAATTATTATACCCTATTTCAACAAACTTTTGATCTTAATTTGCTGGCCTTGACAGTTGTGTTAATGAACACCCAACCTTATGAGATAGGGTTGATCCCAGATTACTATAGCTAGTTATGTCATATATTCATAATTGATTTTATAGGGTATTATATGAACATGGGTTGGGTGGTTATTAATATTTTCACTCGAACTGCCTACATCCAAATATATATAGGGTTCTTGATGATTGAGATCCTTTAATTTGGAGGCCTCCTCAATATTTTTAGATACATGATGTAGGATTATTTCATTTTCCCTCTCTCATATGTCACTACAAATTTGATATTTGATTCAACCATTTTTTTATGAAAATAGAATCTGATGTGAATAGGGTCTATTTAAGGAAGTCATCTTGAGGCTATGATGTTTTATAAGGTCACCATTGGTTGGTCTTATTTGTAACACCCCGAGATTTTATGAAAAAATATTCTTTTTATTTTCATTAATGTCTTGTGTTGTACAATACACCAAAAGGATCTTGCACAACACGCATCCCTGACTTGCCTTGCATTACATGCAATCAAAAGCTTCCTTGATAGCGTGTGTAGTACACAATACCGAGTTTCACTAAACAAGATATTAGTATAATATTATTATGAACTAACCGTTATGAATAGTACTACCAACTTTTTGAAATTATATAAATTTTATCTTTCAAAATGGACTTCATTTTTTGATTCAAAATATCGAAAATTAGATTAGGGTGAAATTTTGGTACTTTTCGGATAACTTTCATATTCTGATGAATAGTGAAAATTACTAAATTTTAATTAAAAACAAATTTTTTAATTGAAATAATTAATAGTGATAAATTATTAATTTGAGTGGTTTTAATGTATATTTATAATATATTTTTACTATTTAATACAATGCTGGTCATTGGATGTAATTTCACATTTAAACTAGACATAAACAAGTGTCACTCTTTTGATAGTTATTATCACTTAAGAACACACTTTGTTTTGACGATGAGAATTAATTTTGAAATTAATAAATGAAATTGATATGTTTTGAATTTAGTAAAATAGACATCATTTTTTAATTCGGAATATCAAATATAGCTTAGGCCTAATTTTTGGTAATTTTCTAGAAACACTCATTTTTTTATGAATAGTGAAACAACTAAGTGGTAGTTAAAAAACTGAATTTTTCATAAAACTTAATTGTACCGCTTCTGTGAGTGGAATTTTGAAAATCCGAGAGACACGGTTAATATCAGGGACTAAAATGTGGTTCAATGAGATGAAAATAGTTTTTGGTGATTAGTAACTTTTTACTTTTTTTACCACAGTTAAAAGCAAATAGGGTAATTAAGGGTAAAAATGATATTATTATTACCATAACACATGTCCTAATTCAATTGGGTAAGTATAATTCGGCCAAAAACAACCTTAGGAATAAAATATGACCATTTAGGCCCACTTGTATTAGATTAGGACATTTATTATTAATTTATTTAAAGAAGGGTTAAAATAGTTAAAATCAAAGTTTAATAACTAAATAATTTTTAATATAGGGTTATACATAAGATAAATTCGACTATAAATATTAATTATAAATATAAAAAGATTTCCTACATAATGGTATTTTATATGTAATATCTAGACTTAAAATAATTTAATTTATTTATAACACAATGATGATGCAGTAATTATCTTATTAATGAAATATTGACATAATTGATGTTATAAATACCAAAATAAATATAATTTGAGACTTTTTATGAATTACAATAATTTTCTATGTTAATATGACATGTTAGTATTGAATTAATTCACTTTTTTCTAACTAATCATTCTGTTATGATTTTCACAAAAATCAATTACCAAATAGTGTCAAAATTGACATAAAATAGTTTTTTAAAAAAATATTATATTATTAATTGTTATTATATTCCTCAAAATCAATGGATCGGCCAAGATACTTATATCATGTTATTTTTATAACTAATGGACCACTTTGGGGTCTCTAGGATGTATATGGTAAGTTTATTAACTATGTAATATAAAAATACAAAGTGACATGGTAAAATTCAATCTAATTAACTAAGAGTTAAAACTAAAAGTTAAGGTTAATATAATGACCTATACTTGTCCAAATTCAATTGGATGAGAGGATTTATACCCATCCCCACCTTGTATTCGAAATAAATCAATTTTGAGCTATTAAAAACCGAATATGACTTTATAATAAAATAATATTTTTAGTTATTCTAAAGGTGCCCCTCTCCTCCCTTATAAAAGGGAACCTCCTCCCTCTCTTCCTCACACCACAATGAGCCTTCAAGCTCGGCCAACCCCTGAACAGTTCTCTTCTCCACTTCCCTAGAAACATCCTAGAGGTCCTGGTCTTCTTCAAAGACCAATTTTAGTGCCCTAAAAGGTGGTCTCAAAGAGGCGCTTCAATGAAAAGGTAATGTCCGTTACCGATTCTTTCAACTTTATTTCTTCTTCCACTTATTCTTATTAAGTTGTTTAATTATGAAGTAATAACATCAGTATCACTAATATACTGATATGTTATTATATGTATGAAACAACTCTATTTCACCATCTATCCATCCTACGGAAAAAGAAATCACCGTGCGTGCGTACGTACGGAATACCGTCTCCATGCCGTGGTGTAATCTATTTTCCACCACCACCGTACTTGGATGGGTATAATGGTGTAAATAATAACTATATATGATTATTTTAAAGTTATATTGATTCTTTAATAGTATACATACACTCCAAAAAAACTTCCACAATCATGGGAACGATATGATCGCTCGTGCGTATGTACGGAATACCGTCTCCACGACGCGATGAGATTCATTCTCAATGATTAACCATTCATAAATGATACAAAGTATATATAATAAGTAAACATGAAATATATGACATAATAATGATTCTGGATTTATATATATATGTATTTCATCCAATTTATTCCATTCAATTCATTGAGGAAACGAAAACAACGTTCATGCGTACGTACGGTCTACCGTCTCCATGAACAGTGTATATCTTTCCATTTATCGATCTATTATATATATATATATATATGTATATTCTGAATATATATTTTATATAAATCATGTTTTATATTCTGGAATTAAGTAATCATGATCTAAGTAATCATATGAATAATTACAAGTTAAAACACAAACGACAAATGAAACGATTTTACCCAAACCGCTACATTCACATGAATTTACAAAATAATGGGTAATATAAAGTCATAAGTGAACCATATATGATATAATGACAATGAATATGAATCTGTAATAAGTCAATGACTTTTTTAAATCATTATACAGGAGGTTTGGAAACGTATGAAGCATATCAGACCTAAGGTAAGGGATAATTTTGCAAATCTCATTTTTATCCGAGATTGCTTATTCGTAATTATTTACTGGTGTTATTTCTATCATCCATTTCCATGTTTTATAAAAGTTTATTCGTGTATGTTTAAATTACTTTTTACCCGTTTTGACTTTTACAACATGGTATGGAAGGAATCTTTCTTTAATTTACCCTACAAGGTACTTTTTGACTCTTTCGAAAAAAGTATGAGAAGAATGTTTATTTAACTTATACAGCATGAAAATATTTTCATGGTTTTATAAAGCCTTATTTTCATGAAGCTTCCTCCAAAATATTTCATGACTATATTCAAAAAAATCTATTTCTTATAAAATTTCATGATGTTTTGTGAAAAGAAATTGATTTTGAAGAAGAAAGGATATTTTCCTCAAGAATTCATTTCAAATGTTTTATCAAAACCATTTTCCATCTAATATTATATTATTTTATATGTGTATGTTTCATGTTTAATGTATCTATGATTTATATGGTTTCAAATTTCTTATGATGAAATGTCCATTTGTTTTATATGGATTATGAGATGATGGTATGATGTTTATGAAACCCATTTTATTCTTTGGGTTATAATGAATGTTTTAAGTTTATTTTGTGGCACAAGTAAGAATGATTTCATTTTGAGATGGGTGGGACCTATATCTCTCTTAAATTAATTGGGTAAAGATTTATAACTCATGATATAGACATGGATGGAAAGGTAAGTTAATCCGGTTCAGTGTTACAGCACTGGAACGAGGAGTGAACTCGATTCAGAAAGGGACTTTGTCCACTAAGATGGTCTTGACAGTAATGCCTTGGATACTATGGAAATCATAACAAGTGCTGAATGGTTGACACAACTACATGTTTTATTCCCATTATATTTTATCATTGTTGATGTTCCATTATGATATATGCCTTCTGTACTTTCATGATTTATCTCTTTGCTCAAGATTTTGATGTTTAAATTTCATGTTCAAGTTTTTACTTTCATATGTTTATGGATTTTTTTAGGTTATCTATGTTTTCTATTATTGTGCACTTGAGCTCACCCTTTTTATGTTTTATTTTCCCCAAGAAATAAAGAAAGGTTTTAGGTAAGGAAACAAAAAGTGGAAGTTCTTTATGGAAGATGTTGAAGATCTTTCACCATGATTAGAAGATTACGTTCCATGTTTCCAAAGACACTAAACTATTACGATCCTTGTGTGTCTCTTTTTGTTATGTATTAAGTATTCCTCAAAACTAATTTAATGTCCATGTACGTCAAGATTTGGGTCCCTACAGTTGGTATTAGAGGCAAAGGAGGTAGGAATGTATCCGATCCTTGGGAACTCTCACATGTGAGCGTTGGACGAAGCATGGCTCTCCGCCCAAGGGCTTCATGAGGAGATGGATGCCACTGGGGATGGTGGTGTGTCCCGCCCAGGGGGTGTAGCTGCCCATGGAGTGCCCTGATAGGTATCAATTATAGTCCACTGAACGTAATTCTAGTCCGTTATAGTTGGTATTAGAGGAAAGGTTTAGTCAACCTTTGGAAACTAGGATGCAAGAACTTTAGTGAGATCCCTAAAGATATTTCTAAGGTATGTCTAGGGATGTCCCGAAGGTTAAGTATAAGTATAGGTTATAGTCCTAGAATTATGGTAATGATCATAGAATTAAACCTAAGATGTTAGATATTGAAGGTACTCCCCCTTTATTATGTTGTTTTCCCAAGCATGATTTTTCCTCTCACACTATTCTTTTTTGGGTTTTAGACGATGACTGGAACCCGAAAGAACCGTGTTGATCAATGCAATGGACAATGTAATGACTGTCCTCCTGAAAAAAAAAATGTTATGGGATATGGAGTGAAATATCATATTTCTATACTTAGAAAAGCTATGAATAATTCTGGACTTCCAAATTAGTAGAGAAGGGAACAATATTCTATTGAGTCCTTCATGAGGCAACGTCCACCTTCTTTCAGTGGGTCTTCCGATACACTTGTTGCTGAATAATGGATTAGTACTACTAAAAAGATATTTTCAATTCTTCAATGTTCTGAACATGATAAAGTCATCTTAGAAGTATATCGTTTGGAAGGTGAAGCTAATCAATGGGGGAATCTTATCAAGAATATGAGGCAAAGAGATGAAATTGAGTCCATGGAATGGGATGAGTTAATGAACTTATTTTTCAATAAGTACCTCCCTCGTATTCTTCGAAAAAAGATGGAGAAGGAGTTTCTTGAACTAAAGCAAAAGGATGATGAATCTGTTGGTGTATACGAAGCGAATTTTACAAGGCTTGCAAGGTATGCATCTGGCTTTATCATCCAACCTAAAAGTAATGTTCATCGATTTGTCAGTGGATTAAAACAAAATATTAGAAGGGAATTAACTATAAGATACTTCAGTAGCTATGAAGAAATTGTGTGTTGTGCTATCAAGGTAGAAATGGAAGTTGGTGTTACATATCCATCTCATAGTTTTGACAAGGAACGAAAGATGGAGTTCAAGGAGAAATCTCAGAATAATGGTGAAAAGAAGATGAATGTTTTCTTATGCTCAAAGTGTGGAAAGAAGCATGGTGGAAATTGTCTTAAATAGACTAGAAAATATTTTAAGTGTGGAATAGAATTTCATCGAGTAGCTGAGTGTCGATGTAATGGAAAAATGGTTTCTAATGATGTGAATAAAGAAAATACTGCAGAGAACGCACCACCAACACTTCAATGCTTCAAGTGCAAGGAAATGGGGCATTATGATAATAAATTCCCTAGTCCAATGGTTAGGGATGATCGACATGAGCAACCACTTAAGGCAAAGGACAAAGGGAAGTCACATGTGATCACTATTGGCGATGTTGAATATGACAACGATGTGGTGGAATGATTCAGTGTTTAGGTAATGGGATTCCAAAATAATGTTGTATATAGTATCGTGGATTATTGGAATATTTATGTATTGGTCTATTGTCGTTTTCAATAATTTTATGGTACCGGTATCCATGGAACGTGATTGAGATATTTTTAGAAAAAAAGATGATATGCGCATAATGAAGGGATAAGTAGAAAATGAAATGTTTGACAGTATTCATGAGATCATGACTGATATGAAGAAATAGTTATATCATGGTTTGAGGTTTTGGTATATGAAAAGAGTTAACTTTTGACAGCACTCATGTTTTCACTAAGATTCAATGGGTATTCATTTTTCAAGAGAATACATGATTAAGGCATTCTAATTTTTGGAATGTGACTAACAAGACATATTTTATGATATATGGGGATCAACGATGGTATTGACATGCTTGTTATATGAAATCTCTGGTAATCGTTTTCACTGTAATATGAGAGTGGACTGCAGTATTATGGATAAGCCTAAAGATTGGAATGGATTATGTTGGACATAAGTTAGTATTTATTAAGGATAGATTTTTTTTCGATATTATTGATGGGGTGTTATAGTTATGTAGTTTTAGAAAAAGGACAACCTGCAGGATGGGCGACAACCCATCGCGTTGGACAAGGCTGTGGGAATCGAACCAACAATCGATGTGCGACTGGCCTTTATCACCTACAACTGTCTTACAGGAAGTCCCTATTTAGTAGAAACTAGTTTTATTATATTAAGCAGTATGATATATGATGTATAAGTCCATTTTAGGAACCATATATGATTAATCTCACTAAAGATGGACTTATATATTTTTTGATAAGTTTTCTAACCTTTTGTTTGAGACAGATGGAATGACCCATAATTCTATCACATGACCTGCTAACACAACAAGAATGACAAATTTAACTTCATTTATTTAAGAGATGAAGTGGAAATTGTCCACAGAACGACCAACGGTGAGACTATACTGAAATCACAAAAGTATTTCTTCTAACTCCAATTTCATCACCTTTAGGGAAATGATCCTGAAAACCAAATATGTTGTCCTAGTGCTCTTATATCCGATGAATCATATGGTACCTTAGATCATCAAAAATTTATGGCTTTGTGATTTTTCGATTTTTTATAGCCATGTTCTCTACCACTCTCCATCAGAACTTGATGGTTAGATTTTTCTTCCATATCCATATTTTCACCAATTTTCTCCTACGTGGAAACCCAGTGATGAGTTAATTTGGGTAACTATTACGTTTCATAATTTAGTTTTTAAAGCCAAGTTTTGGTATTCCTTTATACGATTTATGTTTCTATTAAAGAAACTTTAGAGTAGTAAACCATTTATAACCCCGACGAATTTCGAGGGAGAAATTCATTTTAAGGTGGGTAAAATGTAACACCCCGAGATTTTATGAAAACTATTCTTTTTAATTTCATTAATGTCTTGTGTTGTACGCTTAACCAAAAGGAGCTTTCACAACACGCATCCCTGACTTGCCTTGCATTACACGCAATCATGACCTTCCTTAATAGCATGTGTAGTACGCAATACCGAGTTTCACAAAACGATATATTGTTATAATATTATGATGAACTAGCTGTTATGAATTGTAATACCAACCTTTTGAAATTATATAAATTTTATCTTTCAAAATTGACTTTATTTTTGGATTCAGAATATCGAAAATTATCTTAGGGTGAAATTTTGGTAATTTTCGGATAACTTTCATATTCCGATGAATAGTGAAAATTACTAAATTTTAATTAAAAACAACTTTTTAATAGAAATAATTAATAGTGTTAAATTATTAATTTGAGTGGTTTTAAAGTATATTTAGAATATATTTTTAAAATTTAATACAATTTTGGTCATTGGATGTAATTTCACATTTAAACTAGACATAAACAAGTGTCAATCTTTTGATAATTATTATCTCTTAAGAACACGCTATTTGTTTTGACGATGAGAATTAATTTTTAAATTAATTAATGCAACTGATATGTTTTGAATTTGGTAAAATAGACATCATTTTTTAATTCATAATATCAAATATATCTTAGGCTTAAGATTTGGTATTTTTCTGGAAACTTACATTTTTTTGATGAATAGTGAAACCACTAAGTGGTAGTTAAAAAACTGAATTTTTCATACAACTGAATTTTACCGCTTCTGTGAGTGGAATTTCGAAAATCCGAGAGACACGGTTAATATCAGGGACTAAAATTTGGTTCAATGAGATGAAAATAATTATTGGTGAATAGTAACTTTTTACTTTTTTTTACCCGAGCTAAAAGTAAATAGGGTAATTAAGAGTAAAAATGATATTATTATTACCCCAACTCATGTCCTAATTCTATTGGGTAAGTATAATTCGGCCAAAAACAACCTTAGGAATAAAATATGACCATTTAGGCCCACTTGGATTAGATTATGACATTTATTATTAATTTATTTAAAAAAGGGTTAAAATTGTTAAAATCAAAGTTTAATAACTAAATCATTTTTAATATAGGGTTATACATAAGATATATTCGACTATAAATATTCATTAGAAAGATAAAAATATTTCCTACATAATTGTATTTTATTTGTAATTTCTAGACTTAAAATAATTTAATTTATTTATAACACAATGATGATGCAGTAATTATCTTATTAATGAAATATTGACATAATTGATGTTATAAATAACAAAATAAATGTAATTTTGAGACTTTTTATGAATTAAAATAATTTTATATGTTAATATGAAATGTTACTATTTATTTAATTAAACGTTTTTTGAACTAATCATTTTGTTATGATCTTCAAAAAAATCAATTACCAAATAGTGTAAAAATTGACATAAAATAGTTTTTAAAACAAATATTATATTATTAATTGTTATTATATTCCTAAAAATCTAAGGTTCGGCCAAGATACTTATATCATGATTTGTGTACCATTAATGGACCGCTTTGGGGTCTCTAGGATGTATATCGTAAGTTTATTAACTATATAATATAAGAATACAAAGTGACATGGTATGTGTCAATCTAATTAACTAAGAGTTAGAACTAAAAGTTAAGGTTAATATAATGACCTAAACTTGTCTAAATTCTATTTTATGAGAGGATTTCGACCCATCCCAACCTTATCTTCGAAATAAATCAATTTGGAGCTATTAAATACCAAATAGGACTTTATAATAAAATAATATTTTTAGTTATTCCAAAGGTGCCCCTCTCCTCCCTTATAAAAGGGCACCTCCTCCCTCTCTTCCTCACACCACTATGAGCCTTCATTCTCGGCCAACCCCTGCAAATGTCTTTTCTCCACATCCCTAGAAACATCCTAGATTTCCTGGTCTTATTCAAAGTCCAATTTTAGTGCCCTAAGAGGAGTTCTCAAAGAGGTGCTTCAAAGAAGAGGTAATGTCTGTTACGGAATATTTCAACTTTATTTCTTCTTACACTTATTCTTCATAGGTTGTTTCATTATTAAATAATAATATCAGTATAAATCATATACTAATATTTTATTTTAAGTATGAAACAACTCTATTTCACCATCTATCCATCCTACGGAAATCGAAATCATCTTGCGTGCATACGTACGGAATACCGTCTCCACGCCGTGGTGTAATCTATTTTCCACCACAACCATACTTGGATGGGTATAATGGGGTAAATGATAACTATATATGATTATTTTAATGTTATATTTATTCTTTAATAGTATACATACACTCCAATAAAATTTCACCATCATGGGAACGATATCATCGCTCGTGCGTACGTACGGAATACCGTCTCCACGACGTGATGAGATTCATTCTCAATGATTAACCATTCATAAATGATTATAAAGTATATAGAATAAGTAATCATGAAATATATGACATAATAATGATACTGGATTTATGTATATATATATGTATGTCATCCAATTAATTCCATTCAATTCAACGAGGAAACGAAAACAACGTTCATGCATACGTACGGCCTACCGTCTTCATGAACGGTGTATTTCTTTCCATTTATCGATCTATTATATATATATATATATGTAGATTCTGAATATATATTATATATAAATCTTGTTTTATATTCTGGAATTAAGTAATCATGATCTAAGTAATCATATGAATAATTACAAGTTAAAACACGAACGAAAAATGAAACGATTTTACCCAAAATGCTACTTTAACATGAATTTACAAAAGAACGGGTAAAATAATGTCATAAGTGAACCATATATGATATAATATCAATGAATATGATTCTGTAATAAGTCAATGACATTATTTAAATCATTATACAGGAGTTTTGGATATGTATGAAGCATATCAGACCTAAGGTAAGGGATAATTTTGCAAATCCCATTTTTATCCGAGATTGCTTATTCGTAAGTATTTACTGGGGTTATTTCTATCATCCATTTCCATGTTTTAAAAAAATTTATTCATGTATTTTTAATGTAACATTTACCCATTTTTACTTTTACCCCATGGTATGGAAGGAATCATTCTTTAATTTACCCTATAAGGTACTTTTTGACTTTTCCGAAAAAAGTACGAGAAGAATGTTTTTTTAACATATACGGCATGAAAGGATTTTCACGGTTTTATAAAGCCTTATTTTCATGAAGCTTCCTACAAAATATTTCATGACTATATACAAAAAAGTCTCTTTCTTTTAAAATTTAATGACATTTTGTGAAAAGAAATTGATTTTGAAGAAAAAGGATATTTTCCTCAAGAATTCATTTCAAATGTTTTATCAAAACCATTTTCCATCTAAGATGACATTATTTCATATGTTTATGTTTCAAGTTTAATGTCTCTATGATTTACATGGTTTCACTTTTATTATGATGAAATTCCCATTTGTTTTATATGGATTATGAGATGATGTGATGATGTTTATGAACCCCATTTTATTCTTTGGGTTATGAAGAATGTTTTATGTTTATTTTGTGGCACAAGTAAGAATGATTTCATTATGAGATGGGTGGGACCTATATCTACCTCCTATGAATTGGGTTAAGATTTATATCTCATGATATAGACATGGATGGAATGGTAAGTTAATCCGGTTCAGTGTTACAGGACTGGAATGAGGAGTGAACTCGATTCAGAAAGGGACATTGTCCACTAAGATGGTCTTGGCATCAATGCCTTGGCTACTATGGAAATCATAAAAAGTGCTGAATGGTTTCCACAATTACATGTTTTATTCCCATTATATTTTATCATGGTTGATTGTAACAGCCCAAGATTTTATAAAAAAATATTCTTTTTAATTTTATTAAAGTCTTGTGTTGTATGCTACACCAAAAGGAGCTTCCACAACACGCATCCTTGACTTTCCTTTCATTACACGCAATCACGACCTTCCTCGATAGCGTGTGTAATACGCAATACCGAGTTTCACTAAACAACGATATGCTATTAAAATATTATTAAAACTAGCCGTTATGAATAGTAATAACCAATTTTTAAAACTCTGTAAATCTTATTTTTCAAAATGAACTTCATTTTTGGATTCGGAGTATCGAATTTAGCCTAAGGTGAAATTTTGGTACTTTTCGGATAACTTTCATATTCTAATGAATAGTGAAAATTACTAAATTATAATTAAAAACAACTTTTTTTAATCGAAATAATTAATAGTGATAAATTATTAATTTGAGTGGTTTTAAAGTATATTTAGAATATATTTTTACAATTTAATACAATGTTGGTCATTGGATGTAATTTCACATTTAAACCAGACATAGTCAAGTGTCAATCTTTTGATAGATATTGTTTCTTAAAAACACGCTATTTGTTTTAACAACGGGATTTAATTATAAAATTAATTAATGCAAATTCTATGATATGAATTTGGTAAAATAGACTTCATTTTTGAATTCGGAATATGAAATATAGCTTAGGATGAAATTTTGGCATTGTTCTGAAAAACATCAATTTTTTATGAATAGTGGAACTACTAAGTGGTAGTTAAAAAAAATTAATTTCTTCATAAATCTTAATTTTACCGCTTCTGTGAATGGAATTTCAAAAATCCGAGAGACACGGTTGATGTCAGTAAGTAAAATGTGGTTCAATGAGATGAAAATAATTTTTGGTGAATAGTAACTTTTTACTTTTTTTTACCACGGTTAATAGTAAATAGGGTAACTAAGGGTAAATATGATATTACTATTACCCTAACACATGTCCTAATTCTATTGGATAAGTGTAATTCGACCAAAAACATCCTTATGAATATAATATGACCATTTAGGTCCACTTGGATTAGATTATGACATTTAATATTATATTATTTAATGAATAGTTAAAATAGTTAAAATCAAAGTTTAATAACTAAAACATTTTTAATATGGGGTTATACATAAGATAAATTCGACTATAAATTTTCATTAGAAAGATAAAAAGATTTCCTACATAATGATACTTTATTTATAATTTTTAGATTTTAAATAAATTAATTTATTTATGACACGACGATGATGCAGTAATTACCCTTTTAAGGAAATATTAACATAATTGATGTTATAAATGCTCAAATGAATGTAATTTGAGACGTTTTATGAATTCCACTAATTTTCTAGGTCACTATGATATATTAATGTTGATTTAATCAACTTGGTTCGAACATATAATTCTGTTATGACTTTCACAAAAATCATATATCAAATAGTGTCAAAATTGACACAAAATCGTTTTTAAATCAAATATTATATTATTAATTGTTATTGTATTCCTAAAAATCTAAGGTTCAGCCAAATGACTTAGATAAAGATATATATATTAATAATAAACAATTTGGGGTTCGTTTGGCATGTTATAGTAAGTGTATTAACCATATAGTGAAAGAAAACAAAAAGACACGGTAAAAGTTAAATTAATTAACTTAGAGTTAAATCTAATTGATAAGGTTAAAATAATACCCTAAACTTGTCTAAATCCTATTGGTTGATAGGATTTCGACCCATCCCCACTTTAGCTTCGAAATAAGACCCTTTGGAACCATTATAAATCGATTTTGACTTTAATATAAAATAATATTTTGAGATATTCCTAAGGTGCCCCTCTCCTCCCTTATAAAAGGACACCTCCTCCCCCTCCTCCTCACACCAATTTGAGCAGTCAAGCTCGGCCAACCCCTGCCATTTTCTCCTCTCCACTTCCCTAGAATAATCCTAGAGGTCCTGGTATTCTCCAAAGACCAATCTTAGTTCCTTAAGTGGAGGATTCAAAGTGGCGTTCCAAAGAAGAGGAGCTTCGGACACGAACAAAGCAAATCAGACCTAAGGTAAGGGAAATATCACAATCTCATTTTTATCCGAGATTGTTTATTCGTAAGTATTTACTGGGGTGTATTTTATCATCCAAATCCATGTTTCATAAATATTTAATATTATTTCCATCCACCTACAATTGTTTAAATCCATTTTTACCCTTCGGTGAGTTTTTAGAAAAAGATATGAAAAGAATCTTTTGTCGTTTTTCGTACGAGGTACTTTTTGACTTTTCCGACAAAAGTACGAAGAATGTTTTTTTAACTTATACGGCATGAATGGATTTTTAAAACATTATTTCCAAGAAGCTTCATTTACAAGTTTTCACGTTTATATTTAATCAACTTCTTTTATTTTAAAGTTGTATGACATGTTATGAAAGGAAAAATGTTTTTGAAGATGAAAGGATATTTTCCTCAAGAATGGAGTTCAAGTGATTTTCAAAATTATTTTCCATCTAAGATAATAAAGGGTTCTGTTTTTATCCCTATTATTACATTGATTTGATCATGTTGTGATGTAATTATTTTTATGAATTCCTTTATCTTATATGAATTGATTTATGATGTCATGATGTTTCAAGAATCCCATTTTTGTTACATGTGTTATGCGATGATGTATGTTTTATGATTATGTGGCACACATAAGAAAGGATTCATTATAAGATGGGTGGGACCTATATCTCCCTCCAAGGCATTGGGTAAAGATTTTATATCTCATGAGATAGACAGGGCTGAAACGGTAGGTTATACCGGTTCAGTGAAACAGGACTGAAACGAGGGTTACTCGATTCAGAAAGGGACTTTGTCCACTAAGATAGTCTTGGAAATGAGTCATGACTAACAAGAAATGATTTTCCATGATTATGTGTGCATGCCACAAAGTTTCAAGTTTTATGTTGTGATTATGGGGATCTCATTTTCACTTCTATGATTTATTCCATGTTAAGATATTATGATCTCTTTTGCAGGTTATGATTTTCAAAAAGATATGATATGATTTTTATTTCCTTTATTTGCCCTTGCTGAGCATTTGAGCTCACCCTTTTATGTTTTTGTTTCCCCAGGATATAAAGAAAGGTTTTAGGTAAAAAAAAGGGAAGATCTTTATGGGAGATATTGAAGATCTTTCACCACGATTAGAAGATTACGTTCCGAGTTTCCAAAGACACTAAACTATTACGATCCTTGTGTGTGTGTTTTTGTTATGTACTAAGTATTCCGCAAAAGTAATGTAATGTCCATGTACGTCAGGCTACGGGTCTCTACAGTTGGTATCAGAGGAAAGGTTTAGTCAACCTTTGGAAACTAGGATGCGAAAACGTTAGTGAGATCCCTAGAGATATTTCTAAGGTATGTCTAGGGATGTCTCTAAGGTTAAGTATACGTATAGGTTATAGTCCTAGAATTGCGCTAACGATCTTCGAATTTAACCTAAGATGTTAGATATTGAGGGTACTACCCCTTTATTATGTTGTTTTCCCTAGCATGATTTTTGCCTCTCATACTATTCTTTTGGGGTTTTAGACGATGGCTGGAACCCGAAGGAACCGTGTTAATGCGGAATGTGATGGGAAATGCAATGATTGTCCCCCTGAGCAACCAAACGATATGGGAGTCGGAATGAAAAATCTTGTAGCCATGCTCACACAACTTTCTCAAGCTATGAATCATGCAGGACTTCCAAACGAGCAAAGGAAGGAGCAACATTCTGTTGAATCCTTCATGAGGCAGCGTCCACCTTCTTTCAGTGGGTCTACTGATCCATTAGTTGCTGAACAATGGATTAGTACTACTGAAAAGATATTTTCAGTTCTTCAATGTTCTGAACATGATAAATTCATCCTAGCAGTGTATCGTTTGGAAGGAGATGCTGATCAATGGTGGAATCTTATTAAGAATACGAGGCAAAGGGATGAAATTGAGTCTATGGAATGGGAAGAGTTCAAGAACTTATTTTTCAATAAGTACTTCCCTCGTATTCTCCGAACAAAGATGGAGAAAGAGTTTCTTGAACTGAAGCAAAGGGATGATGAATCTGTTGGTACCTATGAAGCGAATTTTACAAGACTTGCAAGGTACGCTTCTGGTATTATCATCCAACCTGAAAGTAAAGTTGATCGATTTTTCAGTGGATTAAAACCAAGTCTTCGAAGGGAATTAGCTATAAGAGACTTCAGTAGCTATGAAGAAATTTTGCGTTGTGCTATCAAGGTAGAAATGGAAGTTGGTGTTACATATCCATCTCATGGGTTTGACAAGAAACGAAAGATGGAGTTCAAGGAGAAAACTCAGAATAATGGTGAAAAGAAGATGAATGTTTCCTTATGCACAAAGTGTGGAAAGAAGCATGGTGGAGATTGTCTTAAAGGGACTAGAAAATGTTTTAAGTGTGGAAAAGAAGGTCATCGAGCAGCTGAGTGTCGAAGTAATGGAAAATGGGATTCTAATGAAGTGAATAAAGCAAACACTGCAGAGAACGTACAACCAACACTTCAATGCTTCAAGTGCAAGGAAATAGGGCATTATGCTAATAAATGCCCTAATCCAAGGGTTAGTGATGATCGACATGAGCAACCGCTTAAGGAAAAGGACAAAGGGAAGCCACATGCGATCACTATTGGCAATGTTGAATATGACAACAATGTGGTGGAATGATTAAGTGTTTATGTAATGGGATTCCAAAATAATGTTGTATCTTGGAATATTGGAATATTTATGTATTGGTCTAATGTGGTATTCAAAGTGATTGAGATATTATGCGCATAATGAAGGGAAAACGAGAAAATGAAATGTTTAACAGTATTCATGAGCTCATGATTGATATAAGGACTAAGTGATATCATGGTTTGAGTATATAGAATTTTGAGGATTTTAGTATGTGGAAGGTGTTAACTTTTAACTGCATTCATGTTTTCACTAAGGTATTCAAGAGAATACATGATTAAGGACTTTGAATGTTTGTAATGTGACCAACAAAACATATCTTATGATATATGGGGATGGATGATGGTGTTAAATCTCTGGTAATCATTTTCACTATATTATGAGAGTCGACTGCAGTATTATGGATAAGCCTAAAAGATTGGAATGGATTATGTTGGACATAAGTTAGTATTGTTTGTTTTTTCGATATTATTGATGGGATGTTATATAGTTTTGGAAAAAGGACAACCTGAAGGACGGGCGACAACCCATCGCTTCGGACAAGGCTGTGGGAATCGAACCCACAACCGAAGTGCGACTGGCCTTTATCGCCTACCACTGGCCTACAGGAAGTCCCTGTTTAGTAGAAACTAGTTTTATTATATTAAGCAGTATGATATATGTAGTATAAGTCCATTTTAGGAACCATATATGATTAATCTCACTATAGATCGACTTATGCATATAATATTTGCTAACCTTTTGTTTAAGACAGATGGAATGACTCGTTATTCTATCACATGATCTGCTAATAACAAATTCAACATCATTTATTTAAGAGATGAAGTGGAAATTGTTCAAGGCACGAACAACAGTGAGATTGTACCAAAATAAAGTAAGTATTTATTCTAATTCAAAATTTCAACTTTAGGGAAATGATCTTGAAAACCAAAAATGTTGTCCTAGTGATCTTATACCTGATGAATCAGATGGTACCTTATATCATCACAAATCTATGGATTTGTGATTACTGGCTTTTCCATAGCCATGTTCTCTACCACTCTCCATCAGAACATGATGGTTAGATTTCTCTTCCATATCCATATTTTCACCTATGTGGAAACCCAATGATTAGTTTATTTGGGTAACCGTTACGTTTCATACTTTTGTTTTTAAAGATTGGTTTTGATATTCCTTTTTACGATGTGGGTTTCTATTAAAGAAACTTTCGAATAGTAAACCATTTATAACCCCGACGAATTTCGAGGGCGAAATTCATTTTAAGGGGGGTAGAATGTAACAGCCCAAGATTTTATAAAAAAATATTCTTTTTAATTTTATTAAAGTCTTGTGTTGTATGCTACACCAAAAGGAGCTTCCACAACACACATCCTTGACTTGCCTTGCATTACACGCAATCACGACCTTCCTCGATAGCGTGTGTAATACGCAATACCGAGTTTCACTAAACAACGATATGCTATTAAAATATTATTAAAACTAGCCGTTATGAATAGTAATAACCAATTTTTAAAACTCTGTAAATCTTATTTTTCAAAATGAACTTCATTTTTGGATTCGGAGTATCGAATTTAGCCTAAGGTGAAATTTTGGTACTTTTCGGATAACTTTCATATTCTGATGAATAGTGAAAATTACTAAATTATAATTAAAAACAACTTTTTTTAATCGAAATAATTAATAGTGATAAATTATTAATTTGAGTGGTTTTAAAGTATATTTAGAATATATTTTTACAATTTAATACAATGTTGGTCATTGGATGTAATTTCACATTTAAACCAGACATAATCAAGTGTCAATCTTTTGATAGATATTGTTTCTTAAAAACACGCTATTTGTTTTAACAACGGGATTTAATTATAAAATTAATAAATGCAAATTCTATGATATTAATTTGGTAAAATAGACTTCATTTTTGAATTCGGAATATGAAATATAGCTTAGGATGAAATTTTGGCATTGTTCTGAAAAACATCAATTTTTGATGAATAGTGGAACTACTAAGTGGTAGTTAAAAAAAATTAATTTCTTCATAAATCTTAATTTTACCGCTTCTGTGAATGGAATTTCAAAAATCCGAGAGACACGGTTGATGTCAGTAAGTAAAATGTGGTTCAATGAGATGAAAATAATTTTTGGTGAATAGTAACTTTTTACTTTTTTTTACCACGGTTAATAGTAAATAGGGTAACTAAGGGTAAATATGATATTACTATTACCCTAAAACATGTCCTAATTCTATTGGATAAGTGTAATTCGACCAAGAACAACCTTATGAATATAATATGACCATTTAGGTCCACTTGGATTAGATTATGACATTTAATATTATATTATTTAATGAATAGTTAAAATAGTTAAAATCAAAGTTTAATAACTAAAACATTTTTAATATGGGGTTATACATAAGATAAATTCGACTATAAATATTCATTAGAAAGATAAAACGATTTCCTACATAATGATACTTTATTTATAATTTTTAGACTTTATATAAATTAATTTATTTATGACACAACGATGATGCAGTAATTACCCTTTTAAGGAAATATTAACATAATTGATGTTATAAATGCTCAAATGAATGTAATTTGAGACGTTTTATGAATTCCACTAATTTTCTAGGTTACTATGATATATTAATGTTGATTTAATCAACTTGGTTCGAACATATAATTCTGTTATGACTTTCACAAAAATCATATATCAAATAGTGTCAAAATTGACACAAAATCGTTTTTAAATCAAATATTATATTATTAATTGTTATTGTATTCCTAAAAATCTAAGGTTCAGCCAAATGACTTAGATAAGGATATATATATTAATAATAAACAATTTGGGGTTAGTTTGGCATGTTATAGTAAGTGTATTAACCATATAGTGAAAGAAAACAAAAAGACACGGTAAAAGTTAAATTAATTAACTTAGAGTTAAATCTAATTGATAAGGTTAAAATAATACCCTAAACTTGTCTAAATCCTATTGGTTGATAGGATTTCGACCCATCCCCACTTTAGCTTCGAAATAAGACCCTTTGGAACCATTATAAACCGATTTTGACTTTAATATAAAATAATATTTTGAGATATTCCTAAGGTGCCCCTCTCCTCCCTTATAAAAGGACACCTCCTCCCCCTCCTCCTCACACCAAT
The DNA here is from genome assembly GCA_963277665.1 of Viscum album. NCBI lineage: Eukaryota > Viridiplantae > Streptophyta > Magnoliopsida > Santalales > Viscaceae > Viscum > Viscum album. The sequence goes on along the minus strand of OY728139.1, from coordinate 1,223,069,071 downwards.
TTGAGCAGTCAAGCTCGGCCAACCCCTGCCATTTTCTCCTCTCCACTTCCCTAGAATAATCCTAGAGGTCCTGGTCTTCTCCAAAGACCAATCTTAGTTCCTTAAGTGGAGGATTCAAAGAGGCGTTCCAAAGAAGAGGAGCTTCGGACACGAACAAAGCAAATCGGACCTAAGGTAAGGGAAATATCACAATCTCATTTTTATCCGAGATTGTTTATTCGTAAGTATTTACTGGGGTGTATTTTATCATCCAAATCCATGTTTCATAAATATGTAATATTATTTCCATCCACCTACAATTGTTTAAATCCATTTTTACCCTTCGGTGAGTTTTTAGTAAAAGATATGAAAGGAATCTTTTGTCGTTTTTCGTACGAGGTACTTTTTGACTTTTCCGACAAAAGTACGAAGAATGTTTTTTTAACATATACGGCATGAATGGATTTTTAAAACATTATTTCCAAGAAGCTTCATTTACAAGTTTTCAAGTTTATATTTAATCAACTTCTTTTATTTTAAAGTTGTATGACATGTTATTAAAGGAAAAATGTTTTTGAAGAAGAAAGGATATTTTCCTCAAGAATGGAGTTCAAGTGATTTTCAAAATTATTTTCCATCTAAGATAATAAAGGGTTCTGTTTTTATCCCTATTATTACATTGATTTGATCATGTTGTGATGGAATTATTTTTATGAATTCCTTTATCTTATATGAATTGATTTATGATGTCATGATGTTTCAAGAATCCCATTTTTGTTACATGTGTTATGCGATGATGTATGTTTTATGATTATGTGGCACACATAAGAAAGGATTCATTATAAGATGGGTGGGACCTATATCTCCCTCCAATGCATTGGGTAAAGATTTTAAATCTCATGAGATAGACAGGGCTGAAACGGTAGGTTATACCGGTTCAGTGAAACAGGACTGAAACGAGGGTTACTCGATTCAGAAAGGGACTTTGTCCACTAAGATAGTCTTGGAAATGAGTCATGACTAACAAGAAATGATTTTCCATGATTATGTGTGCATGCCACAAAGTTTCAAGTTTTATGTTGTGATTATGGGCATCTCATTTTCACTTCTATGATTTATTCCATGTTAAGATATTATGATCTCTTTTGCAGGTTATGATTTTCAAAAAGATATGATATGATTTTTATTTCCTTTATTTGCCCTTGCTGAGCATTTGAGCTCACCCTTTTATGTTTTTGTTTCCCCAGGATATAAAGAAAGGTTTTAGGTAAAAAAAAGGGAAGATCTTTATGGGAGATATTGAAGATCTTTCACCACGATTAGAAGATTACGTTCCGAGTTTCCAAAGACACTAAACTATTACGATCCTTGTGTGTGTGTTTTTGTTATGTACTAAGTATTCCGCAAAAGTAATGTAATGTCCATGTACGTCAGGCTACGGGTCTCTACAGTTGGTATCAGAGGAAAGGTTTAGTCAACCTTTGGAAACTAGGATGCGAAAACGTTAGTGAGATCCCTAGAGATATTTCTAAGGTATGTCTAGGGATGTCTCTAAGGTTAAGTATACGTATATGTTATAGTCCTAGAATTGCGCTAACGATCTTCGAATTTAACCTAAGATGTTAGATATTGAGGGTACTACCCCTTTATTATGTTGTTTTCCCTAGCATGATTTTTTCCTCTCATACTATTCTTTTGGGGTTTTAGACGATGGCTGGAACCCGAAGGAACCGTGTTAATGCGGAATGTGATGGGCAATGCAATGATTGTCCCCCTGAGCAACCAAACGATATGGGAGTCGGAATGAAAAATCTTGTAGCCATGCTCACACAACTTTCTCAAGCTATGAATCATGCAGGACTTCCAAACGAGCAAAGGAAGGAGCAACATTCTGTTGAATCCTTCATGAGGCAGCGTCCACCTTCTTTCAGTGGGTCTACTGATCCATTAGTTGCTGAACAATGGATTAGTACTACTGAAAAGATATTTTCAGTTCTTCAATGTTCTGAACATGATAAAGTCATCCTAGCAGTGTATCGTTTGGAAGGAGATGCTGATCAATGGTGGAATCTTATTAAGAATACGAGGCAAAGGGATGAAATTGAGTCTATGGAATGGGACGAGTTCAAGAACATATTTTTCAATAAGTACTTCCCTCGTATTCTCCGAACAAAGATGGAGAAAGAGTTTCTTGAACTGAAGCAAAGGGATGATGAATCTGTTGGTACCTATGAAGCGAATTTTACAAGACTTGCAAGGTACGCTTCTGGTATTATCATCCAACCTGAAAGTAAAGTTGATTGATTTTTCAGTGGATTAAAACCAAGTCTTCGAAGGGAATTAGCTATAAGAGACTTCAGTAGCTATGAAGAAATTTTGCGTTGTGCTATCAAGGTAGAAATGGAAGTTGGTGTTACATATCCATCTCATGGGTTTGACAAGAAACAAAAGATGGAGTTCAAGGAGAAAACTCAGAATAATGGTGAAAAGAAGATGAATGTTTCCTTATGCACAAAGTGTGGAAAGAAGCATGGTGGAGATTGTCTTAAAGGGACTAGAAAATATTTTAAGTGTGGAAAAGAAGGTCATCGAGCAGCTGAGTGTCGAAGTAATGGAAAATGGGATTCTAATGAAGTGAATAAAGCAAACACTGCAGAGAACGTACAACCAACACTTCAATGCTTCAAGTGCAAGGAAATAGGGCATGATGCTAATAAATGCCCTAATCCAAGGGTTAGTGATGATCGACATGAGCAACCGCTTAAGGCAGAGGACAAAGGGAAGCCACATGTGATCACTATTGGCAATGTTGAATATGACAACGATGTGGTGGAATGATTAAGTGTTTATGTAATGGGATTCCAAAATAATGTTGTATCTTGGAATATTGGAATATTTATGTATTGGTCTAATGTGGTATTCAAAGTGATTGAGATATTATGCGCATAATGAAGGGAAAACGAGAAAATTAAATGTTTAACAGTATTCATGAGCTCATGATTGATATAAGGACTAAGTGATATCATGGTTTGAGTATATAGAATTTTGAGGATTTTAGTATGTGGAAGGTGTTAACTTTTAACTGCATTCATGTTTTCACTAAGGTATTCAAGAGAATACATGATTAAGGACTTTGAATGTTTGTAATGTGACCAACAAAACATATCTTATGATATATGGGGATCGATGATGGTGTTAAATCTCTGGTAATCATTTTCACTATATTATGAGAGTCGACTGTAGTATTATGGATAAGCCTAAAAGATTGGAATGGATTATGTTGGATATAAGTTAGTATTGTTTGTTTTTTCGATATTATTGATGGGATGTTATATAGTTTTGGAAAAAGGACAACCTGAAGGACGGGCGACAGCCCATCGCTTCGGACAAGGCTGTGGGAATCGAACCCACAACCGAAGTGCGACTGGCCTTTATCGCCTACCACTGGCCTAGAAAAGTCCCTGTTTAGTAGAAACTAGTTTTATTATATTAAGCAGTATGATATATGAAGTATAAGTCCATTTTAGGAACCATATATGATTAATCTCACTATAGATCGACTTATGCATATAATATTTGCTAACCTTTTGTTTAAGACAGATGGAATGACCCGTTATTCTATCACATGATCTGTTAATAACAAATTCAACATCATTTATTTAAGAGATGAAGTGGAAATTGTTCAAGGCACGAACAACAGTGAGATTGTACCAAAATAAAGTAAGTATTTATTCTAATTCAAAATTTCAACTTTAGGGAAATGATCTTGAAAACCAAAAATGTTGTCCTAGTGATCTTATACCTGATGAATCAGATGGTACCTTATATCATCACAAATCTATGGATTTTTGATTACTGGCTTTTCCATAGCCATGTTCTCTACCACTCTCCATCAGAACATGATGGTTACATTTCTCTTCCATATCTATATTTTCACCTATGTGGAAACCCAATGATTAGTTTTTTTGGGTAACCGTTATGTTTCATACTTTTGTTTTTAAAGATTGGTTTTGATATTCCTTTTTACGATGTGGGTTTCTATTAAAGAAACTTTCGAATAGTAAACCATTTATAACCCCGACGAATTTCGAGGGCGAAATTCATTTTAAGGGGGGTAGAATGTAACAGCCCAAGATTTTATAAAAAAATATTCTTTTTAATTTTATTAAAGTCTTGTGTTGTACGCTACACCAAAAGGAGCTTGCACAACACACATCCTTGACTTGCCTTGCATTACACGCAATCACGACCTTCCTCGATAGCATGTGTAATACGCAATACCGAGTTTCACTAAACAACGATATGTTATTAAAATATTATTAAATCTAGCCGTTATGAATAGTAATAACCACTTTTTAAAACTCTGTAAATCTTATTTTTCAAAATGAACTTCATTTTTGGATTCGGAGTATCGAATTTAGCCTAAGGTGAAATTTTGGTACTTTTCGGATAACTTTCATATTCTGATGAATAGTGAAAATTACTAAATTATAATTAAAAACAACTTTTTTTAATCGAAATAATTAATAGTGATAAATTATTAATTTGAGTGGTTTTAAAGTATATTTATAATATATTTTTACAATTTAATACAATGTTGTTCATTGGATGTAATTTCACATTTAAACCAGACATAATCAAGTGTCAATCTTTTGATAGATATTGTTTCTTAAAAACACGCTATTTGTTTTAACAGCGGGATTTAATTATAAAATTAATTAATGAAAATTCTATGATATGAATTTGGTAAAATAGACTTCATTTTTGAATTCGGAATATGAAATATAGCTTAGGATGAAATTTTGGCATTGTTCTGAAAAACATCAATTTTTGATGAATAGTGAAACTACTAAGTGGTAGTTAAAAAAATTAATTTCTTCATAAATATTAATTTTACCGCTTCTGTGAATGGAATTTCAAAAATCTGAGAGACACGGTTGATGTCAGTAAGTAAAATTTGGTTCAGTGAGATGAAAATAATTTTTGGTGAATAGTAACTTATTACTTTTTTTTACCACGGTTAATAGTAAATAGGGTAACTAAGGGTAAATATGATATTACTATTACCCTAACACATGTCCTAATTCTATTGGATAAGTGTAATTCGACAAAAAACAACCTTATGAATATAATATGACCATTTAGGTCCACTTGGATTAGATTATGACATTTAATATTATATTATTTAATGAATAGTTAAAATAGTTAAAATCAAAGTTTAATAACTAAAACATTTTTAATATGGGGTTATACATAAGATAAATTAGACTATAAATATTCATTAGAAAGCTAAGAAGATTTCCTACATAATGATATTTTATTTATAATTTTTAGACTTTAAATAAATTAATTTATTTATGACACAACGATGATGCAGTAATTACCCTTTTAAGGAAATATTAACATAATTGATGTTATAAATGCTCAAATGAATGTAATTTGAGACGTTTTATGAATTCCACTAATTTTCTAGGTTACTATGATATATTAATGTTGATTTAATCAACTTGGTTCGAACATATAATTCTGTTATGACTTTCACAAAAATCATATATCAAATAGTGTCAAAATTGACACAAAATAGTTTTTAAATAAAATATTATATTATTAATTGTTATTGTATTCCTAAAAATCTAAGGTTCAGCAAAATGACTTAGATAAGGATATATATATTAATAATAAACAATTTGGGGTTCGTTTGGCATGTTATAGTAAGTGTATTAACCATATAGTGAAAGAAAACAAAAAGACACGGTAAAAGTTAAATTAATTAACTTAGAGTTAAATCTAATTGATAAGGTTAAAATAATACCCTAAACTTGTCTAAATCCTATTGGTTGATAGGAGTTCGACCCATACCCACTTTAGATTCGAAATAAGACCCTTTGGAACCATTATAAACCGATTTTGACTTTAATATAAAATAATATTTCGAGATATTCCTAAGGTGCCCCTCTCCTCCCTTATAAAAGGACACCTCCTCCCCCTCCTCCTCACACCAATTTGAGCACTCAAGCTCGGCCAACCCCTGCCATTTTCTCCTCTCCACTTCCCTAGAATAATCCTAGAGGTCCTGGTCTTCTCCAAAGACCAATCTTAGTTCCTTAAGTGGAGGATTCAAAGAGGCGTTCCAAAGAAGAGGAGCTTCGGACACGAACAAAGCAAATCGGACCTAAGGTAAGGGAAATATCACAATCTCATTTTTATCCGAGATTGTTTATTCATAAGTATTTATTGGGGTGTATTTTATCATCCAAATCCATGTTTCATAAATATGTAATATTATTTCCATCCACCTACAATTGTTTAAATCCATTTTTACCCTTCGGTGAGTTTTTAGTAAAAGATATGAAAGGAATCTTTTGTCGTTTTTCGTACGAGGTACTTTTTGACTTTTCCGAAAAAAGTACGAAGAATGTTTTTTTTAACTTATATGGCATGAATGGATTTTTAAAACATTATTTCCAAGAAGCTTCATTTACAAGTTTTCAAGTTTATATTTAATCAACTTCTTTTATTTTAAAGTTGTATGACATGTTATGAAAGGAAAAATGTTTTTGAAGAAGAAAGGATATTTTCCTCAAGAATGGAGTTCAAGTGATTTTCAAAATTATTTTCCATCTAAGATAATAAAGGGTTCTGTTTTTATCCCTATTATTACATTGATTTGATCATGTTGTGATGGAATTATTTTTATGAATTCCTTTATCTTATATGAATTGATTTATGATGTCATGATGTTTCAAGAATCCCATTTTTGTTACATGTGTTATGCGATGATGTATGTTTTATGATTATGTGGCACACATAAGAAAGGATTCATTATAAGATGGGTGGGACCTATAGCTCCCTCCAATGCATTGGGTAAAGATTTTATATCTCATGAGATAGACAGGGCTGAAACGGTAGGTTATACCGGTTCAGTGAAACAGGACTGAAACGAGGGTTACTCGATTCAGAAAGGGACTTTGTCCACTAAGATAGTCTTGGAAATGAGTCATGACTAACAAGAAATTATTTTCCATGATTATGTGTGCATGCCACAAAGTTTCAAGTTTTATGTTGTGATTATGGGGATCTCATTTTCACTTCTATGATTTATTCCATGTTAAGATATTATGATCTCTTTTGCAGGTTATGATTTTCAAAAAGATATGATATGATTTTTATTTCCTTTATTTGCCCTTGCTGAGCATTTGAGCTCACCCTTTTATGTTTTTGTTTCCCCAGGATATAAAGAAAGGTTTTAGGTAAAAAAAAGGGAAGATCTTTATGGGAGATATTGAAGATCTTTCACCACGATTAGAAGATTACGTTCCGAGTTTCCAAAGACACTAAACTATTACGATCCTTGTGTGTGTGTTTTTGTTATGTACTAAGTATTCCGCAAAAGTAATGTAATGTCCATGTACGTCAGGCTACGGGTCTCTACAGTTGGTATCAGAGGAAAGGTTTAGTCAACCTTTGGTAACTAGGATGCGAAAACGTTAGTGAGATCCCTAGAGATATTTCTAAGGTATGTCTAGGGATGTCTCTAAGGTTAAGTATACGTATAGGTTATAGTCCTAGAATTGCGCTAACGATCTTCGAATTTAACCTAAGATGTTAGATATTGAGGGTACTACCCCTTTATTATGTTGTTTTCCCTAGCATGAGTTTTGCCTCTCATACTATTCTTTTGGGGTTTTAGACGATGGATGGAACCCGAAGGAACCGTGTTAATGCGGAATGTGATGGGCAATGCAATGATTGTCCCCCTGAGCAACCAAACGATATGGGAGTCGGAATGCAAAATCTTGTAGCCATGCTCACACAACTTTCTCAAGCTATGAATCATGCATGACTTCCAAACAAGCAAAGGAAGGAGCAAAATTCTGTTGAATCCTTCAGGAGGCAGCGTCCACCTTCTTTCAGTGGGTCTACTGATCCATTAGTTGCTGAACAATGGATTAGTACTACTGAAAAGATATTTTCAGTTCTTCAATGTTCTGAACATGATAAAGTCATCCTAGCAGTGTATCGTTTGGAAGGAGATGCTGATCAATGGTGGAATCTTATTAAGAATACAAGGAAAAGGGATGAAATTGAGTCTATGGAATGGGACGAGTTCAAGAACTTATTTTTCAATAAGTACTTCCTTCGTATTCTCCGAACAAAGATGGAGAAAGAGTTTCTTGAACTGAAGCAAAGGGATGATGAATCTGTTGGTACCTATGAAGCGAATTTTACAAGACTTGCAAGGTACGCTTCTGGTATTATCATCCAACCTGAAAGTAAAGTTGATCGATTTTTCAGTGGATTAAAACTAAGTCTTCGAAGGGCATTAGCTATAAGAGACTTCAGTAGCTATGAAGAAATTGTGCGTTGTGCTATCAAGGTAGAAATGGAAGTTGGTGTTACATATCCATCTCATGGGTTTGACAAGAAACGAAAGATGGAGTTCAAGGAGAAAACTCAGAATAATGGTGAAAAGAAGATGAATGTTTCCTTATGCACAAAGTGTGGAAAGAAGCATGGTGGTGATTGTCTTAAAGGGACTAGAAAATGTTTTAAGTGTGGAAAAGAAGGTCATCGAGCAGCTGAGTGTCGAAGTAATGGAAAATGGGATTCTAATGAAGTGAATAAAGCAAACACTGCAGAGAACGTACAACCAACACTTCAATGCTTCAAGTGCAAGGAAATAGGGCATTATGCTAATAAATGCCCTAATCCAAGGGTTAGTGATGATCGACATGAGCAACCGCTTAAGGCAAAGGTCAAAGGGAAGTCACATGCGATCACTATTGGAAATGTTGAATATGACAACGATGTGGTGGAATGATTAAGTGTTTATGTAATGGGATTCCAAAATAATGTTGTATCTTGGAATATTGGAATATTTATGTATTGGTCTAATGTGGTATTCAAAGTGATTGAGATATTATGCGCATAATGAAGGGAAAACGAGAAAATGAAATGTTTAACAGTATTCATGAGCTCATGATTGATATAAGGACTAAGTGATATCATGGTTTGAGTATATAGAATTTTGAGGATTTTAGTATGTGGAAGGTGTTAACTTTTAACTGCATTCATGTTTTCACTAAGGTATTCAAGAGAATACATGATTAAGGACTTTGAATGTTTGTAATGTGACCAACAAAACATATGTTATGATATATGGGGATCGATGATGGTGTTAAATCTCTGGTAATCATTTTCACTATATTATGAGAGTCGACTGCAGTATTATGGATAACCCTAAAAGATTGGAATGGATTATGTTGGACATAAGTTAGTATTGTTTGTTTTTTCGATATTATTGATGGGATGTTATATAGTTTTGGAAAAAGGACAACCTGCAGGACGGGCGACAGCCCATCGCTTCGGACAAGGCTGTGGGAATCGAACCCACAACCGAAGTGCGACTGGCCTTTATCGCCTACCACTTGCCTACAGGAAGTCCCTGTTTAGTAGAAACTAGTTTTATTATATTAAGCAGTATGATATATGAAGTATAAGTCCATTTTAGGAACCATATATGATTAATCTCACTATAGATCGACTTATGCATATAATATTTGCTAACCTTTTGTTTAAGACAGATGGAATGACCCGTCATTCTATCACATGATCTGCTAATAACAAATTCAACTTCATATATTTAAGAGATGAAGTGGAAATTGTTCAAGGCACGAACAACAGTGAGATTGTACCAAAATAAAGTAAGTATTTATTCTAATTCAAATTTTCAACTTTAGGGAAATGATCTTGAAAACCAAAAATGTTGTCCTAGTGATCTTATACCTGATGAATCAGATGGTACCTTATATCATCACAAATCTATGGATTTTTGATTACTAGCTTTTCCATAGCCATGTTCTCTACCACTCTCCATCAGAACATGATGGTTAGATTTCTCTTCCATATCCATATTTTCACCTATGTGGAAACCCAATGATTAGTTTATTTGGGTAACCGTTACATTTCATACTTTTGTTTTTAAAGATAGGTTTTGATATTCCTTTTTACGATGTGGGTTTCTATTAAAGAAACTTTTGAATAGTAAACCATTTATAACCCCGACGAATTTCGAGGGCGAAATTCATTTTAAGGGGGGTAGAATGTAACAGCCCAAGATTTTATAAAAAAATATTCTTTTTAATTTTATTAAAGTCTTGTGTTGTACGCTACACCAAAAAGAGCTTGCACAACATGCATCCTTGACTTGCCTTGCATTACACGCAATCACGCCCTTCCTCGATAGCGTGTGTAATACGCAATACCGAGTTTCACTAAACAACGATATGCTATTAAAATATTATTAAAACTAGCCGTTATGAATAGTAATAACCACTTTTTAAAACTCTGTAAATCTTATTTTTCAAAATGAACTTCATTTTTGGATTCGGAGTATCGAATTTAGCCTAAGGTGAAATTTTGGTACTTTTCGGATAACTTTCATATTCTGATGAATAGTGAAAATTACTAAATTATAATTAAAAACAACTTTTTTTAATCGAAATAATTAATAGTGATAAATTATTAATTTGAGTGGTTTTAAAGTATATTTAGAATATATTTTTACAATTTAATACAATGTTGGTCATTGGATGTAATTTCACATTTAAACCAGACATAATCAAGTGTCAATCTTTTGATAGATATTGTTTCTTAAAAACACGCTATTTGTTTTAACAGCGGGATTTAATTATAAAATTAATTAATGCAAATTATATGATATGAATTTGGTAAAATAGACTTCATTTTTGAATTCGGAATATGAAATATAGCTTAGGGTGAAATTTTGGCATTGTTCTGAAAAACATCAATTTTTGATGAATAGTGAAACTACTAAGTGGTAGTTAAAAAAATTAATTTCTTCATAAATCTTAATTTTACCGCTTCTGTGAATGGAATTTCAAAAATCCGAGAAACACGGTTGATGTCAGTAAGTAAAATGTGGTTCAATGAGATGAAAATAATTTTTGGTGAATAGTAACTTTTTACTTTTTTTTACCACGGTTAATAGTAAATAGGGTAACTAAGGGTAAATATGATATTACTATTACCCTAACACATGTCCTAATTCTATTGGATAAGTGTAATTCGACCAAAAACAACCTTATGAATATAATATGACCATTTAGGTCCACTTGGATTAGATTATGACATTTAATATTATATTATTTAATGAATAGTTAAAATAGTTAAAATCAAAGTTTAATAACTAAAACATTTTTAATATGGGGTTATACATAAGATAAATTCGACTATAAATATTCATTAGACAGCTAAAAAGATTTCCTACATAATGATATTTTATTTATAATTTTTAGACTTTAAATAAATTAATTTATTTATGACACAACGATGATGCAGTAATTACCCTTTTAAGGAAATATTAACATAATTGATGTTATAAATGCTCAAATGAATGTAATTTGAGACGTTTTATGAATTCCACTAATTTTCTAGGTTACTATGATATATTAATGTTGATTTAATCAACTTGGTTCTAACATATAATTCTGTTATGACTTTAACAAAAATCATATATCAAATAGTGTCAAAATTGACACAAAATAGTTTTTAAATCAAATATTATATTATTAATTGTTATTGTATTCCTAAAAATCTAAGGTTCAGCCAAATGACTTAGATAAGGATATATATATTAATAATAAACAATTTGGGGTTCGTTTTGCATGTTATAGTAAGTGTATTAACCATATAGTGAAAGAAAACAAAAAGACACGGTAAAAGTTAAATTAATTAACTTACAGTTAAATCTAATTGATAAGGTTAAAATAATACCCTAAACTTGTCTAAATCCTATTGGTTGATAGGATTTCGACCCATCCCCACTTTAGCTTCGAAATAAGACCCTTTGGAACCATTATAAACCGATTTTGACTTTAATATAAAATAATATTTTGAGATATTCCGAAGGTGCCCCTCTCCTCCCTTATAAAAGGACACCTCCTCCCCCTCCTCCTCACACCAATTTGAGCACTCAAGCTCGGCCAACCCCTGCCATTTTCTCCTCTCCACTTCCCTAGAATAATCCTAGAGGTCCTGGTATTCTCCAAAGTCCAATCTTAGTTCCTTAAGTGGAGGATTCAAAGAGGCGTTCCAAAGAAGAGGAGCTTCGGACACGAACAAAGCAAATCGGACCTAAGGTAAGGGAAATATCACAATCTCATTTTTATCCGAGATTGTTTATTCGTAAGTATTTACTGGGGTGTATTTTATCATCCAAATCCATGTTTCATAAATATGTAATATTATTTCCATCCACCTACAATTGTTTAAATCCATTTTTACCCTTTGGTGAGTTTTTAGTAAAAGATATGAAAGGAATCTTTTGTCGTTTTTCGTACGAGGTACTTTTTGACTTTTCCGACAAAAGTACGAAGAATGTTTTTTTAACTTATACGGCATGAATGGATTTTTAAAACATTATTTCCAAGAAGCTTCATTTACAAGTTTTCAAGTTTATATTTAATCAACTTCTTTTATTTTAGAGTTGTATGACATGTTATGAAAGGAAAAATGTTTTTGAAGAAGAAAGGATATTTTCCTCAAGAATGGAGTTCAAGTGATTTTCAAAATTATTTTCCATCTAAGATAATAAAGGGTTCTGTTTTTATCCCTATTATTACATTGATTTGATCATGTTGTGATGGAATTATTTTTATGAATTCCTTTATCTTATATGAATTGATTTATGATGTCATGATGTTTCAAGAATCCCATTTTTGTTACATGTGTTATGCGATGATGTATGTTTTATGATTATGTGGCACACATAAGAAAGGATTCATTATAAGATGGGTGGGACCTATATCTCCCTCCAATGCATTGGGTAAAGATTTTATATCTCATGAGATAGACAGGGCTGAAACGGTAGGTTATACCGGTTCAGTGAAACAGGACTGAAACGAGGGTTACTCGATTCAGAAAGGGACTTTGTCCACTAAGATAGTCTTGGCAATGAGTCATGACTAACAAGAAATGATTTTCCATGATTATGTGTGCATGCCACAAAGTTTCAAGTTTTATGTTGTGATTATGGGGATCTCATTTTCACTTCTATGATTTATTCCATGTTAAGATATTATGATCTCTTTTGCAGGTTATGATTTTCAAAAAGATATGATATGATTTTTATTTCCTTTATTTGCCCTTGCTGAGCATTTGAGCTCACCCTTTTATGTTTTTGTTTCACCAGGATATAAAGAAAGGTTTTAGGTAAAAAAAAGGGATGATCTTTATGGGAGATATTGAAGATCTTTCACCACGATTAGAAGATTATGTTCCGAGTTTCCAAAGACACTAAACTATTACGATCCTTGTGTGTGTGTTTTTGTTATGTACTAAGTATTCCGCAAAAGTAATGTAATGTCCATGTACATCAGGCTACGGGTCTCTACATTGATGTTCCATTATGATACATGCCTTATGTACTTTCATGATTTATGTCTTTGCTCAAGATTTTGTTGTTTAAATTTCATGTTCATGTTTTGGCTTTCAAATGTTTATGGATTGTTTTATGTTATCTATGTTTTCCCTTACTGAGCATTTGATCTCAGACTTTTTATGTTTAATTTTTCCCAGGAAATAAAGAAAGGTTCTAGGTAAGGAAACAAAAAGTGGAAGATCTTTATGGGATATGTTGAAGATCTTTCACCACGATTAGAAGTTTACGTTCCATGTTTCAAAAGACACTAAACTATTTCGATCCTTGTGTGTCTGCTTTTGTTATTTATTATGTATTCCATAAAAGTAATGTAATGTCCATTTACATCAAGCTTCAGGTCTCTACATTATTGATTGGGGGGGTGTGATAAAATCAAATTATACATATTCAACCCATCCTCTCATATGATCATTGTGTGAGGCATTTTAGATCATCTAACACAACTCTCTTAATTCATTAAGACATGTGAAGAGAGGGATCTTTTTTCCCAAATTTCAGGTATTATGAAACTAGGAGGTCTGCCACATTTATTCGGTGATGTAACCCCTCGATTACCTAGAGGGGGTGTGGATATTCATCGTAAGGAAGTACGTTTGTATTTTATTCTATGGAAAGTGTTCCATACACAGAGGTGGATGATGTATAAAATATCTTACAAAAGAAAAAATGTAATGTTGTATCCCTAAGTTAATAAATTCTAAAAAATAACTAGTATATTATCCTTGGAAAACAATATCCTCATGTTCATCATTGCTTATTCATATTTCACTGGAGGCTTATTCACCATGCTTGACTAATATGTTCTATTTAAAGTCCTCTTATAAGCTCGATAACAGCTTTGTTAAAATACTAATAAAAATAAACTCTATAAAATTATACAATCATATCAAACACTCTATATAAAATAATAATTTAATTTACTATAAGTGTAATAATTTTTTATTAGTTTAGATAACTAATACACATTTAATTTAAAAAAATAAAAAATATTACTAAATAAGTTATGAAGATTAATTAACAGTAGAATTTAATTTGGAGTTAAGTCACAAGCTAAGAATTAATCACTTCTACATGGAAATAAATAGTTTACATGTAGTTTATTATAAAATAAACTGATTCAAAACATCGATTAGGTTTTATGAACAATAGAATAAAATTATATAAAAAAGATCTTTTATAGTTATGTGTGGGATTAAACCAGAACATGTCAGATGGGACCTCCTCCCTAGATTTTTTTGTATGGATAAAAATAATAATAAATTATATAGTCTATAAATAACCCAAAAATTTAGTGTAGGAACACTTTTTTTATGCATAAACATAGTAAAATAAGAAACACAGCTCAAATGTAAAGAAAAAATAGAAAGATTAAGTGTTTAAATATTATAATATAATGTTATGCTCAATGAGAATAGATTCATCTATCCTAGAGTCTATAAATTTTACATTGGATGTTGCATGATCATGTTCTATATAAATGGAGGTAAAATAAAAAGTTGTAGATATATTTAAAAGGATTATGTTTTCAATATATAATTATCTAGGTTCTTCCAATCAATTTTTTTTTCAATATATTTTTTTCATTCAACATATGATATTTTTTTATTCTATGTTCATGTATATTACATTATTTTTCTCTTATCTTAATCATCCACAATGTACCTTAACTAAAATTGTACTACTGTAGGTCCCATTATATTTAGTTGGATAAAAATAAAAAAATGATCATCATGCTGAGAAATAGATTCATAAAATAGTTATTTTTTATTTAAGTGATGCAAAGAGTTTATTATTAACAAAAATTATAAAATAAAGATTATTTTTTCTATCATTAAATGAATAAATCATCAAATGGAAAATTAATTTTGAAATTAATTCTGGACAACTATGATAATATCTAGTGGTAGCATCAATGATGGTAGATTTATCTAATGGTAGTTCTTCAATAAATTGTATCACTATGGTATGGTATACGATCTTAGAGGTAGATCAACATAATAGAAGTTGTGTCATTAACTAGACATTTCTCCATTGTAATAGATGTATCATATAGAAAAAAAATTATCACAATTATACAATGTATCAATTACTGATGGTAGTTGTATGTAGTTGTGGTCGTAGACTCCCTTAACAGATGTACAACCCAATGGTACATAATAGAGATTATTGTATTTAACTAGAATTATTTTCTCAAAATAATGGTTTCTTGAAATGGTAACATAGTTCAGCTAATTGTATCCCATAATAACAAGTGTTATATGGTGAAAAACTATCTAGACTTTCCATTTTTTAAAATTTATATTCAAACTATTTTACTATCATAAATCAATAAATTCACTAGAAAAACAATAAATAAGATTTTTGAGAACCAAAATAAAGAAGTTCTCAGACTTTGACTAAATAATTAATTTCAAATTTGGAACAATATTTCTACAAAGTTATATTTTAGGTTTAAAATATTCCATGTTCAATCTTACCGAATTATTAGATTCTAGACCACATGGATTAAGATTTGAAGGAGGGGATATATGTTTTATAAAGAAGATATATGTTATACTTGATATAATTAGAATGGTTTTATAATATGAGTTTCACTAAAAGATTCATAATATAGGGTGGAACATCCTGATATGATTGAATATAGAGTAAAGATCTTGGAAGATTTTTTGCTTTGAGTTGGCCATAAATGTTTATTTGATGTATTGAAGATGTTCATTATGATTTTATTAATATGTGGATAAAATTTGAGACCATTTAGTTTAGTTTTCGGAATACTATGTACTTTTTGTGAATAAATTAGATAATTTTTGGTGGCCTTTAATGAGTAATATGATATGGTAGTAGTAGTTTTTCTTAGTTAATATGAGAATTAAACCTATAATCCATTTCACTACAGGATAAAACTAATAGAATCCACATTTTTATGTTATAACTGCTCAATTTTGTATTTTGAATATCCTATACTTTTGGTTGGAATTTTGTTTCTTCTATTTTAATTTCTGGAAAATATTTGTGTGGGATTTTCCCCCAATTAATGGGAGAATATAGTTAGGATTATTTAGAAAATATTTTTTTTATATGTAAATAAATAAATATATAAATATATCTTGAAAAGGTGGAGCATCAACCACATGGGGATACTTATGTTATTTCATTGTCTTTAACCAACTCATGAGTTATTTGTAGTTTGACATTCTAATGTAGAATACCAAGATCTATAGATCAAGAAATGACTTCTTCTCTTTCATTTTTAGATTAATTTATAGTGAATTTTTAGAAATAATTATTTAGGTTTTCCTTCTCAAATCATGTATGTACCTAATTATTACATAATCTTATCTAGTTTTTTTAATTTCTCTCTCTCTCCCTCTCTCTTTTATGATGTGTAGTTCATTCATTATTGATGAACGTTTAACTATGAATTTTTAAACTTATAAAAGGGATTGGTATTAATGTAAAATAATTTATATGTAATTAATTTCATTCTTCATCACTCATGATTTAACCTTACTAAATATTATATTTTTTATATTGAAAACAATTATACAGTATTCATTGATAAATCATCAGGAATGGTATTTATTAATGAATAAAACCAATTGGTGTTCCCACTAGGGAAAGATACCCAATGAGTGGGGTTGAATATATATTCATTCAGTAAATTGAAGGTTAATGATCTCACTATATTAAAAAATATTGAATTAGATCCAAGTTAATTTTTTATGTCCTTCCTCATTATGGAATAAACCACTATACCACGATGCATCCTAAGAAATTGTTTCATGATATACTTGAAATATTTTCGTAGTTTAAAAATATAAATATTATTTTGGCTAGAAATTTGTTATTATTAGTGTAACACGACCTCACATAAAATCTATATGTACAAAAATAACTTTGGAACATTTTAATTTCTTATTTATATTGTATTCAATGTTGTTGCATTGTAATGTTTATCTTTAATTTTATAATGTCATGAAATGTTGTTCAAATGTTTCTAAAACCCCTGAAATCAATCTATAATGATTCATTAAATTTTTTAATGATTTAAAAATTTATTTGTAAATAAACACAAAAAAAATATCATATGAGGAATTTTAATAGCAACCAGCCCTATTATGTGTGTTGACAACTATAAATTCCCCAAATATTCATCTTTGAACCCAATCGTTGTACTATAATATTCGAATTCATATAATGTATTGTATAGATAACTAAAATTAATACTAATTTAAAATGATTCATGATCAACCTAATAAATTAGAGTCAAATTTAATGTCCACCATTAAAATAATTAATTGGTCATTATTATTTACTCTAGACATGAGTTGGTTACAATAAAATTATGAAACTGTTAACAATAACATTAGAAATGTACTATTAATTTTATAATCCACTAAACACCACTTGTTAAAATTAAAATAAAATATATTGAAATAATTATCTTTGAAACAACTTTCTCACCATATTTCACACATATTTTATTCAAACCATTCTTAAGGAAATCACCATGAATAAACATTCACCTACTCCAACTTAATACTCTGTAAACAAATTACATCTCCCTATGTAAAAATGGTGTAGATCCAATTTTATCTATTGATAAAAAACACCTCATGTCAATCATTGAGATTAACACCCCATTTGAATAGTATCATGAATGATATCTCCCCCATTAATAATAAAACCAAACATAAAATCCTTAAAGGCGAAACAAATCATACATATAACACATTAAACGTTCATGAGGGATAAAGTATCTTTCTATAATGCATTAAAGGAATATACCATTAATTGAGTAGAAATTATAACTCTAATCATGGGATGAAATTAATCTTAGGGGTGTGGGAGTCAGTTTTCAAAACCATTTAGGTTGAATGAGATGTATTAAATCAATTATCCAATTTAATCTTCTCAAATACTTCCTTATATATCTTCTTCATTTTGAAATCGTTAGCATGAATTTATGTGGACCTATATTTCAATTTCACAAACAATTTCCCATAATTCTCCATGATAAAGGGATATGCGATCATCATTTTCTTATTTCATTGAGTTATGAACAATGTTCTTTCTAATGACTAATATCATATTAATTTTAACCAATAATTTTAATAAGTTAATTTTCCACAACTATAATATCCTAAAATTATTTTGTAATCTAACGTAGTTTTTCACGTAGTTAACTTGTTATCATGTATTTAGATTCTATAGTTCTCAGTTAAATTCAATATTTGTATTACTTAGAAATTAAATATACAAATATATATGATAAATTTCACCACCCAGTTTTAACTTCTTATCAACGACTAAACTATAAAGATACATATACATGAATCCCAAAAACTATTTTTGTTATGTTCGATTTTGAAAAGCAAAAAAACCTCATGCCATTTTTATACTATATTATCATTTTATACAACATACAGGACGAATTCTATTGATCTACATTAATACCTTTCAATTTAAATGGTTGAAAACATAATATTGGGTCCATTTACTATTACGTATATTCGAAACCCATTGATTTTACTATACACTATAATATTGAATGCTACTATTTTAATAAAAATATATCTTCAAACGGGTTGAAAATTGAGTTTTCATAGCCATTGATTCACCAATTTGATATACTTTGATAACATCATCGAATTATTTAATTTCAAAAATAAATGTAGCATTCCTTACTTGTATAATATATAATAAAAGGAAAGAAATTCCTCTCCATTAAATAATATAGAGAACAACATTCTCATTAATTTAAAAACAACTTTTATTGATCATTGATTGATCCTCTATAAATTATATCTTTATTTTACATGAGTACCTTCATTATTTGATAATTTTTTTAATCATTGATATTAGTATCAACTCCACCAAAATAGAAACAAATACTTTTATGTATTGATCCATCATAGGGTACAATGGATTTAGTTATTAATGTAAACTCTAAATAACAATCTCTAACTAAAACAATTAAATTTGTATTTATGATTAATAAGTACTACCATTAAGAAACATATATTTATAACTTCTTTAGAAAACCATTAAACTTAAATGCATCAATATGGATGAATTAAATCATATTTCTTCAAAAGTAGTCATTTAACCAAAAATCTCATCTATATTTAGTCCTTAAAATTGAGAACACCCTTTCTGCAAAATGCATGCCTTGTTCTGAATCACCTTTCCTTATTCACTATATATTTTATATGACACTCATTTGGTTTAAAAAATGTTCTAATTTAAGAACCTAAAAAATATATAACATCATGTTCTTATTAATGTTTTATACCCATAATTATTCTTTTGGATAAAAACATAATCTTATATATTCTCATCACAAATCCTAGGAAATAATTTTGATAAAAGTAATTTTTATTTCTGAGAAATCATTCATTGTGTTTACACAATTTGTTTTAATAAAGAATTTTTTTTTCTCATAAAGTTAAATCGAATGTCTTCGTCAACTCGATATTGATTAACCTATATCATTATCTTTATCTATGTTTTCCTTAAAAATATTAAAAAATCCCCTCATTCTTCACTACAGATGAAATACGTTTGACACATTACACTATATTTTCTCACTATTTAGTTGAAAAATATTCTCATTCTCAATTATAGTTATATATATATATATAATAATTCAATGTTATTTAGGGAAAACATTTATTCATTTCTCTTAGCTATTTATCCAAAAAATATTCCTTCATATCTAAATGAGTAAAACTTCTTTTGGTTATTACTCTTTATTTGAGAAAATAATTAATATTAATAATTTAATATTACTTAAATGTCGGATATTTTTCTTTTCCTGATCTTCTATGTAATAATTTCTTCACCAAGATATATAAATCCTATATTTAAGATATAGTCTAACATAGAGAGTGCATTATTCATAAACATATTTAGTAGATCATTTATAATTTACATCATTTGATTACTTCTTTTTGTAATTTGGTTCCTCCTAAAAACTACATCATTTTATTTTGGAGTCACCACCACTAATTATTGTTTTCATATCACATGATTGTCAATATATTCCCATTGTTGGCTATTGGTAAACTCCATGGAATTTCCCCCAGAAATTGTTTAATTTTTAGTCTACGAATTCCCATTCACAATATATAACAAATATTAATGTTGTTGAATAGTTTATAGTGAGAAATGATCACCATAAAACATTTTGTGATTAGAAAATTATCAAAAACAATTACAAAACAAAATATATTTCCATCAGGAAAACATGTTAATATCTTCCCACAAGAATAAATATCCACAAATAATAATTAATATCAAAATTTTAAAATTAATTAAATGTCATATAATATTATTTTCATGGTCTAGTATGTAATAATTGCTTCATCTAGATATTTAAAATTTATATTTATGATATAGTATGACATCATGTGTGTATCATTCAAAAACATATTTTGTATAACCTTTTTATGTAACATAATTTGATCAGTTCTTTTTATTATTTGGTTCCTCCTACAATATGCATCAATTTATTATGTATTCACCACCACTAATTATTGTTTTCATACCGCATGATTGTCCAGATATTCCTATTGTTGGTTATTGGTAAACTCCATGCCATTTTTCATATTATTTTTTTAATTTATTACTCTATTAATACACATTTTCAATCTCTAATAACTTTTAATGTAGTTGAAATGATTATTGTGATGAATGATCACCATAAACCATTTTTTGATTAAGAAATTATCAAAAAAATTATAACACAAAACATATTTCCATACGAGAAACTTGTTAATATTGATCCACAAGAATCAATGTCATTAAATTATAGAAAATAAATCATCATTATATATTTTAGATCATAAGAATTCAAAATTATATTTTTATTTTAAAATTTTCGAAATATATTTTTTCTGATCATGTGTAAGCTTAGGTATATCCCACACTCTATCATCTCTCACCAAATCTTCCAAGGAGTTTCATCTTATGTATCTAATAAGTTTTTTACACACGTTTTTTTATTTTACATGGAAAACAATATCATATCATCTTCTCCACGAATAAGGTAGACATACCACTTGATGTGATTTTCCTCCAATTCTATTTCACTATCAATTTAGTTGATGATAAACGTATCTTTATTAAAATTAATTAAATGTACAAAGTTGAACATTTGACTATCACATGGTAAGATGTGATCAAGGCCCCAAAAAACAAAAATAATTGTATTTATCTTATAATTTGTAATAAGTTTTTATTTTAAAAATATATTAATATTATTTCTCTGATTTTTTAGGAACCAAAAATATAAATCTTTATTTTATTATATCCCTTTGTAATGATCCATGATTACCTTCATTGTGGAGTTATGTTTTCTATCAAGTATCCACACATTTTATCAGCCAATTACCTTCAATTAAATCCCAAAATTTGCATCCTTTATAGAAAGTTTTTTCTTTACAAATGCCTTTTACATCACATCCATTAATGTTTAATATTATATTTCGTTTCTTAATAAGATGTTCCTCTTTATATTATAATTTTTTTAATATATTTTTCAATATAATATTACATATATAATCTCATGAGATACAATAATCACACACTTTTAGTCCCCTTTGGAACATTCATAATGATTCTTATTGAGGTATATATATATATATATTAGTCTATATCCTTTATATTAAAAATATAATCCATAAAAAACATAGTGAGTATAGTGAATTATTTTAATTTATCTATTTTTATCATGTTCCATAAAGTGCATAATATAAATTAGACACATGTTTTGTGTATAACATATATCTCTAAAATAAAAAGATGCGATTGATGGTGTATTTTATCTGTATTCATTGATTCTCTAGGGAATTTTTGATCTCACCCAATTATATATTCAAAAAAAGTGATGGTTATTGTTTCTTTGACTTAAATAAAATTTTATTAGTAATCCCCATGCGTAATGTTTTATTTTTATAAGATATTTTTCATTGACCAAAATCTAATAAAATATTTGTTTGACAAATATTCCTATACTTTACTAACTCGATAACTCAAGAAACAAAATTATTGAAATTTTTTAGGAGTCATGTGATATTCATGAATCCCAAGGTTTTACCAACATTAAATTTACTCTCTATCAAGACCATTGATCCATTTAACCCTTTATTTCACCATGATTATGATGATATAAATTATTTAATCATACACTTATATTTTTATCATCATCACAAAAAATGATTTTAAATTTTTTATAGATTATTATATTTGATCATTTCAATAAAAATTTTGAATTATTTTTATTCCAATATAGTTATTGAATAGTAAGTTAGGAAGCATATATGACTCTATTGGGATTAATTTTTTATCTATCTAAACATCAATTTTTAAGTGAAAACCACAATTATACTTTTAGTTATATAAAACCCTCTATATAAATTTTGTAAGCATAACATTACAAAAAAAATAATGTTTTTCAATATATAATATAAGATATCCTTATGGAGGAATTTTTAATCCTAATTAAATTATGCTTCCATTTCATCTGTGTTATTGTCCTCCAATGAAATAATGTTAAAATTAATGAATAAATTATACTTGGGACTAAACATTAATTTCACATCCATTATGGATTTTATTATTGGAATTCCATCCTCTTCATCATCTGAAAATGTATTAGTAATGCCAACAGCTAGGTTCCCATAAATTACACTCTAAAATAATTTTATTTGATGTTTCCCATTAAAATTTCATTTTCACCATTTTCAAATTTGGTGAAATGAATAGATTGACCATATAAACTTATTTTTATTTCAGATATTCTTTTACAAAATACTCTAAATTTCACTGAAAACATTTTCATGTCATTTCTCCTTTTTCATCTGATCATCGTCATTATTCCTCACCACAAACATAACAAGAGAACTATGAACACTATCTAAGGTATCTTATGATTTATTATAGTCCACAAGATTCAAAGAAATTGTATAAAATAGTGATGGATATATTTTCATAATTTGATTCTAATTTTGTATATCTTTAATGTATTCTTCATGTCCCAAAATTACCAAAATAGTTAGATTACCCTACCAAATAACTCATAAACTAATCCATTTGAGTGTATTCATATATCCATATATTTATTTCCAAGAACTATTAATTATTCTTCACATACCATTCAATCACTTTTATATATTTTTAGTGTCTTCTTTATCATGGATTGGGATAATTTATAAGACCATACCTTTAAATAGGTTTTATTTATCCATGATCCCCAGGAAATTTTAATTATAAATGCATTTGTATCAAAAAAAAAAATTGTAATTTTTTTGATATGTATAAATATTATTCATTATTATCATTCCATGCATGATATCAACATGAAAATTCATTTATAATGCTTTAAAGTAGTTTTAATTTAATATTATATACATTAAAGTTATTCCCATAAAGGATTTCAAATACTTTATGATTGAAACTAAAATTAATGGCCTTAAGGAGATATAACCCCTTCAATACTAGACCTCCAACTATAATACCACTTCTTTGTATCACACATGGATGTTACCTATTGAACATACTCTTTCTTTTTCTATACTTATAGTCATTTACATAAATATTCAGAAGAAGAAGAGTAATGAAGTGAAATATAGATTGGAAGTAATTTTATTTTTTGAAGCATGTAAATTAGAAGATGAAAAACATAGAAGATAGGTTTTAGATCATAATAAAGGAAAAATCATTTAAAGTTCATTAAATTAAATCATATATTTTAAGCATGTAATTATAAGTTACTAAAATTATATATCCAGGGAGATTCATTAAGGCATTTATTTTTGTGAAGTGTTTTCTATTTGTGAATATTGATTATGTAATAAAATTTATTTGGATAGTGTGGAATTAAATTGTGATGATTTGCAAACTGTTCATAGATTCATAATAACATGTTCCAATAGAGCTTTAAATGAATCATTGTGTACAACACATAGTATTCCATCCATGGATAAGTCTAGATGATTTAAATATGTAGTGTTTAGAAAAGAGAAAAATTATATGAAAAATAATCACTCTTTTGTATAATGATTAAATGAACAAGCAAGTATAAAACGTCTAGAAATATAATTATAGTATAGTATTTCAATTTCATACATATAATATTTATAATTTTTTATTGATGGAATTTATGAACAAAAAATTACATTCTTAGGCCATCCATAAGACTTGACCCATCCACTTCTTAGGTGGGTACCCAAACAATATTATCTAGATCAGTTAGCAATAGGCATGTATTACGTAGTGATTTAATATTGGTGGCATAGAATGTATGGTTTTATTAATAACATGAACACATTGTAAATATTGTATTAAATTGGATAAACTAACGTGGCGTGTCATGTGAGACTGATGTGTGAGGCTTTAAAGGTATCCCAGTACTGTCCCAAATACTAACATTCAAGAGTTTCCAGCGGTACTAATGTTAATGCGGAAGAATAGAGTGAATTTCTATTCCTATGTTGGATAGTTTTAATTTTTATACTACAGAGGTATTTTATAATAAATTTAAAAAACATAAACTGACTGACTGAATAATTATGGGTCATCGTATCATTCTATGAAATTAATATCTACCTCTATAAACTGAACTAACAATCTACATTAAAATAGTTTTTCATTCCATGAGATCATTCGAGGATCTACCATATATAGAGGAGTCATTACATGATCTTTCATCCCTGAATTATAAATTAAATATTTAATGAGTTTTCATGGTTTATGTGTCTATCATCTACTTGTAAAGAAGACATCTTATGAAATAAAAACCCTAAAGATATTTTTTATGGACCACAAAAAGCATTTGTGCTAACATATCATTTGTATGTATCTTCTATAAGTGTTGAATTGGAATCTTCAATGTGAAAATAGTTCTTCCATGAAGAAGAACATAAATCTTACCTGAGATACAAAGGACATAGATATCTCAAGTGATGAATAATATTCTATGTGAAAACCTTTATAGATCTTCCATGAAGAATTATCATATTTAATATAATGATAACATATCTTTTATTAGTTGATATAGATATACTATGAAATATTTAACGTACCGTGGGAGTTATGATTGATCATATAAATGTACTTATAAAAAATAGATTATCTGAATATGAGTTTATTTGTACATGATGAAATTAGTTGACACTAATGAAATTCAGTGTTATGTTGGGAATATAATGCTTTGAGATCTTAGTCAGGAAGATAAGAATAGTAAATCATTTAAAGTGGAAAAAATCATGAAAAAATATTTTAGGAAATACTATTCATGAAATACGAGTGATTTAACAGAATAGATAAGATAAGAAACCAAAATACGTTAGATTGATTTTCTAACATCCCCTAATCTGGAACTCTATTATGTGGCCATAATGGGTTTGGTAAGAGACCTCAAGAATGCATCCTCGTACACTAGAGGCTTTCGACTAGTAGTGAGGGTGTAATATGAAAAGTGGGAAGACTATACCTTCTAGTTACAGAGTAAAAAACAGAAATATTCATATAATAATAAATGTTAGATTCATAGAAATAATGAAAACAATACATAACAGTAGAAAAACTGAACAATAAATTCAACATAATTATCCAAAAAACAAGAAAGGAATAATATAATGTTTTGATAGAATGTAACTAAATTTCATCCTATATGTAATTAAAATAAAAGACTAAAATACTTGAAACACCCTGGTCATGAACTCCTAGTCTATCTCATATCCAAACTCCCGTCCATCTAGAAATAAATAACCAACATTAAGGTTCATTTCCCTTGTCCAATCAGTCATCTGTATAGTCTTCTTGGTTACCAAATAGTGGCCTAAATGGGGTGTGGCTAAAAATTAGTAGGTCAACACCACCATGTATAAACATAACCATTATGATAATAATTTCATTAAATAATGAAATAAAATTGTGTTTCAATTAATTAAACAAAAATTACTCATTAAATTTAATTGTCCTTATTCTAGAATATCTCTTAGAATGTCTCCATGTCATGCCAACCATAAATATATGAGCATGGTAAATCATAACCTACATTGGCATAATGATAAAATATCTCTGAGCATATCTCACAACCATGCCATCTATAAACATATATACATGGTAATAATTTATGAACATTTGTCCAATACCAATATATAAGCATTTACACAATAAAAGAGATCCATTCTTGGTATATACACATTAAAAAGTTTATCAGGTCTAATCTCAGTATATAATCATTTCATCATTTGTAACTATATATCTCTCTATATATAAGAAATATACCATTTATCATGTCCAATCATAGTACATAAGCATTACAATATTAATCTATAGGAATATCTCACCATATAATAAAAACAGCATGTATTATGGAAAATCCCCTTATATAAGAATTACAATATTTAGAACTATGAGTCCTAAAAAATTGATATCACAATATCACATCATAATGATCAATGGTTAATAGTGAAAATCGTCATTTATCTATCAATTACACATTTCATTTTTCATTTGGTCATAGACCAATAATAGGGTAGTCATTTCAATAACCAATCCAAGCTAAGGTGAACCTATACCATGTAATCCCCAAATCCCTTATCATTCTAAAGAGAAATTAGTATATTAGTAAAATCATTAAAAATTAAGGTTTCGATCACCCAAATGGTAGCCACAATCCATGTCACAAAAATAGATCCAATGGGATACCATAGAATAACCCATTTCATCATTTAATTTATTAAGAGCAGGTTATGTTGCTGAAATTGAAATATTTCAGATATATTATAATTAAATATATATTATTGTTAATGTTTAGACCACCTACCTTTAAATGGAAATAAAAAAACAATTTTAACAGTGTTTAACAATAAGTTCAATGGTTAAGATAAAGGCAAGAAGGATCCTATATCATAACTGATCATGAACAAAACCAACCACAACCATGGTTAATAGATTACACCACCCTAAAATAGAAAAATATACGTGGAAGGGAAAACCAAATCCAATGACACAATGGGGATCAAAAACAATAATCAGGAATTTGTAAAGGATGATAGTTCTACAAACTTTCTTGGGGAACCATCATAGGTCGAGAGGAGAAAGGTAAAAAAGAAGGGGAATGCGAAAATATCCACAAGAAAGTTTTAGAAAAATATTTCATTGAAAATTAAATGGCATGTAATTCATGTACAATAGTGTCTTTATTTATATAGTGATATTAAGAATATCAAGTCATCTTAGGTTAATATTTATCCTGATCAAATATTATATAATGTGTAAATTTATTTCAGGGCATGTATTCTTTTCATGTTATGTATTAGTTCAAGGTATGTAACCATTAATGACATGTGTCTGGAGAAATTTACACATGATTAAATAATATTACAAAGAGTATAATTATTCTCTAGAAATATTCCTAACGAATTTAATTCAATAAGATCCAAAATACCTCTAAATTATTCTCAAAAAACTGAAACTATCATGAACCATTGAAACCACAACATCCAGATTAAATTTATTAAAAAAAATATACAACTTTGAACATTAGATAATTTTCAGCAAGAAATTCTCACAATATATGAAAAAGACTCGACTACTGAGGCTCAAATGAAAAATCAATGATGGATTTATTAAGAAAAATAATGGATTTTATTGCCTTCCAACTATATAACAACTCATCCTTGAGATTTACTAACTATCACAATGGGGTCTATGTGAACAAGCCTATCCAATGTGACCATATATTAGACTCTATCTCCAAGGTATCATCCTGAAAACACCCATGCTTCCACTATAACTGAAACCATATTATCACCCTACCCCATAGATACATCTCAATAGGGTCCATAATCAGTATCAAATTTATAACACCGTGCGATTTTATGAAAAATA
Source organism: Viscum album (assembly GCA_963277665.1). NCBI lineage: Eukaryota > Viridiplantae > Streptophyta > Magnoliopsida > Santalales > Viscaceae > Viscum > Viscum album. Next base: position 1,223,040,726 of record OY728139.1, on the reverse strand, counting down.
TTATTTTTAATTTCATTAATGTCTTGTGTTATACGCTACACCAAAAGGAGCCTTCACAACACACATCTCTGACCTAGCTTGAATTACACGCAATCGCGACCTTCCACGATAGTGTGTGTTATACGCAACACCAAGTTTCGCTAAACAACGATATGCTATTAAGATAGTATTAAAACTAGCCGTTATGAATAGTAATAACCACTTTTTGAAATTTTTGAAATTTTATTTTCCAAAATGGACTTCAATTATGGATTCGGAGTATCGAATTTAGCCTAAGGTGAAATTTTGGTACTTTTCGGATAACTTTCATATTCTGATGAATAGTGAAAATTACTAAATTTTAATTAAAAACAACTTTTTTAATCGAAAAAATTAATAGTGATAAATTATTAATTTTAGTGGTTTTAAAGTATATTTAGAATATATTTTTACAATTTAATACAATGTTGGTCATTGGATGTAATTTCACATTTAAACCAGTTATAAACAAGTGTCAATCTTTTGATAGTTATTATATTTTAAAAACACGCTATTTGTTGTGACAGCGGAAATTAATTATAAAATTAATTAATGCAACTTATATGTTGGGAATTTTGTAAAATAGAAATCATTTTTGAATTCGGAATATCAATTATAGCTTAGGGTAAAATTTTGGCATTTTTTTGAAAAACATCAATTTTTGATAAATAGTGAAACCACAAAGTGGTAGGTTAAAAACTGAATTTCGCATAAAACTTAATTTTACCGCTTCTGTGAATGGAATTTCGAAAATCCGACAGACACGGTTAATATCAAGGACTAAAATGTGGTTCAATGAGAATAAAATAATTTTTGGTGAATAGTAACTTTTTACTTTTTTTGCCACGGTTAAAAGTAAATAGGGTAACTAAGGGTAAATATGATATTACAATTACCCTAAAACATGTCCTTATTCTATTGGATAAGTTTAATTCGACCAAAAACAACCTTATGAATATAATATGACCATTTAGGTCCACTTGGATTAGATTATGACATTTAATATTATTTTATTTAATGAATAGTGAAAATAGTTAAAATCAATGTTTAATAACTAAAATATTTTTAATATTAGTTTATACATAAGATAAATTAGATTATAAATATTAATTAGAAAGATAAAAGGATTTCCTATATAATGGTATTTTATTTGTAACTTTTAGACATTAAATAATTTAATTTATTTATGACACAATGATGATGCAGTAATTATCTTATTAATGAAATATTGACATAATTGATGTTATAAACACCAAAATAAATGTAATTTGAGACTTTTTATAAATTCCACTAATTTTATAGGTTACTATGATATATTATTGTTGATTTAATAAACTTGGTTCGAACATATAATTCTTTTATGACTTTCAAAAAAATCATATATCAAATAGTGTCAAAATTGACAAAAATTAGTTTTTAAATAAAATATTATATTATTAATTGTTATTGTATTCCTAAAAATATAAGGTTCGTCCAAATTACTTAGATAAGGATATATATATTAATAATAAACAACTTGGGGTTCGTTTGGCATGTTATAGTAAGTGTATTAACCATATAATGTAAGAAAACAAAAAGTCACGGTAAAAGTTAAATTATTTAACTTAGAGTTAAATCTAATTGATAAGGTTAAAATAATAACCTAAATTTGTCTAAATCCTATTGGTTGACAGGATTTCGACCCATCCCCAAATTACCTTCGAAATAAGACCCTTTGGAACCATTATAAACCGATTTTGACTTTAATATGAAATAATATTTTGAGATATTCCAAAGGTGCCCCTCTCCTCCCTTATAAAAGGACACCTCCTCCCCCTCCTCCTCACACCAATTGGAGCACTCATGCTCAGACAACCCCTGCCCAAATACCTTCTCCACGTACCTAGAATAATCCTAGAGGTCCTGGTCTTCTTCAAAGACCAATCTTAGTTCCCTACGTGGAGGATTCAAAGAGGCGTTTCAAAGAAGAGGTAATATCCATTACCGATCGTTTCAATTTCTTTCTTCTTCAACATCTTCTTATTTAGTTGTTTCATGATAAAGTAATAACATCAGTATTAATTACATACTGATATGTTATTATAAATATGAAACAACCCTAATTCACCTTCTATCCATCCTACGGAAAAAGGAAATCATCGCGCGTGTGTACGTACGGAATACCGTCTCCACGCCGTGGTGTAATCTATTTTCCGCCACCACCTTAATTGGATGGGTATAATGGTGTTATGAGTAACTATATATGATTATTATAAAGTGATATTGATACTGAAATAGTATACATACACTTCAACACAATTCCACGACCATGGGAATGATATCATCGCTCGTGCGTACGTACGGACTACTGTCTCCACGACGCGATGAGATTCATTCTCAATGATTAACCATTCATGAATGATTATAAAATATATATAATAAGTACTAATGAAATATATGACATAATAATGATACTGGATTTATGTATATTTATATATATGTCATCTACTTAATTCCATTCAATTCAATAAGGAAACGAAAACATCGTTCATGCTTACGTACGGACTACCGTCTCCATGAACGGTGTATTTCATTCCATTTATCGATATATTATATATATATATATATTCTGAATATATATTATATATAAATCATGTTTTACATTCTGGATATAAGTAATCATGATCCATGTAATCATATTAATAATTACAGGTTAAAAACACGAACGACAAATGAGACGATTTTACCCAAAACGCTACTTTAACATGAATTTACAAAATAACGGGTAATATAAAGTCATAAGTGGACCATATATGATATAATAACAATGAATATCATTCTTGAATAAGTCAATAACATGATTTAAATCATTATACAGGAGGTTCGGACACTTACGAAGCAAATCGGACCTAAGGTAAGGGAAATATCACAATCTCATTTTTATCCGAGATTGTTTATACGTAAGTATTTACTGGGGTGTATTTTATCATCCACATCCATGTTTCCTCAATATGTAATATTATTTCCATTCACATACAATTTTTTAAATCCTATTTTACCCTTAGGTGAGTTTTTAGTAAAATATATGAAAGGAATCTTTTGTCGTTTTTCATACGTGGTACTTTTTTGACTTTTCCGACAAAAGTACGAGAAGAATGTTTTTTAACTTATATGGCATGAATGGATTTTTAAAACATTATTTCCAAGAAGCTTCCTTTACAAGTTTTCATGTTTATTTTTAATCAACTTCTTTTAGTTTAAAATTGTATGACATGTTAAAAAGGAAAATTGTTTTTGAAGTAGAAAGGATATTTTCCTCAAGAATGAAGTTCAAGTGTTTTATCAAAATTATTTTCCATCTAAGATAATAAAGGGTTCTGTTTTTATCCCTATTATTACATTGATTTGATTATGATATTTTTATGAATTCATTTATCGTATATGAATTTTTTTATGATGTCATGATGTTAAAGATTTCCATTTTTATTACATGGGTTATGTAATGATGTATGATTTATGATTTTGTGGCACACATAAGAATGGTATCATTATGAGATGGGTGGGACCTATATCTCCCTCCAATGCATTGGGTAAAGATTTTATATCTCATGAGATAGACATGGATGGAACGGTAGGTTATACCGGTTCAGTGAAACAGGACTGAAACAAGGGTTACTCGATTCAGAAATGGACTTGGTCCACTAAGATAGTCTTGGCAATGAGTCTTGACTAATAAGATATGATTCTCTATGATTATGTGTGTATGCCGCAAAGTTTCATGTTTTAATTTATGATTATTGTGATTACATTTCACTGCCATGATTTATCCCATGTTATGAAATTATGCTCTCTTTTGCAGGTTAAGATTTCCAAAATGTTATGTTCTATTGAATATGATGTGATTGATATTTCTGTTGTTTACCCTTACTGAGCATTTGAGATCACCCTTTTATGTTTTATTTTCCCCAGGATATAAAGAATGGTTTTAGGTAAAAAAAGGTAAGATATTTATAGGATATGTTGAAGATCTTTCACAACGATTAGAAGATTATATTCCGAGTTTCCAAAGACACTAAACTATTACGATCCTTGTGTGTGTGTTTTTGTTATGTACTAAATATTCCGTAAAAGTACTGTAATGTCCATGTACGTCAGGATTTGGGTCTCTACAGTTGGTATCAGAGGAAAGGTTTAGTCAACCTTTGGAAACTAGGATGTGAGAAAGTTAGTGAGATCCCTAGAGATATTTCTAAGGTATGTCTAGGGATGTCCCTAAGGATAAGTATACGTATAGGATATAGTCCTAGAACTACGGTAACGATCATAGAATTAAACCTAAGATGTTAGATATTAAGGGTACTCCCCCTTTTATTATGTTGTTTTCCCTAGCATGATTTTGGCCTCTCACACTATTCTTTTTGGGTTTTAGAAAATGGCTGGAAACAAGATGATTCACGATAATGGAGGATATGATGCACAATGGAATGATATTCTTCATGAGAAACCAAATGAAATGGGATTTGGAAGTCCAAAAATCATTATTATGACGAATCAGAAATCTCATAATATGATCAATAAAGTAAAATTTGGTAAGTTTTCTGACTCGACTAATAAGAGAAAGATGGAGTTTCATGATGATCATAGAGGAAAGAAAGTTCAATTTCCCCTATGTAAATCAGGTGGGAAGAGGCATCAAGGAGAATGTTTCAAAGGAACTGGAAGATGCTTTGGGTGTGGAAAAGGACACAAAGACAGTAAGTGCAAAGGAAAAGGTTCAGTTAACACCAGGGATGAGGATAATGGTATTGTTATGACATCACCAATGGTTAAATGTTTTAAATGTGGAATGTATGGGCATTATGCAAACCAATGCCCTAAGGGAAAGTCTCATGAAGAAAATCATCATGGTCGTATGGGTAGTATTTATGTGGATGATGATGAAGAGACTAAAAATGATAAGTGAGATGAAAGAATTGTTGAAGCTCGGTCAATGGTTTAAGAATGTAGTGGAATTATTACATGTTTATCATGTGTAATGTTGTATAAGTAATCTCATGCTACTATGGAATAAAGAGACATATAAGGATTGTTACATTGTTGTCTTTCCTTGAGTTTTGAAAGTGTATGATTAATGTTACCAGTATCCATGAAAGGTTATTCAGTTATTTTTTGGAATGTAGATGATATGCACATAATGAAGGGATAAGGAGAAAATGAAATGTTTGACAGTATTCATGAGCTCATGATTGATATAAGGACTAAGTTATATCATTGTTTGAGTATATAGAGTTTTGAGGATTTTGGTATGTGGAAGGTGTTAACTTTTAACTGCATTCATGTTTTCACTAAGTTATTCAAGAGAATACATGATTAAGGACTTTGAATGTTTGGAATGTGACCAACAACATATATCTTATGATATATGGGGATAAACGATGGTATTAAATCTCTGAGAGTGGACTGCAGTATTCTGGATAAGCCTAAATATTAGAATGGATTATGTTGGACATGAGTTAGTATTGTTTAAGGATATAAGATTTTCGATATTGTTGATGGGATGTTATAGTAATGTAGTTTTAGAAAAAGGACAACCTGCAGGACGGGCGACAACCCATCGCGTTGGACACGGATGTGGGAATCGAACCCACAACCGACGTGCGACTGGCCTTTATCATCTACCACTGGCCTACAGGAAGTCCCTGTTTAGTAGAAACTAGTTCTATTATATTAAGAAGTATGATGTATGAAGTATAAGTCCATTTTAGGAACCATGTATGATTAATCTCACTATAGAATGACTTATGTATATTAAATAACTTTTGCTAACCTTTTGTTTGAGACAGATGGAATGACCCGTCATTCTATCACATGATCTGCTAACACATCACGAATGACAAATTCAACATCATTTCTTTAAGAGATGAAGCGGAAATTGTTCAAGGCACGAACAACGGTGAGATTGTACCAAAATAAAGTAAGTAATTATTCTAACTCAAATTCTTCAACTTTAGGGAAACGATCTTGAAAACCAAAAATGTTGTCCTAGTTCTCTTATATCTGATTAATCAGATGGTACCTTAGATCGTCACAAATTTCTGGATTTGTGATTTCTAGCTTTTCCATAGCCATGTTCTCTACCACTCTCCATCAGAACATGATGGTTAGATTTCTCTTCCATATCCATATTTTCACCTATGTGGAAACCCAGTGATTAGTTTATTTGGGTAACCGTTACGTTTCATAATTTTGTTTTTAAAGATTGGTTTTGGTATTCCTTTTTACGATGTGGGTTTCTATTAAAGAAACTTTCGAATAGTAAACCATTTATAACCCCGACAAATTTCGAGGGCGAAATTCATTTTAAGGGGGGTAGAATGTAACACCGCGAGATATTATGAAAAATATTTTTTTTAATTTCATTAATGTCTTGTGTTATACGCTAAACCAAAAGGAGCTTTCACAACACACATCTCTGACCTGGCTTGAATTACACGCAATCGCGACCTTCCACGATAGCGTGTGTTGTACGCAACACCATGTTTCGCTAAACAACGATATGCAATTAAGATATTATTAAAACTAGCCGTTATGAATAGTAATAACCACTTTTTGAAATTTTGTAAATTTTATTTTTCAAAATGGACTTCATTTATGGATTCGGAGTATCGAATTTAGCCTAAGGTGAAATTTTGGTACTTTTCAGATAACTTTCATATTCTGATGAATAGTGAAAATTACAAAATTTTAATTAAAAACAAGTTTTTTAATCGAAATAATTAATATTGATAAATTATTAATTTGAGTGGTTTTAAAGTATATTTATAATATATTTTTACAATTTAATACAATGTTGGTCATTGGATTTAATTTCACATTTAAACCAGTTATAAACAAGTGTCAATCTTTTGATAGTTATTTTCTTTTAAAAACACGCTATTTGTTGTGACAGCGGAAATTAATTATAAAATTAATTAATGCAACTTATATGTTGGGTATTTTGTAAAATATAAATCATTTTTTAATTCGGAATATCAATTATAGCTTAGGGTGAAATTTTGGCATTTTTCTGAAAAACATCAATTTTTGATGAATAGTGAAACCACTAAGTGGTAGGTTAAAAACGGAATTTTGCATAAAACATAATTTTAGCGCTTCTGTGAATGAAATTTCAAAAATCCAACAGACACGGTTAATATCAAGAACTAAAATTTGGTTCAATGAGATGAAAATAATTTTTGGTGAATAGTAACTTTTTACTTTTTTTACCACGGTTAAAAGTAAATAGGGTAACTAAGGGTAAATATGATATTACTATTACCGTAACACATGTCCTAATTCTATTGGATAAGTGAAATTCGACCAAAAACAACCTTATGAATATAATATGACCATTTAGGTCCACTTGGATTAGATTATGACATTTAATATAATTTTAATTAATGAATAGTGAAAATAGTTAAAATCAAAGTTTAATAACTAAAACATTTTTAATATTGGTTTATACATAAGATAAATTCTATTATAAATATTCATTAGAAAGCTAAAAAGATTTCCTATATAATGGTATTTTATTTGTAATTTTTAGACGTTATATATTTTAATTTATTTATGACACAATGATGATGCAGTAATTATCTTATTAATAAAATATTGACATAATTGATGTTATAAACACCAAAATAAATGTAATTTGAGCCTTTTTCTGAATTCCACTAATTTTCTAGGTTACTATGATATATTAGTGTTGATGTAATCAACTTGGTTAGGACATATAATTCTGTTATGACTTTCAAAAAAATCATATATCAAATAGTGTCAAAATTGACACAAAATAGTTTTTAAATAAAATATTATATTATTAATTGTTATTTTATTCCTAAAAATATATGGTTCGGCCAAATGACTTAGATAAGGATATATATATTAATAATAAAAAACTTGGGGTTCGTTTGGCATGTTATAGTAAGTGTATTAACCATATAATGTATGAAAACAAAAAGCCACGGTAAAAGTTAAATTATTTAACTTAGAGTTAAATCTAATTGATAAGGTTAAAAAATAACCTAAACTTATCTAAATCCTATTTGTTGATAGTATTTCGACCCATACCCACTTTACCTTATAAATAAGACCCTTTGGAACCATTATAAACCGATTTTCACTTTAATATAAAATAATATTTTGAGATATTCCTAAGGTGCCCCTCTCCTCCCTTATAAAAGGACACCTCCTCCCCCTCCTCCTCACACAAATTGGAGCACTCAAGCTCAGCCAAACCCTGACAAAATACCTTATCCACTTCCCTAGAATAATCCTAGAGGTCCTGGTATTCTTCAAAGACCAATCTTAGTTCTCTAAGTGGAGGATTCAAAGAGGCGTTTCAAAGAAGAGGTAATATCCATTACTGATCTTTTCAATTTCTTTCTTCTTCAACTTATTCTTCTTTAGTTGTTTCATGATAAAGTAATAAGATAAGTATTACTTACATACTGATATGTTATTATAAATATGAAACAACCCTAATTCACCTTCTATCCATCCTACGGAAAAAGGAAATCACCGCGCGTGCGTACGTACGGAATACCGTCTCCACGCCGTGGTGTAATCTATTTTCTGCCACCACCTTAATTGGATGGGTATAATGGTGTAATGAGTAACTATATATGATTATTATAAAGTGATATTGATACTGAAATAGTATACATACACTTCAACACAATTCCACGACCATGGGAACGATATCATCGCTCGTGCGTACGTACGGACTACCGTCTCCACGACGCGATGAGATTCATTCTCAATGATTAACCATTCATGAATGATTATAAAATATATATAATAAGTACTAATGAAATATATTACATAATAATGATACTGGATTTATGTATATTTATATGTATGTCATCTACTTAATTCCATTCAATTCAATAAGGAAACGAAAACAACGTTCATGCGTACGTACGGACTACCGTCTCCATGAACGGTGTATTTCATTCCATTTATCGATATATTATATATATATATATTCTGAATATATATTATATATAAATCATATTTTATATTCTGGATATAAGTAATCATGATCCAAGTAATCATATTAATAATTACAGGTTAAAAACACGAACGACAAATGAGACGATTTTACCCAAAACTTTACTTTAACATGAATTTACAAAATAACGGGTAATATAAAGTCATAAGTGGACCATATATGACATAATAACAATGAATATCATTCTGGAATAAGTCAATAACATGATTTAAATCATTATACAGGAGGTTCAGACACTTACGAAGCAAATCAGACTTAAGGTAAGGGAAATATCAGAATCTCATTTTTATCCGAGATTGTTTATACGTAAGTATTTACTAGGGTGTATTTTATCATCCACATCCATGTTTACACAATATGTAATATTATTTATATTCACCTACAATTTTTTAAATGCTATTTTACCCTTAGGTGAGTTTTTAGTAAAAGATATGAAAGGAATCTTTTGTCGTTTTTCATACGAGGTACTTTTTTGACTTTTCCGACAAAAGTACGAGAAGAATGTTTTTTTAACTTATACGGCATGAATGGATTTTTAAAACATTATTTCCAAGAATCTTCCTTTACAAGTTTTCAAGTTTATTTTTAATCAACTTCTTTTAGTTTAAAATTGTATGACATGTTAAGAAAGGAAAAGTGTTTTTGAAGTAGAAAGGATATTTTCCTCAAGAATGAAGTTCAAGTGTTTTATCAAAGTTATTTTCCATCTAAGATAATAAAGGGTTCTGTTTTTATCCCTATTATTACATTGATTTGATTATGATATTTTTATGAATTCCTTTATTGTATATGAATTGTTTTATGATGTCATGATGTTAAAGATTCCCATTTTTATTACATGGGTTATGTAATGATGTATGATTTATGATTTTGTGGCACACATAAGAATGATATCATTATGAGATGAGTGGGACCTATATCTCCCTCCAATGCATTGGGTAAAGATTTTATATCTCATGAGATAGACATGGCTGGAACGGTAGGTTATACCGGTTCAGTGAAACAGGATTGAAACGAGGGTTACTCGATTCAGAAATGGACTTTGTCCACTAAGATAGTCTTGGCAATGAGTCTTGACTAATAAGATATGATTCTCTATGATTATGTGTGTATGGCGCAAAGTTTCATGTTTTATGTTATGATTATTGTGATTACATTTCACTTCCATGATTTATCCCATGTTATGAAATTATGCTCTCTTTTGCAGGTTAAGATTTCCAAAATGTTATGTTCTTTTGAATATGATGCGATTGATATTTCTGTTGTTTACCCTTACTGAGCATTTGAGCTCACCCTTTTATGTTTTCTTTTCCCCAGGATATAAAGAAAGGTTTTAGGTAAAAAAATGGAAGATCTTTATGGGAGATGTTGAAGATCTTTCACCACGATTAGAAGATTATATTCTGAGTTTCCGAAGACACTAAACTATTACGATCCTTGTGTGTGTGTTTTTGTTATGTACTAAGTATTCCGCAAAAGTAATCTAATGTCCATGTACGTCAGGCTTCGGGTCTCTACAAAATTCACCTAATAAGACGCATCAATTCTAATCTTGATGTTTAGTACATCTAGAACATGATAATAATATTAATGATATCTATAATGGTTCAACACATGAAACACATTGTGTATAGAACAATAGAATTATTGAAGGGATAATTCTTAATCCACTAGACGGAACCTATCCACTATTTCAAATGGCCTGAAAAACCCATGTTCTATCATTACCTATTTCCTGATATGACATTTCACCAACCTAGGAGACCCATGAAGAATATCACCATCACCAACAATAGACACCTTAGGTCATCTACGTTGGTCAGAAAATGATTTATTTATCCCATTTATGGTAACCAAACACCTTTTTATCAACTATGAATTCTCAGATCACTAGTGTAATGTGGGGTTTTCCCAACACTTACATACCAACGGTTTCATAAAACCGTTGGTAAATAAGGGTTTTACCAACAATTTTAGGAAACCGTTGGTAAATTACCTCCTAAGTAACCTTTAACAATGGTTTAAATATAATAATTGGTAAATGGATGGCTTAGGGGACCTATTTCCAATGATTCTAAGGAACCATTGGTATATGTGTGGCCCTAATAAATTTACCAACAATATTTAAAAACTTTTGGTAAAGTATTACCCCAAAATTAACAGTAGCCCCTCCTCTCCCCCATTCGCGAGGCATAACCCTAAACCGGAGCACTTCCCGCAAATTTGCAGTATCCCCCTCTCTCTCATCGATCTAGGAGATCCTTCGTCTTCCCCTTCATCCATCCCATCAAATATGCTGAATCATTTACAGAATCTCCATCTGACCTATCCCTAATTAGGTATTTTCTTAAGTTGTACCTTATTTTTATTGAAATTTATCTAATAGTTTAGTTTTTTTTTATTTTGAAGTGTATATGTTTTTGTTTTTGTTTTTATTTGTCCTATAATTTCTTTATTGGAATGCATTTATTAATTAAATCGTTAATCCTCCATCAAATATGAAGGGATTTTTTCTCTATAACCATAGAAAACCCTTTTATATTTTTAAGTTATCACTTTAATTTATCATATAATTATATTAAAATGTTATATAAATAGACTAGATAGTTATAGATATCTTGGTGGTAACCTACATGAATTGTAGCTCACACAGTGTTCGAGATGCCATTGGGTACCTGGATAAACTACATGATTATATGTTTAAATAAGGGGAATCACCATATTTCAGATGCATGACTACTCACATGACATAGGATGGAGCATGCAGTAGATGATTGAGTTTTTTCTTAAGAAGCATGGTCGAATAATAGTATTTATTGAGCCTCTTGTATAGTACTACTTCCTACTAGTTGTAACTATGTTTTTCTTATTGAAACATGACATACATTACCATCATTCGGTTTATGATTCTATTTAGTTGGTAATATTGATTTGGTTATTTTCATCCATTTCCAATATTTTCCCATTATGATATTTCTTCCAATTTTTAACTGATAATAATTAAATTGATTAACTCATCCCAGACACACCAAAGGCTCTCACTATTATTCAATACCATTTGGAATTTTTATAGATGTGCTTCAGGCCAAGTGGCCATCTGGGTTCGGGTCACTAATGAATGGAATCCTGGTTTGGGATGTCACAATTCCTAGATATCCTTTTTATAGGTGTTTCTAAATAAGAAATTTATTGAATGAACCTGCTTGTAAAGACTTCTAAATTCTGTGGATGGTTCTTTATTAATATATGGTATTTTTACGAGTCCTCCGTTTCTAACGACGCTTGATTCTGAGGCCCAGTGTGCCCGGAATCAATTTATGATGTTTTGATCAGGTACGTTTAGTAAACATACGAGAAGAATTTTCTATCTTTTGAACCAGTGCTCAGAACTAAAATCTGAGGGAACCGTTGAACTCACAATGTTGGTGATTCCTTAGTGAGACCATCACCGCTGTTGCATTTTAACGATAATGTGAGTTAGTTTTTGGGGGTTTTAATTAAATTGAATAAAAATAAAGTATTAACATTATTTTTATTTGGGGTGGTTAAAACCTCCAAGTTGAGGTTAGTGGTGGGGGATACCACACCATAACCTCCAATGAGTGTTTATGGTTGTGGGTCCCACCCTCACATAACCTCCCCTGGGAGGATTTTATTTACTGGGGCCCACCCAAACCTCTTAACCCCTTAACTTCCCATAAAGGAGGGTGAAACTCTTCTCCTTCCCCCATTTTAATGTTCCAACTCTGTCAAAATTAATTAATTAAACCTTTACAACTAATTAATTGAATCCTTTTGAATTCACACAAACCAATAAATTATGGGTCTGGATTTTATTTTATTTTGGTTTGAATAATCATTTATTCGGAGAATTAAGGAGTGGATGAGTTCTTGGACAATGACATCTTCCAACAACGAATGCCCCCTTTCCATCGAAGAACGACAAACACCATCTCAGATCTTCGACTGAGCCAATGGATAAGAAGACGACCGCGAAGAACGTCAACGATACTTCTTCCACGGATGCATTCTGACGTCGACGAATTGATGTCCTCCTTTCCTCTCTTTCCATCTTCATCGAACAAAAAATAAGAGGTAGGGTATTTGTGATGTTTTTTACTTGTTCTTTGTTGTTCTAATTTTGGAATGTGATTTGTCATTTTTTAACATCATAACGATGAGGGCTCGGACCGCACGAACAAGGCCCCACCCTCCCCCCTTTGATTACCCTTGTTTTTCGACGATATAGGCGGAGCAACAGCGGCCGACATCTGGCCGGCCGTGAAGAAAACTGGTTGTGCAAGCCTGCCAGGTCACCAAGAGGGTGAGGCACCGGTGTGCCATGCGGAAGGAGAGATGTAACCATGATGGACCGCGAGAGAGGCACATGGCACCGTTGCGCCGCGTGGAGGCCAGTAGAGGGTCGCGACTGGGGTGGGCCGCAGCAGAGGGACGCAGCGCTGTCGCGCCGCACCGGTGGAGCGGAACTGGCTGGTTGATCGGCTTGCCAGACATGGCAGGACCACCTGGGTCCCATGGAAAACTGAACTGGCACCTAGCGCTGGTTGGGTTCGGAAGTAGGGTTGAAACCCCCCATGCGTGGCCAGCCGGGGGGCCACACATGCCCCCCGGCCGGGCCAACCTCAGCCATGCCACCCACGGTCGGGCCGCACCCTCTGGTCAGGCCTCTTCCTCGGACTGGGTCAGACCACAGAATATATAAGGCCCCTCCCTTAAACATATCTTAATATTGAATTAAATGAATAATTCACATTGAGGATCTTTTCAGGTTTAGAGTTTTAGAGAATTAGAACATAAGTACTACATCTCAAAATATTACAAAGTAGACACTTCTACTATGTTTCCATGGAATAAAAAAAATCTCTTAAAACGAAACATGTCTAGTTCCATGTTTTATATAGCCTGACTTTCCCTTGATCCCATCCTTGACCCTATTCCACATTAGGACCTATGAATAACAATTCAAAAAAACTTGGGGTGAGCATAAAGAGCTCAGCAAGGGATACACAAAGAATGAAAACTGTTAGTTTATGAAAACAACAAGTATACTATGTATACTTTATCAAAGTAATACTTTTCACCTTTATGAAGTAGTAAAAACACTTCACTGAATAAAAGATCATTACTTATCCTTTTGTAACCAAAAGATTACCATAAAACCCACAAAAGATCACATAACATATAAAGGTTACTTAGGACATAAACATACTTAAGTGGAATAACCATACGGTCGACTTCCACACATATCACTTAATGGAATATCCATACGGCCAACTTCCATACATAATTAATGGAATAGCCATACGGCCGACTTCCATACCCAATGCATTGGAGGTTATAACGTAACCACCCGTCCTGGTATTCACGACACCACCCGTCATATGGTTTATCACGTAACCACCCGTAAAATGTCCAAGTACCAAAATAAAATCATAAAACATAAAACCAATATAACGGAATGATAACTTTTCCACATTTCAATTACAGTATATCATTTAAATATATTGAAAAAATAGAAACCTTTATCAAAACCATTTTCAATACCAAAATACATAAAAGAGTTTATGGTATTTATTTTATTTTAAAAACATTACGGCTTGTTGAGGAAGCCAAAGACCAAATAATACTCGCGGCGGCAGAAAAGGTGGTTGTCACCACGTACGTCAAAAGAAACATTCCTTTTTTTCATTTAGTAAAACGCTTCATAGAAAAATATTCCTTTTGTATAAAAGTAAAAGTCAAAGGGGTTTATACACCGTATAAAAGATAGTTGTGTATAAAACGAAATATGCCTCAATGAAATGAGATTGAGACGAAGTCCCTTACCTTGGGTCCGACTTGACTCGATCGTTCTTTAATGTCCTGAATAATAAACTTGAGTTAATTTCTACTTTCTTGAGAACCTTTTTCAAGATTATTATTCCTTTTATATCACTTATTTCCATGTTATAAACATTATGTAATCATTAAGTTAATAATGTTTGTTTTGTCGATATTTGGTTCTTAAGTCGAAAGTGGACTTCTTACAATTAGATGTTGTTCGTGTGGTCAAAGGTTCTTTATATCCAGAATGAAATTCCTGATTTGGATTTCATATATATCATATATATCTATCATATACATGTATTGATAATATCACATAATCATTTAGAGTTATGAAATGAAATGCACCGTTCATGGAGACGGTAAGACGTACGTACGCATGAACGCTACTTTCATTTCTCTGTCATATTAATGGAATTAAAACCAAATTAGAGGTATGTATATTTTAATTCCAGAATTATATTAATCATTTATATGTAACATACATCATATATATCCATTATATATATGTACTTATAATAGTATATTACATTTGGGGATAAGAAATGAAATGCACCGTTCATGGCGACGGTAAGCCGTACATACACAAGAACGCTACTTTCATTTCTATCTCATAATTTAATGGGAAGAAATAATAATGATATAGAAGTATATTATAATTACAGTATAACATCATATATAATAACTTTTAATCCATCCATTATACATCCCACATGTGGCATAACGAATCAAATCACCTTGAGGGGGTGGTAGTCCGCACTTCCTAAAATGAAATTATCATGTTTACCCACAATGGAAACCATAAAGGTATACCACAAATGAAAAATACAGAAGCATAAGGGAAACATAAACATAATATATATCATATATAAATAGAGTGAAATCTTAATGGCACCATTAATGGTGTTTTAAAAGAAGATTGAACAATCATCATTTCGTGAGGCAGAAATTCGCCAACCACAGAAACAATATGTTCTTTAACCATTAGATGTAGATGTGTGTAAGTGTAGCTCGAATTATTATTATAACAATATCCTAGTATATTTAATATACTGGAGTGGTTTCAAAATAAATAAATAAAAAGAGTTTAGGGGGTTGGAGAAGCAAAATAAAACAAAACAACACAAGTGAACACATTACCTCAAAATCGGGTAACTCTCTTAGATTTGAGCTCAAAGGTTTCCTTGGGAAGACTTCGGCCCAAGGTGAGGCTTAAATGAGTAAGAGACGGATTCGGAGAGACAAAATGGGCAGGGGTTGGCCAAGCCAAAGGCTTTGGATGTGTGGGTAAAGAGGTAGAGGTGGGGGCCTTTTATAAGAGAAGAGGAGGGGCACTCTTGGAAAGTAAAGTAAAGATACTTTATTTTAAAATGTGTTTCGGATTTTAATGGTCCCAGATTGATTTTTTTCGAGGATAAGATGATAAGGGTTCTAAATCCACCCATACAATAGGTTTTGGACATGTTTATTTCATAGATTTTACATTATCATTTCATTTTATTGAAATCTTTTATTAATGAGGTTATCGCTGCATCATCACGATGTCATAAATACATTAATTTATTTGAAGTCTAAAAATTATAAAAAAACTATAATGATGTAGGAAATCTTTTTAGATTTCTAATGAATATTTATAGTAAAAATTACGACTTGTATAACCCCATGTAAAAATTGTTTTAGTAAAACATCTCATGTTTGTGTTATTTTTACTTTAACATTAAATAAAAAGTTATTTCTGTCATTTCACAACAAAAGTGGCTCCATGGGGTCCCCAAGTTGACCCATGGAATGTATTGGTCGGCCATGACACATCCAAAGAGGGTATGACATGTGTCAAGCTCATCTCATATTATTAAAACATTATTTTAACCTTAAACTACACTAATTACCTCTAAACGCGATTAAGAACTTAAAAGATACTATTCACCAAAAAATTATTTTAATCTCACTGAACCACATTTTACTTCGTAATGACAACCATGTATGTCAGATTTTTGAAAATCAAATCACAGAAGTGACAAAGTTTCATTTAAACGAAAAATCAGTTTCTTTAACTACTACTTAGTGGTTTCACTATTCATCAAAAATTAAAGTTTTTCAGAAAAATACCAAAACTTCACCCTAAGATATATTTGATATTCTGAATTCAAAAATGACATATATATTACAAAATTAAAATCATATAAGTCACATTAATTAATTTAATAATTAATTCCCGCTGTCATGACAAATAGCGTGTTTTTATGAAACAATAAGTATCAAAAGATTGACCCTAGTTTAAGTCCAATTTCAAAGTGAAATTGATTCCAATGACCACCATTGGATTAAATAGTAAAAATATATTCTAATATCACTTTAAAACCAATTCAAAAGATAATCTAATCATATAAATAAATTATATTAAAATGAGGTTTTGAATTAAAATACAACATTTCTTCACTATTCATTAAAAAAATGAACTTTATCGGAAAAATACCAAAAAATTACACAAAGTAAATTTTGATGTCCCGATTCTAAAGAATAGTTTTATTTGGTCTAATATAATGTATAAGAGTGAACAAAACTATATTTAATGACGGTTCTCCATCAAAATGCGATAAGTGAACCTTTAGAGAAAACTAGGGCATATACGCCTAAAATTGAATTCTTTCCGTATTTTAAGCCTTTATCATTTATTAAATAAAAGTAAAAACATTTAAAAAAAATATATAATCATATTTTAGACATTTCTATCCATTCCCGCCAACACAATGGCTATGTGTTAACTACCATTTAAAATAATATTATTTTATTACTAGTGTGCAACAAAAGATTTCAATGAAACTCTTTGTTGTGTATCTGGTACGCTATCGAACATCGAAACCCTTTTAAAGTAAAATTAATATAAGTCGTAAATATTAATAAATATTAAATTTTTTATTCATTATTTACCTGGAATGTTACATCCTTCCACCCTTTTGGGAATTGCATCCTCGCAATTTTATTCACTTAACAAAATAAGTGGGGGTATTTATCCCTCATAGCATTTTCAGATTCCCAAGTTGCCTCTTCAACAATATGGTTTTTCCACAAAACCTTTACCTGGTGAATTACCTTATTTCGCAACACTTGCTCTCTTCGGTCAAGAATCTAGACCGGTTGTTCCTCCTAAGATAGGTTCTCTTCCAGCTGAACTACCTCTGGACTCAAAACATGAGATGGATCTGGCATATACTTTCTCAGCATCGAAACATAAAAAATATTGTGTACCTGAGATAAACTCGGAGGTAATGAAACTCTATATGCAACAGATCCAACTCTCTCCAGAATTTTATATGGTCCAATGAACCTTGGACTCATCTTTCCTTTCTTACCAAATCACATCACACTTCTCCATGGGGAAACCTTGAGAAAAACATGATCACCTACCTCGAAAGATAGATCCTTCCTCTGGTTATCCGCATAACTATTCTGCCTGCTTTGAGCTGTTCTCATGTGTTTCTGAATCAACTGAACTTTTTCTGCCATCTCTTCTACCAATTCTGGTCCCATCAGCTTCCTTTCACCCACTTCATCCCAAAATGCTGGAGTTCGAAACCGCTTCCCATATAATGCCTCAAATGGTGCCATCTATATACTGTAATGAAAACTGTTATTATAAGAAAACTCAACCAAAGAATGATGTTGGTCCCAACTTCCTTGATAATCCATCGGACAAGATCGTAGCATATCCTCCAAGGTCTGAATTGTTCGTTCTGACTACCCATCTGATTGAGGATGAAAAGCTGTACTAAAATTTTATTCAGTACCCAACGACTTTTGATGGCCTTTCCAAAAGTTAGAAGTAAACCTGGGATCACGATTGGACACAATGGAGAGAGGAACTCCATGTAACCTGACTATCTCTTTAAGATACAAACGGGAAAGTTGATCTAGTGAAAAATTATCTCGTATAGCAAGGAAATGAGCAGATTTAGTCAAGCGATCAACAATAACCTAGATTGCATTATTACCTAGAGATGTCCTCGGTAATCCCACAACAAAGTCCATGGATTTGTTTTCCCATTTTCACTCTAGCACTGGTAAAGGCCGAATCATACCTTTCGGTAACTGCCACTCTGCTTTAACCTGCTGACAAGTCAAACACTTCACAGTAAAATCAGCAATATCTCTTTTCATTCCATCCCACCAGTAATACTCTCGCAGATCTCTGTACATCTTAGTACTGCCAGGATGAACTGAAAATGGAGAACTATAAGCTTCACATAACAACTCTCTCTTCAACTGTGAATCACAAGGGACACACAATCTCTTCCCAAATCTCAAAACACAATCATTATCAATGTTGAATTCAGGCAACTTACCCTTCTGAACCAGCTCTAACATTTTCTGCCACTCACTGTCTTCCCTCTGTGCTTGCTTAATTCTGTCTAATAGGGATGATCTCACTGATACCTGAAAAAAAAATAAAAGAACTTCCTGCACCGACAACTTCTATTCCAATATTTATCAAATCAAAAACCAAAGGATCTCATTCCAAACGTAGCATGGTTAATGAAGCATTACTTTTTCGAATCAAAGCATCGACCACTTTATTTGCTTTTCCCGGATGGTAATGAATTGTACAATCAAAATACTTGATTAATTCTATCCATCTCATTTGTCTCGTGTTCAATTCTTTCTGAGTGAATATATACATTAAAATTTTGTGATCGGTATATATTTCACACTTTACTCCATACAAATGATGCCTCCAAATTTTTAAAGCGAAAACAACAGCAGCTAATTCCAAATCATGTGTAGGGTAATTTACCTCATGAGTTTTCAACTGTCTTGAAGAATAAAAATTACCTAATCATTCTACATTAGGACAAAACCAAGTCCTTTCAATGAAGCATCAATGTAGATAACAAACTCACAATTCTTGGAAGGTAGTGCCAAAACTGGAACATTCACCAATCTTCTTTTCAACTCTTGAAAACAATCATCACATTCTTTTGTCCAGATAAACCTAACACCCTTCGAGTTATCTTAGTCATTGGAATAGATAACTGTGAAAAATTTCTAAAAAATCGTCTATAATAGCCTGCCAAACCAAGGAAGCTACGAATCTCAGTTACATTTGTGGGCCTTGGCCAGTTTTCCACAACATTTGTTTTTGCAGGATCAACAGTTATCCCATCTTTAGAAACAATATGACAAAGGAAAGAAATTTGTTGCAACCAAAACTCACACTTGCTGAATTTCCCATACAATTTATTTTCATTTAAGGTTTGTAAAATAACCCTTAAATGTCTTTCATTCTCCTCTTTACTTTTAGAAAACACCAAAATATCATCAATAAAAACAACAAACATTTTCACCTGATACAACTGATCCATCACTGCAGTAAACTACTCAATTATGATTCTAACCATCTCAGTATGCTGATTTGGAAGGTCATTTCCCTCAGTATTCCTTCCCCAAAAAGCTTCTCTGTTTCCTCTACGAAAAACCATTCTTAACACTGAAATACCTTAGGCGAAGCAACATGGTAATCTTCAAATGCTATATCATTTCAGTCATACCATAAATTAACTTATAATTTAACAATTTTCTAACTCCTAAAGTTGTCTAAACCGACCTTTGATACCTACTATAAGGCCCCGGCCTTAAACATATCTTAATTTTGAATTATAATGAATAATTCACATTGAGGATCTTTTCAGGTTTAGAGTTTTAGAGAATTAGAACATAACTACTACATCTCAAAAGATTACAAAGTAGACACTTCTACTATGTTTCCATAGAATAAAAAAAATCTTAAAAAGAAACATGTCTAGTTCCATGTTTTATATAGCATGAATTTCTCTTGATCCCATCATTGACCCTATTCCACATTAGGTCCTGTGAAAAAAATTTCAAAAAAACTTGGGGTGAGCATAAAGAGCTCAGTAAGGGATACACAAATAATGAAAACTGTTAGTTTATCAAAACAACAAGTAAACCATGTATACTTTATCAAAGTAATACTTTTCACCTTTATGAAGTAGTAAAAACTCTTCACTGAATAAAAGATCATTACTTACCCTTTTGTAACAAAAAGATTACCATAAAACCCACAAAAAGATCACATAACATATAAAGGTAACTTGGGACATAAACATACTTAAGTGGAATAACCATACGGTCGACATCCACACATAACACTTAATTGAATAGCCATACGGCCAAATTCCATACATAATTAATGGAATAGCCATACGACCGACTTCCATACCCAATGCATTCGTGGTTATAACGTAACCACCCATCCTGGTATTCACGGCACCACCCGTCATATGGATTATCATGTAACCACCCATAAAATGTCCAAGTACCAATATAAAATCATAAAACATAAAACAAATATAAAGGAATAATAACATTTCCACATTTCAATAACAATATATCATTTAAATATATTGAAAAAATAGACTACTTAATCAAAACCATTTTCAATACCAAAATACATAAAAGAGTATATGGTATTTATTTTATTTTAGAAACATTACGGCTTGTTGAGGAAGCCAAAGACCAAATAATACTTTTGGCGGTGGAAAAGGTCGTTGTCACTGCGTACGTTAAAAGAAACATTCCTTTTTGTCTTTTAGTGAACTGCTTCATAGAAAAAGATTCCTTTTGTATAAAAGTAAAAGTAAAAGGGGTTTATACACTGTATAAAATATAGTTGTGTATAAAACAAAATATGCCTCAATGAAAGGAGATTGAGACGAAGTCCATTACCTCGGGTCCGACTTGACTCGATCATTTTTTAACGTCCTGATTAATAAAATTGAGTTAATTTCTACTTTCTTAAGAACATTTTTCAATCTTATTATTCCTTTTATATCACTTATTTCCATGTTATAAACATTATGTAATCATTAAGTTAATAATGTTTGTTTTTTCGATATTTGGTTCTTAAGTCGAAAGTGGACTTCTTACAATTACATGTTGTTCGTGTGGTCAAAGGTTCTTTATATCCAGAATGAAATTCCTGATTTGGATATCATATATATAATATATATCTACCATATACATGTATTTATAATATCACATAATCATTTATAGGTAAGAAATGAAATGCACTGTTCATGGAGATGGTAAGCCATACGTACACATGAACGCTACTTTCATTTCTATGTCATATTAATGGAATTAAAACTAAATGAGAGGTATGTATATTTTAATTCCAGAATTATATTAATCATTTATATGTAACATACATCATATATATCCATTATATATATGTACTTATAATCTTACTTTTCATTTGGGGATAAGAAATGAAATGCACCGTTCATGGAGACGGTAAGCCGTACTTACGCATGAACACTAATTTAATTTATATCTCATAATTTAATGGGAATAAATAATAATGATATAGAGTTATATTATAATTCCATTATAACATCATATATAATAACTTTAAATCCATCCTTTATACATCCCACATATGGCATAACGAATCAAATCACTTTGCGGGGGCGGTAGTCCGCACTTCCTAAAATGAAATTATCGTGTTTACCCATAATGGAAACCATAAAGGTATACCAGAAATGAAAAATACAGAAGCATAAGGTAAACATAAACATAATATATATCATATATAAATAGAGTGACATCTTACTGGAACCATTAAAGGTGTTAAAATGAAGATTGAATAATCATCGTTTCGTGATGCAGAAATTTGCCAACCATAGAAACAATATGTTCTTTAACCATTAGATGTAGATGTGTGTAAGTATAGCTAGAATGATTATTATAACAAAATCCTAGTATATTTTGATAATGTAGTTGTTACAAAATAAATGAATAAAAAGAGTTTAGGGGGTTGTAGAAGCAAAATAAAACAAAAGAACATAAGTGAACAGATTACCTCAAAATCGGGTAACTCTCTTAGATTTGAGCTCAAAGGCTTCCTTGGGAAGACTTATTCCCAAAGTGAGGCTTCAACGAGTAAGAGAGGGATGTGGAGAGACAAAATGGTCAGGGTTTGGCCGAGCCAAAGGCTTTGGAATTGTGGGTAAAGAGGTAGAGGTGGGGTCCTTTTATCAGAGGAGAGGAGGGGCACTCTTGGAAAGTAAAGAAAAGTTACTTTTTTTGAAATGAGTTTCGGATTTTAATGGTCCCAAATTGATGTGTTTCGAGGATAGGATGATAAGGGTTCACAATACTCCCATACAATAGGTTTTTGACATGTGTAGTTCATAGATTTTACATTATCATTTCATTTTATTTAAATCTTTTATTAATGAGGTAATCGCTACATCATCATGATGTCATAAATACATTAATTTATTTAAAGTATAAAAATTTTAAAAAAATGTCATGATGTAGGAAATCTTTTTAAATTTATAATTAATATTTATAGTCAAAAATATGACTTGTATAAACCCATGTAAAAATTGTTTTAGTAAAACATCTCATGTTTGTGTCATTTTTACTTTAATATTAAATAAAAAGTTATTTATGTCATTTCCCAACCTAACTGGCTCCATGGGGTCCCCAAGTTGACCGATGGATTTTCTTGGTCGGAAATGACACATACAATGAGGGTAGGACATGTGTCAAGCTCATCTCATATTATTAAAACATTATTTTTACCTTAAACTACACTAATTACCTCTAATCGCGATTAAGAACTTAAAAGTTACTATTCACCAAAAAATTATTTTAATCTCATTGAACCACATTTTACTTCTTAATGAAAACCATGTATGCCAGATTTTTTAAAATCAAATCACATATGTGACAAAGTTTCATTTAATGGAAAAATCAGTTTCTTTAACTACCACTTAGTGGTTTCACTATTCATCAAAAATTGAAGTTTTTCAGAAAAATACCAAAACTTCACCCTAATCTATATTTGATATTCTGAATTCAAAAATGATATCTATTTTAAAAAATTATAATCATATAATTCACATTAATTAATTTAATAATTAATTCCTGCTGTCATGACAAATAGCATGTTTTTATGAAACAATAAGTATCAAAAGATTGACACTAGTTTAAGTCCAATTTCAAAGTGAAATTGATTCCAATGACCACCGTTTGATTAAATGGTAAAAATATATTCTAATTTCAATTTAAAACAAATTCAAAAAATAATCTAATAATATAAATAAATTAGATTAAAAAGCGGTTTTGAATTAAAATACA
Organism: Viscum album; assembly: GCA_963277665.1. NCBI lineage: Eukaryota > Viridiplantae > Streptophyta > Magnoliopsida > Santalales > Viscaceae > Viscum > Viscum album. The sequence continues at coordinate 1,223,016,668 of OY728139.1, read as the reverse complement.
ACATTTTTTCACTATTCATTAAAAAAACAAACTTTATCGGAAAAATACCAAAAATTTACACAAAGTAAATTTTGATGTATCTATTCTAAAGAAGAGTTTTATTTGGTTTAATAGAATGTATATGAGTGAACAAAACTATATTTAATGATGGTTCTCCATCAAAAGGCGATAAGTGAACCTTTAGTGAAAACTAGGGCATATACTCCTAAAATTGAACTCTTTATTTATTTTAAGCCTTTATCATTTATTAGATAAAAGCAAAAACATTTAAAAAACATATATAATCATATTTTAGTTATTTCTATCCATTCCCACCAACACAACGGCTATGTGTTAACTACCATTTAAAATAATATAATTTTATTACTAGTGTGCAACGAAAGATTTCAATGAAACTCTTTGTTGCGTATCTGGTACGCTATCGAACATAGCAACCCTTTTAAAGTAAAATTAATATTTAATTCATAAATATTAATAAATATGAAAATTTGTTATTCATTATTTACCTGGGATGTTACAGAATAGACCAGATCAGATCGGACCCGGACCCGTTTGGCCAGTTTACACCTTTTTTCCCATATGTTGGGCTACGGGTGTTCGATCAATGAACCACCTGTGGCGATGGAAGTCTTAGAGTGAGAATATTCACTTGGAATAACCCACTTGAGTTTTGGACACAGTTGGAGTACGGTTGGGTTGGTTTGAACCTATAAACCAACCGGGCCCCGGGAACAGAAATGCCAATAACTCACAGACCGGGCATCCGATTGATGCATCGTCTATCACATTGGAACCCTTACAACATGGGGGTTCTTTCGGTTACTCTTTTGTGGAGTTTACTGGTGGTTGTGGTATGGCCAATATCTGGAGGACAGATTCTACGGAACTCGTGCACACTAGGTGTGAGGAATCAAGTGGTTGACAGTGAGGCGGAGGTTGGAGAAAGATCATATGGTGGTCAGCGCTCAGTGATCCTGTGTGGGTCAGTGCATACTGATCCTGTGTGGGTCAGATCCTGTGTGGGTCAACGTTCATTATTCTGGTGTGGGTCAGCGCATACCGATCCTGTGTGGGTTAGATCCTATGTGGATCATTGTGGGGGTTAGTACATATCGATCCTATGTGGGTCAGATCATGTGTGGGTGATTGCGGGGGTTAGTACCTATCGATCCTCTATGGGCCAGACTCTGTATGGTCAGAAGAAGTGCCTCTAGACAGAATAAGATGATCTACCTTTGGGAATAATTAGCTGTATTTCTATACTTCATCCTAGCACTTTGCGAGTGGAGGAGTTCTCCAGCATCCGTGGTTTCGATAATAAAAATCATGGTTCGAGGTGAGTCATTGACTTTCGTGTATTCTTCATGAATGAGATGGGTTACTAAATAACATAGGTATATGTATGTGAATATACCTAATTAAGGGTTATCTATTGATTTCATACTTTTTGGTTATCCTTGTTGGATTTTGTGAGACCTTGAGGGTCTCAGGGTCCCTACTGAGTATCGTTATACTCACCCCTGCATGGGCTATACCCACACCTCATTGTGTTGGTTATAGATGACAGACAACGCTGATTGGGATAGAGAGTAGCAGAACTGGATGGTACCTAGAGGTGGACCACTCGATGAGATGTACACAGAGCAGACATATGGACTTGGGGTGCTGAGGATTCCATCTGTACTCACCCTTCAGGTGGAGATTCCAGAGGACGACCTAGTAGATGCTTTACATATTTCCATAATTTGTATTTTTCTTTACTATTGGGCTTGTATTTCCATCCCCTTTAATTTCAGCACACTCTTTTGTATACAGTTTTACTTAGTGTTTTACTTCAAATTGCATACTCTGTTGTGTTTGTATTCTTTTATATAGGAAATTCCTTCATAGTTTAGGTAATTATTCCTTTGGTGCTAGTCACCGGCCCCTGGCCTATAGAAGGCGGGCATTGGGTTGTCACGATATGAGCCCTGGGGGATGGGTCGTGACACAACCAACCTGATCTGAAACATTGAAGGCGAATCATGTTTATAGGATATAACCAAGACATAAGTGCCTCCTCATTCTTAGAACCAAACCTACCATCAATGCCATAATTGACCCAGTGATTGCTAGGCCTGGACATGCTCTTCATACCTCTAGGTTTCAATCCCATTTAATAATGTACTCCAAGTCATTAGGGGTGGTAAAATAAATCCAATTATTATAAAAATCTTTGTGATATTTATAATATGTATATTTTCTTGTACCAAAAATAACATCAATGTCCTTAATATATTGGATCATGTTATATCATTGATGTCTATAACATACAAACACTACAAGAAACATAGGTCATTTCTAATAATGATCCATCCTCTTTTAAGGCTGGTATTAAGGGCCTAAAAATAGGGGGAAATCTATCAATAACCAAAAAGAAAAAGAAAAAATGAGATCAGAAATATATGAATGTGAAGACCGAGTAGTACAATAAGGAACTAATAACATTTATATAATCAAATCCATACCTATAACTGTTGAATGTCCCTCTCCAAAATAAATTGGGACATTATTCAAGGAATACACCCTAACAACATATGATCTATGGTCCCAAACCTAGGATCCTTTTATCCATGGTTAAGGTGAAACTTGATGAGGCCATAACTACTTTTGATGTGATCCTCATCCTACTCATCATCCTAATCTCCCAGAAGAAGATGAAGTATAAAACTCATGTACTCCCAAAAATTCACTTATGGATTATGTATTCCTTGATCCACTTTGAATATCTTACTGGGAAATCCTTGAATATAGGCATTGGAAATTTTGTATCTTATTTTCTTATATACACTGTATTTTGTAGTGTTTCTTATTATGATTCTCATATAGAGTAATGTGTCAGTTATGATTTTATATAAAGTAAATAATTGTCATTTACCAAAATATTTGATTGATTGAGCTTCAATATTATTGAATTGCTTTTAAATGACATAATGAAATTTTTTACAGAATGGATAGAAGTTGGATGTACGAACTAATCAGATTTCAACCGATTTTTAAAATATTTTGACCATCTTTTTAGATTTTTAATTTTCCAAGGCTTCAGATAGTGGTCGCATACACTTCCCATGATCTAATTGTGTTAGATGACCTTGGTTGAGTCGTGAAGAAGATATCCATCATATAAGCAAATATGGTTTTCAATCAAACTATTATGTGTGGTATCACAATGGTGAGAAAATGGAATCTCAAATATGTTGATGATCCAAATGATATGACTAAATTAGAAAGTTTGATATATGATCGGTTTCCATTTATTCGGCATCATTAGAAGGAAAGGATGGTCAACCAAAAATATTTTGATACAAGAACACACGATGCATCCAATAAAAATGATGATGATGATAGGGTGAAAAAATTTAATGATGTTGCGACGACTCTAGAATATCGGTAATGTGGTAAAATGGAAAAGCTGGAATTTTTAATTCGATTTTTTCATGGGAAAACTTTTTATAGGATTTCAAATACTGAAATCAATTACATTCTTTACTTCTTGAAATACTTACTTCCAGATGATGCAGATATTCCCTCAAACCACTATATGGCATGGAAGTTAGTTGAGGAACTTGGATTTTCAAAAAACAATCAAGCTTGCTGGAATGATTGCAACTTATTTTGGGAGGAAAATACTAAAAGAATTGATTGTATCAAATGTGGAACCTCTTGATAGAAGACAATAGATTATGGAACACTATCTCATGGGCCAAAAAAAAGTAATGTGGAACTTTCCATTGATCTCTAGATTATAGAAACTTTTCATGTATGATTAAATATCAGTAAAAATGCGATGGGATGACACCGATAGGAAAAAGTATAATGAAGAGTTGGTTCACCCAGTAGATTTATTTTCATGGCAGAGATTTGATGCTCAATATCCAAAATTTTCATATGATGTGCGTAATGTGATACTAGGTCTTTCATGTGACGGTTTTAATCCAATTGGAAAGATGCTTAGTTCACACAACACGAGGTCGGTTTTCATAAAAATTTATCACCTTCCCCCATGTTTTTTTGAAAAATCCTTTAACTTTATTCAGTATACAGATATATGGCCCTTCTGATCCCGCTAATTATTTATATGTATACATGAAACCTTTAATAAAATAGTTGAAACTTTTTTGGGATGTGGGTGTGCCCACATATGATGCATGTTCGAAAGGCATATTTCAGATGCATTCTGTGCTTATCTGGGAAATCAATGATTTTCCAACTTATAAAATGATGTCTGGATGGAGAAGAAAAAGAAAATTTTCATGCCCTGTTTGTATGAAGAATACACGATCGAGAAGACTGAAATATAATCGTAGTTTTAGTTTTATGGGACATAGATTATTCTTTCCAATGAACCGTCCATATAGAAACAATCATCGAAGATTTGACAATACCATGGAGATTGATGATCCACCTCAGCGTATGTCTGGAACTGATGTGCTTAAGGAATTGAAAGATTTCAGTTATTTATTTGGGAAGGGTGTAATGAAATCTAGAAAGAGGAAAAATGATTCCAATGATACATATTACAATTGGAAGAAGAAGAGTATATTCTTTAAATTTTTGTATTGGTCAACCAACTTGTTATGTCATTGCTTAGACGTATTGCACATTGAATAGAATATATGTGAAATGTTGCTTTCGATTCTTATAAATGTCAAGGAGAGGTCAAAAGATGAATTTCGATCTCGGAATGACTCAGTAGATTGGGGGATCAGACCAGAATTGCATCCTGTCTGTATTAATGAAAATAAATGGCAAGTTCTATGTGTTTCTTATGTGATGACACTTACTAAAAAAATCAATTTCTGGATTTGCTAGAGACTATTAATGTTTTTGATGGCTATTGAAGAAATATATCAAAATGTTTCAATAGAAAATATTTGAAGTTGAAATCTTTGAAGACTCATGACAATCATGCCCTTTTGCATGAGTGGATTCCAATAGAAATCTACCATCTCTTGTCCAATAATGTAAGAGTATTAGTTATTTTTTTCTATTTGTTTAGAGATCTTCATGATAAGAAGTTTTCCAAATCCTTCTTTCAAAAACTGTTGGTAGAGACAACATTAATTTTGTGTGAGTTAGGGAAAATATTCCCTCTATCATTTTTTACATGCATGTTGCATCTAACATTAAATCTTCCAACCAAAATACTTCTTGGAGGACTCGTTGCTTTCTGTTGGATTTATCCAACTGAAAGAAATTGGTAAAAATTGAAATCATATGTTTAGAACATGAATTATCGTAAAGGTCATATTGTGAGTGGTTACTTGTATCAAGAATGCATGGATTTCTTCTCAATGTATTTTTCTAATCTTACTACAAGAATAAACAGAAAAATGAGAAATGAAGAAGAAAATTATGACCAAATTGAACCAGGTTTTACATCACTTCCTCATACAGGAGGAAATCCGGGATCATATAAATTGATGACATTAAGCCTTGAAGAGCCATATATGGCAAATCACACAGTGTTGTTCAATTGTGATTTGTTTGATGATTATATCAAGTTATTAAATCGTACATGTATCTCTTATCTTATCTCTTGTAATTTTAAATCTTTGTTAAACTTTTATCATTTTGATATGTAGGGAACATAAATAATTGATATATAAAAAGCATCATTATTTATCTTAAAGGGTTTTATACTTGGTTGAAATAGAAGGGAAACATATTTCTGTAATAAAAAAATCAAAATAATATTTAATTAAGTTTACTATTTGTTTATATTTCATGTATTGTGTTTGACTACAGACTCTGTTTCTGATAAAATAAGAGCTTTGGGTATTGGTCCTAATACCATGGTTTGTGGTTGTAAATCACTTGTGATCAATGAATACAAATTTATTATCACTGAACAAGCAGGTAACATGAGAACACAACATGATGGTGTTATGATAACTTCCACAACAGACTGTTATGCCAGTTCATCAGATAATAGACCTCATTCTAAACATTTATCATATTATGGACTAGTGGAGAAAATAATAATTTTGGATTATTACTCACATGGTCGAGTCATGGTGATGAAATGTCAATGGTTTGATTCAATGATGGGGAAAGGCACCTATATTAATGATTGTGGATTTAGAGTTATTGACATGACTCACACTCTTTCCACCGATGAACCATATGTAATGGCATCAATGGTGAAACATTTTTTTTATGTCAAAGATCATCGTCCTCCTAAATTCTGTGTAATTATTGAAGAAAATCCCACACATGTTTTTGATGATGGTGATGAAAAATTTGACACTATCCCTACTACAATTGGATGAAATCCGTTTATTACTTATGATGAATCTAATATCTCAACAGTCAGAGTTGATTGTGAAACCGAAGTTGTGGTTGTAAATAAATATAGTCATATAGTCATGTTCTCAGCTACATGTTTCACCTACATCATTCAGAGTATGTATCCTAGTACTTACCTTCAAACCACCATAAATCATCTGTTTCTTTATGTTTTTTATCAGAATGGTTTTTCTATAATTCATTTTTTGGGTTACACATTAGTTATATATTTCAAATTATTTCCATATTTGTTTGCAATACAAGAATTGACACCCATTGAAGAGATGTGGAAGGTAAAACTGATAGAAAATAATCATTGCATGACACTGATGGGCATTCCTCCACTCATCCCTATTGTGAGTATTTTATTTAAAATATATATATTTCAATAACTTATAATATCATGTGTTTAATTTCATGTTAAACATTTGTTTAGGATCCACCACCTAGACGAGAGATATTTGATGAGGAGCCTGATATTGCTCCCAGTACAGAGGCTAATGGTAGAGGGGGGGGGTGTCAGAGTTAGACAATCATCTGGTGGACCTGGTACTGAGGCCGGTGGTACGAGGGATCTTGGTGCAAGAGTTAGACGATCCACTGTTCATACCAGATAGGACTATGCCCCTACCAAAGACGTATCTTCTAGGCCCCATTTTTATCCTGTTGTGTCTTTAGGGACACATGAGATATTTAGGCCTCTGATGTTTACACTACCATTTGGCTAGACGTCTGTGCCATCATCTTTTGCTTCTGGTTCATTATCCTTGAGCTATTATATTCCACCTTGTTTGACTCCTTCTTCAATACAGTATGTGGGTGAGGAGAGTACACTGAGGGAAAATCCACCTGTACAGGATATTCCTTTAGCTTCTGCACATCCAATGATGCCCTTTGATCCGACTACCACTGGTATATTTATATACCTCTAACAAATTTTTATACCAAAATATATTTTTATTATAACTTGTACTGATATTTTTTTTCTTTAATAACAGATTCATCTACTGATAGGAGGGAGGGGAGGAGGCGTACTCACTTTCGTGTGGTAGAGAACCACCAGACCCAGTTGATGGTTGAATATAATGATGATGGATAGATGATTGATAAACCTGGACAGGTATGTCGGGGTTTTTTGGCGATGCTAGCCAAAACCTCTGACATCATTCTGGTCAACCCTCTCTTGTGGAGACATCATCCACATGAAGTCAAGGATAATGCGTGGGCACAAATATGGGTAAAAAATCAATTATATTTAATGTATTTTTTTTATTTATATGAATTAATCTATTGGGTGTCGTCTTCAGTTTAACTTCCCGGATGACGAGGGTGCACGAACAACATGTTTAAATGAGCTAGGAAAGCATTGGAGAGCTTATATGCATGACTTGTATGTTGGATGGTGTGATAGAGTGAACATAGAGTTAGAGACAGTACCTTTCGAGGATGACAGCCTGATAGAGCAATATTTCCAAATGATTACCCGTTGGGCGACTACCAAATTTAACATATTAATCCCATTTGAGGTATTTAAATGAATGTTTTCATATTTTTCATTAATATTATATTATTTATTATTAAACATATTTAAGTAATCTTCTGAAGAAACAAACATTGATTCAAAGCAGTACCTCCACACTTTGGGGTGCACTACTATGCCAGATCATGAGAGGTAGATGGTATGATATAGTTGTTTATAATTTCTCTTTAAGACTTTCCCCTTTTATTGTTTCGTACTTAAAATATGTGATTTATTGAATATTTAATATATGATTATACTTTTACATTATATTTTTTCAATGTCATCAGAGAAGAACAAATTTAATATTGAAGGACAACTCCCCTGATAAATTTTTTTTGGCTCGAGTAGAAGGAAAAAAGATGGAACTGTGGTTACTAAACCGACCCGAGAAAATATTGTATGTTTTAATTTGTTTATTTCAAAGTTTAACATCTATTTTCAAATTTAATAATCTATTAATATTCTTGATAGGCTGCTTTAGAGGCTCTTGATGCCCAAGAGCCTAACAATTTAAAGCCACATGATCATTTATATCAGGTTTTTTGAGATGAGAACTCAGGTCATGTACGCTGCCGACCTGGTAAGAATATGGTCCCGACATGGTATTGGTACTCTCTAGGTATCCATTCTAGTACCACCAAATTAGAAAAAGTCAAGGAGCATGAAAGAAAGTCAAAAAAAATTGTTATAGAGTTAGAAGTGTAGGTTCAAATGATGGAGAAAGAATTTATGAAATTGATCAAGGATTTATCTTAATCACTTCCACCAGAGGTCTGTGCGGCTTGTCAGACATATATGTCATCAATGGTTGCATTATCCAATGCACCAGGCGGCAGTTCTACTGGTGGTTGAGATGATGACTTTCCGGTTGATGTAGAGGAAGCTAAGTAGGAAGATGTTGGGGTTGATGATGATGTCAAGATTGAGGGAGAGGATGAAGGTGAGGGAAAGGGAGAGGATGATGATGAGGTCAAGGGAAAGGATGGGGCCGGGGATGAGCATGGGGATGATGATGAGGATAACAACGAGGAAAAAGATGTCAGCAAGGATGACTCTGATGTTGATAGTGGTTATGGTGATGGTGATCAGGGGAAGATTTATCCTTTACATTTTTTACTAATATTTATGACATTTGATTTTTGATTTAATATGGATGTGTCTTTCTACTTCAAAGACTAGAACACCTTTCACGCACCAATCACACCCCCACCCTCCTCTCTGGACCCTAGACAGCCCCCCTAGAATCCCCTCGGACAACCCCTTAGAGAACTCCCCAGACAGCACCCCCACCCTCCACCCTGGACCCTGGATATCCCCCCTAACAACCCCCAGGACATCCCCCAGACAACCCCCGGACAGCCCCCCCACCTTCCGCCCTAGACCCCGGAGAGTCCCCACACTCCTCCCTGGACCCCAGACAGCCCCCCCACCCTCCTTCCTGGAACCCGGGCGACCCCCCATACAGCACCACAGAAAGCCCCTGGACAGCCCCCCCCCCCCCAACAGCCCCCCTGGACATCGGACAACACCCGGATAGAATTGTTCTCAAATAAAGTTTTACCACCTATTGAAGGTGAACTTCAGGATGAGTTCCTTTAAATACGAAGACTATAAGAACCTAGTTTTTCACTCTAGTATGGATATTTTTTAATTTAGAAAAACTCTTTATTTTTTACCAAATATGGTTTCCTAATGATGTTACAATGTTTTATGGGGCTTATGGGGCTTGTTCGGAGCTTGGAACACTGGTTGGCATAGAAAAACACGATGCCTCATGGTTAGTAAAAAATTTAAGTACATCCCACAAGGTATCTACCGAACATATATGGATATATATCAGAATCAATGTTCATGATTTACCCTAACCATTCACCAGGGGATAAACATCATGCACAATGTCTATAGTTTTAGTATAATTTATTATCACTATTGTTGGATGATTTTCCTAACTGGCATATGGAAAGCAGACCAAATGCATTCGGATTATGTTTATACATTAGGAAAACGATCCATGAGCCATATGTGATGTGTACGAGTCAACTATGCCTCAATATGATTCATGGTGTGGCCGATATCACTGAAATTGTCTCTCTATTATTTAAAATGGGCACCCTTTTATGTAAAAACAACTGGCATAAAGAAAACTGACCAAACTTATTTGGATTGTGTTGATACTTTAGGAAAAAGATCCATGGGTCATATGTGACGTGTATGACTCAACCCTGTCTCAATTCAAGGAATGGTGTGGACGCTACCACTCAAAGTGTGTCACTTTTGTTTGAAATGCACAACATTTTAAGAGAGAACAATAACTGAAATAAAAAAATGGACCAAACATATTAGAATTCTATTAATACTTTAGCACAATGATCCATGAGACATTTGTTATGTTTATGGGTCAACCCCATATCAATCCTTGGAACAGTGTGGACGATACCAGTCAAAGTGTCTCACCTTTATTGGAAAAGATTGACAATTTAAGTAAAAACTACAAATAGAATAATAAAAACCAACCAAATGCATTCGAATTGTGTTGATACTTTAGGAAATGATCTATGGGAAATTTGTGACGTGTATGAGTCAACCCTACATCAATCTGAGGAAAAGTGTGGATGGTACCACTATAAGTGTCTCTCTTTTATTTAAAATGGACAATGATTTATTTAAAATCAACTAGAACATGGAAAACCATCAAAACATATTCATATTATGTTGATACTTTTAGACAATGATCCATGGGACATTTTTGACATGTAAGAGTCAACCCTACATCAATCTGAGGTGCGGTGTGGCCGGTACCACTCTAAATGACTCTCTTTTTGTTTAAAATGGACATCATTTTAAGTGAATACAATAACTGGCATACAGAAAAACAACCAAACGCATTCCAATTGTCTTGATACTTTAGTAAAATGATCCATTGGACATTTTTGACATGCATGAGTCAACCCTGCATCAATACAAGGCACAGTGTGGCTGGTAAAACGCTAAATATATCTCTTTTGTTTAAAATGGACATCATTTTATGTGAAAACAACAAATGACATACAGAAAACTGTCCAAACGCATTCAGATTGTGTTGATACTTTAGAAAAACCATCCACGAGTCATATGTGATGTGTATGAGCCAGCTCTGCCTCAATCTGTGGCACGGTGTGGCCAGTATCACTCAAAGTTTCTCTTTTTTTTGTTTAAAATGGACACTTGTTTAAGTAAAAAAAATTTGAATACAGAAACCAAACTTATTTTTATTGTGTTGATACATTAGTAAAATGATCTATTGGTTATATGTGACATGTAAAACTCATCCACGCATCAATGCGAGGTGCGGTGCGGCTGATACCACTCAATGTGTCTCACTTTTATTTGAAATGGACTATATTTTAAGTGATAACAACAACTAGCATATAGAAAACCAATCAAACACATTCATATTGTGCTAATAATTTTAGAAAACGATCCATGGGACATTTGTGACATGTACGAGTCCACCCCGCATAAATCCGAGGCAGGGTGTGGCTGGTACCACTCTAAATGTCTCTCTTTTGTTTAAAATGGACGTCATTTTAAGTGAGAACAACAACTAGCATTTTGAAAATGTACCAAACGTATTTGTATTATGTTGATACTTTAGGAAAACAATCTATGAGTCATTTTTGTTGTGTATGAGTCAACCCTGCCTCAATTCGAGGTGGGTTGTGGCCGGTACCACTCAAACTGTCTCACCATTATTTGAAATGATCAACATTTTAAATGAAAACAAAAACTACCACACGGAAAACCCACCAAACCCACTAAAAATGTGTTGATACATTAGAAAAACTATCCATTGGTCATTTGTGACATGTACGAGTCAACCCTTCCTCAATCTGAGGCACGTTGTGACCGGTAGAACTCTAAGTGTCTCTATTATGTTTAAAATGGACAATGTTTTATGTAAAAACAACTGACATACGGAAAACCAACAAAATGTATTAAGATTGTGTAGATAAATTAGTAAAACAATTAATGGGTCATTTATAACGTGTACGAGTCAACTGAGCCTCAATTCGAGGCATGGTGTGGCTTGTACCAATCAAAGTGTCTCACTTTTATTTGAAATAGACAACATATTTAGTGAAAACAACAACTGGCATAAGGAAAACCAACCAAACAAATTCATAATGTATTGATACTTTAGGACATCGATCCATGGGTCATATGTGATGTGTATGAGTCAAAACTGCCTCAATAAGAGGCATAGTGTGGCCGATATCACACAAACTATCTCTCTTTAGTTTAAAATGAACTTCACTTTAAGTAAAAACAACTGACATACAGAAAACCGACCAAACATATTCTGATTGTGTTGATACTTTGAAAAAATGATCCATTGTCCAGCCTCACAAAATTCACACCTCATGTGAGGAACTCCAACCCATATTCTAAAACACATGACATTTAATATGCCATGGAAAACTATATTCCCTAAGTCACACAAGCTCATTGATACACATCCATTGTCATCATCACTTTGTTCAAATACACTCACCCCAAACCATGAAATTTTATTTCTGTATGGTTGAATTCATTTATTCATTTCATTATTTTGGGTTATTAGGTTATAATTTCTAAATTCAATCTTGTATGTGTTACAAAAAATGCGATTTTGTATGTATTCTTAATTATGTATCACATATAATTACGTATTCAGTTATTAATTTATTGTATTTATAATAGATTATTAAATTATATATCCTTCTAATTATCAGTTTTTTATTATGTATCCTTATTATGTATTGTATTGTATGTATTCTGTAAAATTCACACAACAGCACACAGAGCAGGCTGCTGTGTGAATTGTAGAGAAAACCCTATACCAACAGTTTTAAACCCTTGGTATATGTTCTGTATGTATTTTTTTACCAACGGTTTAAACCTTTGGTAAAGGGATGAATGGAACACTAAAAATATATTCCAATGGTTTCAAAACTGTGGGCATATGTATTGTATTATAATTCTATGCCAATGGTTTTATAAAACCGTTGTTATAAAGTATATTTCTGTATATATACCTATGGTTGATCTCAAACCGTTGGTATATGTCTATTGTCACGGCTTACTGGGCTATGGTTTCTAAAACCATTGGTATAATCTATACAAACAGTTCTTTACCCTATACCAACGGTTTTCAACCATTGGTATGCCTTTAATTTCCAGTAGTTGATGTCTCATGCATAAGACTAGTCCCGAGAAGTTCTGACTCCCCAACCTATAACCAACAAATAGGAAAACAAAAATTACATCAATAAAATTATTGAATAGTTCCATCTGGATAGAATCCTCGAAGCTGTTATAATATGTATACTACAAAAGTTCTACATGATGCTCTAATGAAACACTAAAATAAAAAACACATGATGATAATAAAACCTCCAAAACCTAAATATTCTTCTCATATTGAACATCTATATGAGTTTTATAGGTTCTATACAAGAGAACATGTGATCCCAGATGCATCTAAATACCGTGAAATAATCATGATGTGAAATGAGCATATCTTTCATGAATTATACTCCACAGAACACCATTCAAATAAACTATATCACACATATAGAAACTACACATATAATTAACCATATAGGCCAGCCTAATAATAATGATGTGGGATACTTTCATCATTTGATCCATGATCACTCATAATGTATCATTTTTATAGGTTTTACTGGGTACCCCTTTCACAATTTCCATAATGACATCATCCAATGTTTTCACTCCAAATTGGGTGAAGACTAAAAAACACATCTATCCTTTGATTCTTGGATTTAACCTAGAGATAAGTAAAATATATCACCATAGTTCCTACTATGACCACCATCGTTCCTAAACACTTATACTTTTTTACTGGGATCAAGATTCATCTTTGTCATGCTAGGATGTACCTCCCATATAAAAGTATAAAACTCTCTCATCATCTCCTCAAGGAAGTATATTGGAACATATACTCATTAATTAAAAATAAGTTGATTTACACTACAAATATACCATCCTGATGTTGTACCCCCTCCATATAATCTATGTATTAAACTAGGACCTTGATATTAGAAAGAATTTTGGTCTTGATCCACTACAAAATTATGGGTGGAATAGATTTCTACGAAAGGGATACTAGTCCTAGTGACTCTTGGACATCACGATTCATGTCTAAAAAGAGTTACATCATCTTCCACTCATCGAAAGACTCATGAACTACCTCTGTTTGTGTAAATTTGATTAAAAAATATAAAAAATTTCCCTTTCTGAAAGAATAATCCAACTCAAATTATAAATACTAGAGACGATAGACACACCTCCTCTACAAAAGGTTTATAACCCACTAACAAATGATGTACTTAACACTTTTTTTCTCATTATACACCAAAAATATATCACCCATGAGATAATATCTCTAGCCTCTTCAGGAATGTACAACTGTTTCTAATGCCTAATCATTGGTATAGTAATTCATCTTTTGATATCTAAATTATATGGAAATAGAAGACACTAACGAATCCTCCTACATCAAAACTACTCTTAGTCCAACTCTAGATGCATCATAGTACATGGAATATGATTTACCAGAACAATTTAATGTGAGGATTGGTGGTAAGGTCATCATAACTTTCATCAATCGAAAATATCTCTTATAGGCATCAGAACAAAAAAATCCCCCCTTTCTTGGTCATCCCAAAAATTAGTTCTACCTGAAAGGTGAAGTCCTAGGTAAAGAGTCAACAATGACCATATAAACCGCGAAATATCAAAATCTAGAATGCATTATTTGTATCCTCCCAAGAAAAAATGGATGCCACCTTTCCTAGGTCCACTAACAACCCTACAATGAGATGACATCGCCCAATAAGTGAACCTTATCACATTAGAAACAACATTTAGTTATATTACTATAAAGTTAATACTCTCTAAATGTACTCAAGGCAATGTCAAGACATTGGGAATGATAATACACTGATTGGGAGTATACTAAGTTATCATTAAAAAATAAACTGGTCTTGAAAATTTTGATAGATCAAATTCACCTTGATGAAGATTATCACTTAAGCATTATTCATCGCAAAAAACATTACTACCAACTCATACAAGACATACCCACCTCTAAATGTAGTATGAGGTATGTTTTATGATCTCATCCTCAAATGGTTGTATCTAGATCTGAAATAGGTAATGGAGAAGATCTTATAACCTTTCAGAAGACCAAATATATTATTGATGTATAGAATAGAAGGTCAGTCCTTCTTTGTTATCTATTAAATCATCGATAATCCACACATAAGAGAAAGGTACCACGATTATTCTTGGTAAAATGAAATAGAGAACCCTATAGTTAAATACTAGACCATATCAAACAGTTATCTTTATGATCTTCCAATTCAACATTCAACTCCCAAATCCCTGTTTGGTTAAATTCTATAAGGTGGAGTAGAAATTGATTATACACCGTGACCCAAATCAATTACAAACATGATCAATCAATTAAGGATTAAGTTGGTGAACTCATCAAGAATGAAATCTTAAAAATGTTCTACCACTGGATAAAAGAAATAATGCTACACACTACCGTCATCTTAAGCAAGAATGTCTATTTGATTTGTAAGAAATCCTAATCTACACTCAATTGGTAATTCATAACTATCCTGAAGATCCCACTCACCATGGTGAGAATAACCACATTCTTCTACAGAATGAAATGTGACTATAATGTAGTATATGTTGATATGTACTAGTATAGAACTACTTGATCTGTACCAAGGATAAAATCAAATCATTTCATTTGTAGAATAAATGGTCCCAACAAGAAATTTTATCCACCAATCTCAAGAGAACACATTGTGAAACCTTATAAATTCACTAACCACACTCTCATAATTATACCAATGGTAAAATGACCATTTAATATTTAAATACCCATTTTCAAACCATTTACAAAAGAGGAGATGAATAATGGTATGTATTTCTACTATATCAAAAAACAAATAGTTTAGATGATGCGAAAATGGTTACCACTGATAGTTTAAGTTCCAATATCCATGATAGCCAGAGTTGTCTTTATAACTTGTTGTTGGTCAACCACTCTATCATATTCTCTAGCATGACACCCCTAAGTTATTCCCTCTTCTTGGTATGATCATTCCTACACTTGGTTGACATATCCCTTACCTCAACCAAAACATCTGATTGAACTCCAGTTACATTCCAATGGAGGAGTAGTTGAGTCCTTTACAAACAATATTACATATCCTGATACTCTAACATTACTCTACTATTTCATTTCCCTAAAAAATATATTTAGGTAGCCATCCTTATAAAATCATGACACTCTAAAGAGGGGTGTCCACAGTATGTCCATTTTTGGCATATATTTTCACAGATATAGTGTTCTAATGGAACCAGATCATGAGATTTATTGCCACTTCTGATACATCTCTAACCATTTTTCCTTGAAAAAACAATCTTAACTAATGATTCATTAAACTTGAAGAAGAGTTCCTAATTCTCCCTACTAAAACATCATGTCTATTATCCAGGTCCTCTCTCTGATTCCATTCTATGATGAGTGCATGATTCATCTCATCTGATAAAATAATCAGATTGAACACATTATCCTATAACTTGATATCATATCTATGTATTTACTAAAAAACACACCTTTGAGATCTCATCAGAAGTTAATTATGGTGCAATTCATTATGGGTTAGTGAAAGGTTTAGTGTACTCCATAATTGACATAGCCTCCTATGAGAGGCGCATGAAATCAGGAGCCTAATTATCCCTTAATGTGCTAGATTAGAAATTTATTAGTATCATATTATCGAAGTTATTCTAAGATTACTCCTCTTATTTAGTTTATTTCTAAATAATTTCCCACAAGCACTTGGCCTATCAACATAGCATATACGCACCATGATTCACCCTCATATATGCAGGTGTCTCAAGATGATTAAATATAAACTATAATGACTCAATCTAGAACTCCACTGCATAGGGGTATCCCTTCCAAATGAATGTTGGAATATAATATAGTTGGAACTCTCTCTTTGGCTCAAACATTGAAGGCACAGGGTGAATAATATATCTTTCCATGGATCACATATCTCTTAGGAATTTGTCATGAAGAAAATTTTCCATTTGATCCTTGGGAACTATAAGAATTTGTGGGTCACCTACATTAGGAGTGTTCTCATATCCACTCTCCATATTTTCACCTCAAAGATGATAGTGACATATTTTATCAATAAGGAAAAAACACTCATAACGTTGGGTATTACAAGGCTAACGTCAATAGGTCACAACAGCAAAGAACCATAGATTCATAGTCTCTTTAAACATGGATTAAAATTGTATTACCATGACATAATAGTTTATTTAATTCAATTTAGATTACATAACAAGTATCATATGTCACAGTTCCAACATAAAAGTATATATCACATTAAGTAAATGTGTCCCTAGCATGAACAATTAATTTCTATATATATCCATATGTGCCCATCATGATGCAAAAATTATTACATCACACCACACTAGGAAATGATTATAAATCTAAAAAATTATAAAATATTGAAATAATAACCTCAAATGATATTTCAGTCACCATAGGGGAAGTAACATCACTTGAAATAAGAAAACATTATAAACAACAATCACAGCCCAAGGAACTCGGATATTCCACCATACATGTGTTATCTAGTCCTATAGAAAAGCTCATAACCAAGTACTAACACATCCAAATATGTTTTATACCATTCTCAAATAGTTATAATAAATAAAATAAATCTCTTGTTCTCTGATACAACTTTTGTATCATACCCTGATATGCCACTCTTTCATGTGACTTGAAAGGGTCTGTAATGAGACCTCAAGTGTGCCTCCCTATACAACAAACGCTGCTGACTAATAGTGGGGTTATGATATTTATAGAGGGTAGACTATATCCTATAGTTATAGAGTTACATAATAGTATATATAATCATATAATAATATATATTAGAATATAGTAAATATTGAAAACAATATAAACCATTGGAAAAAACAAATAATAAATTCCAACTTAATGATCAAATAAATAATAAATGAATAATGTCATTCCATGTTGGAATGTAAATATATATCATGCAATAATTAATACAAATAAATACTAGAAGACTCAAAAGACCGTATTTTAAAACCCCTTAACATTCAAATCTCCAAATTCTAGCATATAAAGAAAGAAACAATCAATAAAAATGTCCCTTTCCCTTGTCTAGTCATGTATCAGGGTAGTCTCCTTAGGTACAAAATTCTGATCTAAATAGGGTGTGAGTATAACTTAGTTGGTCAACACCACTATGTTTAATAATAACTAGTATGATAATAAGTTCATGAAATATTAAATTAAACAAGTATATATATGAATTAAATAATTGAAATAATACCTCATTAACCTACTTCATACCCATACAAAAATATGTCTACTCGTGTCTCTTGGTCTTGACAACCATAACTATATTACCATGGTAATTTTTAACCTACTTCAATCCAATGTGAGAATATCTCTGATCATGTCTCACAACTATTCCATCCATTAACATATATCTATGTTATAAATTATAAAAATCATGTTCAAGCCCGCTATATATGAATTTCAGAAATAACTCAGGGTTGATCCCAATATATAATAATTACATCATATATCTGGGCCTATTATAGTATATAATCATTTCATCATGTGTCACTAGGAATACTATACTATATAATAATTACAACATGCATATGGGCCAAGCCTAGTATATAAGCCTTATAACATGAATCATTCGGCATAGCTTACTATATAAGCAACACAACATGGGTTAGGGATAATCATTCTAAACAAGAAATTAAAAATTTAACCGAATGAGTCATACTAGTAAGGATATTCAAATATCACATCATAAGGCATGATGGTTAATTATGAAAATTATAATTTTTCTTTCAATTACATATTTCATTTATCATTTTTTTCATAATCCACCAACATGTCTTTAATTTAAATAATATATATAATCCAAGGTGAATTTTTATCAAAAAAATTAATAGAATACCATGACATTATAAACAAACATTAATCCAATATTCAAATAGTTTATAAAAAATGTTTCCCACAGCTGAATGGTAACTATAATGTACATTATAAAAAAGTAGATCTAAAGGGATTCCATGTAATATTCATATTCTAAATTTAATTAATTAGAGACAAGATATTCTTGGAGAAATTAGAATATTACTCATACATTGCAGTTAAATAGACTACAATGTAAAAGTTTAGATCCCCTACTATTATCAAAATATCAATCATTGCATATAGTGGGATTCTCTATAAGAACAATGGTATAGATGAGCATAAGAAGGATCATACATCATAACCAACCAAGATGAAAAATACAATGATAGTCAAGTGATTATAGTACCCTAAAAAAGAGAATAAGAAGTTAATGGGAACTAAATACAATGAATTAGTAGGGATCAATCATGGAAACATAATGTATATAAAAAAGGCTGAAACGAAAAATCCTCCTAGAGAACCATCCTAGGTCGATAGGAGGAAGAAAAATGTAAATATTTATTTTAAAACAACCATATGAAAAAAAATTAAACATGTTACTCAAGATATTACATAATGTGTAATTTAAATTAGGGAACTAGGTGTAACACATTGACATTTTATAAAATATTATTTTTCAAAAAAAATTAATATCATTGATATCTTTTTTTACACACAACATCATGTTTAAATAAACTTGTTTATGCTATTAAAATATTATTATTTAAAATGAATAATATATCCTGGCTACATGAATAGATGGTTTAATAGGAATAACAAAATTGTGAATAATTTATGATTATATATTAATAAAATTAATTCATTTTTGATAAATTTATAGAAATGTAAATAATAACCATTGAAATGAAATGAAATATTTTTCTAAAAAAATTATTTTATGCATTTAATATATTCTTATATCAATAAAATAAATTAATCCCTATTGTTAAATTATTATATTTAAATTTATAATTGTTAAGATTTAAAAAAAATCAATGAATATTTATCTAGAAACTGGTCAAAAATAAATTAGTTTGATGCTAAATTTGTTTTTCTAAAAATCAATGTTTGTCACATTTGGCACACATATATTAAAAAAATCTTCCATTTCTTGTATAAAATAATATATTATTAATTAAATATTCACAATATAGAGGTTAAAATTTTGGCAACATTACACTTTTATTTTTGGTTAACAGGAACTGTAATAGTGGTAAAATTTTCACCTTGATAAAGGTTAAATATTGTACAACTATGTTAAAAATATGTGAAAAGGCCATAATTTTTATTCATAATTCTTATTGGAGGATGGTAATTCGACCCTAAAAACCATAGGCTCAAAATTTATATATATTATGGACAATATTCCCTAAAAATAGAGTATTTATTATTTAAATTAAAGATATTTACAAAATAACACTTTATTTGTTTTTTATATCCTATATGTGCCCACATATGGAGAAAATATTTTATACATTAATAATAATAGTAAATTTTTAAATAATTAAATTCTAATCATGAGAAATTTTTTTTTATAATTTTTTCTGTTAAATAATTAACTTAAATTCTTATATAATGGAAAAATAGTTATTTTTCAATTTATCATGAAATAAATTATATAATACTAAAAATAAAAAATGGTATAATTTGAGTATCTAATAAAATTAAATGAATTTAATTAGTGAATATTATATAATACTATTTTTTTATGATGATATTTTAATTAAAACATTTTATCTATGTTTTTATGTCTTATTAAAGGAATATTTCCAAAATTGACAATAATGGTATTTTTCAAAAAAATATTTTATTAATTTGTTTAAATATCATAAAAAAGTTGACATAAGAGAATTTTGTTATTATGTTTTCTAAAATGACATTAAATTTTTATTTACAGTCAAATTATAAACATATAAGTTAAAAACAATAATTTTTTAATATTAAAATATTTGGTACCATAGTTTAAATAAATATATGGTAAGAAATTACAAATCCAAATGATATGGTTTTGAATTGGAAAAAAAATATTTTTAAAAAATATTTGATAGTTTTATTATAGCCATATCCTATCGTAGTTTCAATTACTTTTATATTTAGAATTATTTTTCTTGAGAATGAATATATTATAATTTAATCTTTTGACAAATTGCAAATGTACCCTCACCTCATTTATAAATTGGCACATCCTAAATCACTTTATTACACCACATTGAGACTTCTGTCCAGACCATAATCTTCTAATTTAACTTTTCAGCTTACCTAGAAACATCATAGAGGTTTTATTATTCTCAAAATACCATCCTTAAGGACCTCTATGGAATTTCAGAAGGAGCCATTCCAAAAAAGTGGTAATCGCCCTAACAGATAACCTTCTTTTCTACTCATATTTAACACTTATAAATATATGGTCTTTATTGAATGAATTATAAATTTAGTATTATTATAATAATTAAATTATACTATAATTATAAAATTATCATTATACACAATATTTCCCATCAAATTATAAATGTAATTGTCACAAGTGTGTGTATAAGGCTTACCGTCTCCATATATTAACACAATTAATTTTTTATTAAAATCCATTATAGATGGGTAATACGATAAATTTAATGATTTTATATGATATTTTTTTGACATAAATACTATTTTATAATTATAATATCATATTGACATATTTACCATCCAATCCTTTTGGAATTGTTAATGTCGTTCGTGCATACATGTTGACTAGCACCTCTATGAAAGGATGTGATTCATGTACTATTACATGGACAGAAATGATGATGGATTTAAATAATTTATATTTTATATATTATATAAAAAATAACCTAAAAAGTTTAATAAATATTTCAATTTATTTTATTCATCCTTTATAAAATAAAAAAGGCATTCATGGATATATACAACCTTCCATTACTATGGATGATATAATTTATTTTTCAGTTTATTTCTTTTATTTATAACTATAAATATATATATGATATATATGATATTAAAATAATATTTTACTTTTTGGAGCTGATGGAACAAACCTAAATTTATAATCACTGGAACTATTCAACTAAAATACTCTATATTAATGGGAAAATTGACACTAGAGAATATGGATTTTAATAAGGTAATATTGATAAAGCGAAGTTCAAATGTTTTAAAAGGATCATATATGATAATTATTAACATGAATATGGTGTAAATGTATAATAAAATTGAATTTATTATATGTTAATTTATAGTTCTTTTGAATTAAGTCCAACTCGATGCAAGGGTTTTATTTTACAACATCATCAGAACACATGATTTTTTATATTTACGTACCCACTAAGGAATATTTCACCTCTATTTTCATGTATTTTGGAAAAAACTCAATTTTTTATATTCTCCTATTATTGTTTAAACATTTTTTCTATATTTTAATTTAAAAAATAGTTTTAAAGTAATATTTTTCTCATTTTACTAAAAATTTACTTGGTAAATTTTCTGAAAAATGTATTGAAGGAATGTGTTTTTAATTTATATGAAATGATTGGATTTTCTTGAAGTTAATAATTAATTTTGGATTGATGATTATTTTAAAATATGACAATGTTCTTTTCAATAAAATATTTTTTATTTTACAATATTTCATCTATTTAACAACGAAATGATTTCGAAATGGAATGGTTATTTTTCTCAATAATTATTCTAAATGGTCATTAAAAATCATTTTATATTCAATATAATCTTGTTTGATGTTAATCATGACTTATTGAGGATATGATACAATAATAAAATATATTTTATTTATTATTATGATTTATGTTTATGGCGATAACATATTTAGGAATCCCATTTCATTTTCATGGGTTATGTTTTGATGATATGTCTACTAAAACATGTTTTTTCAAGGGTTTCGATATGTTGAATACTGTATTATCAGATGACACACATTTTTTTGATTTTCATTATATTATGGGTGGGATACATATCTCCCACTAATTCATTGGTTATATATTGATATATCAGGAGATATAATGGGCTCTAATGGATAGTGAACCGTGTTTATTAAGGGGATTGTCCCACTAAGATAGTATTGGGAGTGAACATTGACCAATATGATGGTTTTAGGAGTGAAAACAATTTTCTACGACATTCATGGTAAATATTTTGGACTAATAAATAATGTATTATATATTATTATATGTATTATACAATTCTATGTATCTTTCCAATTTTATTATCTCATTTTTTGTGTTCTTTGATTCCATTTTGATTCATGTCTTATAAACTATCATTATTTATGACATGACTAATGATTATAATATTTCATATAATGGTTATGGTTTTCAATTGATAATATAATATTCTATTAAACTTATTCTCGTGTTAATTGTTTGTGATCATTTATATATCCCATTCTTACCCACACCAATCTTCTGAACTCATGATATTATTATGTTTCCATTCCATGGGTTATAAAAAAGTTATTAAGTATGACAAGTTTTTGAATGGTTCGAGTAATGTTGAAATTATAAGAAGATGATGTATATATTTTATGAAATATTTTTTATGTTTCCATGATTACAATTAAAATATAACATGACTAATTAGGCATGTGTCATTGTGTTATATAGTCAATATTAATCTATTAAGTTATAACAAATATTTATGAAAATTATAGGTCACTATAGTTTGTATTAGATAAAGGTTCTGTTAACCTTTGGAATCTCAGATGAGAAAATAGTAGAAATAAGTATTGGTATAAGTGGACTTAAAGTAGAATATATATATATATATATATATATATATATGTTTTTATCATGAATGAAATAGGATAATCTTATAGTGTCAAAAAAGAATTTATAACAGTTTAAAATTCCTATAAATTATTTTTCATGATTATATGGTTTCTTAGAATAATTTTTGTTTATTATAATATGATTGTTGGTTTTGTTTCAATGGTTATAGACCAAATTAATCAGATTAATGTAATTATATAGATGTGTAATGATTATACTAATGATAAAATAAATTTTATGTGAACTTGACAGAAAAATATTGTTTCTAGGCTCACACATCTTTCTTAAGATACGATTCATGTTAAGATTGCATCTGAAAAAGGAAGGGAACAAAATTATGTAGATTCTTTCTTTATGGAATGTCTACCTTATTTTATTGGGTCAGATAATAAACTAATTTCATATAAATGGATAAATAACACAAAAAATATATATTCCTTTTCTCTGTGTTCATAACATGAAAAATATTATTCTTCTTGGTTGTCATGTGGAATGAGATACATATCATTTGTGGAAATATATTATTAACATGGGATAAAATGAAAAAATTTAATCTATGGAGTGTAATAAATATAAAATATAATTTTTCAATAATTACATTGCACATATTCTTCATATTAAAATGGATAAATAATTCTATGTGTTAAAAAATTAGTATGATGATTCTATTTGTATCGATGAGGAACATTTTACATGATGTTCCAAGTATACTTCTTGTGTTATCATCCAACATGAAAGTAAGTTTGATCAAATTATTTATTGGCTTAAAACCAAGTCTTATAAGGTAATTATACCTAATTATTTTATTATCTATGAATAAGTTATTTTATTATCTATACAGGTGGATATATAAAATAAATTCACCCATCAACTTAAGGGGATTGAGATGAAAAGAAAAAAAATATATAAATTTTAAAAACCATGGAGATTAGTATATGTTTATTACCTTATGATTGAAGTCTGTAAGGAAACATATGAAAAAATTTCTTTATTTAAAATTTTAAATATATAAAGTATGGAAGGGAATTCTATTGAACAATAAAATACTAAAGTGATTGAAAGATGTTATTTATTGATATGAATAGATAAAAATCTACACATAAAGAACCACCCATAATCCATTGTTTCAAAATAAAGGAGAAGGGAATTAATACTAAAAATCTCCAAAATTTAAAGGTGAAAAATCATGATCCTCATAAAAAACCTCTTGAGCCCTCAAACATTTGGAAATCTCATTTGATCATAATTTATGATGATGGGTATGATAAGGGCGTCGTGAAAGGCACAATTTCCACCAAATACTAAAATGATAACATCTTATTTAACTCTGGATCTACCCACACTCTTATATATAAATACATTTTCAGTGGTATCAAAGTACCACTTAAAAACTATATTTTGAGTAAGCAATAAAATATCATAATGTTATAAGGATGTGATCACAAGCCCATGATTAGTTTATGGGTGATGTTTGTTGTAATGAGTTTCCTATAAATATTTTCATTATTCCTCTAACTAAATTTTATGTTATTATAGTAATATATTGGAAATTATTTCTTAAATACCACATCAGTTTATGAGGAAGGGAATTTACATTTTATATTCCAAACGAAACCTTTTATTTCCTATCCGGTTGATGAAAAAAAATAAAATTCTAATGTAAATTGTATATATGTTATGGGTAATGATTCAAATTCAAATGTTTTATTCATCTCAAGTGGCTAGAGATAATATTAATGTTAAATATATGATATTGTTCGAGTATTTGATGATGATTTTTCGGTATAGTTACATATTCTTCCACCGAATTGTGAAGATAAATTTTCAATAGATATCATACCAAGTGATAGACCTATTAACTATGAATCCATATCAAATGGTCTTGATTGATTTTCAATAACTAAAAAAAGAAACTTCAAGATAATATTGACATGGGATTCATTCGACTATGTACATCACCGTGTGGTGTACCTATTTTGTTTGTTAAGAAGAAATATTGATCAATGAAACTCTGCATTGATTATTCAAAACATACCATTATCACTATCAAGAACAAGTATCCTCTACCCAATATTGATTAATTTTTTGATCAATTTTGTGGATCTCAACACTTTTCTAAGATTTGTCATAATTAAAAATATCATCAATTGAGGGTTGAAAAGGTGGATATTATAAATACAACATTCCATACAAGGCATAAACAAAATGATTTTATAGTGACGCCTTTTTGTCTTACTAATTCCCCCAATATCTTTATGGTATTAGTGAATATTTTATTTAGAGATTACATTGATTAGTTTTTGGTGGTATATATATATATGATATATTTAAATATTTAAAATTTAATAATAATAATGAAGATCACATAAGGATTATTATTATGGAACTTATAAATAAATAAAATTATGGTAAATTTACCAAGATATAATTTTGGATTCAGAAAACAACAATCCTTCGACATATAATCTCATGTAAGGGTATTTAAATTGACCCTTAAAATAAAAAACCTATTTAAGATTGTCTAAGAATTACTACTTTGGTTGAGATCCTTTATTTTATGAATATTATTAGATATTTTTTGAGAGATTTCACAACTATATAATCCTCTCACCATGTTAAATAATAAGGGATCTAGGTTCCCTTGGAAAATTTTTTGTGAGGAATGTTTTAATGAACTCAACATAATCCTAGTTAGTATATATATTCTTACTCTACAATGTGATAGATAAGTTATTGTAATCTATACTGATGATTAAAATAAAATACATTTATGTGTCATCTTTTAGACCAATTGTGTTATATAGTATGCTCAGGATAATTGAATATCCAAGATAAAAATTATACTATCCATGATTTAGATTAAATTTTAGTACATTTTCCATTACTTATATGGTTCCATTAACTCTATAGAGAATGTTTTGAAATTTATAATGATCCAAAAACAATAACGCGTATTTTTTCTTAAAAAGAGATGAACATTCACCAAAGAATTTGGTCGGAGATGATTAATTATTTTGAATGGTCTGTAAATTACAAACTTGTGAAAGAATACAATGTGGTAGAGGCTCTATGTAGAAGGTTCATGATATATTATCTATGATTTGGATACAAAACATCAAATATTATTAGATTCTAAAAATATGGGGACTGAAATATTTATGGAAGGGGAGAAACATTATCTTGCACAAATGAGAATACAATCATCTATTATAGTGAATAATATTGAGACATAAAAGGAGGATGTAGAGATGGAAATGTTGGTGTGAAATGTTCTGGAGTTTATCCATTATTATGATGTTATAATAAGTTACATGAATCTAGTATGATTCCATTGTGTTCTAGATTTTTTGAAGGATATGATTGTTTAAGATCACAATTCCACATTCTATATTCATCCTAGATATACGAATATGTATAGTTATTGAACCTAATAATTATGGAAGGATGGAATGAAGATAGTTATTGAAAACTATGTTTCACATTTCATGGTATATGAGAATGTAAAGGGTGATAGAAAAAAATTTAATGGGATGTTACAACCATTACCCATATCAGAATGAAAATGTGAAATCATTACGATGGAGTTTTATCATTAGACTCCCCAAACCATTTAAAAGGAATAACACAATCCAAAATGTAATCGATTGTCCTAAAAAATCATAAAAATTCATTTCTATTATAAAATATTTATCTATTAATCATCATACTCAATTATACATGAGTGATGCTTTAAGATTTCATGGTGTACCACTGTAAATTGTATCAAATTGGGATATTAAGTTTACCATGATGTTTTAGTGAAGTATGCAAAAATATCTAGAAATATTGTTATTTTCAACACTACATATCAAAAATAGATAGATGGTATTTCATAGAGTACTATTAAAACTATAGATAAAATTTTAATGGATTTAACTATTCATTTCAATTGTCGTAGGGATCATTACCTTCCATTGGAGAAATTTTCATAAAAAAATAACATTTACTTCTGCATTAAAATGGATTCATAAAAAGAAATATTTGGTATAAATTGAAGAAATACAACATGATGGAGTGAAGTTTAAGAAATATTTTTTTTGGGATTTGATCAAGATAATTAAATGTTGGAGTAACTTAAGGAAATTTGACAACAAATAAGAGCTGTATAATGTTAATAAAACAATTATGTTGACTATTTTCATAACAACATGGAGTTTGAAGTTGGTGAAATAGTATTCCTATGAATGTCACCATTGAATTTGTTGATGATATTTTAAAATAAGGGAAAACTGAGACCTAGGTATATTGGGACTTTTTAAATTATTGATCATATTAGGGTGATATTATATCTATTGGAGATTTCGTTGAATCCCTCTTAAGTTCATGATTTGATCAATATATCACATTGAAAAAAGTTCATAAAAGATCATTCAGATACACTAAACTAAAAGGTTACAACATTGTTGAAAAATATTTATTATGAATAACAACTGATAGAGAATCCTGATCATAGACAGAAAGTTCATCAAAACAAGACCACTTTATAGTTCCAAGGCCGGTAGAGAAATATCCAATTTGAGGTAGCTATGTGGGATCCTGAGGATTTTATGAAGTAAAATTATCTTCCTCTCTTTGAATCATATTGAAAATTTTTAGGTTTAAATTAGTTTTAACTTGGTTATAATGAAACACCCTACTATTTTATGAACTATGTTTTTCAAATAATTTAAATTTGATTGAAAATATGGTTTACTCCCAACACCAAGTTAAAATGAAAAATAAAATACAATTAAAATATTATTAATTAAAATGAAATTAATTTCCTTGAAATTGGTTCTTTAGGCGTGAATAATACTATCTAAAATACAAAACATTTATGGTCATATAGGTATAAAATTAATTCATTTCATAACAATTGATTATAAATGACAATAAAAAACACATTAATGAAAGAGAAATGTTTTTAATGATTAACATGTTTTTATATGGGAAATGTAATTTTACATTAATAATTTAAATATTTATATATTATTGAATTATTTTAATTAAATTTATAATTGATAAAATGTTATAAACAAACAAGAAAATATGTTTCTTGGAATATGATAAAAATAAATCCAATTTATGTTTGAAAATGTTTTTATTCTATAAAAGATGTTTCATATCATTCTTTCACAATTAATAAAAAGTTAATTTATACTATTAAATGTTATTAAATTAGATAAAATTAATTAATCCCCATTTATATTTGGTCAATATTAATTGTAACTGTGGTAAAATTCATCAAATCAATAAATGTTAAATCAGGATAATCTAAGATAAAAATAAGTGATAAAGTCATAATGTTTCATAATAATAATTATTGGATGATGTAAATTTTATGATAAATACCTAGGGTTCAATATTTAGTTTCTTAATGGAAAATTACTTGTGAAAATTAATAATATAATAATTCAATCAAACAAAATTACCAAATGTCACAATCATTGTATTTTATATCCTTAATGTGGTTAAAGACTAAAAATAACTAATTATGAATGAATATTAATATCCATTTTGTGCATAATAAACTCATATTCATGGGTAATATTTATTTATAATTTGTATCTATTATAAAATTACCTCAAATTATTACATAACGCCAAACCAATATGTATTCATTTATTGGGAAAATAAAATAAATGATATTAAAAGTAATAAAATTGGTATAATTGGAGAATTTTATATTTTTAGATGTATTTAATATGTTAATATGACATATTATTATTGTTTTAAACTATTATATTGGGACTAAAACATTTTCATTAATTTTTTTATGTAAAATTAAAATAGAATTGTGTCAAAATTAACAATAATAATATTTTCAAAAAATAATATTTATTAAATTATTTTAAAATCATAGTAGAAATTAAATAAGACAATTTTTTAATTATAAGGTCTAAAAAGTCACAAATTTTCTATTTGTTGTCAAATTTTCACCTCATAAGTGAATATAACAACCTTTAATGTAAAAACATCTATTACCACGGTTAAAATTAAAAGAGGTTCACTAAGTGCTAATAAAAATGATAAGGAATAAAATTAACAAAATTGTATAAATTCATTTGGTTGATGGGATTAAAACCATATAAATCCTTTATTTCAATAAATTTCTATTTTAATGAATGTTTCTTCATAATAAATATATTAAAATTAAAATTAATGAAAAATTCCAAGATTTCAATACACCTAAATTATAAAAAGAACTCCCTCTATCAGTTTTACACCACATTGAAAATATCATTTGTCTAAAATATACCTATTTAACTTTTAACTTTCCAACTGGCGTCTTATAAGTTTTATTCTTCTCAAAACACCAATCCAGGAGACCGTTAGGGGAGATCAAAAGGATTAAGTCCAAAAATAAACAAGTAATTTTCATAACCGCTCACATCCTTTAAACTCATATTTACCTACTAAAAATATATGGAATGCATAATAAAATAAAATAAAATAAGTATAAAAAATAGTATTATTTTTTATTATGATTATAGAAAACCCATTATACCCCCTTTGTCTTAATTAATGAGAAGTGAGATTATACCTCATTGTACATAGGACATAATGTCTCCATGTAGTGAAGCAAGTCATTTTTCATCAAAATAAAAATTAATGGGTATTATAATGTGATTAATTTTTGTATATATGATAATTAAGAAATAAGTATAATTATTTAATTGAAATATATCATCCACCTACTTACCATCCAAACCATTAGAAAATGACAACATCATTCATGCATACATGTCGAATACCACCTCCACGAAGTGATATGATTCCTTTTACATTTTTATTTTAATTAGATGATATTGAGTTATGGTTTAATTAATATATATGATATATAAGTCATAATAAATATACTTTTATTTTTAATTAACATTTACATTTATTTTGTTCCATCCTTTGAAATTTGAATATTGTTTTTATGCCTACTTAGGGCCTACCATCTCCGTGATGGGTGGAATTCATTTTTCTCTCTCAAAATTTTATCAATGACTATAAATAATTATATAATGAAAATATTTGATATTTATATGATTATAAATATTTTTATTTCATGAAAACAAGATAGTTTTACAAAGACCAAAACTATTGAACTAAAATATTGATGATAAAACAAAAAATTAGCACACAGAAATTAAAATTTTGATAAATCATTTCTGATAAAAGGGGGTTTCAAATGATATAAAGGGTCTATATATGATTATTATTAACAATATTCATATGTATAAGTATAATAAATTTTAATTTATTATATATAGGGTGAGGATTTTTTTGAAGAATCAGGAACTCAATATAAGTGTTTAATTTTCCAATCTCCTCAATATTAATAATTTTTTATATATAAATCATCACTTGGTAATATTTCAATTACTTCTAAATGTTTTATTTAATTTTTTTCCAAGAATTATTTTAATATTATTATATTAAATTTTAAGACATTTTCCCCTTTTGGAATTTTTCAAAATGGTTTGAACGGAATCCTTTTCTAATTTTCCAAATGAGGTACTTTTTTACTTTTTCTAATATAAGTATTGAAGTAATTTTTTATAAATTATATATAAGGAATATATTTTCCATCCATAATGAATAATTTTTTATCTTAATCATCCTTCATGAGATTAAAAGGTAGTTTTCAAACATTTTTTTCCATTTATAATTACATATCTTTGAAAAAATTATTTCAAAATGGAATGTCAATATTCCTCAAAAATTATTTAATGGGATATTTTAAATTCATATTACATATAATATGAAATTTTTTGAGTATAACTATTATTTTATGGGAATAATATCCATGTATACGGTCCTTATTGTTTCTCTTCATACTTTATGTTTATAATTAATTTTTTTATGAAACCAATTTTCTTTTATTGGTTATGAAATTACGAAATGTTTATGAAATCAATTTTATTTTATGGTTTTTGATATGATTAATGATTTTCTATCTTATTTAACACATATTTATTATTTCAATTATGTGATGGGTGGGACCTATATCCCCCGCCAGTGAATTGTGTAATGAATGATGTCACATGATATAAATTAGAATGCAATGGGGGAGTGAACACAGTTTAATAAAGGGGATTGTCAATAATGACATTCTTGAGAGTAAACCTGACTACTATGATGGTTTAGGGAGTGAACACATTACAAAATGATAGTATCTGGAAAGATACATGAATACTATGGAAATGATTTTCTATGATATATTTATTCCACAATTACCTGTCTTCTAACAATGTTATGATCTCATGGGTCAGATTCATTAATTCCATTATGATTTATGACTTAATAATTATCAATATTTATTCCAGGAATTAAGATTAGTTTATTTGGTATGTAGTGTATGGTTTTAAATAAAAAATATTTTCTTCATATAACATTATTCTCATGTAATTATTATGTGATCAGTTATATCTCCCTTTTTCCCATATTGAGAATATAAGCTCACCCTTTTCTTATGTTTCCTTCCCCCTTGTTTTGAAGAAATTTTTTAAAACATTTATTATTAAGAAGGGTTAAATTTATGATGAAATAATTGAAGGATTATTTATATTTTTTATGAATTAATTTTTTAGGATTTAATATCTCCAATGATACGATACCTAATTTATTATACTATGATTATTTATGTTATATAATAAATATTAATCTATTAAATGAAATATATATGTATGAAACATTAGAGTTTCTATACAGAGTCAATTCAATATTCAAGATAGAATGTGAGGTGATATCTGATGAGTTTTCATACTTATATAAAATATAAATAATAGCATATCAAATAAGATGAATATAATATTCAATTTTATACTTCATGGTTCCTTGTTTGAGGAAGCATTGAAGGGAATTAATGAAAAATATTTATATGGATATGCGGATTTAATAATTTAATATTGTATACAATAATTATTTTATTAGTATTAAATTTCTCTTAAATTAAAAAATATGTCATTGAAATGAATAAAACATGACGATATTAATTGAGATCATTTTTATATGTAAATTGGATTTATAGAATTATTTTTTGGAGTATTTTCATGTGATTAATTAGTCCATTAATGGAGAGATTTAGGAATATATAAACGAAAGTATACATGATGAAAATTAAGGAGAACCTTCTAAATTGAATATGAGAAATTTTAATGATAATGATATTCAAATTTGTTCCTATTAAAATATATATTCATGCAGGTTCTGTATAAATGTGTGGTTTGACACTATTATTCGAAAATGTGAATTATTTTTGTTAAGAAATATATATTTTAAAACATATTTTACAAACATATATATATCAACAAGATTAAAATTTATGAACCACAATATATTATAGAATATTATTTATATTCCTCAAAGATGTAGAGAGAAAATAATTAAGAGAATTGATTGTGAAAGGTATGCTTCAATGGTTCAATTTCATGAATAATATTATATGTATCCATTCTATAATATATTATTATAATATATATTTATTAATAACCCTGTGGAAGATAATATAATTAATTTAGGAGAATAAAAAGAAAAATTTGTGTAGTCCAAGAGGGAATCATTTCTACAAAATTGATCTTGCTTCAATATGGTAGAATCCAAATTTTTTGAACAAAGGGACAGTAAGACCATCCTTTCGTTGTACATTTTTTTTTGCTAGAAAAAAGAGTTCAATTCTATACCCTATGTCGTTATTTATTTGATGATGAGAAGGACATAGTGTGTGAATTATATAAAAACCCCCATACACTTATCACATAGTCATCCTTAGTTATATTTACCTTTTTAGAAAACCTTGGGCTATCTTATATTTCATTCTTATTACATATTTTCATTTACACTAATTAAATATAATAGAAAAATATAGAAATATAAATACAGTCACTAAACAAGTGAGGGGTGACAAAGTGATAAAATATTTAATAGTTCATCCCAAAATGATCCACCACCAACAACTATTAGTGTGGCCACATCCTTGTGTGACCCATTCCAGTTGGTATCAAAGGGAGAATACACCTCTTCTTTAATATCTTAATCAATGATTTAAATTTATCTTTTTAAGGGATATATGAAGTGTATATTTTAAGAATTATTTTATTTCGCCACTATGATACCATGTAAGAGTGATACGCCATTACAAAGAAGAACATGAATAAGAGAGAAACAAAATAAGTAGGTAAATTTATGATCATCAAAAGAAGAATATTAAATATTTGAAGGTATTTAACATGGAATTATTTATGATACATGTTGTTTTAGCCTCATATTAATGATAATGAAAATAGATCCCTCATGGGAAAATATGAAATTCATAATATCTTCCCATGAAATAAATATGGATAGAAAAAACCATGCTTGGAAGATGAAAATACGGTGTTTTAGTGCACCAAATTCAGAAGTGTACAATAGTTTAGTCTCATATATATATATAAAGAAAGGATATGTAAAATATCTTGTAAAATTGCATATGGAAGAATAATGTATCAATGGGGATGGTAAAAATTCATCTCATTCAAAATATAAATAAATTGGTGCTACAAAATATATTTTATATAAAATCCGCCAATTAAATTATTTCAAATATCTATGAATTTTTTTAATTTATGCTGGAAGAGATCACCAACCATGACAATGATAATGAAATGACAGAAATGGATTTGAATAAAATAGAAAAAATCTATGTAAACATATCTAAATAATTATATGTCATAACTACAATTAAAATGAGCTTGATGAATTATCCCAAATATTTGAAGATGAGTGACTCAAAAAAAAATTTGAGAGTTAATAATTTATGAAAATACTAATGGAAAATTTCACGATTTAAAAGAAGTAATTAAAATTTATTATGTTCAACTAGAGATTAAATCCAAAAGTATTAATCATCTTAAACATTTTTTAATTCCAAAATATTTAAGATCATGTTTTCCTTAAATAATGTCTTTTAAAATTGTTGTATTACCTAAAATACTGAACTAAAATGAAATTGTGATCTGTTAAAATTAAAATTTACCATTATTATATAAGCATAAAATTAAAAGGTATTAATGGAAGTAAATTATTTATGATGTATAAAATTTAAATAGATCCCATAGTGTGTAGAAGGCATCCCTTTTAACATCACTTATACTAG
This sequence comes from Viscum album, assembly GCA_963277665.1. Taxonomy (NCBI): domain Eukaryota; kingdom Viridiplantae; phylum Streptophyta; class Magnoliopsida; order Santalales; family Viscaceae; genus Viscum; species Viscum album. Next base: position 1,222,981,806 of record OY728139.1, on the reverse strand, counting down.
AACATTAAGGAGGTATGTTCGCTATGCTATTAACTTGACCAATTCCCAATCTAAACTAATAAAATCCGTTTCAAAACAATTTAGGAGTTTTTTGATGTTGAATTTTGTTCAATATAATTTCAGAATGTTTTTTATAATAGAAAAAACTTATAGTTTTTATCATTTATTTATTAATATTATAGTTAGATAATTTTATTATTTTTTTTATTCAATAGGTAATTATAGTGTCTCGTAATTTTTTTTTGAGTTCTAAAATTTTAATTCTTCGTTGATTGTTTTTATTTTCTTAGTTATTAATTTGAAATTTTTATAGTTATTTAATTGTAAATTATTTATTGATTAACTAATTTAATTTTAAAATAATTTTTACTCTATAAATTGTTTAATTATATTCACTTCTTACTGTTTAGAGGTTATTTAATTTCATTAATATGGTATATTTTCTTGTCACCATGACATTACATTTTATCTTCTACAATGGATTTAAAATTTATCTATCATAATGACCTTAGAATATTTATGATTATATGAGCATAAAATATTTATTCAAAGAGATAAAATCATTTTTATCACGGATTAATTGTTTGACTTGGTGTATCTTTTCTTCTTTGGTGAATAATTCTTATACACCTACTTATTTCTTCTATGTGACTACATTTTTATACTATTATAGAATTTGACCATGTGTTCGACCTGTGATTTGACCATCCAACCTCAAAGGACTTTTTTGAGGTAATATCATCATCTATATATACTTGAATCAAACACTAACATGTTTTCTTCCATCCACTTGAGATCATCTCATACCATCTTCTGTCCCCCTTCTATGAAAATATGGACTTGATCACATGCATATGGTGAGAGGCTCCTATGATCTAGTTTAATATTACTTGGAGTTGATTTGTATATATGGTTAATTCATTTATAGATAGTAGAATAATGTAGTTTTCATATCACCAATCCACTATGTTTCTCAAGAATTTAGACTAAAAAATGTTCTGGATATGTGTATTATAATATCTTGTATTTTTATAGTGCACTATTATAGTGAATTTGCATGTATATTGACACTTTTCATAGGAAGATATCATCTAAGGTGATGTTTCAATCAAACATGCACCTCATATTTAATGTGTCATGATACATTACATGATCTATCCTTTAACAGATGTCGAAATCAATTCATTGTTTTTTTCATCAATCGTAAAGTTGGAGCAGCTACGATAGAAATTTTTATATGACTATATACTACAACTATGGACTATGAATGTGAGGTGAGACTATGGATTTGGAACATGAAATTAAATAATATGGTGTCCCAATATCAAGGTTGTCTCATCCTATAACTATTTATAATTTTTTTAATATATATATGTTTTGATATAATTATACAACACTCGAAATTATATTTATGTTGAATTTTTATTTAATTATTGTAAATTTTATTTCCTATTTTTAATAATTATGTTATTTTATAATATATCTTAATTATAATGGATCCATTAAAAATTATTGTTATTTATTTTAAATTTATTATATTAAAATTTAAATTTCCCTTTATTTTGATGTACGTACTGGTAGTTTTTTATAATAAACTAAAAATTTATTTATTTTCATTAATTATGTCAATTATTTCCTAAATTATTTTTTCAAAAAAGATAGTTTTTATATTTTAAAAAATTTTGAAATTATATTTTATATAATTTCATAAATTTTTCTTATATGTCCAAATTTTACGTTTAATTATCTTCTGAAAATTTTAGAAGGATATCTTGGTTATTTATTTTGGATATATTTTTATCGCATGATTTCAAATATTATTTGGCTAATTATTAATAAATATTTCTTGAATTTATTCAAATATTTTTGAATAATTATCTCAATGATAATTCGTAAAACTAATTTATCTCTCTCAGATAAGTGTTACAATTGTATTTTATGTGTTTTCATTATTATTTTAAATTATATTACCCATTGATGGTTTTTGTTTGTTTTTTAGTTAATTATTTATTGTGAGGGAAAATATGATTGCAAAATATAAAAAATAAATGATAAAAACATTGAAATATTTAAATTCCCCAAGAAACAATATTGATTGTTCAAAGTTCTTTAAAATTATGTATCATTATGTTTGATAAATGTTTCATCCTCTATATTATCTCTTAAGTGTTGTACCACATCTTCTTGGATAACCACTTCCTTTAACATATTATTTTATCAATTACTCAAGAATCCGTACATGTGGTTCACTTGTTCATATTATCTCTATTTTATATGGGTTTATAAAATCAACCCACATATTTCATTCATATATTCCACTACTTAATATAAGTATATTCATTATAAAACACAATGATCCATGAAAAAATCATATAGGAATAGTGCCTTTCGAAACATAGACACATGAACAATTGGTTTAAAAAATATCCACGTCATCTCCTACTTATTTTTTTCATAACTATCACCTTCTTAGGTATATAATATATATTACATTTCTTTATAACTTAGGAACATGAAACATAAGAAAATTAGGAGCTTAGATACTTACTAACTATAAACAAGGGAGATATCAATGACTATAAAACTATAATATGAGAAAAAGGGTATGATAACATGATATTATCAATAGAAAACCACATCCAATATATCATAGTCCATAATATTTAGCCATGGAATAATCCATGGATGTTCAGAACACATGAATATTTAATGAATCAATAAACATGATACATGAGAGAAAAAATATTTCATAATAAATGTAATTATGGAATAACCATAACCAAAAAATGTATTTTTATTTGTAGTTATGGATCATTTACAAGTCTATAATAGCAGAACAAGTTCACTCCAGAATCTATGGTTGTTATCCAGTATCACAACAAAAACTATCATAGTAGATGAATTAACATAATGAATTGGGTTCACTCTATATTCAAGTAATTTTTATCTGAAGAGATATCAATCAATAACAAATTCATTGGAGGGGGATATAGGTCTCATCCATCATGTAAGAAAAATCAAACATATTTGACTAATAAGATCATAATTATTATATTATTTCTAAACCGATGAATAGAAATAGGTTTCATATGAATTTCATTTTATCATAACCCATGTAAGTGATAGGGGTTTGTAAACATCTCATCTTGTCATCATATTATAACCTGTGGAAAACAGAAAAGTTTAATAAAAAAAATTCATTATAAAAAACCATCTAGATAATGGAAATGGATGGTACTATTGGATAATATCACTAGAAAAAAAACAATTGAAAACAAGGGTTGTTATCTTTGATGAATATATATACCATTAAAAGACCTTTATAAAATTATTATATAAAATGATCATTCCATTAAAGAAATCAGTTATTCAAAAAAGAAATGTTATTATAAAGGAAAACATAAGTTTTGATAATAACCTTGTAATCATGTAATATAATCTTAAAAAAATTATTCATAATAGAAATAAAATTAGATTAGGTTGTATATGTTTACAAAACATTCCTTCCATACTTTTTTAGAAAATCCATAATGTAACACATTTGGAAAATGAATATAAGATTAAATTTAAACAATTATTTTTAAAATTAAACATATGTAAAAAGAAATTTATACAATCACATAAGAATAGAAAAAACCATTTAATTTTTTTTTTTAATATAACCCCACAGAAGAAAAATGTTTTTCCACCATAGAGAAAAATAAAGTAAACTTTACATAAAAACATACTTTTTGTATATTTAATAATAAGTCTGAGAAAAATTAATGGACGAAAATTTTAGTTCAATAAATAACAAATTTATAAGAAAATTAATGAGTTTTCAAGATCAAAAAAATTCATCATTGGAAACATAACCACAAACAATACCGATAAACATTGAGAATGTAATATAAAAACCCTTATCACATTGGTAACATTATAATCGTAAGACCCATTTAACAAATAACAGTATATAAATATGTAAATCCACCTAAAATTTATAATAAATTTCATTATTAATATTCATGGTCGTTATATACACCTCATATATAAATATAGTGGTCAATGTGGCATATATTTATCAGAAATAAACGTTAGACTAGATATCCCTTTCGTTAGGTATGACATCCTTCATACACATTAGAACATATTGTATAATAAAGATTAATTTTTATAAAACTATTATAGAACCTTAATTATTTATATAATACTATATATTATTTACTTAAAATATTTTATTACCTTTTTGTAACACATTATTAAAATCACTATTCTGGTTGATATCTGCTTTGTTTTTCATATACATTCTCATTCATTAGTGTATAACCTTGTATTTTGTTTGTAGTTTTATAGAATCTAGAATGTTAATAAAGATATATATATCATAAATATTAATCATTTACATGTTTAAATTCATTCATAAGTGAAATATATTGAAAAATAAATTACATTGTTCATGGAGATAGTCAGTCAAACATATGATTGAATATTGTTTTCATTTTCAAATAGATGGAATGAATGAAATGTAAATTTTAATTAAAATTTAAAATAAAATTATTATATAATATATATCCTATATATATATATATAATTAATCAAAATTACAATCAAATTAAAATATAATTTAGAAACTAACACATTACTTCATTGAGGTTATTGTCCATTCATACATAAAAACAACATTGTCATTTCCCATAGAATTGGTTGGTATGTAGTTATATGTGGTATTATAATTATTTAAGAATAAGGGTTTCCTAAATATCATATATTCACATTAACATAATCATATTACCTATCTGAATTATATGGTGATATAAAATGAATATTATCTCTATTGGGGGAGGGTAAGCATACGTACACATGAGCGATACTTTCACTTATCATTTGAAGGAAAGATGAAGAGAATTGTGTTCTATTAAAAATTAAAACATTTAATTATATTTAGGATACTAAATTAATTATTTTCTTAGAAATACCATATATTTTGAGTTGGTAATATAAGAGTGAATTATAATGTTAAAAAGCAAGCCGATTACATCTTCTTTGAACTAACTAATTATGATCTCCTTTAAAGGGCTATAAGTTAGACTTTTGGTAATATCAGAACAAAAATAATTTGTCTATTTAAATTTATAAGGATAATTAAATGATTTTGGTTGACATATAATTCTAAAATTTTTGTAGTTAAGTGATAGAGTATGCTACTTATTATAAACGTGGTGAGGGGAACATTCGAAGTTTTTCAACATATTAAATTATAATAAATTAATTATAAAGCTAGATGACTCAAAATATAATGGTATTATATTAAAAGGTATTATAGGGTTGAAAACCCATTAAGAAATATAATTTATACATGTTTCGGTGCCTTTTAAAAACTTTACATTTTTATTAACCCTTAAATAACCAATTTTAATTTTAACTATAGTAACAACATGTTTTTTATTAATGGGGTGTGTTTTTTACGTATAAAGTAAAAATTGGACTATAATTGAACATGTTATAAAATGATTCAAATTAAAATTTCATAGATTTATGATTTCATGTTTTTTATTGTTTTCAAATAATTTGAATTTTTTTTATAATATATAATATTATTCCATTTTGAAAATATTCATTTAATTTTACATTAAGGACATAAGGAAAAAAAATAAATAATGTATAATCATTTAAAAAAAATAATATTATGTAATCAAAAATAAAATTCTCTTAACATAATAACTATCAAAAATTGTACGACTTTTAATATTTTCAAAATCATATATTTTAATTTTTCTCTAATTAAATAAACACTACATTGGCATTTCTTAAGTATTTACGGTAATTATAAATTACCTAAAAATTATAAATAAATTACCATCAATAATAAAATTTTATTATGAAAAATAATTATACTATTATTTTTTCATTACCATTCTCCTTCCCAATCTGAACAAATAATGATTATTTAAAACTACATGATTGAAATTTTGTTCCTTTCTTAAATTAAAAAATATATATTTCATTTTCATGGAATAATGTCCATTAAAAAACTAAATTTAGAACCTAAGGTGATAAGGGAAAAATGAAAATTATATATTAAGAATTATGATGAAACCATTATGGAATTATCACTCTGTTTTAACCTATATTAACCTGACATGCCCTTTATTGACACGATAAATTTTACCACAGTCAATATTCATGTTGGTAAATAAAGGAACATATTTACCATATTTTAACACCATGATTATAAATATGGTATACATTTTATCAAATTTAATAGAAATAAGTGGTAGAAATTAATTTTACAATAATCGTTTAAAATGAGACAAAACCACTTTTAAAAATAATATAGTTTTTATGCATAAAACAAGTATTATTCTCATCTCTATCATACTAAATATATTATATGAATTATTAAACAATAATATTGAATATATATTATATTATATTAAATATAATTATTCAAATAATCTGATCAATTTAATTTATTAAGAGAAATAAACATTTTGAAAATTAAAATTATTTTTCCATGAAAATGATTTCTTCCATATAAAAAATGTGTTTATGCTAATTTCACATATATAATTTATCATAATGAAAATAATTATATTTTTAAAAATAAAGTAAAAATAAATTCAAATTGAAACCATTTTAAAATAGAACTTTTTACATGCCTGAAACAAAAATAATGTTTTTAATGAAAACAAAATTTTCAACTATTCTCTTGGAAATCAATCTTTTTAAAAAATTATAAAAACATAATAATTATATAGTTTAATTATTAAGAAATAAGAAATGAAGTTATTTTTAAAATAACTTCCTTAATGTTACAAAAAATAATCATTTTATTTTCTAAAAGAACAAAAAAACCATTTTTTTGAAGAAAAAATATTTTTCAAAAATAAATATACATTACTAAAAATTGATTGATTATTTTATACGATTCAATGAATACAATTATATTTAGTATTACATATATATATATATATATATATATATATTTCATGAAATATATAATCTTATACATACTATATAATTTAATATCCTAGTTATAAATATATTAAATAATAATATTTTAATAATATATCAAAGTGTATTTGAACATGGTGTTGCATGAAATAAAAACGTGATCCATTGCATGGTGGAGGGCCCTCCCCCCTCACAAGTGGTCCTCACACCTTTCCATAGATGGAGATGGATCTCTCGGCCCCTTACACCTCTTTTAAGCTTCTTCACATGACCTTGATTCCTCTTAATTCGACCCACATCCCCCATCAGAGCTCTCGGTGGCCTCACATCTTTGCTCAACTGTGGCTACCCTATCCACAAACATGCCCGAGATTGTCCTTACCTGCCCTTCTGTTGCCTTCCCCCAGGTTCCCTCAGGACCCTTTCCATCAGATGGTGACCTGCACGCTCCAACCCCCATCCTTTCTCTATCCAGTGAGGTCTCAAACCCCTTGTCCCATCGAGAATCTTTGGACACTCCCAGGAAGACATTGGAAGACAAGTCTAAGCTGTCCCCACCCATCCCTTCTCCCACCCCTCTCATATGATCTTCGGGGACATTTCCTTTAAGGGATACCTTAAAAATCTTGTGGGATCCTCCCCCCTCCTCCCCAGATCTACTATGTTGCCTTTATAAGCACTTCACTACTCTAAGCCATCTCAATGGAGACAAGGTCCTACAAGACACCACCTCATGTCCCCTATAGTCGTCCAAGAGTGATACCAGGATCACCTAGTCCCTATCCTGACAATTTAAAAACAATTTTCCACATAAAGGCCACCAGACCCTACTGTAGGGACAAAAGGTCCCTCCACAAAAATTTAAATTTATACCATCATAATATAAAATTTTATGGGACTTAGTGCCTAGTCCAAAGGTGAATTCATCCTGATGGAAGCTCAAAAACATCATGTTTCACTACTATATATCCTAGAGAACCAACAGAATGTTCACCAGATCAATGTTATGGTGAGAAGAATTGGTTTCTCCATTTCCTTGCATAGAATCCCATTCAACAATAATATTTGGATATTAACAAAGAATCATATAAATGTGGAAAAGGTGGAGGCCACAAATCAACACCACTATGTTAAGGTTTCTGCGGTATGGTAAAAACCTTTCTTCATGGTTGTGTATGATTTGTGTGAGGTGAATGAGAGAGTTTCTATTTGGAAACACCTCTAGGATTTTCCACCCAATAATCTCCCCTTGTTTGTTTATGAAGACTTCCACTCCATCACGAATGCATCAGAGAAAAAATGAGGTCGTTTCTACAACCTAGGATCAATGAATGATTCCATAGAGTTTATGTCGTCAAATGGCCTGATGGATAAGGGATTTGCTGGCGAACCATTCACATGGTGTAAAAATAAAATGTGGGAGAAAGCACATCAGGAGCCGACTTGATCGTTGACTCACTAACATGCAAGGTGTTGACTCCTTCCCCCATGAAGAGGTTACTCATGTGGATCTCATCTTCTCTGACGACACCCCTCTTCTAATTCATCTAAAAAGGGATTAATGTAGGGATATAAATTTTATCTTCTCAGCTTGCTGGACTCACATGGAAGAAATTATGTAGGCACTTAAAGACTCATGGAAACGACCATTATTTAGAGTGTCTTAGTCCAGGTTTAGAAATAAATATAGATGATTAATATCCCACCTTCATGAATATATAAGACACAATCCTATTTGTGATGAGCACATAGAATACCTTATTAATTAGATCTCGAACCTCAAAAATCACCATCTGGAAACCTGGTTAATGATATATTTTTTAGAATGAGAAAGAGAAAAAATATTTTTTTGTGGTAAGTTAAAATAGATTAAAAATGTGGCCATAGAATATTTCAGGGCCCTATGGATAAGATAAGGTGATAGGACCACCAGTTTCTTTAATTCTCACTTTAAAGAGAATATGGAAACTATTAGAGTTAACCTACAGTTGGATAACAGTTCGTATATAGGTGATTGAGGAGGGGGTCTTTTAGCTAAGGAATATTTTAAAATCCTTCTATCAAGTCCTCTCAACATAAGCGTCGACATTCCACTTGACATCGACAGTGTATAATACATCTTATGCATTATCCCAAATTGATCAGTGACTAGGAAAACATACAGTTAGAGGCCATCCATGAGGATAGGGGGATCAAAGAGGATATCGTTGCTCTCAACCTAAAATGTGCCCTATGCCAAGATAGTTTCTTGGGTACATTCTATGTATATTCATGGGATGTTATCAAAGATCATATTGTTGTGGCGGTGTATGGTTATTTTAGAGGAGTATATCTCCCAATAGGTTTATGTGCTTCAAAGTTGGTTCTTGTTACAAAGGTTAAAGATCCTATATCTTTGGTGAAATACATAACTATTTTTCTAGGAATAATCTACTATAATATATTGGTGTTTTTGATCGACAAAATACTTAGACACCTACTTCCCCAGATCATATCCGATAAAAAACATATCTTTACATGGGACTGGAATATCCAAGGGTTTGTTGGCATTTCAAAAAAGTTGGTTGATGGCATTAATAAGAAGTGAATTGTGTCTATCGTCATGATAAAACATGATATTTACAAGGCATATGATATTATGGGTTAGTGATTCATCTTTAAATCCATGAAATACTTCTGTTTTAGTATGTGGTCTAGAGAAATGATATTTATATGCATTTTATTACCTTGGAATATTTTGGGGATCATGGGAATTTTCACAGTAATCTTTAAATAGGTTCATAGACAGCTGTAGGGGGCCCAAATTTCACCAACCCTATTCATCCATTCCCAATTCATGCTCTCAAGGAATATCAATAGTGAAATATCCACTGTACATATCCTCCAATACAGAAACAAAGCTAGATCGAGCATTATGTCTCGTCTGATGTTTGTAGATGATATCCCTGACTTTAGTAATGATAGGTCCTGATTCAGAAAAAGTTTCAATAATATCTTAAAAATCTATAGAATCTTGAGAGGTAAATGTGTGAAACACACAAAAAACAACATCTATATCCCATGTTATTACTCTAGTCGGCACGCCAATAAAATTTGAGGGAGGCTTAGATTTTCCTGGAGACAACTCCCGATGGACTATCTCCATCTCCACATTTAAAAAGGAAAAATAAATAAGGATGAGTTTGAAAACATAATCAACAAATTCACGGCTCGTGTCTTCAACTCTCAGATGATGTTTCTTTCATTTGGTAGAAGGATCGCACTGGCCACCAATATTTTGATATCGATTATTAAGAATAATATTTCTAGGATTATCCCTCCCAAAGGGACCATCTTATAGAATAAACAATCTTTTATATGGGATAACATACAAGAATGAAAATTTCACTAGGAATTGTTGAATAGGATGTCTAAACCTCTTGAAGAAGGTTGCATGAACCTCTAGAACGTGACAAAGAGCATTGAGGTCAAGCAGGACAAACATGCTTGGGACATCATTGTCGGGATGTGACTCTGAGGAATATTCATCTGTGATTTGTACAGGGACGATTTATGTAACATGAGGAATCGATCTAGCAGTCTCTCGTCTCTTTAAGAATGCATGAGATATGTTCTTATAGTGCTTGATAACAAGGCCATATGGGTGATCGGAAGAGGAGACATCGGATACATGAAAGAGAACTGGGTAGGCCGCAAAATCTACTTCCCAGGATTCCCTATGGCAAAGATCACATTCAACAAGGCTAGGCTTCACCCAACATTCATTTCCATAAATCTGGATGAAGATTAAAGGAACATGTTCAACAAAATTACCATTTCTAATGACCCGTACAAGTGCATATTTTTTGATTCTTCATCCATAAATTTATGCACCCGATCTTTCATTGAATCCATACACACCTGATATGGAGAGGAAATATTGTTAAGTCACCTCTGGTTTAAAGATATCCAAACAAATATGAACCTTATATTATGAAGGATCTATAATAGATCCACCCCGATGGATGAGAACATATAGAAAAAGGCATTCATATTTCTTCTCTCACTATATGATGCACAAACCCAACCAATGAGTCATCATTAAACCTCATATTTAATAGCAACTTGGATAAATATTCATGGTAATTGGCAGGATGACAATTGATAATGACGGGGAAACATGCCAAGGATATGGACTTCTCCTCCTGCGGGTTTTAAGGAACTATGAACAAACACAGGGAATGAAAACTACATGGAATAGAATTTTCTTCGATCGGCTAGTTTGTTTGGGATACGAGAAACATAGATCGTGGAGTTAGATGGAGGTTATATATGTTTCTCAGGGTTTTATTTCATTACTTAATGGAGGTTCTTAGTGATATTCATTATAGAGGGACATCAGTGTTGCCTCTTCCCCCGAAAAGTCCTATAATAGGGATGGGGAGGGGGGTCACGAGGAACCCTCCCAGCTTTGGTCTCCAACATAATGGGGATGGGTCTTGCACTCAAGGAATTATGAAAGGAGGTGTGATGTTCAAAGATATCTGAGTATCCATTGTAATCGGTTTCAGCACTTATTATGGTCCAGGAAATCCCTTTGATGCTAATTCAAGAGCCCTGCTCAGTGGCCTATCCATCTTCCATGATCATCACATCCCCGTATCCTCTGTTGAATCAATGTCATGCTTTCTGGTCAACTTCCTGCACAACAAAGCTAGACACATATGTTCCATATGTTAAATGATAAGGAAATGAAAACTTCTGCTCTATCATGACACTGATATTACTCACTCATGAAAAGAGGGAAACATTGCTGCTGACTGTCTTATTAAAAAGTGGAGCCTTATCAATTGCTGTATTATCTATGATATCCCTGGGTCCCTTCCCAGCACTCATAACCTCCATTTAAGTGATGATTCCCTAGGCTTTAACCACTTTCTCCCACCTTGACATGGTGGTATATTTTATAAAAAAACATTTTCAATAATTCACCATAAAAAATAACTATATAATTTTGTAACATTATTATCATAACTAATTACTAATGAATAAAATAAATAGATTAACAAAAAATGTAATATATATCATGAAAATAAATATCTCTTAAAATATCACATTTTCAATGAATCGGTTTTTAACTATTAATATCATCTATATCTCACTTCCAAAAAACCATAATTTACATAACATAAAACTATATATTATCATAAATGTATATTTAAACCTCAAAAGAATCTTCTTCCTAAAACCCATTAAATGATTCGATTTACATCAATATACAATGAAATAAATACTCAAAGTACTGATATAAGACTTTGAACATATGATCAACCGTAAACCTATAAACACATTATGGTTTTCATAACTCATATGATAGCATCACATGAATACATAATACTTATTTTATAAATAAAATCACATATTTTATCTATAAATGAACAAAAATCAATTACCATCGACAATGATGACATAAATCACATTTTAATCAAATCAAAAACCAATTTAAATGTATCCAATAATATCACATCAATGTAAATCATCTTATTATCCCAACTAATAATTATCAATTTTCCTGTTTATTGGAACCATTAACCATGTGTTTTTTAATATTCAAATAAAACTAATGTAGAACGATCCTTACATGTTAAACGATTCTTATATAAAAAATATAATTGATATATTTATTTTATCTCTTTACCTTAAAGCATAAATCCTCTCTATTTAATGATTTTTAAAGAATAGGTCATTCCTTGGTCTAGGAGTTTACATTTACTATAATGAACTCATAAGGATAATTTATAGGTTCCTCGTATATAAGACATTGAATTCAAAGGAAATTCATTATTCTATGCCCTTTATTTTCAAAAAAGAAAACATATTTTCCTCAATTTTAGATATTTTTATGGGTGGTTCATATATCTTTCTTGATAAGAAGTAAATTTAACATTCTTACCTCTGTGATCACTTCCTATAATATATCCATAAATGTCAATTTTACACTTACATAACTTGTTTTTAAACTCATATATTATTATGTTTTCGATTTTCTATCATGGTAACTGATTAAGAATAATCTCAAGATTTCTACTTTCATTTCTCATATCATTTGGTTTCCCTATAAGAAAATCATTTAATTATCCATCACATTTTTTTGTAGCACAATCTCTTCTCATTTAACCGATTAACTACAAAATCAATGTTTAACGTTCAAAATATAATAATCCGAATATTCTATCAAATTATCATGAAATTTTATTCAAAGTATGTCTCAATCCTAAAAAATTCTCTTTTGAAACCTTTGGTTTAGTGGTAGAAATTCATGATCATTACCAAAACATTACGATATTAACCTATATGAGGACTTATACCAAGATTTCTCACTAATGAATTTTCATCCTCATTTAGAAATGATAAATAAACAATGATAAAATAAAATCTATAGATATCCAAACATTTCAGAGAAATATATAACGCCTTAATAGAAGAATAGTCATTAAATAACATAAATATTTACACTATAATCATATAAGTCTAGTTCTATTGGAATCTTGGGAACATAAATAACTAGTTCATAATGTATCCATCTTATTTATTCAAAAATATCACCATTATTAGACAAATCAAACATAATACCTTTCTTCATATAATGGGTAAAAGAAACATAAGAAAAGGGTGATCTCAAATTCATAGGGTGTTTTAACAATGGAGATGTAAATGATATAGTAATAATAGCATGAGAGAAATGGTGTGAGAACATGATATTAAAATTTAAAAACCAAACCATTCAAATAATAGATCATAATTTTAATTCCTTGAAAAAATCAGAAATTCATAAATCATAAATCTTAAATGAATCAAATAACATGATCCAAGACCTCATAATATTAGCATAAGACTTGTAATTCTGATATATACATTAGTATGGAAATTCATTTTTTAGTAGTAGTGACTGAATTAAATTTCTATCAAAGTAGAATTGGTTCATTACCCAAACAATAATAATAGTAAAGGTTCACTGTAAATACTATCATAGAGTATAGAATCCTTTTTTTAACTAGCTTCACTCACCATTCAAGACCTTCTTATCTTTTGAGATATTAATCCCTACCTAATGCATTTGTGGAAGAAATAGTTTCATCCCTTCACATAATAAAAATCTTAAATATTTTTTCAAAATGATAATAAATAATTAATTATATTATAACCCATGAAAAGAAATGGGTTTTATAAATATTTCACTATAGAATAACCCATGGAAAATAAGTGGGTTTCATAGAAATCTCATCATTTTATCAAACCATACCCCATGGAAAAGAAATGTGTTTAAAAAAAAATATGATATAATAATCATAAAACCTCCATTGAAATATTAAGTTTGTTTTCATTATATAGTTTCTCTAGTAAAAAATATGTGAAATCGGGGTTTGTTTTCTTTAATTAATATATTTACCATTAAATGATCACTAAAATATTAATGGAAAAAATTACCTTCTCAATTTGGAAATAACATATTAAAAAAATATTAAAATTATAATGGATGAATTTTTCATTGCAAACATACATATAAACACTTAAATGATTCATCAAATAAATAAAATTCATGATTCCGTGAAAATTTATTCATGTCGTATTAGTCAAAAACCATTTCGTCCAAAAATTTTTTTTTGAAAAAACACATAAAAAGATTGAAAAATTATAAGAAAATTACATAGAAAATGTTTAATAATAAGTAAAAAAATGGGTAAAAATTAAAATAATAAATAATAGAAAATAAATAAAAAAATTAATACATGTTTAAAAAATATATATATAGAGGAAAAAGTGGTTTTATTATAAGAGAGTAATGATGTCACTTTCCTATTAAATGTTTTTCTCAGTATCATAAATGGTAAATGTGAGGATAATGAATGGAAAGAATTATATTCTTTAAATAAATAAAGGGGAATAAAATTAATGAGTTTATTAGATTATTATAATTCATCATTGGAAGTATAATGGTAAACAATCCTAATAAACAATTGGATTTTAATAGAAGACCACTTACCATAATAGTATTTTTTTAATCAGAGTCTCATTGAAAAAAATAATATTATACGGGTAAATAAATACCCATAAAATTACTAATAATAATCATAAAATACAGTCATGGGTACTATATACACCACATACAGGAAAGGAGTGGTGAATATGCTATATTTCTCCAAATAAATAAAACATAGACTAGAAATCCATTATCATAGGTCTGAATTCCTTTATATGCATGAGAAACTTACATAAAATAAATGTTTATTAATTTCAAACCATTTATAAAAACATAACCATATATATAATAGAATACATGACTTATTTAATATGTTTTATAACTCATTCATTAACTCTAATTTATTAAAATCAATCTTCCAGGTGTTGTCTACTTCCCTTATCATCTACATTCCAGTTCATTAGTTTTGGCCCTTGTATTTTTTTCATTATTCCATTATATTCACAATGTTAATAATTATATAAATATTTGTTATATTCATTATATTCTTGTTTATATTCAGTCATAAAAGATAGATATTGAAAAATAAATTACACCATTCATGGAGATTGTAAGTCATAGGTAAGCATAAACGTGGTTTTCATTTTTCAATGTTCTCAATGAAATAAAAAGAAATGTTAATTAAAATTTAAAATATATTTATTTTATTATATATATTATATATATTCATCAAATTTATCTTTATTATCATCAATGTAAAATATTAATGAAAAACTAATCACATCACTCTATGGAGGTGGTAGTCTAAATTTATGTACGAATGACATTATCATTTCCCAAAGGATATAATAATGAGTAGGTAGATGTTATATTAAAATTTAAAAATTATAATTGTTTTTTTATAATATTATATAGTTATTATATATAAAATAATACCAATCTAAATAATTTTGGATGAAAAATTAATTTTATCGCAATTTGGTGATTGTATGTCATATGTACACACGAACGACACTTTCACTTATCGTTTGATGGGGAGGTGGGTGTATAATAGTATTTTAATACTCATAATATCATTTAATAGAAATTATTATTCATAATTAATAATATAATTTTCAATAACATTGATTAAAATTATTTAAATAAGAGTATAAAACAAACTGTTTGGGTAAGGTGATTACCTCATATTTGAAAAGACTCGTTTAGATCTCCAATAAAGGACGCGGGGATTCATATTTTTGGATATAAAAAACCTATATAATTATTATAGAGAATTTAAGAAGGTAAATTGTTCATGTATGTCTAATATCAAAGTCCCAATGTGGGGAAAATTAGTGATAGATATGGTGCCCATTTATAATTGTGGTGAGGGGTACTTCTGGAATATCGAAAAAGATCAAATTATAATAAATTCATTCACAAGTAAAATGAAAATAATCTTGAATTATTAAAATATAAGGTAATGTGGGGATATAAAACCATAAAAATAGTACTTATTCAGGTTTTGGTTTCATTTTAATCCTTATCATTTTGATTAACACTTATTTATCCAATTTTAATTTCAACAATTAGAACAACTTTTTTCAATATTAAACGGTTGTAGTTTTTAAATATAATGGGATAGTTGGCCCATAAATGCTTTAGTTATGTACATTTAGAAATTAGGATATCCAACTTTTCTTATTTCTTTATTTTTATGATTAAAAAACAATTTAATAAAATATTATTTTGATAAAATATCATTATTATTAATTTTGACACTATTCATTTAATTTTACTTAAAATACATATGGAAAATATTTGAACTCTAATATTCTATTTTATAATAATTATAATATTTCATATTCAACTATGAAATTTTTGGGACACTTTTAATAATTCAAATTATATCACTTTTAGTATTTTTAAAATCATTTAGTTTTTACAATAATTAAATAAATATTGTTTCGGTATTATGTAAGAATTTTAGGTAATTATATAATATTAAAAATTATAAATAAACAAACTTCATTAATATAATTTTATTACTCACAAAATTAATATTAATATTTCTTCATAACTAGTTGTTTCCCTCTATGAACATATAATAGATACATAAAACTAAGAGAGTGTCATTTTGTAATTTTTTTATTCTTATAATATATAAGTCATTTTCATAGAAACCAATCCATTAAAAAATAAATTTATATACTATGTTTATATGGCTTCAAATCCATTCAGAAAATAATTATTATTATAAAAATCATATGACATTATAGATTAATTTTCACCTAAATTAACTTTATTTACCCTTTATCGAGGTGAAGAATTTTACCATGGTCACTATAAATTTTGGTGAGAAATAAAAGGTTCATATTTACAACATTTTAACATATTAATTCGAAATATGTAATCTAGTTTTTCAAATTAAATACATATAGTTAAAAAATATTATGTTTGAAATATTTTTGAAAATGCGATGAAAACATATCTAATAAAAATATTGATTTTAAGTGTGAAACTAGATTTATTCATATCCCATGTATAGTAAAAATATTATAAGAATGTTTAAATTTTTTATTGAAAATATAACATATATAAATTTAATTAAAATAATTCAAGATTAGTGATCAATATAATTTATTATGATAAATGACATGTAGCACATAAACCCATTTTCTTATTAAATTTACTTTTATGTGTTAATATTATTTTTTCCTAAATGAAAAAAAATATATCATTTATTTTATGTGAAATATTTATAATATAATATAACTAATTTTACTTTTAATCAATTTTAAAATGTAACTTTTCACATTTCTGAAACAAAAATACTGTTTCATATAAAAATAATTCTTTTTCACAATTCACAGAGAAATCATTTATTTCATAAAATTATAGAAAATCAACCTATGATGAATTTTTTATAATAATTTAAAAAATTATTTTCATTTTAGGAAAATAAAATTTTAATATGTTTCAAAAATTAATCTTTCATTTTTCTCACAAAAAGAAAACCATATTTTTTTAAGAACATTTAAATTTGAAGAATAAAATGACTACTATAGATTGAGTGATTATTTAAAAATAATATATGAAAACATTAAATTTTTTTAATATATATATATATATATATCATAACATATTTAATCATATTCATACCCACCAGTTTAATGCCAAGGTAATAAAATTGAGAAAGAATAATATTTTTATAATATATCATGATTAATTTAAACAAAGTTCTCTATAAAATGCATGTTATCGAATAAATTAGAAACATTTAGAAGAAATAATTTCTATGATATTTTTCAGTTATATTTTTTTTCTAACACTACTTCTAATCATTGAAATTTGTTACATTCCTTCATTATTGATTATTTATTAAACATAATTCTTTATTTCGTCAAGTTGTGTCTCTAAGATTTTATTATTAAGACTGTTTGGGGTGTGAGTCCCATAGGTCGAATATAGTGATGTAATTTAGTTAATAATCTCTATAAAAAAAATTTATTTTCTAATGTTCTTATCCCTACTTTTTTTAGAAAATGATCTTAGTAATTTTGTTGTGGTTCCCCTTCAAAAATCAGTTTAGTTCACAACATATATCTTGCAGTGTATAGAGGTAAAAGAGTAGAGTTGGTCCAATTTAGACTGCAAAAATATGAATATTCACATGTGATTATTTTTACTTATTCTAATTAGTTTAAATTTTTTTATCTGATCTTTTCACCCCCCCCTTTAAATCATTTATCATCATCATTGGGATCTAAAATTGCTATCTGAGATTGAAAATTATTAAGTATACATTATATATACTATTAATTTTTATAATATTGAAACATTGAATCAATAACCTATTGCTATTGGATATATAATTTTTTGTTTTATATTTTATTTTGATGTACATTATTTTTGCATCATAGTCAATGGGAAGGATTCTTAATATGGAAGGCAAAGTATCAAAATGTACCCACATTTTGTTAAAATATGTTATGGAAACTGGTGAACTCAAATGGAATATTACATAAATTAATTGAATATTAATCACTTCACTATAATGGTAAAACCATGTAAGTTGAATAATTCTTTTTGTAATTCTCTAATAAGAATTGGTGTTAGAAAATACGTTTTAAATTATAAAGATAGAAATATATTATATTTTATAATTAATATAAATGATTATATTTTTGAATATATATAAAATGCATATCAGTATATGTGTAATTTTCTTAATGACATTGGCTAAATGACAAAATAATTTGAGCTAATCATTTAATATTAAAGGTTGAGTATCAAAACATCAGGATGGGTAAAACAGAATCTTTGAACAAGTTGGTCTATCATTTCACTACCATTATTAATTGAATGCATTAACTTCAATAAACATTATAAATTCTAGTAACAGTTTAATGATTTCTAAGTAAACTATCAATGATGTTCCATTCAAAGAAGATTTACATTTCAAAATATGAACATGGAAGAGTACACTCTTGATGAATTTATTGGTTAACTATTTTGTTATGAATTAAAAATGAATAATGTTGCAAAAGATATTGAAAAGGAGTGAAAATATGTTTTTTTTAAATCAATTAGTTTATTTCTATTGATATATATAATTATGTACTAATAGATAGTGAATAATAATATATGGCTCATATTATGATTAGTTTTTAGAAAATAATGAAAAAGAAGGGATTCAAGAATTGATATAAAAGGGACCCTCAAAAGGAAAAATAAAAGGGAGATAATAACTGTAGTACTAATTATAAAATTTCCAATTTTAATTGTTTTGAATATAAAAAAATCCAAATCAATGTTGATTTCCCAAAACTAAAAAAAATAAAACTATAATAATGTGAAAACACATTAAAAAAATATTCATTTTTACCAAAGAATCTGATTACTATGATGGATCTAGAAATTAGAAATATAATATTAATTTTATCTTTATGGAATTTATAAAAAACAAGTTTGTAATTTTTATTCAATTATGTTTATTTTTATTCTGATAAAGATTCTGAAAATTATAATTTTTCTTTTTAAATTAAGAAAATCTAAAGACTGACAAAACATGTTTTTAAATATTTAGATGTATATAATAAATATAAATATAATAATGATAATCTTGTTTCTGAAAATAATGTTATTTTATAACTAAATGAGAAGAATTTTTAATACTTATTTTTCTTCTCATGTTAATTATTCCAATTATTTAAAAAAAATACGATTTTAATGAAATTTTGAATAATGAACTAGAAAGTATTTAGCAGAGTTTTAATGTTATTATGGTTATTATATGTGTAATAAAATTATATATTTGAGTAATAAAATGTAAATATTGAGATTATTATATATGGTAAATATTAACATATATTTATTGAACTAATTTTCTAAAAAGTAAAAATATGATTATACTTTTACTATAACATGTTTTCAATGTCGTATAAAAGGAAATTGTTTAAATGATTGATCACTTATGTCTAAATAGTCTTTTTAATTTCAAAATATTCATATTTCTATATACTTTTTAGTTAGAATCGCTTACAATTATTTTTTAATTTCTATGGTGGTTTCTAATTTTATTTATATATCTCATTGGACCTAATGTATATTGGGTACCAAAGTTGTAGAGTAATTTATTTATAATATTAAAATTTATTAGTTTTCCTAAGAACAACATATAGTACATGGAAATGGTATTCTCTAAGAATATGACTGATAAAATATCAAATTTTTTCACATAAAATAGATTTGATAGCACAACCATTTCATTTAGAAATAATTCGAAAGGAGAAGAATTTTTTTTGGTAATGTTTATATTTATAATTGTTATTATATTTTATATTTTATAAAATAAACATTTTATAAAATAATATATTTAATATATTTAAATAATTTGATAATGTAATGGAATCAAAATTTCAAAATGATAATTTTTTAGTCTTTAAGGACGATTCCTTATTTCTTTACACTAACCATTAGAAAAACATTGTACAAGTAATTTTTAAAAACTAATAGTTCCACAAGTTATGTTTTTAAAGAAAATTTACAGGGATAGAAAAAATTGGAATTAAATATTTGGTCATGCTAATTTCAAAATTTTACATAATCTTTATACACATAAAAATTTACTACAATAACCTACCATGATTAAAGAACATCTTCATATTTTTAATACATCTATAATAAGTAAAAAAACAAATTTTAAACCTATCAATTTGATAAGTACTAATATACAATTAGTGTCTGAAAATATTGATTTATATGGAGTATCTAAAATTTCAAATCTAAGAATAGTAAAATAAATATCTGTTATTCTTTTACTATATTATATTTACAAGGATTTATTTTCTTAAACATAAGAATGATACATTATCTATAGTTATGTATTTTTAAATTTGTTTAAGAAATATAAATGTAGGAATGATTGTTTCATTTCATAAGGAAATATTATATGAATTTATAATTTTTTTTTTTAAAATATTGAGGAATTTTTTTTATTTTATTAATATGTATCCTCTTACAACTCCATGAAAAAATGGTATAGTAAATGAAAAAATATATAACTCCGTTTGAAATATCTAGACCTATGTTTACTGAATATAACATTCTTATATATTATTGTATTAAAGTCATTTTTATTTTTAATATTAGTTCAAATATAAAACATGTTCAAAATTTTTAAATTAAAACATGTTATGAATTACTTAAAGGTAAAATACATAATTATGAAATTTTATACTTTTTAGATGTTATTTTTTATTTTAGTATGAAAAAAAATTTAGATAAATTTGATACTAATTGAAATTATGGTATTTTTTAGGATGATCAAATTGTAGTATGAAATATAGATTTTATAATAAATAAATATGGTTTTTAAATCTTTTAATGTAATGTTTTCAGAATGTATACGGAAATTGAATTTTGATTTAGTTTTTTATAAAGAGTTTATATATTACAATTTTAGTGATGAAAAAACTCATGATATGGATGAATCAATTAATGGGGATGATACTACTTCTCAACCAGGTCCTAGATCATGGATGATTCAAATAGATAATCAGGTTTATATTGTTATATTTAATATTGATCTTGGTATTAAAAAATGAAATTTCTTTTTTCATATTTTGTCCTAATATAGTTTTTATTTTTATTTTTTTCATAATATCTTTTATAATGCGTTGAATGAATCAAATTGGGTTCTTGATATGTATTATGGGATTAATAAATGTTATCATAATAATTTTTTTGTCTTTAGTTGAACCCCCTATATATAATATGTTTTTTGAAATATTTTTATTTTTATAAATAATATGGATTAATATTGGAATGTTCTTAAGATTAAAGTTTTACATAATATTTATAGTTATTTTCTAGAAGAATGTATCGATTTTGGTTAATCATTTATATATGTCTTAAGAATTTAATTAATGATAATTTTAGTTTCTTTTTCAACATTTAAGGTTTAAGTTAATTTCAATTCAATATTAAATTTATTTTTTTAAATGGTTTTATTTATTAAAAAGTTTATGTTTTTAAACCTGATAGATATGAAAATATTAAAATTATGATTTTTTACCAAAATAAGTTTTCACCAAAAAATATTTTAATTTTTTCAATGTGGATATGTTTTTTGGTAAAAGTGTATTTTCTATCGGAAAAAGGATTTACCAGCTTATATGTCCCTATCACTAAACTGTTCGTAAAAACGTTGTATCTAAATTCTTTTGTGACAGATAAAATAGTTCTGTTGCAATTATAATTATTCCAATAGATAATATATATGTTGGTTAAAGTGTTTAACAACATGTTATGGTGACAAATTTTACTATTGGTAATAAAATTACCAATACATAATATAAATTTGGTTATAAATTACGTTGGATTAAAAATTATAATTTTTATTGCTAGTAAAATTACATATTATATTTATTATTTTATAAAATATAATACATAAGTTTTAATTACTAAATCGAACATTATTTTAACACATGTTCAACCATATAAAAAATTAATTATATTAATAATGAAATATTTTATACAAAATGTTGGATCCTCCAATCCCCCCCACCCCCACCCTTGATCCCCCAATAGAATCCACACCCTCCAGGCAACCCATCCATGCAAGCAACCCACCCATGCCATCTATTCAGCACCAGCTTCAACATCCCAACCATTTTAGTATCCCATGCATGCCATCTAGTCACCTCCAACTCAATCGACTAGCTCTTGATAAAAGCAGGTTTAACAAAGAAGATATATATTTCTTGGTCTCACAAAAATACTAATCTACCACCATATTGGAATACCCAAGCTTCTTGTCATACTCCTCTAGAATTCATCCACAGTCTTCCAACATCAACCTACATTGATAATAATTCTATAGATAATTTTTACTTCACCAAGTTGTAATCAAAACAAAATAAACCAAAAAAATAAATAAAAACTCAAACAGTACATTGAGATATACATTTGAAACCAAAACTCATCCTATTCTAAAAAATTATAAACCTAAACTGAATTATATACTCCTCTAGCATCCATCCATTATCTTCCAACAACTATTGGCATGGTAGTGATTAAGAAAGTAAATCTATTTCTCTCACATAGCCAGCAACATTACCTTCACACTTTCCAACTACAAGCATAAATATACAAATAATATTTCATCTTCCAATCAAAATAGAATTTCATTTAAATTAAATTTTCAGTTATTATTTGAAATAATGACTTCTATTTTATATGTTTTTCAATACTTATAAGTGAAACTAACTCTTCCAAAAGGGAAAAAATCTTTACATTTTCAATTATTTTTGACATGGAAAAATTTGTTAAAACCCAAATGATGGATATTAAAAATAGGATAGAATTAACGAATAAAATTATAACCAAGAAAATTGTACTGAACTAGAGCTTGAAACTTTCTAATTATGAGACACCATAACACTGTGATAAAATCACTAAAACCCTTACAAAGAAAAACATATAGACTTCAAGTATGTTCCTCCATCCTTATCATCAAAAGGTAATAAAACACCCCTACACCATCTGTCATCATAGCATTATATCATCAATAAATTACAAAAACGTCTAGGGAAACACTTACAAAAATACATTCGACATTCTAGAAAACTCACCTCGAACCACTATTAAGAGATCAAAACACATACCACATACATATAATATGATAAGGTGGTACTCAAAAGCAAGCATATCTAAGATTAGTCATTCAATGAAATAAGGTAAAATAAATTTGAATCCTACAAACTATGTTTATTTTACCTGGGAAACACTCCCTTCACATAGTGACCTAAAACATATACAAATTTCATATCAACCTCAAGAATATTTGTTACAGTGATGATCAAACACCCACAACCTTGAGGAAAAACATATTACGCTCCCTGTATATTCCACTGTGGTCACATGGATTCACAATTCAAATAACAATCATCATCAAGAAACAACAATCCAAATTCTGCATCATACTATAATAAGATTAGAGTATTTATCTGGAAAAGAAACCCATTCTCACTTCCATAAGAAAAATAATTAAATTATAATATTTTATAACATCATGTAGAAATTCAGATAATCATATATCCATCCATAAAGTTTCAAACTAATCTCAGACACCTTTTAAGCATCCAATGAAACACTGCCATGAAAAAATGGCTATAGCCACACCAAGGAAAAACTTTATAGCTCTTGCATTAAAAAATTAAATACAAAATTTGTAGACCCAACTCTTATATTCAAACTCCACATAAAAATATAGCTTCCACTAATTGACATTTTTAGAACCATTCAAACAGCATATGGAATCTATAACCAATAGTGAAACTATTTAGGGAAAACTGAGACATGCTATAGAAAAAACTGCAACACTAACTACAAGACTTTCTAAACCCAAATATTACAAATGAATAATGTACCGATAATATTCTTCAACTAGATATAGGGAAAATTTTAATCATTTAAAAACCCCAAACAAATTGAGTTGGAATTTTACAAGCTATAAATTTTAGACTGATAATTCTAGATTATAGAATAATAGAGACGAGGAGGGGTGATATGCGTTGCACTGAACATTTACACAAGATTCATAGTTAGGTCAAGGAAAATGATGCGACAAATAATAGAAAATTTACAATGACCATTTCCATAGTGTAAACCATGTCAAGGAACATGTTGAAGAAAATTAAAAAACCTTTTATGAATATTGGAAATGAAATAACTTTCGAAAACCATAAGTAATCACTGTCATGGTTTACACTGGTATCCCCATAACCAGTGTAAACAATTGAGATAATCTATCACTTTTGACATGGTTTACAATGTATGTGGGGTGAACCTTGTCCCTTGTACTCATGTGAACCATAACCATATGTCATCATCATCATGGTTTACAAAATCTGCTAAGACCATTTACCTCGCTGCTAGTGTAAACCATTTAAGGGAACATGCTGAAAAAAATATTCACTGCATAATAAACTGGGTGATATGCACCATACTGACCGTACTGTAAATTTTCAACAAATAATAGAAAGAGGAATAAGTCCTTTCATACATTGGGATATATTAATTCTATTTAGACCAGAGAGAAATTATGAGTTCAAAATGATTACATCCAAATTCTTTTGAAAAAGGGAGAAGGACTTGAATATATTGTGATATACCAAATAATCTTTCTTAGATCAATTAACACAAATTTAAATCATCAACATTTCATACTCAGGTTCATTTAAAATGAATTATATATAAATTTATAATCATTTTTATAAAATTCATACATGATTTGTTATGAATCAATGGAATCTTAACAAGATCGTAGTATCTTGAAATCATCTTCTTTCCTTGTTAACATCCATTAGACCCTAAATAGTTGGACCCTATATAAAAAATATATACGGAACATATGATCGGTAAATTCATGGAAATAATCAAATGGGAAAAAATTAATAATTCTAGAAAAAAATGATCATTGAACCATGGATACTTGAGTTGTCTGAGAAACAGTATCAAATGGAATTGCCGATTTTGGAAGTTGCTAAAATAATTTCCTTAGTGGTGTTATAAAGAATGGGAACCCCATTAAATTCTATGGATGCACGTGACATCAAGGAGTAGGTAAAGGATAATAGTGTATAGAAAGAAGAACATATGGGAGTGTTGTTTTTCCCATTGTATTTTCTTGAAGGGCTTTTCCACTAGAGCTAAGCAATGGTCCATGTGTTGTGAAAGGAGGAGATGAAAATCAAATATAATTACTCAAACCTCCACGAGAAGGAGATTATTGTTGAGTAGTAGGCTGATAATGGCCTAGAATGGGTAATAATGTTTTTTTATGCTGGAATCCCATATCACATTATTTGAACTAAAAGTTTTTGTAGATACAGGACAATGAAACAAGATGCAATAAATCCTCTTAAAATAAAAAAGAACAATTGTGATAGGATGTTTGATAAAACTAACATAGTAGGCTGATCAACAATACAAACAAGACATACATTTAAGGGAATTGAACAATGAAATTGTAATGAAATTAATCTTTGACAATAAATATTGATCACATATAGAGAAAAAAATAAAAAACAACTGAATAACATGAATGCTCTAACAATATTATTTGAGGGGAAAGACCAAAAATATCAATGGATTTACTTTTGAATACATTTCACGTTGATTTCTGCACCACATACGAAAAATAATTCATAAAATTTTACAACATTTCTTACACTTGGTTGAAAGGATATTGCTTTAAAATTTATACATTTAACAACATAATGAATGAAATGAATATCAATGAGAACCGGTAAATAAGGACTTGAAAAAGGGATGGCGATTACAATTTATAGTCATATCGATAAAGAAATAGGGGTGGATATTGGGAGTCAAGAGCTTTAGGTGAGTGACTAGTTGAGATTTGGTGTTCTTTCTAATGGCGTCACCTACTGATCCAATGTATATTGTGGAGAATTTTGTTGGAGGCTGCTTCGAGGGTGGTGATATATTCTTGGTATCGAGTAACCCTGATTGTGTCCCTCCTTAACATGGGGTAAAAATGAATCTTGATGAGAAGATGGTGATAGCGGGGCAATTGGAAGCCGGAAGAAGTGGACATACTTTTTTTGAGGCACTTAATAATGCCCCTCTAATTTTTTCTATAGATTCTAGGGGAAATCGGTTATGAAAAGTGAAAAAATATGTGGATGGAATCCTATCAGGGGTTGCAAATCAGGTTTTGGTAAAACAAATTGTAGATCTATTTAAAATCTCTTTAATTGTTAGAATAACTATTGCTAAAGGATATATGCTCCTAAGAGAAATTGGAAATGATATAGGCCACCAGAAATTGGAAGACGATTCCTATCGGGAAGGGATATATTCACATTCTTTTCACCTCAGAGGTAGATCTTAAAAATATTTGGAATTTATGGAATTGTGAACTTAAACATGGAGCATTAAGACAATCAGAGTTGGTATTCAATTTCCATCCCTTTTCTCAGAGACATTCCAATGCGCAGATTTGGATTCGTGTGCATGGTATTAATTGGGCCTATTATAATTCTAACAGCTCCAATGATTTTTCTTAATGTGTTGTCACCCCATTAAAGTTGGATGGGCATGCAGTTTAAGGGGAGCTTGGATGTTATTCCAGAGTCATTGTTGATGAAATTTTTTACTATTATCTGCCATATTATAAATCATTACTAGTTGGTGATAACATGATAGAGTTTAGTACTCAATATTAATTCATATTATTCTTTTTTAATGTGTGTAAAATTGTTAGGAACTATATTTGAAACATTAGAGTGGGGAAAAAGCAAGTTCATCCTGTAAGGGATGATCAATGCAATGTTTGGAAATGTTTTGTTAATAGGGGATATAAGGAAAATGAGGTGAATTTTGAAAATTTTGAATTGTTATGTATGTAAGAGGAGGTTAACTTAGTGTCTAAGAGCCCATGTGTAACTGAAACTAAGTAGTAAGATCCTAAACCAAGCAGCATCACTGTTGGGGAGGTTACATTCCTGGGAAATACCCATATTGTAGGTGATTCTAAAAATTTAGTGCTTATCTATAATAAAACCATTCTGGGAGAGGATGAAATAATGGATGGTTTCACAAACATTAAAAAAATTAGCGGATGAATTAGCTATTGACCCTGGATCTGAGAGGCCTATTGAAAAGTCTTCGATGCTTTCATGGAGACAAATGGTGGTGGAGGATGAATCTGAGCACAGTATCTTGGATAAATCTGGCTAGGTCTATGTAATAGATTCAACTGGTGATGGTGTTGTATCTTCCTAAAAGGTGGATTACTTTTGTATAAGACCATGTATGCTAAAGAAGGTGATATATTTGTGACGGAATTTCTTATAGAAGGTGTAAATTCTGACTAGGAGCTGATAGATCCGACATCATATGGGTGGAGCTCTAACCTGGATACTGAGGATATAGAAGTTAAGTCAATGGAATTCCTAGAATCTCTTAGTGTTTTGAAAATTGAATCCTTGAGTAAATTAAAACCTAGGATACCTAAGGGAACCTCCGAGAAAAAGGATTTATGAGGTGGTAAGAAAAAATATAAATCCATGTTCAAATGAATATACTACTATGATATAATAGAGGGCAACCTAATTCTGATAAAACTAATTCTCTTAGATGATATAATTCTAATTATAATTCTAATATATCATTTAAATCCTTCAAAAATAGTTTTTTTATTAAACCAAATTAATATTAGGGCATACCTTGTGTGGGGAAGGCCGGGAAGGGAAGGTCGATGATGGTTGAGGGTTGAGCGGGGATTGTCAGGGACGAAGGGGATCAAGAAGGATGGTCAGGGAGGGTGGGATATGGATGTGACATGGATGTGACAGGGAGGATTAATGGGGAGGCATCACGAGGATAGGATGGGGATGCATGAGGGTGAGGCTGGATAGGGTAGGAGATATGGGGAGGGTAGAATGGGGATATAGGATGGGAGAGGCGTGACAGAGACGATACGGGGAGCTGCGACACGGATGAGATGGGGAGGTGCAATGGGGAGGGGGAATCGGGGAAGCATAATAGGTGAGGAGGGAGGCGGGATAGGTTATAGAACGATTCTTAGGATTAATAATCTATTTTAATTTTTTACGTATCTCCATTATTATTGAAAATATATTTTAAATTATCTCTAAATGTTAATATTTTGAAATTGAATTTTGTTTATTTTTTTGAAATATTTTTTAATTTTTTTCTAAAGAAATTATTTATAATGGATTCTTAAATTTTTCCTAAGTTATTTTGAAGATGGATAATAATATTTAAAATATATATATATTGGGTCATTTGTACAGACACTAATACCCTTCATTTTTTCCTCAAAAAGAAAATTGGTTTTTAACCAAGTGTGACATCCAAGAAACATCAGTAACATGTTAATAGATATACAGACGATATATATTTTTATGTTTGTATGTATGTACATATTCATTCCAAAAAATATTTTTCATTTTATAATTTTTTTAATTCTATGTATTAAAAAATTATTTGTTGTTATACATATATATATCCAGGGGTTTTTATAAAATTTAATTATAAAATAATTTATTAGAACAATTTTTTTAAATAGTAAAAAATTTATTTGTAATAAAATTTATTCATAACAGATTCATATGTTGGTAAAAAAATATTTGTGTTAAAATGAAAAGATGAAAAATTTAACTATTAGTAAAATATGTGTTGGTATTGAACAGTTAATACCAACAGATATACCTATCATTAGAATCAAATGATGGTAATTAAAATTAATACTGACAAAACTAAATATTTGTTGGAATTAATCATTTTCACCAACACATATATTATTTTCCCCTAATTTTATGTTGGTAAAATCCACTTTTTTGTAGTGATATAGACTTCATAAGTAACCTCATGCATGGTATGATAGACTTACAATTTTTTGGAAAAATGGTTTTATTAAAGGTAGATTTGGTCATACGTTATTTATTTAAAGGATATAAAATTATATTATATTTGTTCCATTTTATTTGAATTATATCGTGTTTAGATATTAATATGATTTAATTTGTAAATAGTTTTTTAATTTTTTTACTAAAGAGTTTGATATAAGTGTTATGGGAGAATTACAAATCTTGTTGGAACTTAAAATTTCATAACTAAATGATGTATGATTATTGAATCTATCCAAATATGAAAAAAAAAATTAATCTTTATTGTTTTCATTCATAAAAATATTCAAGAAATATATAAGTATTAATTATAAGTTTGATTTGAAATTTCAAGTATATATATTTATTCTAATGGTTTTAGTTTTATGATTAATAGTTTTTATATTTAACTATTTCTATACTAAATATAATGTTTTGAGATTTTTTATTTTAAATATTCTAATCAGTTCCAATGGAATCTCACATAAACGATATGAAATGTATTATTATATTTTTTTAAGGAACTAATAAATATGGAATGTTAAATTCAAATAGAATAGTTTAGATTTAATTAGTCATTCTATTTCTTCTTTTAGATATTTAAGACATGATGGGGAATGTATGGAAGGTATGTGTTACATTCTTGGAAAGAGTTTCGTTTCATGGAATTAAAATTCAAAAAAAACATTGTTTCTTTATCTAACCATGAAAGTTAGTATATCTCTGTAGAATATTTTTGTTCACATTAATTATAGATTAAAGAGAAATTTTCTGATTGTAGTTTTAATTTTTTTAATATATCTATTTATTGTGATAATTTATAAACTATTTATGTTTCAATGAACCAATTAATACATTAAAGAAATAAAAATATAGATATTTTTTGTCTTTTTCTTCAGTAAATTTTCAATAATGGAGGAATTATTTTAGACTATAAACTAACAAAAAATCAGCTAATGGATTTTTTAATAAACTATTGGATTTTTATAGATTTTTATATAATTGACTTTGAACATGGTATGTTAGATTTTTTATAATTTTATTATTATAAAAAAAATTCTAAATAGATAATTTTATATATGCTCATATTTGACCATTGTTTGTATACAAATTTATGCAGGTGGATAATAATTATTCTAAAAAAAATCACTTCATCATTTAATTAAGGGTGAGTTTTTAACTAAACTACTTCCTTTTATTTGATTTTATATAACTTTAAAAATTTGGTATTTTTTAAAGAAAATATATTTTGAAAAAAAATTAATCAGCTTTTTCATTTCCAAACTGAGGGATATTGTTGGATATTGAAAATGGAGTTTGTTAATGATGATTTTTTTCAATATGATTTAGTTGTTTGTAATGAAAATTTATAAAACTCATAGTGTTTATCATTATTTTATTATTATTATTTTGAATCAATTTTATTAATGTTTGTTTATCAAATGTGCAGTTATAAACTCCACAAATATTTTTATTTCGTATTCAATAAATATTAATTATAATATTATTATATATTTTCATAATTTTTAAATTGATTATGTTTTATTATATTAATTTCTATTAATTTATTTTTATAATTTTAATTAAAAATTATTTATTAGTGTTTAATTAGTTTAATTCTATTTACTTCATACTATTTAAATTTTATTTTATTTCATCCTTAAATTTTATTTTCTTGCTAATGTTCCATTAAAATTAATGTTCAAATTACCATAAATATGTATATGCTAATATAACATTAGAATATCTCTTCTTCTATAGTCATGAAATTTTTCTTCTATCATATCACATCTCTTTATACCATGGATGAATTGCCAGACTATGTTTATCAGTTCTATTTGTGTGACTATTACTTCAATGTAATCATGTTACATATGTGTGGCTACCTCATTCGACAATTAATGTGTTCGACCATGCATCCAACCTCAATTTAAACCATGTGACTACATTGAGTATTCATGATTATATTTATTCAACCTCTTACATAGAAATATTTAAGTGAATTGTTTTCTCCCATACATATGAGGTCATCTTAAACCTAAATATATCACCCTTCCATGATGAGCTCGACTTGATCATTTGAATATAGTTTGAATATCATGTGTTCTAGTTTCAGGTTAATTGGAATAGGTGTGTATATGTTGTTCATGCATGTTATACTCAGTATGCTATACTAGTTTGAAAATTAGTAAACTTCACAGTTTTTTCTTGAAAACATCATAATGTTTTGTATATGTATTTTATGGGATCATGGGTTTTTGGAGTGAAGTATTACAATGAAGAAATGTGGATATTACCATGAAAAATATGAAGATATTTTCTATATTGAAGATACATGAAAGCCTATGAATCATTTTCAGTGTATCACAATTGTATCCATGTGTCATCCTTACAAGGATATCAATATTAGTTTGTGATATTTTTTATTTGACTGTAAGAATAAATCACATGAAACTATGACATATATATGATAGAGTAATATGGTGGAATATGATAGTGGATTGATACCATGGAATATGACCACGAACCTTGACCATAGGTTTCTATAATATCATGGTTCTCTTATTCTAAAACCTAGTTTAAAAATTTAATAAATTTGTAATATATCTAGTTATATATATATGATATTATTTTATATATGTATATTGATATTTTATTTACTCCAAGTTTATTAAATTAAGTATTTTTTAAAATTCATTATATAAAAATATTTATTAACCAGTTTGAAACCATTAGAATTCATTTTAAGGTGTTTTAAATTGTTTCTCTAAAAAATTATACTGTCCATTATTTTCATAAATGTACTAAATGTTCTTTTTTTAGTTGACATTTTTTTATGTAGATTTTTTTCTAAAATATTATTCATTTTTTTAAAATATATTTTATAACTTTTGAAATATTTTTGTTATTTTATTAAATTCAATTGCATGATTTTCAAAATATATGTTCAAATTTCAAATATATCCTTCATATAATATTTTAAAGTGAAATTATTGTCCATTTATTCTGGATATATTTTAATGATATAGTTTCTAATAAATTTTTATCTATTTTTAGGGTATTATCTTGAATTTATTCAATTTTATTAATAACTATCTTAGGGATAATCCTAGAAACTATTGTTTTCCTTGATATAATTGTTTCAAAAACATGGAAGTTTTGTCATAATTATTTTTAATAATTTTACCTGTGGAATTTGTTTTTTAGTATTTAATGTTATTTATTTCAAGGGAGGAAAAGTATTATATGATCGTATCGAGCATCATCAATGACAAATTCAAAAAATACCATATCCTCTAGAGAAAAGATGAGATTATTTATAGGGTTGTTCAAATCTGTAACGTATTTCTTATCCTTGTTTCATTTTCATGAAGATCTATTAGTTTTTTAAGAATATATTTATTATCAACTTCTTTCTTGATGGTATTATTTAACCCATTACTAGAGAACTTGTACTAGTGCTTCTCCTAATCATATTATTTATATTTCATCTTGGTATATTCTATTGGTATAAATGTTTTGAACTATCTTTCTCACTTTTTCTCACACATGAGGTCTATGATTTACATTAAAATTAATTATTTAATTCTTATAGATGTGAATCCATGATTCCAAATTAATGAAAATTTTGATTTTCACTCATGTAGTCTAATGATAGGGTTATAATGTTATTCAAATTATCCCTTATAAATCGGTGTGTAAGTGTGGTAATTGCTCTAGTTTTTATAAAATTATCTTTGTAATAAGGTATGATTTCACTTCAAAAATAATATTATTTCATGAAATTACATTTTCATAATTTGAAAGTATAAGAGTATAGTAGTTTCACTTTATACCTAAAAATTATAAAAATACTTCTAGGACTATTTTTATATAACTTTGTATAAATAAATAACCACATATAATAATCTTCTATAAATTGTATAACTATTTTATAAATTTAAAATTTTTAGTCTTTTATATTCACACTATCTGGACCATATTCCATTATCTTTGGGACCATACATAATTACGGTATGATAAACTTCTACATGAGTGAAATTCAATCCCAAAAAAATTTCAACAACATCTATTATATCAACCCTAACTTTTACATATAACATTACATGATTTTAAGCGTATTTATAAATCAGATTACGAGACAAGTATCAGGATTTCTAGTGTATTGGAAGAATAGGTACATAATAAAAAAAATTATTTAAACTCTATAATTAGATCATATATTTCATTCTTCCCATACATTGGCATAGGATACCCTGGGGAAAGACATGAAAAAAGGGATGAACTAAAAATCCTAGTAAGGGAGTATACATAATAATAAGGCTTCAACACATGGGTTAGAAGGCATGAACTATTGATAAAAAAATCATGGATCATCTGGAGTTATATGATATAATCGTGGGATCATATAAACAATGAATCAAATAATGAGGCAACAACAAAAAACATGACTTCAGTCTGATTCAAGGCTAACCACCAAGATCGTTTCACTTAGTAGCACATGCCAAGGCTAACCAGAAAGACCATCTCACATAACATCTCATGAGACCTAACTTTACCCAATGCATTGGAGCACTATATGGGCGCACCAATATTACATTTCATGAATATTTTTTCCACGTAAATAATCATATAAAATGAATCCTACATAAACCCAAGGGTTACCCATGTAAATAATGAGGTACCACAATCGCGGCATAAAGAATAACCAATGGGCGTATCATGAAAGTATCCATCTAAGAAAGTAATTATAACATACATGGACGTTCATAAGGTAAAATATTCATATATCATCTTAAGTGATTTCAATCATAAGGGAAAATATGTAAGAAATGTATTTGAGAAATTTTAGCATTAAAACATTTTTGTGTAGTTTTATGGAAAATACTATAGATCATTTAAAATATAAATGGGAAATATTTTTATATAAAACTATAAGTGGACCACAAAGGTTTTCATAATAAAAATTCTATTTTTATAATGAAAATTGGTGGCTTAAAATAGAGGATAGGGTGCACTTGAAATTGGTAATCATTTGGGATGTTTCCTTAAAACGAGTTTGCTTATAAAGAATTATGGATGAGGGAGTCACAAAAAATCTTATAAATCCCCAAAAGAGAATGAGGAATGGATATTAAAACTACTATTTGGAGAATATAAACATATTTTATAATTTTCACATAAAAATAAAAAACAACTTCATTTTTTTTAAAAATTAAATATAGAGAACCCCGAAGGAATAAAGGAAGTTCATGTAAAATTATTTAAAGATTGTCGGCATGGTATCAAGTGTGCATAAAAGGGCATAATGAGAGATAAAATGGTTTCTAATAACTTATAAATCCTAAGGGAAGTAGTGGGAAGGTGTGAAATAATATACCAACATTAGGTATTATATGAAAAAGGTCATAACAATGATGTTATTCTTGAATAAATGTTAAAATAGTGGATCCCTTACATCACGTCTGATGGTATTGTCCACTTGATATTATCGAACATAATAATAAAATATGGTTACTTAATTAAGAAATCCATAACCTATTTATATTTAAATTTTTTAGTAGAGAATTTTTTATTTTTTCCAAAAATCATTCGATTGGTATGGAGGTTCAATTTCATTGTTTGAGATTGTTTCTATACTTGGTTCTCATGGTCGGTTCATTTATAATCATGTTCGGAGTGTCGTGTAAAATGGTTATGGTTGTATAGAATTGGATTTCTATGTTAGTTGTGAAAATTCATGAGTTATAGAATTGTAAATTCAATTTGGTTACTTGGTGTGAAGATGAATAATTATATAAATTCTAGTGATAACTATTTGGGTTAATTGGTAGTTTTTTGAACACAACGATCTCATTTTGAATTATAAATAAAAACCATAAGTAAAAATGATTATAGAACAATAGGTGAAAAATAATCCCTATATTATGCTATGTTTCAACCACTAAAATTGTTTCATGACCACAATTGAAGACGGTAATTGAAATAGAAAACCCACCATCCTTGAATGTGGAAAATTAGCACATCTTAGATGGTGTTTTTATATTTAGTAAAAAAGAAAGCCAAAGGAGAGATGATGAAGAATTATTAATTTATCATTAAACCATTCCAATTCATGTATGTTTCTAGATTAATCAAAAAATTTGGATAAAAGGATGTGTGGAAAGAAAAAGAAAACAAATGAACATGAAAATAAAATAAAAGTTGAGAAATCCCTTTTGAAACATTGGGAGCCTAATGGTTTCGCTTAAAATATCATAAAATTAATTGATAAGAGAAAATAGGGTATCTCATAAAATTGAAATAACAATTACAGAAAGTGAGTTACATAATATCATACCCCAACATATGAAAATCTAAATTCAAAGAGATGACATAAAAGTAGTGTTGACTAAAAGAGGAGGGTGAAAGGATCCCTTAACTTGGGGTGTAACTCCTAAAATATGATCATTGGGACCTTGGGGGATTGAAGAAACCTTGGGAGGGATCCTATGGGGGTAACAATACCAGATATTTGAGGATTGTGAGTTTTTAATCAGAGGAAATGAAGGAATGAGTGTTTTTTATAGTATAAGTGAGATAGTTTTTAATTAATTTCTTAGGTCACCTCATTAGTGGTTTTTTTTGGAAAACCATGGGATTTCCCATAGTATTTTCTCATGGTATTAGCTATGTTGGACACCTCATATTTTATTTTACTGTATACAAGTCTACTAGAATTATATTTTAATTATTACATCATTAGGATGTCATTAAATATATTGAAAACTCAAAACTAAATGTTTTCTATTTAAACAAAATTCATGTATTTTAGAAAAAACCCAAAAAATCACCCTAACACTTTCTTGACTGGTAGAATTCAAAAATGAACTCCATTTATAAAAAAATTAGTTTATAAATATTTTTATTTTAATTTTTAAATAAAATCATGATTTATTCAAAAAAACAATATTAAAACTATTACTCATTTTATAACACATTAAAAATTAATCAAGGTCCCATAAAATTATTTTCTAACCATATGACAAATAAATTAAAAATTTATGGTTACATTTTGTGAAAATATCTTTCAATTTTAATTTATTAAATTAATCTTAAAATTTAAAAAAAAATATTTTTGACATTTAAATATTCTAATTCTTATACTATGATTGTTTTTCACTTTTAAGATGTTTAAATTGTATTCATGCATTCATGGGTGATGTTTCTATTTTTTTGGTCTATTACAATTTATAAAGGTATGTTACTATTTATATGGGTATGTTACTATTCATCCAAAGTTATGTTTTCCTTATTAGACTCCAAATAACTTAAGGATCACAATTTTAGATATCCATTTTTTTAAATTAAAAACACAAAAGTGACTAAGTTATGTCCAAAGGTCATATTGAACTTAATACTTTATTGTGTTGTGATTTCATGTGATTGTATAAAATTTTATGAAAAATGAATTTCCATTCATAAAACATTTGGTCATTACATTCTTGCCCCCATAATAAATTTCACCCTCAAAATTCCATTTTATATTCTAGGCCAAAAAAAACTGTCGGTACTTTTCCTTCATTGCTTCTTACACTTCCCATGTTTCCTCTTCGTACTTATGGTTCTGCCATTGAACCATTACCAGGTGAGTAGTCTTGTTACGTAGAACCTTATCTCTATGATCCATGATATTCACTAGTTAATCCTCGTAAGAAATATCATCTTCTAACTATGCCACCTCTGAAGAGAGTACATGTGAAGATTTCGGTATGTACTTCCTTAAGATGGATACATAAACGACATTGTGTACTTTGGAAATGGTAGGTAGAGGTTTCGGTCGATAGGCCATGACTACGACATGATAAAGGATCTCAAAGGGGCTGATGTACATGGGACTTAAATTCCCTTTCTTTACAAACCTCATGACTTTCTTCCATAAAGATATGCGTATAAATACCATGCCTCTATCTTTGAACTCATGGTCTCGTCGATGATTGTATGGATAACTCTATTGTCACCATTCGGCTGCCTTGATGTGCTGCTGAATGGTTATCACCTTCTCCTCCATTTCATCAACCATTTATGGTCCTCACATCTTACGCTCTTGGACTTCATCCCAACACACCGGTGTTCTACACCTTTTCTCATAAAGAGATTCGTATGGTTGCATTCAGATACTTGAGTGGAAAATATTGTTTTAAAATAATTTGACTAGTGGAAGATATTGGTCATATCCTATGATGAAGTCCATAGAACATTCTCTCAACATATATTCTAGTTTCTGAATAGTCTTCTTAGATGTTCCATCATATCGAGGATGATAATCCGTACTGAAGTTTAGTTTAGTTCATAGAGAATGTCGGAGACTTTTCCAGAACTTCAAGGTCGACCATGAATTATGATCAGATAAAACAGATTGTGGAACTCCTTGCAGCTTTACCACTTCATTGATGTAAATCCATGAAAATTGATCCAATGAAAAGTCTTCTTGAATTGTGATAAAGTGAGATTCCATTATAATATGATCCGCAACGTCCCATATAGAATTGGTTCCTCTGGATGTCCTTGTAATTCAAGTGAAAGTGTCCATGGTAATGTTCTACCACTTACATGTTGGTATGGGTAGAGGTTGCACCATCCCCTTAGATTTTTTCCTATTAGATTTCAAATTCTGACATACTAGGTACATTCATTTATATTCAAAAGACTCACATTTCATATTGTCCCAATAAAGGTTTTCCCAGAGATCTCGATACATCATTATGCTCCCCAGGTCAATAGAGAAGGTTGAGCTATTTGAGTCATTCAGAAGCTCCTTATTTACCTCTAGATCATATGGTATTCTTAATTATGACCCAAACATTATGAATATATCCTTTTCAATCATGAACTCATAGGGTTTCCCATTTTTTTACAGCTTCCACCCTTTTCTAATGTTCCACATCTTTTCTTAGAGCATCCATTATTTTCTCCATGAGGGCTGGTTGAGCCGTCATTTGAGAAAGGATTGATGATGTTCCTCCCTTAATGAATCCCATGTATATTCTCTACAAATCTAAGAAGATCAGATCCTATTCCATTATCATCATTGACAAGGATGTAGGATCTTTCTACTTAGGGCATCTGCCACCTTGATTTCTTTACCAGGATGGTAGTGGATTGAGATGTCGAAATACATAATGAGCTCTATCAATCTTTGTTATTGCATATTAATCTTTTTTGGGTGAATATATATTTCAGACTCTCGTGATTAGTATATATCTAAAACTTCTCCCCATGTAAATAATACTACCATATTTTCAACACAAAGATCACTACCGCCAAATCAAAATCATGCATGGGATAGTTTTGGTCATGGATTTTCATCTTACTTGAGACATAGGATATCACTTTATCAATTTTCATTATCAAACATCCAAATACCTTCTTAAAATAATCACTATATACCACAAAAAGTTCTCCACTTTAGGGGAGTGTGAGTATTGGCGCAGTGGTTAGCCTCTTTTTCAACTCTTTAAAATAGTCTTCACATTATTGAGCCTAGAAAAACTTTAATCCCGTCCATTTCAGCTTGGTCATTGGGTTTTAAAACAATGAATTTTTTTTTTCAAAAATCTTCGATAATACCCAGCTTGACCGAGAATATTGTGGACCTCTATTACAATTATTGACATGGGCTACTCTTCAATCATCTTTGACTTTAAAGGGTGCACATATATCCCTTTTCTAGTGGTAACATGTTCCAATAATGAAACTTCTTCTATAAAAAACTCTCATTTACTCTACCTTTCATACAACTTCTCCCTTCACAATGTCTTTAACATAATATTCAAATTCTCCTCATGTTCCCCCTTGCTCTTAGATTATATCAGAAAATTGTCAAAGAAAGACTACGACATATTTGTCAAGGTAATATCTAAAAACTCTGTTCATTTAATCCATGAAAATTTATGGAGCATTAATGAGTCTGAAGGGAATCTCTATGAATTCATAGTGCCTATACGTTGTTTGAAAGGCTATCTTGGGAATATCTTCCTTCGTCTCCTTTATTTTGGGATA
Organism: Viscum album; assembly: GCA_963277665.1. Classification (NCBI taxonomy): domain Eukaryota; kingdom Viridiplantae; phylum Streptophyta; class Magnoliopsida; order Santalales; family Viscaceae; genus Viscum; species Viscum album. Next base: position 1,222,941,951 of record OY728139.1, on the reverse strand, counting down.
TCCTGATTGATGGTCCACCAAAGAGAAATATGTGGCTCCACAATGAATATTGAACAACTCATCTATCCATGGAAGGGGATATTTGTAATTTATTGTGATTTTGTGAGCTCTCGATAACCAATGTATAGGCACATTGATCCATCCAAATTATGGACGAAGTGGACTGGTGCACCCCATAGTGAAGCACTTGGGCATATAAAACCCCTTTCCAGATTCTCCTATAATTGATTCATCAATTCATCCAACTCAATAGAGGTCATTCTAAAAGTTTTATTTGATAAAATAATAGATACGAAAATATGATCGATTGAGAACTCAACTACTTGATCAGGAGTTAGAATAAGAAACACTTTGGGAAATACATTAGTGTAATCCCTCATTATTGGAAATTATTCATGCATGACTCTCCCCTTTGTCTCAATAATTAAATCTAGACATTATTTATCATAAATAATTAAAATCCACACTTGAGACACTGATTCTAATGGAGATTCATATTCCTCCATACACTTTTAAATAATTGGTGGATTCTTCTGTATGGGAAGAGTGATATCCCTTTCTTGATAGTTGATGTATTATTTTAATAATTATAGCCAATCCATGCCCAAGAATACATCTAACTCCAATTAAGGAATTATTAAATGATATTATTAGAGGTTAAATAAAAATACATTATCCAGGGAGGAGTTATAAACCATGGACGTAATAATTTCCTCATTCTCCATTCTCACAAGTAACATGTCCACTAAACATTGAGGTAGTGTTTGAATAGATATATTAACCTTGAAGGATATTAATGATTGCGTAAAAATAGAATAAAATAGTATGTTTTCTATTATTAAATTAATAACTAGCGTACCTGTCACCATGTTGATGTCTAGATCCACCTCAACAGTAGTGATTGCATAATCCCATCCTAAATTCCATGGAGGATGTTATTGATTTCTTAAGACAACCCTTGGGTTATTAATATATTTTGTATAATGATCTTTTTTGTTGTAGTTGTAACACAACACCACTGGAATAACATTGATTTGATCCTTCATTTATTCTTCCACATTAGTAGGATATTTCATATCCCTTTTGGTAGTTCAAGGCCAGATATCCCAGCTTTCCACTTTTGAAAAAAATTCCTGGTTCCCTTTAGATAGTTCCTTAGATTATTCTTCCCCACACTTTTATAAGTGGTATATTTGGGATTATTTCCATTATGGGATTTTTTTTATTGAACCACCCATGTTGTTCACCATTTTCAACTTCTTTTCACTGGGCCCATGAGACCACTCAGAGTCTCCAATTCCCATGTCAACCTTGAGGGAACAACAGAAAATCTCTTCATAACTAGAAATATCCTGAATCGCCAATTCTTTTCATAGACTCAACTTTATTCCACTAAAGAAGAGATCTATATTGCATTTACTATTCATGAAAAAGCTAGTGATCAACCTTAAAAGCCGTGTAATGTTTTCTTTATATTCCCCGATGGACTCATCTTGTTTCATCTTGAGTCTGAGGAACTATCTTTCCATCTTAATATTGGGGGTTAGAAGAAAATATTTAATTAAAAAGATACTCTTGACATCCTACTAATCAATGGAATCAATTTCATCTTGATACTTTTTATTTTTTAATCATTACCCACCAATGATTAGCGTCCACATGAAAATTATAGACCTCCAGTAAAACCTTCTCCTCTTTAGAGAACTGGAGGATAAAGAATATCTTTAAAATGGAGGTAATACACTATTCGACAAGGAGGGGACCATAATATCAGCTAAAAAAGGAAGTTCTTTTATGCAATATGGATTATATGAAAAAATTATCTTTATGCGAAGGAGGATGGCACTCCACGTGATTCAATTTATGATTCATAACTTGTGAAAACTAAGGAAGTATTGTAATGATGTTTAGAGCACCTATTCTTGTCATATCATTCGGTAAATCTTCACATTTCCTATCACATTGGTTGTTAGAACGTTTTTTATATTTCCTTCCATTAGTTAAGAAAAATAATATACAATTAATGTTCTTTAATAATTATCTAGTGAGCATAAAAAAAGATACTTTAAACATATGAGGATAAATTTTTAAAGGATAAGTATATTCGAACATGTGATTCCCAATGTTTCAATCTAGGCTCTCCTTAATCTATTTCATAACTTATATTGTTTTAGGGTTTTTAAATTCCCTTAATAATGGTTTATACCAAGATCATGAATTTACTAAGGCATATCCCTAGGGATTTTCAAACCAATAGTGTAGCAAGGCCCATTATTGTGTACAAGGATACCCCAGGTCAGATCCAAAACTCCTTGTTAGCATTTCCAATCCCAGGTGCATTTGTTCCATAGACACCTCTACTTTTAGTATCCAAACAGGGATGTGTTTTCATGACAAACCACTTACTCTATACTTAACAAAATTTAGGGATGTTTTCATATACGTAGTATCATCCTTAAGGATCTCACTAAGGTGATCTATTCTTAATCTACAAAAATAAATAGAGAATCCTCTCATAACAACTATAGTGACCCTATCCTTTTACATATAACATTACATGATTTTAATCATAATTATATATAAGAGTAAAAGCTATGTATCATGATGTCTAGTGTCTTGGGAGACTAGGTACATAATAAAAAAACGTTTTATTTAACCTCCATAATGAGCTTCTATATTCCATTGTGCTCATACATCTTCATAGGATACCCTAGGGAATCACATGAACAAATGGATGTCCTAAAAAGTCTAGTAAGGTAGTTTACATAAGAATATGTCATTAGAACATGGGTTAGAAGGCAATAAATAATGATAAAAAATGAAGAAAAATATATAATAAAAACATATAAACATGACCTTATAGTAATGTGGAAGCAACATAAAACATGTCTTAAGTTTGAGTCAAGGCTAACAACCAAGATAATTTCACATAGTAGCACAATCCAAGGCTACTCGCCAAGACCGTCGCATATATAAACTCATGAGAGTTAACTTAACCAATGAATTGGTTCACTATCTAGTCACACCCATATTACATTTAATAAATATTTTTTCCACATAAATAATAATACATAATCAATCTTACATAAACATGAGGGTTACCCGTTGAAATAATTAGGTACCACAATCATGACATAGTGAATAATCAATGGACATATCATGAAAGTGTCCATGTAAGAAAGGAATTTGAAAATTCATGGACGTTAATAAGGTAAAATAGGCTTATATCTTGGTAAGTTAAATCAAACAGAAGTGACAACATGTATGAAATATATTTGATAAATTTTAGCATTAAACATTTTTTTTGCGGTCTTATGGAAAATACTATAGAGATTTTAAAATGGAAAAGGGAAAAATGTTTTATTTAAAACCATAAGGGAACCAAAAAGGTTTTCATACTAAAAATAATAATTTTATAAAGACAATTTTCTATTAAAATATATGGTAGAGTGGACTATAAATTAGCTAAAAGTTTCGGATGTTCCCTTAAAATGAGTTTTCTTATTAGGAAGTATCAAGGATGGAATCACATAAAAGAATGTATTTCAATGAAAAATGAAGAGTTTTGGGTCATGAAACATGCGTTTGGAGAATACGAACAGAATTTATAAGTTTTAAATAAAAATAAAATGCATCTACATTTGGGTAAATAGAATGATTGAGCAACATGAAGGAATAAGGGTAGTTCGGGTGGAATTCATTTCGTATTATTAGTACGGTATATGGTGTACATAAGATGGATTAATGAGAGAGAGTGAGTTTTCTCGTCACATATACATAATGAGGTCATTAATGTGGAAGGTTAGAAATCATATCTTGACATTAGGAATTATATGAAAAATGGAATAACATAGAGGACATTCTGGAATAAAAGTTAAATGGAGAGGATCCCTTACATTAAGTCAGATGGTATTCTTCACATGATATTACCAACCTGAATAATAAAATTAGGCACATTAATTAATAATTTCAGTACCAATTATATATGTAAATTATTTAGTGAAACCTTTTTCATCTCATTCATAACCATTTTAATTGGTTATGATTCTTAGTATCATTGTTTAGGTCCGTTTGTTTCAATTGTTCTAATAGTCGGTTCACAAATATTCATGCTCATACAATCATGTTAAAAGTGGATGGTTTTCTAGAATTGAAGTTATATGTTATTAGTGAAAATCTATGAGGTTACATGACTATAAATTCCAGTTCGTTAGTTGGCCAAAATATGTGTTATTATATAAATTAGTTAATGATAACCATTTGGGTTAATTGGCAGTTTTTTGAACACAATGAATTCATTTTTCTTTATAAATAAAAACTATGAGTAAAAAGAGATTCAAGAACCATATATGATAAATAATAACAATATTATTTTATATTTATGTCATGAAAATGGTTTCATGACTATAATTGAATAAGGTAAAAGAAATTGAAAACTCTTGGTCCTTTAATGTGGTAAATTAGCACATCTCGGACGGTGTTTTATTTTTTAGTATAAATGAAAGGGAAATGAGAGAGGATAAATAATTATTATTTTATCATGAAAACATTTCAGTGTATGCAATATTCTAGAGTTATAAACAAATTGGATTAAATTAGGTGAGGAAAGATTTAAAAAGAGATGAACTTGTAAATAAAATAAAACCTGAAAGATCCCTTTTGAAAATTTAGCACCCTAACGGTGTCGCTTGAAAATTCATAAAATGAATTGATGAGAGAAAAAGGGTATCTAATCATATATAAATTAAAATTAAATTAATAGGGATAAATAATATTATACCTCTATATCTGAAAATAGAAATTCAAAGTGATAGCATAAAATAAATGTTTACTAAAATAGGTGGGTGAAAGGTTCCCCTACCTTGTGGAGGAACTCAGAAAACAAGATTGATGGGACCTTGGGGGATTCATGACACTTTTTGAGGGATCCTAGTGAGGTTAAAATAATGTATCTTAGAGGTGTGATAGTTTGGAATTAGAGTTATAAAAGGAAAAAGTGGGTATTTTTAGTATAAGTGATAGAGTTTTTAATTAATTTCAAAAGACACATCATTAGAGATTGTTTTTGCAAAATCTTTGGCTTTCCCATTGAATTTGACCATGGTATTAGCCACATGGGACACCTAATATCATATTTTATTGGACAAAAGTCTACCCAAATTTTATTTTAATTATTACATCAATATGATTTAATTAAATATACTAAAAACTCAGAACTCTATATTTACTATTAAAAAAAATTCAAGTATTTTAGAAAAATCACTAAAACTCACCCTAATAATTTTTAAATGACTAGAATTCAAAAAATGAACTCTAGTTTATGAAAATAAATTTCTAAATAAATTTAATTTAGTTTTAAAAAAAATAATTTATTCAATAAAAACAACATAAAAACTATAAGTCATTTGATAACGCATTGAAAATTTAATCAAGGTCCCATAAAATTATCTTATAACCATAAGAAAATAAATTAAAAAAAAATTTATGACATTTTATGAAAATAAATTTCATTTTAAATTATTAAATTCCTCATTTAATTCTAAAAAATATATTTTTAAAAAACAATTAAACAAATTCATATACTATGATTATTTTTCTTCTTTTAAGATGTCTAAATTGTAATTATACATTCATGGGTGATGTTTCCACTTTTTCTAACAGATTGTTATTCATTAATATTAATAAAGTTATGTTACTATTCCTATGGGTATGTTATTATTCTTAAAAAAAATTATTTTTTTCTTATCAGGATCCAAATAACTAACTTATTATAATGGTAGATGGCCGTGTTTTAAAATTGCAAACACATATGTGACAAACATATGTTTAAAGGTTTCATAATAATTATTAGTTAATTTTATGTGATTTCATGTGATTATATGACATTATATAAGAATGAAATTTCAAATTATAAAACATTGGGTTGTTACATCTATGTTAACAGAACCACTACCCTAAACTACCACCATAATATTCTTTATTCATTGATCATATGTAAAAAATATTCAAATATATTAATCTAGAAATTTGTATGAAATAAACATGAAATTTTTAAATTAATTTTTTTTACCGTAAGTATTTTATGGAAATCTCAATTTATTCTTTTTCGAAAACAAATTCATTTTTCTAAAAAATAGTTTTATTTATATCATATTGTTAAAAACAAAACGTATAAATTTTGAATATAAATAAGATAAAAATAATTTAATTGATTGAATTATAATTACAAAATTATAATTGTATATGTTTTTTGGATTTTGGATTTTTTCATAAATAATATGTTCATAGGGGATTATTTAAAAATATAGTTTTTATAGAGAATCATTGTTTTTATGACTATGTTATAAACTATGTATAAATTTAAATCTTATAAAACAACATTCTTGATGAATGTTGTATTTAATGATTTATACTATAAATTTTAAGGTAACATTGTTAATTTAAGAATCTTATATCTGAAAACTCGAGTATTATTTTCCAACAAATAACAGTTTTGGTAATTTATTTTAAATAAATATTTTTTTGGTAAAATTTATTTTTGTATTTATTTAAATTCAAAAAAAATATAATAAAAATTATATAATTAAAAACATATACATTGATTATATTATTAAATATATTTATTTTCAATTTCAAATTTAACATTTTCTACAAATTTGTTTTTATGCTTTACATAAAATAATGTTAAAATATTTTATATTTCACACTGATTTGTTTGATAAAATATATCTCATTTTTTCATTTTTTGGTATATATTATGTAATAATCTCTATTTTAAATTTGTAACTAATATAAAACATACATTAGATAAAAACTAATTACCATGGTAAAAGTAAAAAAGGTAAAAGTGATAAATTTGATTGTAGTTAGTTGAAAACTTGTGTGGGAATTCATTTTTGAGGCCTAAATGGATCTTATCTCATACCATATGAGCTTTTATCAGTTTTTTATCTACATTACTTTGTATTTATTTCACAATTTTTAAAAAATATTTTTATTAATAAAAATAAAATCTCTTTTCACTTATAAAATCCGATATCCTCTCCTCAATTCCCCTTAAACCAAAACACTTTAGTTTAGAAAAAACATATACCCAAACCAATCCTAAAAATTCATAGAATCTTTCCAATGGTTTTTTTATTTACAAAATCCATCCTTGAACTACTTAAACCCATAGTTTGGAAGATTATTCAAAAAGTGAGGTATAAATTTGTAACCACTCCTTCCTTGTTCGTATTTATTTGTTTTCAATTATTATTACTAAAAATATTTTACACCAATAAAAAAATGTATCATAAATATCATTATTATACTTTAATATTATTATAATTATGGTAAAAATAGTAACCACCTTCCTATTATCCATAAAAAAATAATAACATGAATAATGCATGCATGTGGACTACCACCACCAAAATGTAAAGTGTTAATTTTACTTCAAATAATTTCATGGATGTATTTATGAATGGTTCTAATAGGTACATGTGATTTTTATATAATATTAAAGGATATGTGAATGAAAAATTAATTAACCTATTTTGATACGAACAATAAACATCCATTACAAAATTAACCATCTTTAAACAATAACACAAAAAGGAAAATATTATTTTTATTTTAAATAATTTATTTTCATAAATTGTAACTTCATTATAATTTTTTTAAGTAATTCTTTTAAAGAAGAAAATAAAATAATTTTCTTTATGGTATAGTGAAGGTACAACTTAAACGCTTCCCAATAATCTGTTAAATTAATATAAGTTTTAGTTCAAGTGAGTTTGACCACCCATATAAAGATACTATAAATTAATCTCATAGATTACTAATAAAACATTAATATGATTAATATATAATAAAATAATTAAATAGAGACATTATTGTTTTTCTAAATGATAATATTGATATTAAACTCATTAATTGAGATGTGGGTATTATTTTTTTAGAAATCACAGAAACTTTCTTGTTATTGATTTCGCATTCAATGATCGCATCCAAAATTCCATTTTTATTTAATTATAACATTAAAAATAATTATAATTAATTAATTAAATTACATTTAATTTCTTGAGAATGATAAAATTTATTATAAGAACAAATAAAAACATTGTTTTTTCAAAACGTCTTCAAAAGGACTCAGAATAATCAAAAATAATATTGAAAATAATTAAAAATGTACTAAAATACAGGTAGAAAGCTAATGTAAATGATGGATATAAATAGTGATAGTTATGATTTTTTTTGTAATAATGAATTAATATAGTTATGTTTTTTATATAGGTGTTTAGTGAATATTAGGGTAAATCAAGATAAAATTTAAATGTTTATTATCTCATGTTTTACCCATTGAGACATATTTTTTATTATACTCTAGGTTTTCCTTGTAATAGTTTATATAATATACTTAATTTTTTTAATCATGATCCTCTTATATTTCATAAAATTCATTGTTATATTCAATTTTAAATCTATCATATGGGGTTTAACTCAAAAATATCAAAATCTTTAAGGGTATTCCTTGAACTATCTTATTTTATTAGTCACAATGATTATTTATTTACTATGGTTCTACATGTTTGATTTATTATATTATATAATGATATAGTAATTTCTCTCTATTTTAGGAAATTTAAATTTTTGATTTAAATAATTACATTCATGAATTTCCTACTCAAATTTATATCATTATTGAGAATAATTCCCATCAGCCTTAATGAGGGTCTCACCACATTATCTATAATTTCCCATCCATTCAACATTATATTTTTAAATTGGAAACAAAATTATGTGTTATCTCATGTTATATTCATATTTCATTTATCCACTTTTCAATATAATTTTTTTATCCTTTTAATGTTGTGAGATTTGAACCAAGGTGTTTTTAAAACAAAAAACTAAATAAAAATCTTGTTAATTATTTTTTTGAGTGTCTCACCTCCTTAAAAATGAATTAACAATTAATAGATTTTTAAATCCCTCATTTTTTATGAAATATAACATAATTAAATTTTTTAATAAATGGAAATTATATTATATTGTATGTATTTAATTATCATATCCTCATTTTAAAAAGTATAAGTTATGCAGTTTTTTTATTCATTTCATTATATAAATAATTATCTTTTATAGGAACTATATATAAAATACCTTTATATATATTTACTAAAATATTTACAGAAAAAATTATTTAATTCCATTTTCTCTTGGGAATAGTTATGATATAGAGGTCGGTTACTCCTTAAGGAAAGGCTATGAATCTCACTCCTTCCTCATCGGTTTTATAATTATTATGATTTGTTTATATTTTTTAATCAAGTGTCTCATGTATATGTATATATATATATATATATATTATTTTCATTATGTTATATGTGGGTACATATTTATATATCCATAAAATTTAATGGTTAATGTTACCATCTAATGAGACACCATGTGTGGTTCATGTGAGGTTATCTTTATCACACTATGTTATGTGAGGTGTGTGCCCAAAATTATATATCCATCCAAGGAAATGGGTCATGTTTATATATAATGTGTGTTATGTATGGGATCATGGAGTTAAATGATTCATCAATGGGGCTTTATCTACGGTTTAATTTTGTTAATGGGTGGGAATATCGACATATGATTTTAATCTCATGCATTATGTTGATGTTGGATGCTTTTATTTCATCGAACTTATGACATTATTTCCTATGATATGTGTACAGGTTTATGTCACACTGATATTTTATAGTTTAAAATTTGTTATTTAAATAATACATGTACTTATTTTAAAGTTTGTGGTTAACTATTATTATCCCATGTTCATTTTAATAATGATTTTCTCTCTTTTAATATTGTATTATATGATTCTGATCTAATACATTATAATACTTTGAAATGTATTGTTCCCTTACTGAGGGTTTGATCTCACCCTTTCTAATGTTTCTATTCCCCACATTATCAATATATGTATAACCTATGAGAATTCTAGATGGGGGCCTATAAGTTTTTTTTATAGATAATTGTTCACATGTTTTTATAAATATATTCCCATGTAACTATTCCTCAAATAAACTAATCCTTATGTTTTAGTATTAAGAAATTATGTGTTTAGATGTGATGTTTATATTTTTTAAATAATGTTTAATAATGATATTTTATCTTAGTTATCTTAAATACTCTAAAATATAAGAGAAAATACATGAAGATAAAAATGGAGGGGTGAAAATGGCTAGTAAAGACCAACTGAAATATGTGTAGGGTGAGAAAAATATCCTCAATATGAAATTATTTGATCATTTATTAGAACTAATAAATGGGGAAGAAACACAATATATATAGTAATAAAAATATAAAAATGAAGTTATTTCCAAAAAATGGAAAATGATGAATTTTTTTTATTGAAATACCTCTTTCTTATGGTGAAAATAATATGCTATCAACTTATGATCTTCATATAGAATCATCAAGACAAATTGTACAATACCCTTCTAGAAATAATTTTTTTCTTAATTATGTTTTTATGTGTGTTTAATTATTCAAACCAAAATATTTGCAATAATGTTTATGAGAATCCTTATATTATATCAAGGATAGATTTGAAGATCCTTTTTTATTTCTTTCTATTAATGTTGTTTATTTTTTTAAAAAAATATCATTTTTTAAAGAATGGCTTTGTAAAATGGAAAAAGAATAGATTTTTATACCAAGAAGATCTGGAGCCAGGCGAACCTGCTCCGAGGAAAATAAATTACAATGAAAAAAAGTGAGCTATAAGACATTATAGAGTTTCTCTACAAGGATGAGTGTACGCATCACCACTATAATCAGCATGAGCAAGAATTTCACAATACTCACCTAAGACATTAGGCCAATTAGAATAGAACTCATATATTTCACCCTTTAATAGTGCATCCAAAACTTTATTGGCTTAAAAATAAGTATGTGTGACATATAGGGAGAGAGAACCAATAATTTGAAGACATTCGGTCCATACTGGTAACATCTTCCATGGAACATTTGTTGAGTGGTCTTTGAGAATTTTGACTACAACCAAAGAGTCTGATTCTATCCATAAGTCATGCCATCGAAAATGGGAATCATAACTTATCGCTTTTATCATAGCTCAGAGCTCTAATTCAATGGAAAATCCATTACCAATTATGTTAATAAAGAACCCCTTCACGAATCCCCTAATGGTACAGAATACACCACTATAGCAAGAAGAACCAGGAGCACCCGATGCAGCTCCATCAACATTGAATTTAATCCAGCATGGGAGGGGAGGTATCCACCGAACATAATTCAACATCATAGGCTTCTTCGTCATGCAATTAACACCAAGATACCTCTATAGAATATAGTCAGAGACATCACTTCTCATAGTACCATTTTGAATGTTAGAGGCAATTTGGATGGAACAATGAATAGAATGAACACCTTCATAGAAAGAGGGCTTTGTGATAATGAATATCTTCTCACTTCTCGCCTTCTAGATGATATGTTAAGGTGCATCCTCTACTTCCAATAGAATATCATGGACCTACTCGCTGCATTATGCACTACAAACAGATTGTAGCAAAATCTCTATAGACTAGGGGGAAAGGTGGAAATGGAAAATTCCCTACATGTAGGCCCACATCCTTCAAGAAATGGTATAGGAGATAAAAATATACACCATTATTGCATCCACTGCCAAACATAAGTTGCTTTCCACAACCCATCTGAAAACCACAGTGTCACATCCTGTGGTGCAAGGGAAGTTGGAATTTCTAGATCCTCCAGACCAGTAGTGATTGAGATGGTGGTATGAATGGTTTGTATAAGTCTTTAACCAAACTGGGGGGGAACAAATTACTAGAACAAAGGTGTCTATAGCACTCCTTTGTGGTGAATCGACCATTCACATTAGGCATCAAGACTAACACATCATGATCATTAATGAAATATAGAGAGGCTATGAAGTGCATGTGGTAGGGATGAATTTCGGAAGCCATGTATGTTCATAAAATTAAGTAATTGTTGCAAGCTTTATAGAATATGGAATGATAATGTCATTATTTATTGGTCGGGAAAGACAAGGGGTGGTCCAACATTTTAAATTGGAATATTTGGACACCACCCATTTTGAGCAAACCATGAGATCGGAGAAGGCTAGCTTCCAAGCAAGACAAAAGGAGGATATGATGTAACTATTATATTTGTTATGAAATTTCTCAAAAAATCTATTATACATGATGTCCATGGTTGAATTTGGTATTTATATATGGTTCCAAGTGAATTTTTTTATCAAATTATCATTGAATAATATGATATCTTTAATACCTAGCCCACCCATTTGGGCTGGTTTTATATAGTTCTTCCATGCAACTATGACTAGCTTTCATCTGTGAATAGAACTAGTCCAAAAAACATTTCTGATCTGGCCACATAACTCCTAAATCAAATTTTTTTTCCATATTTATAATGAAAAGGAGTAAAAAAACATTTCAGTGATGACTGAATTGATAGGGCATATTCTCCCAACATGGGACATAATTTTCCATTTCCATCCTACCAGCTGATTATTGATTTTTAATGAAATTATTTCCAAATGATACCTTTTTACTCTTCCCTAGAAAGGAGGTACACCTAGGTAATTGAAAGGGAGAGCCCCTCCTCAAACTCCAAGCCTCCTGGAAATTTTGTTTTTCTTAGATATTGCAATCCCTTTACCAAATAAGATGGATGATTTTCTCCTGCTGATGACTTGCCTCGTGACCTACTAATGGTGTGAGAAAATTCCTTTTATTCAGGATATAGTACATTTGACCGCTCTTCTAAATATCAAGACTTCATCAGCCTAAAATAAATGTAACAGAGCACACAAATACATTCAAATTCTCATCTTTTGATACCAAACAAAGTTTAATAGATCATTCAGGCACCAACTATGATAGTATTCTACAGTTGCAAATAGCATGCCAGATAGAGGGTCACCCAGTATGACCCCTCTTGAAAATTGGAAATACCCTCTATTGGATCCATTGACAAGAATAGGTAGCCAAGAACTGGTGACAATGGACCCAAAAAGATCAATGTATTTCAGTGCAAGAAAGAATATATTTTTATATTTAAAAAGCATTTGATATAATGTTTTTGAATATGAAGAAATTTTTAATGAAATAAATTTCAATATATTGTAAGGATACAAATTTTCCCAAGATAGTCTGATGATGCTATGGTGATCTCATATTCCTTTCATCATGGAAAATATCATCATACATGATATTGTTGAAAATGTTAATATTTTCTTTTACGGACACATCTTATCAGAAATATAATTTTTATAAGGATAATTTTACATAAAACTAGATTATTCCGTTTCATGAAATTCAAAGGTCTATAAGTTTAATCAAACATATTTGATCAGATTTTTTTTCAATAAACATATCAGATGCACCGGATTAAACACATATCATCAGAAAATGTTTTTTAGAAATTATTTTTATGGTATCTATGTTATATTAAGATGAATAACATTAGTAAAAGTATTTGTTATAATGTTTTTGTTTTTTAGAATTATTTAGTCTATAAAAAGCATGAGTAAATGAAGATATTGGTTTCTAGTTACGTTGATAAGGGAGTGGTATTGATAAGAAGTTTAAACGTAGTAGAATTTATTAACATATAAAACTAATTGGACTATTATAGGTGGCTAATTGTATTGAACCATGTAAAAAATATATTTACGAAAAGTGAAAGGATTTGTTTTATTAATATTTTTAATGTATCAAAATTTGAGATAAATCCAAGAAGAAATTTTATTCAAATCCAATATTAGTATAAAATCAAAGGTATTGAACATCCAAAATACAGAAATATGGATCTATGAAAATAACATGAGGTAGTTTTAATCTATGGGATAAGACATGAGAAGATTATGATATTTTATAAAAATTAGAATACTTCATTTTTATTTTTAGAAATAGGATTATGGATAGACTGTAGGGGATGAAGAGTAGTATAGTGTTTTTTTGATAGAGAAAGTGTTTAAGCAATTTATATTCCTACCAGATAGAGACACCATATTCATCTTAAGTCTTTAGACATTACAACAATGTAATCAAACATCTTCAATTGTATTGGAGAAAAAGATAGAGAAAACTTTTCATTGTTTATTTTGAGTAGGTTTTTTTACTTTAATGGATCATAAACATTTGATAGATGAAAGATAATGTTTAAAATTATTATTTTTTAAATCATTCATTGTGAAATTCTATCAGATGATATTTTTGTATAATATTAAATTAAATTAATGTTTCATATGAATGTTCATCATGAATATCTTTTTTCCCAATGTTTAAATTGAGAAACATTGACCAGATTGATTAAATATGTTGTAAATTTTTTTTCTATAGAACAAGATACATGATGTTATTTTTGGAGTGAGAAGTTATGGACAATCAATTTCTAGAATAAACCTGTGCAGAATATTGTAAAATTCTAATTATATTAAAATTTAGAAATCTTGATTTTTCAAGAATTCAAGAATATTTGATAAGTCTCTAGAATAGTTTATAAGGAAAGACAAGTTTAGATTTATAATAAATTCAAATTTATGATTTTTGGAGAGTGGGTAAATATTTCACATTTACTGCCTTTTCCATTTTTATATAACAATAAATAGTATTTCAATTGTACCTTGTACCAAAATCTATTTTTGTTTTCAAGATTTTAAAGAACAATTGAATTTCTTCATCATTAAAATTCCTATCAAATAATTTTTTTTATGTTTTCTGGGAAGAATTTTCAAGTTATAAGATCAGATAAAAAAAATTGATGATCAGAAAGGGAAGAACGAATCAGTGGTGACATGATATTGTTTTCTAGTATATGATTATTTGAATACATGTTTTTAAAAATCAAATAGAATATAAGTATGTTTCAAGAATATTTTTAGAAATGGAGGAATGCACAATAGAGTATCAGATGGGCAGTTTATGGATGTATAAGATCACAAATAGTAAAATTAGATGGTGATTATGTATGTACATTTGTATTGAAATAATTATAAAAGATAAATTTAATTTTGTGTGTCTAATACAACAATAAATATTAAAAACTGATGGGAATTTATAAAATCATTTCTATTAGTATACACATGGTTTATGTTGTGATTAGACAAAAAAAAAAGTAATATTCACTTCTCCAATATATTGAATTTACATTGACCTAAAATAGTTTCTATAAAAATGGTGTAGGTTTACACACAAAGGTCTAACCTTGTAAATATTGTGTTACATGTTTACATTATTACATTTATAGGCCTTTGAGTTTACTAAAGGTTGGTAGAGAAGATACACTGGAATGATTAAAGGTTAATGCTTCATAGATAAGAAATATGTAAAAATAATATGACTTATGCAAACCCCTTCTCCTTGATTCAATTATCCTTAATAACATCAATATTTATTATAGAATTTTCCACTGTTGAGTTCTAATCAACGGTAATTTCAATTTTTTTAATATTAGAAAAATTGCATCATTAGATGGAAAAAAATTACATGGGGTGAGAAAAATAATGATACCCCATCTTCAATCTCACAGGTTGGAGGTTTTATATGATTTATGGTTTTCCATTAATTGAGAAATATGATCCCAAAAAAATTACTAAAAATAGAAATATATATGTTTATTATAAGTATTGAAATTTTATTCTGGTGAATCTATTAGAAATATTTTACATGAATCAGATGAGACTCAAAATAGAATATATAATAGGAGAAAATAACCGATGTATTTTTAAAGGAGATACCATAGTTAAGGAAGAAAATAAATAAATTTGGAGCAACAAGATTGGGGAAAATAATATTGAGATATGAATAAACTATTTATGATTACTTTGATAGAGTGAATGAAGTTCATTAAAACGTCCAATGTTTTAAATATGTTATAGAAGATTATAAAATTTAAAAACAATTGACGTGAAACATTCAAGACCGGATTGATTATCAAATACATTCTTTAGAATAAGAATAAAATTTTTCACCTGATGAATTATATAACATTATTATTTCCTAAAAATTAAAAAATATCAAGCATTCCAAAATAATATCAAATATTAAATTTCTTCTTAATTAATGAGAAATATGAAAATTCTAAATTCTGAATATGTTGATCATTGGTGTCATAAAAATAAGGATTATGATGAGTTTAATAAAAGAATAATGTATCTTATGTCAATGAATTATTTAATAGGAAGTTGATGGTGTATATAAAAAATCCCTTTCAAATGTTTTGAGTGTTAGTAAGTCAAGAAAATTTATATGAACGTCCCTTAATGAATTGAAATGATTTTTTAGATCATCAACAAGAAAAAAACTCAATAGAAAATGATGAAGAAAACCTCAAAGTATGAATATAAGTACACTTCTTTAATGACAACGTTAATTGTAAAAAAGAAGAATCACATTGAGAAATAATGTTTAATCTGACATGGATGAGATTTATTTATTAGAATATCAATTTCTAAAAATAATCATATAATTCTTTGTAGTTTTGGATTAAAATTAAGATTAATCAAATAGTGCAGAAGAAGTAAGTGAATAATCTTACTAAGAGTATCATCTTAGATCAGAACATGTAGCAAGTTATGAATAAAATAGAACTCTTAATAATGAAATAATAATGATAGAGAATGAATAGGGAAGTGATATTGAAGTAATAATCTGTATACATAATAATAAAAAAGATTTTATCCAAAAAATATTTGACAAAAAACTATGAATTATTAAGTAGAAAAATATATTTGAAGACCTAAGTATGAAGTTGGAATCCAGGGAATATGAAGATAAAATGGAAAAATAAAAACACCTTGAGTCTAAAAAAACATTACAAAAGTTGATTGAATATTTATTCATATCCTTAGAAGTAAAGGATGATTCATATATAGTTGCATAAAAATCACTCTTGGAATTTGGTGAAATATTCACCCATTAAATGAAAATATCATCTGATCTTTCTAAATGATTAGTTTCTAATTTATATATTGGGAAAACATGGTTAGATAAGAGATTTGAGAAACCTATCACATTCAAAAAATCATAAAATTAACACATAAGAGTGTTGGTGCCTAACTTGAGAATTCTAGGTAAGAGATATGTTATAACCCTCAAACAAATTCTATAGAGAAAGATTGTAATTCAATATAAAACAAATATTTTATGTTTTTTGTTAGTAATTTATAATCTATGGGAATAAATAATATAATTGTTTTAATAATTTTCAAATCCCCAGAAGATATTTTGAATTGGGGAATGAAATGGTGGAATAAGAATGAGTAATATTCATTAAAATCAGAATGACAGTAATGTGAAATCTCAAGTTGTTAAAAATCATACAACTGGAAACCAATTTTAATGATTGAATGAATCATGTGGATGATTTTACCATGTTTTCTACCATGTAAAATAATGTGTGTAATCTCTTGTAGTGATGATTTTATATTCTAGAAAAAAATTAATTTATAAACAAGAATGTCTTGAAATTATTATTAGTTTTGAGAAAACAATAAATTCCACTAAAAGGTTAAAAATATGGATTCTTGATAGTGATTTTTCTTCACACATGATATGATATTTTAAAATATTCTAATATATTGAAAATAAATACAGAGGATCAGTTACCTTTGGGAATGATAGTTTCTAAAATATTAGAGGAATTATTAGAACTCCTATAGAGAAAGGAAAGTTCAAAACATATAAATGTCTATTTTCTTGAGGACTAAAATACAACATACATAGTTTAAGTCTACATTTTGAGGAATACAAAGAAATTATATCCAAACATATATTTTTGTATCATTAAATTTTTGAATTATGGAGAAGTTATAAGTAAATGATATAGAACTAGATAAAATATTTTCCATATATGAGATCATTTAATTCATATTATTAACTATTGATGAAGAAAATATATTATGTAATCGTTTCCTGAGGCATCATATGATGAAAAGTATGAAAAAATATTCTAATAATAATGTTATTAGAAAACATCTAAAACAGACAAAAAAATAAGATTATATTTGTATAACTTTCCCTAAATGAGTGGTCATTGGCATGATCTAAAAGGAAGTAACAAAATTCAATCTATTAGACCTCTTGTGCCCATTAACATATATCATTATAAACATATGAGACATCAATCAACAAATGATTATGTAATAATCTATCAATTTTATTTTTGATTTCAATATGATGAACAGAATCATGTTTATGATACCTAAATCAGATTTGACATAAATGTTTAGATCATTCAGAAGAGATGGTAAACAAGAAATAGGGAATTATATACTAAATATGAGAACCAGTAATAAAAAATAATTCATATAAATTTTTTTTTGATATAATCTAATTAATATTGAAGACAAATATCAATATAGTGCTCCATACACCCCTAAATATTGGAGTTTCAAAATGAAAAAAAACTATAATGGATATAGGAAGAAGTATGTTTGAATAATACAAACATTCAATGTTATATTGGAGAGAAGACACTAGAACTATTATACATTTGAAAATTTTAATCTTTTTAACACCAAGATTAAATAATAAATCCTATGAAATGTGGTATAAGAAACATTCAGTGAAATATTTATAGATTTTTGGATTTCCCTATTTACTAAAATTGAAATCCTAGTCTTAAAAAATTTTATAAAAATCATTGGAAGAAAAATTCAATACAAAATTCACCCAATATAATAAGATTTGAATTTTGGAAGAAACATTTAAATAATATTGTTTGATTTATATGATGTGAATTTTATTAAACATTCAAATTCCATAGTAATATATCTTAATATTGTTGTGGGATAAAATATAATGACTTACAATGAAAGTGAAAGTGATCCAAAACATATATATAAAGACTCAAAGGAATCATGTTATGAGGAAAGCAATGGTAGATGTGAAACTTAAAAATTTAGTAAATCATAGAAATTTGTGGACATTGAAAGTATACATGGATATATATAAACCCTTGATTTAATCTAAAATAATTTTAGGATTATAAAAATTATATATCTATCATTTCACATATTGAATGAGATTTATTTTCATAATTTCTAAATCACAATGAATGAATGATTATAATGAATAAAGAGTAGGGTAGAATTGAGAAAAATGAAATAATGTATCATTTACCATTATGAGATGATAAAAATGTTATTGTATTAAAATGGGTGCATGGAAAAAAGTTGAATTATTGGGGAGAATAGATTAATAAAAATAAAAAAATATTGTTTATGTTTATTCAAAGGAGGAAAGAGTGGAATATAATGAATGTTTTTTCCAATGTTTAATTTTTATAAACCATCAGAATATTCTCAAGAGTGGCAACATATTGATTTTATAAAGATATTAGTTAAATTTAATGACATGTTTCTTAAATGTATATATTGAGTAATAAGTGTTCATTCATAAAAATTGTGGTTTTTAATTTTAGAACGGTGACTTGAAGGTTTGAAAATTGAATAAATCCTTATATAGGTTAAAATAGGATCCACAAGCATGGAACTCCAAGATTGATATTAGTAGGAGAAAATTGTGTTTTTTATAATGGAAAATTTTATTTAAACGTGTTATTTAAATAAGTGGATTCATAAACATTGATTCTAATAATTAATTATCATTATATAATTTTTTGGGGATTGATAAAATATTTGTAATGAATTTTCTGATGAAATGAATATGAATTTTTGGATTGAAATGTTAGGATAAATATATTTCTTCTAGGGTTTACATGTTTAATAAAATGAAAAATATATTTTCCAATCTCATGAAATGTAAATTGGGGTGTTTTTACAAAAGTTTCTCATAATAGATTCTGAACAAGCATCTACCCTAATTTTTGTGGGCACATAGATGAGTAATTATGAAACTATAAAAATGTCAATCAGAAAGATATTAAGAATATGGTAGGATGTTTTCTTTACTAAACAACCCCAATAATTTATATAACTTATCTTGTTATTTTATGTGATTAATATGAGAGTGATATAAGATAATATCATATGTTGTCAATAAATGGAATTATGGGACATTGTTAAAGGATCAAATTCATACATACTAATATAAAAATGAAGTAATTTCATGAACTATAATGGTTATAATGATGTTTATAGGGCCCAATATTGAATTTATAGAAAAACTATTTAGGAGGAATATTTTTCATAGCTGAATGTCCTATGACCTATCTTAGTATGAAACAATGTTCGGTAACTTTGAGTATAGTGGAGTTAGAATATATTACATTTATTCAGGGTTTTACACACATGTTTTGGATAAAATTTCAACTATAATATTTAAATGTGGATGTTTCTACACCATAATAGATACATTGGGGTAATTAATGTTCAATTTATCTTTCTAAAAATCCAAAAAACCACTCAACATAAAAAAACATTGACAGTACGATAAAATTTTTAAAGGAAACTTTTTTTAGTGGATATCAAAACCTTTATCCTTATTACACATTAAAAAATTATTAAATTAAGAAAATTATAATTAATACAACCTTAAATATTGATAATTGTAGTGTCTTGGGGAATTATGTTCATTTCAATATAATTTAAACATTAATTAAGACATCTTTTTTGATAACTTCTTTAGCATGAATAAGCTAAAAATTATGTTGGATAAGAAGTGGAAATGGAAAAAAAGGAGGGATGCATATATCATAGTACAAGAACAAAAATGTTATAAAATCATGATAATAATACTTCTTAAAAAGGTATATCAATGAGGCATAAATAAGCATGAATAATAAGTCATGATACAGCATGATAATCATATCATAGGAAACGCCGCAATGAATTAAAACACTCCTTCATATTTCAATGATAAACTGCCAAGACTTCATGATGGATGAATTCCCAAAAACAAATAATGTACACCCTTATCCCAACATTACGTATCATCATACTAAACATTAAACAATTCATTAGAGCTCTATATAATTTCGGGTTCACCCGTCACTTTCATTTCAATCCAATGCTTAATTGTTCCACATTAAACATAAAAATGGATTCATTCATTGTTATAATTTATTCCATGATCATGGAGTTTAGAGTAAACACATGTAAGTCCCCAATAAAAATTTATATATGCATAACCTTTAACACCATTTATATTAAATGTGTATATAATTTAATGCATAAATGGTTGGCATCAAAAATCATGGTGAAAATTCTGCAATATTCCAACATCTCCTAAAAATTCATAAAATTTTTTGATGATAGGAAAATGGGTCTCTCAAATTTTGGACATGATGTGTACAGTTTTAGTGACATTGGAGGACATGTCCAGACATTTATAATTAGAAAAAATGCATACGATAATAAATAATATTGAATCAAAAGATAAAAGAACGAATGATTAGGAAATTTCGGCATGGTAACAGGTGTAAAGGGGATAGATTAATGAGAGAGAAATGGGTATAGCATAATTTAGACATTATAAATATTGTATGGGGGTTTTGAAAAAACATACTCTATCATTATTAATTGAAAATAAATAGGAATAACAAGATAAGGAATGTTGGATAAGATGAGCAAAGAAAGAACCCATAAATGAATATATTGCTCCAAACGCATGAAAAGGGACTTCATGATTGTTTAGAATCCTTGGGAGGACTCTAGAGAGGGGAGATAAGAGTAAGGATGTACTAAAAGGTTTTTTAGTGGAGACAAGTTTGATCTTTGGTGGGTATATATAAGAAATGAATGGGGAATTCCTTAATATTTCACAAACATAGGTTTTGGACTATATATAATAAAACATTCACACACAAAAAACCATTGAATGGTTTTTCCCATGGTTTTATTTCAAATTAGGGAGGTTTTAATTATTTAATATTCAAAGGGCTGATCATATAAATATAATTACCTTTCTTTTTTGTGTGTGAGACACACTTTTAAATAAATGAATTTAAAAATCTAAAATATATGAAATTCTTTTGAGGATTAATAAAGGCTTATAATAATTAATAGAGTAAACATAAGAAGACAATATATTTTTGGGGAAAACATAGATTTGGATGAGTATAACAAATATAGTATTTATTAAATTTATTTTGGGACATATTTATGCCATAAAACACACTGTATATTTCTATGGTATTTATTTTTTAATTGAAAATACAATTTTTGTTCAATTGAATCAAAATAAAAATATTTTATAAAGGAACAATAAAAATATATTCGTTATTCTTTAAAATATTGTCATATTATAATGGTTTTGATACATATCCCTTTATTACAGGGTTTTAATCCCTAAGAGTAAGGTGCATGTTGGTGAGACTTTTATGGGGTCGTTCGACGAACATGGTTTGGGCCGTTACCTTGATGATCATAAACTTATCCCATAAATAATCTCTCTCATACTTATTTTTTGGATCTCATATTGGGATTGGTCAAGGGAAAGGCCTAGTGATTCTATCTACTTCAGAAGCTCTGATAAATGGGCTTCAAAGGGTACAATCTTATATGATGATGTCATTACTTTCACTATCTTTGTTGATTGGATTTGTGAAAGCCCAATATTTTTATTAATAACATGATCACTGTTTAACAGATAAATTAACAAAATTAATATTATTAACTACCTTTTAAAACCCAATATATAACCATGGAAGTTCATGTGTTTTATATACCCATATTTCATAATAATACATTTAATTAAATTGCCAAGGGAAATATCATTTTAAATAGTTTCGGTCATTACAATCTTCCCCCATTATAAAATTCCACACTCAAAATGTTTATTTCACCCCAATAAAAGGTGAGGGTAATTTTTACTCATCAATTCCTTTGGATATAACATTTCTTCTTCAAACTTTTGGTTTCTCCACCACACTTTTAAAAGGTTCATTGTCTTACATTGTAGAACTTTGTCTCTGTGATCAAATATCTTCACCAGATTCTCCTTATAGGAAATATCATTCTATAATGGGACCACCACTAGATTGAGTAAATTTGAGGGGTCATGTATTTACTTCCTTAAGGGTGACACTTTTAATACATCATGAACTCCAGATAGACCATGTGGGAGTGCAAGTCGATAGGCCACCACTCTAATGCGATCAAGGATCTCAATGGGCCCATGTATCTTGGACTAAGTTTCCCCTTCTTCCTAAATCCCATCACTTTCATCCATAGATATATGTTTATGAATACCATGTCTCCAACATCAAACTATATGTATGGATGATGATTGTCATCATAGATTTTTTCTTCGACTCTGAGTATCCTAGATGTGCTGCTGAATAGTCTTTATCTTTTCCACCATTTTCTCATCCATTTTAGGACCTAGAAGTTTTCATTCACCAAATTCATCCAATCATGAACTCCACCTCTTCACTTAAAGAGTTTCATTGGGATCCATTTGTGTTCTCTCTTTGAAACTATTAATGTTTAAGAACTCAACAAGAGGAAGATATTTATCTCATCCCCCATTGATGTCCATTAAGAATTCTATCAATATGTCCTAAAGTGTCTGGATAGTCCACTCATATTTTCCATCAGTTTGAGGGTGATAGGTCATTTTGAAGTTCAACATAGTATTCAGAGGATGCTGGAGACTCTTCCAGAACATAGAGGAAAATCATGGATCACAATCAGATACAATTGATAGTGGTACCCTAAACAGCCTAAAAACATCCTTGATGTTTTCCCGTACAATTAGATCTAGTGATAATTCCTCTCATTTCAAAATTAAGTGTGTAGTATTTGTAAGGTGATCCACCAAAACACATATAGAATTATTAACTCTTAATGTCTTTCAAATATCAGTGGAATATACGAGGCTGATATTTTCCCATTTCCGTTCTGGTATGAGTAATGGTTGTGTTATCCCCTTGGATTTTACTTTCTTCTTTCACTTGCTAACAATAATGACATCTTGGTGTATATTATGCAATATCATTCTTCATATTATCACATCAATAGTTTTCTATGATATCTCGAAATATCTTTTTGTTTAATCGGTGGATAAAGATGGTTGAGCTAAGTAAATTATCCTAAAACTCTTTCTTTAACTAATGATTTAATTATACACATATTCATGACAAAAATCTCACAACAACATCATCATTTAAATTTAACTCCATGGATTTCCCTTTCCTTATAGCTTCCACTTTCATTTGAATTCCAACATCAACTCGTTGAGAATTCTTTAACTTATCTAGAAGAGGTAGTTGAGAAATAATTTGAGAAATGATTGATGATATACACTACTAGAATTTAGACCTACGACCACGAATCTATAGCCACAGACAATACAAACTGTGGCTATAGATAACTTATAACCATGACTGTTTCGCTCTCCATAGAATTAGCTCCCTACGTGAGCCCTTTCATCTTCCATCCTCACGAGTTTCCAATCCCCAGTGCCCTACGATGCTACTCCCTAGCATCCTCCTCTCTTGACATCTCCGACGTGGCCACCCCACCTAACCGCGAGCCTCCTTCTCCTACGTGGCTCCGGCACGGTTCTGATGCGACCCCCCTCCCCCCGTGATCCTCTTTCTCTCCTGACATCTCTGTGGCCACCCCACCTCCCCACGACCATCCATCTACGATGAGGCTCCAGCACGGTTCCGACGTGGTCACCTCACCTCCTGGGATCCTCCCCATTCGACATGGACACCCCAACTCCCAGGATCCTCATCATACACAAGGCCGGACCAGGAAATTCCATTTCCGAAGGTAGGTCCTGAAATTATTTCGCTTTCATTTAGTTATAAAATTAGCATGAATAATTGGGATTTCAAATGAATCAAAGGGTTTTTGCATGGGCGTCTTGACAATCAAGACCAGGTGATGATCCCCTTAAATAGCAGTAACTTCCTGGACTGGAAACCTTAGTCATACCCTTCATTTATGGGTATCCCCATCTAATATTGCATGTTCTAACTTCTATAATTAGGTTCTTAAGACAAACAATCTAAATAAATAAATAACGAAACCAGGACAAGTGAAACTAGTGAAGAATCATGCAAGGAGGAAGTGGTTTCAGTGAAAATGGACGTGATGTATATGACAGCCGCAAAAAGAGCGATGAGTGAGGCAAAGGTGTGTTAGGGGCCAAACATGTTGCAGGCAGTGACCTGGATGAACATCATGTTACTCTCGGATGAAATCTTAGAATTGAAAATGTCTATGGCAGTGAGGTCAGGGTTGTTGGGATCGCGGGGAGGATGGGTGGCATGCAAAGATGGATATGAAGCAGGCGAAGAAAAGGAGTGCCTGGTTGCCCCCAACCTGCTTGTTTCCCTAACTCGGGAGCTTGCGGGGCTATACCTAGAGCTGGACCTGATCGTACATTTTATCGATCCATGAATAAGGTACATTTATCTAGTGTTGATTTCATTGGTACCCTATCTAGGTATGATCCCACACTTAGAAAAGTTTCTAGGTTTGGTTGATAGTGGGGATTAAAATCTAGAATACCCAAAAATTGAAATAGACATCCTAAAATCAATTCCCATTCCTGCTATTCAAAAAAATTGCTTAGAGGAACCCGCAATTGGTTTGTTGGTTTGCAGGTGGGGTGACATCAATTACTAGAAAGAAAACATGTTAGTTCATTTTCACTTCATCCCTAGATTCCCAATCCCTCTCATTTACTCTAGGAATGTGAGAATAAACCTTGGGTATATATCAGCATCCCTCGATGAGGATCATAAGATTTTTTATGATAAGATTTATATGATCGATGAACCGGATATGTACACATTATCAAAGTTAAACTTATGATAATTAAATTCTTTGAAGTTTAACTTGTCATTAAGATCCAACCAGGATCATGATGATTGGGTGAGAAAAGTATTATCTAAATGAATCCCAATTAAGTTTACAATACATTTTTTGAGGTTTTGTAGTAAGGGCATAACAACTAAAATTAATATCCATAGAATATTAATTTATATACCCTCACCATGTATGTGTTGTGAGAGGCTAAAATTTGAGTTAGTCTAGAACATATTTTTTGATGTAGAATGGGCCCTCTTTGCTTGGGACCTTGTTGGGAAACTTATGGGATTTCAATTTTAGGGTGGGATACATCACTAACTTATTGTTTACATTATTTCAAAGTGTTTAGAAACATTCATAAATGTTTTACCTTCATGTAATAGTGTTTGCAGTGGTGTGTTGGGTGGTTTAAGAGACAAGGAAGAAGGTTCGTGAAGGAAAGAATAGCTCCATATATTCATTCATGTTCATGTGCTCTCTCTCATGGAAAAACTAGGTTCCCTTCTTCCTATTGAAAAGAGAATGGCTACTAGTAAGTGGATCCTCCATAGGGATGTGATTACAAATGATAGAGCTCCTCTAGGGTGGTCGATCAAGTGGATACCCCCCAATGTTGGGCTAAAACATAATGTGAATGGGTCATGTAAATAGGGAGTTATGAGGAGGGATTGTGCATGATTCTGTGGGATCTATGGTTATCGAATATAGTTTCTTTTATGGTTTAGGTAATTCTATCTGGGTGGAGAAATGATCTTTACTCAACGGCCTTTAAATTTGGATGATAGATGACCTTAATATTTTTATGGATGAGTAGAACTCCAAGATTCTTTTTTGACTCCTACATGATGATGAAAGTGTTCCTTGGTATTTAGCTTATAATATTAAGATGTTTTGGTCCCCCATCGATCAAGGCACATATATAATTCATAATTAGGGGGAGGGGAACTTTTATGCATAAAATTTATCCAGTAAGAGATACCTTATGAGATTCTTGTTATCTATCACATTAAAGGGGAACATCCACATTACTATGAAATTATTGTTAGTGCTGAAACCATCATTATTCACCACTTTAGACTCCCAAAGTGCAATATTTTACAATAAATGGTTCTTCTTGAGTGATCAATAATATCCCAACTATTACATCAATCCAGGATGATCTTCTAGGAATATCATTATTGGAGGATAATGATCTGAATAATCAAGATATTTATGAATAAAACAATTTCCATCACTTGTACAATAAAAATACTAAATTCAATTTGTTGGATAATCAATTACCTAATCAAATACATTGTCTAAATCCTAACCATCTGGAAAATTTTCGAACCCATGGACAATTTTAATCCCAACCCTCTCAACATCGAATCTAGTCTTTTCTATATAAATTATTAGAATGATTTTTTTAAAAAAATATTGAAAATGAATTATCAATTTTTAGCATTGAGATTAGATATATAAAACATTGAAATGGTTATGGAATCCATTCCCACTCAGGTACACCCTTCCTCAATATCTTGGAAGAATCTTGTCAGACACAAACCTCTCATGAATAACTCAATGTAGTTACTATTCCCAAGAGTGGGAAAACTATTTTAAAACCTAAACCATTGATTACTAAACAATTAGAGTCTTAAAAATCATAGGAAAAAACTGAATAACCAACATTATAAAATGAAAAATCCGAGCTATATAATGAGTGAATTGGTTAGGGAATGTTGAAATTCAACCAGAAGATCATGTGGAAATTGTTGATCGGTGTTAAAATCTGGATAAAACTGATTTTCTATATTCAAACGAGATAAATTTGACATCTTGGAATGATCTTCCTAAATATTATTGTATTATTTATGGGATATTGTCAAGAAAATATAAGATATTTAAGAGTTTAGATAAAGACAAAACAATCCTAATAGATAGACACATGAAACCCATCCAATGAATAACGAGATTGATATTTCTTATCGATACTGAAATAATACATGGAAGATGACCTTGATGTGGCCACTAGATAAATAAACCCATACCCACTTATAAATAGATTGATCTCAAACAAAATTATAATATATCATAATGGTTTTTGATTAGTTAATTGTTTTATTTGGTGATGGTGTTTAGACTACTGATCTCTTCATCATCGAGGAAGTTGGTAAAATAGAGATGTGCAGTTCTCATTTCTTTCCAGAAGTATCAATTGTTCTCAATTCAGAAATCCTAGAACTTTTTTATCCACATCTCTAAATGATTCAATGATATTGCTGGAGTTTCAGAATTAATGAGACATCCAGGAGAAGCCATTTTCAAGTTGAACTGGAATAACAGGGATGTCGGTTAAGAAGAGATTTGCTCAAAGTGGGTAGATTTTCTTTGTAAGCATTAGGTGGTGAATGAAGCTGTGGAAAGAATCATCTTTAAGAGTTAGGTATAGTTGTAGTTTAAATCGAGGGTTATATGACTGGATTTATGTCAAATTTTATTTTCTTGAAATATGTGAACCAAGTTTATGTTAAGATATAATACAACATAAAATAATAATAAAATGCACCTTAAAATTATTTACTCTAAAAGGAGAGACATTCCCCCATCAAAATACATTGATTTAAATGAATTTGTATTTTCATCTCTCTAGTGTAATTTTCATGAAATCAGATTATTTCCATATGAGTAGTAGATTATTATCCATGTTCCTTAATATTTTATCATGATTTTCTCAATTAATTTGGTTTACATATAATTCTACCACAATTTTCATTCATTTCTAATATGATGCAAGGGAGCGTAGAGTGATTAAGGTGTGATTAATCATTCTGAATTACCATGGGTAGGTTAATGTAGTGTATCAAAAATCATTTTTTCACAACATAACCTAACACACTGAAGAGAGAGTGAATGGATTTAGATCTTGGGGCATTCCAGGGTATTATTTAGGGGGTTGAATTTATTTGGTAAGAGATTATTATATAATTTATGAGAGAATTATATAAGGGAACCCTTCATTATATTAATGATTTTTCACTATTATTTTATTTCTTCTATTCCCTTGTGGTTCCACTCCTTCATTATTTAATTATTTTAAAATTAATATTGTTATATTAGTGTAGGTGTGAGGAGAATGAATGATTATATCCTTCCATGTACCATTGGTTCCCTATCTCTTTCTACCATAAAATGTTGTATTTTTAATTTTCTATTTTATTACATTTCTAGATTGGAGTTGCAAATTAGTTTCAATCATTTTTTAGGTCTTCATCCGATCTAGATATTGAATTAGAAATCACTGGATTTTTTCATGCTGCACTTTTATCATCCTTTTGGAATCATTCTTTTGTTTAAGGACATTCTTAATGAAGTCTATATGTTAATGCCTATCTAATAGAATGATTTAAATTTCTGTTTCATATAATAATGCTCAGTTGAATCCACATTTGATTAACTTGGACAGAGGGCTGAACAGTGCTTATTTACATGATTTTCAGGTTGGTTCGAGAGGAATATGGAGACTTTTTGTTGATGAAGTGAAGCACTTCTAATTATGAAAGAGCGGAAAAAGTGGATGTTGCAGTAAGATTTTCTATATGGAGTTTTGCTGAACTTTTTTTCTCATAAGGTGACTCCTTTTCTTAATTATGTGAGGTTTTATTATATGTCATGTTTATATCCTCTTTCATTTTATTGTAATACATTTTAGGATTGGTAATATTCAAGTATTCATGATTTTATCTTCTATTTATAAAATAATAGCTGGGTTGAATTGTTGTTTTGAACATTTTAGAAGAAAAATAAAGGACACACATATCCTCTAGTTATTGATTATATAATATAAATTGGACACTTTATAAGTTATAGACAATTTAGGGATGGTGAGGTTATTTATATATTATTGATACACTACTATAGAAATAAGGATAAAAAGATATGAATATTATATCTCCTTTTAATTAGGGTGGGCTGGTTTGGGGGTGGGGGCTTGTTTGGGGGGGCTAGTACAGGTGTGGGGGTGGTGCAGGGGGTTGGGGGTTGGTATAGGCTAGGGTGTTGGGGGATGGTGCAGGCTAGGGGGATGGGGGGCTGGTACAGCGGTGGGGTGTTGTGGGGCTGGTGGATGCTAGGGGCGGGGGTAGTTTTGGGGGAGGGGACTGGTTTTGGGGGTAGGGGACTGGTTTGGTGGGGGAGGCTAGTACATGGGAAGGGGTGGTGGTGGTGCAGGGGGTTATGAGGCCATTCTTTTTCAGTTCAAAAAAAAAATAACAAACCTAAGAGTAGGCCTTTTCTAGAGATGATTGAAAACTGCCAAATCATGGAGCATGGGGAAGGGGGGTTATGGGGCCATTCATTTCAGTTCAAAAAAGAAATAACAAATCCATGGAAAACTTTCAAATTCTGGAGCAGGGGGCAGGGGGCAGGGGCAGGGGGCAGGGGAAGGGGGCAGGGAGCAGGGGGCAGGGGGCAGGGGGCAGGGGGAAGGGGCAGGGGGCAGGGGGCAGGGGGCAGGGGGCAGGGGCAGGGGGCAGGGGGTAGGGGCAGGGGGAAGGGGCACGGGGAAAGGGGTAGGGGGCAGGGGGCATGGGGCAGGGTTGAGGGGGTAGGGCGGAGGGGGAAGGGCGGAGGGGGAGGGCAGAGGGGGCAGGGAGGAGGGGGGCAAGGCGGAGGGGCAGGGCGGAGGGGGTAGGGTGGAGGGGGCAGGGGGCAGGGAGGAGGGGGCAGGGCGGAGGGGGCATGGCGGAGGGGGTAGGGGGGATGGGGGGTGGAAACATGCATGTCCTTGCTACAATAAAGCTTAGATTTCCTCCAACTAATGGCTTGTCTTGAGACAGATTTATGACGCTCGAAAATCCCCTTGATGAAAGAAAGTGATCAGTCATCATTTTCACAAAAAATGAGAATTTCATCAACATAGAACAAGTGGGTGGCAGCTCTTATCTTTCTAGTGGACTTAATTGGTGATAAATCCCCATAATCTGTAGCTTTTAAGAGGAATTTTATATGTTAATCCCTGATAATTCAAAATAAAAAAGTTGTGGGAGGATCCCCTTATATCACCCATTGGGTATGACCGAAGTATCTTTTGTGAGACCCACTAATAATGAAAGAGAGTCTTGATTTGTAGATAAGGTCTTCGATAAGCTTAATAAATATGGTTGAGAAACCAAAACTGTCAAGTACATAAAAAGTGAAATCCTATCTAAGAGTGTCAAAATCTTTAGAGATGTCAATATTTATATCAATATTTCTTGGCTTGGATCTCCTCTATAATATATTCACACTTTCAGAGTTAGTATATAAATAATCCTTCACTTCCATGTATAAGAACCAACTAATACTTCTTCCATATTCAATTATCGAATAGTTAAATTAGTTTTTCATGTTATTTTAAAACCATATGTGGGAAATCGTAGCCATGTATCTTCTCACATATTACTACCACTAACTAGTTGACAACTCATGTAACATCAGTGGCCTTTTATGGGAGATCATATTTCTTCTCTTACTTGTCTAATTCTTATGCAAAGTTAGATGATTTTGTTGTTGCTGATGCATATATTGATCTCTTGACAATTTCATTATCCAATTCAATTCTTCGTATGGATGCCAATGATCCTCCTAAAACATTGGCAACCATGAAATTTATTGGTTCCATATTTTAAAATGTAAGACTTAGCTTTCATAAAAAAATGATATATGTGCTTTTACATGGATAAGAAAACTTCTATTTCATTTGAGCATTTTTACAGATAGCTGCCATGGAAGATGATAATGATGGTTTATCATTCATGCCAATGATCCAATTTCTTGAATGGCTAGATGAGTTCTCATGTCATCTATTTTCTTTACTTCTACACTTGGAACCAAATAGTGTTATGTAAGTGTTTAGACCTCTTTTCTTATGTCCCTTTCTTCAATCATTCATGTATTGTTCTAATATTTAGTTATAAATTGTCTAGTTATTAAGTAGTTTATGGTATTGCAGAAGTGAAGGGCTACACTCTTCATCGGTTTTAGGAACGTTCCTGATTGAGGATGGACCCTATTATTTTTTCATGCTGAAAATCCTGCTTGGGAAGCTCTCTCAATGTCTCTATAGTCAGGTATGTCCTGTAATTGAAGGTTGTTCAATCTAGTAGCTTCAATAATACATTTTTCTTCATTTTTTAAGATGATTTAATCTTTGGAAAATCTATATAATTATCGAAAGCGTGTAAAATGTGTTCTTTTTTTTTCTGTCTATAGTTGACACACTGATCACATATATATAAGAAGTTGTTATATCTCATTTCGTTTCCCACTATTTTATTATAGGTGGTTTCTTATGATAAGACTGGTTCTATCCACCACCGTCGAAGACAATGATTTCAAGATTTGGGTATGGTTTATCCCGTTTTTATTCTTTGGACCAATTTTAATCAGGGATTTTTGGATTTTTGGGATCCTTAATTTTTCGTTTTTATATTAAATTGAAATTCTTGAATAAGTGTTAGTTAATAGAATTGTTTCATTTGATAAATAAGTCATGGTTTTGTAATAAAACCCCTCCAACGGAGGTGCGCTGTCTACGAAAACTCACAGTGGTGTACCTTGCTTAACATTATTGCATTGATGTTTTCCTTCTACTTGATCTCGTTGTTATTCATAAATCACACATCATACTTGTCCCTTTTTATATCCCTGTAGGGGGTTTCCCTCCTTTTATTAAAACGGTTGTTTGAACGAAGACACTATTTAAGTGTCATTAGACTTTTAATATGGATCCCATGTTGTGTGACCATGTCACATGGCATGTGATATTTTAATCCCCCCATCACCTACAACTAGCCCCCTTCCACCTGCATTCGATCCCTCACTGAATTAGGTATATCAGGGGTCATCCAATCCTCTAGTCGTCACAGATTAACATTCATTTCCTTAAATATTCTGAGAAAACATCCTTTCATGCCACCCATATCATCCTGAAACTATGTGGATGTAGAGACCCGTATCCTGATGTACATGGACATTACATTACTTTTGCGGAATACTTAGTACATAACAAAAAAACACACACACAAGGATCGTAATAGTTTAGTGTCTTTGGAAACTCGGAACGTAATCTTCTAATCGTGGTGAAAGATCTTCAATATCTCCCATAAAGATATTCCTTATTTTTTAACCTAAAACCTTCCTTTATATCCTGGGGAAAATAAAACATAAAAGGGTGAGCTCCAATGCTCAGTAAGGGTAAATAAAATAAAAATCAATCACATCATATTCATAAGAACATAACTTTTGGAAATCTTAACCTGCAAAAGAGAGCATAATTTCATAACATGGGATAAACCATAGTAGTGAAATGAAATCCCAATAATCATAACATAAAACATGAAACTTTTTGGCATACACACATAATCATAGAGAATCATTTCTTGTTAGTCAAGACTCATTTCCAAGACTATCTTAGTGGACAAAGTCCCTTTCTGAACCGAGTCACCCTCGTTTCAGTCATGTTTCACTGAACCGGTATAACCTACCATTCCAGCCATGTATATCTCATGAGATATAAAATCTATACCCAATGCATTGGAGGGAGATATAGGTCCCACCCATCTTATAATGAATCCTTTCTTATGTGTGCCACATAATCATAAATCATACATCATCGCATAACACATGTAACAAAAATGAGATTCTTGAAACATCATGACATCATAAAACAAATCATATAAGGTAAATGACTTCATAAAAATAATTCCCTCAAAACATAATCAAATCAATGTAATAATAGGGATAAAAACAGAACCCTATATTATCTTAGATGGAAAATAATTTTGATAAAACATCTGAACTCCATTCTTGAGGAAAATATCCTTTCTACTTCAAAAACACATTTCTTTTCTTAACATGTCATACAATTATAAACTAAAAGAATTTGATTAAAAATAATCTTGAAAAATTATAAAGGAACATTCTTGGAAATAATGTTTTAAAAATCCATTCTTTCCATATAAGTTAAAAAAACATTCTTCGTACTTTTGTCAGAAAAGTCAAAAAGTACCTCGTACGAAAAACGACAAAAGATTCCTTTCATATCTTTTACAAAAAACTTACCGAAGTGTAAAATTGGATATAAAATATTGTAGAAGGATGGAAATAATATTACATATTGAGGGAACATGTATGTGGATGATAAAATACACCCCAGTAATTACCAAAGTAAAAACAATCTCGGATAAAAGTGAGATTGTGATATTTTCCCTTACCTTAGGTCCGATTTGCTTCGTAAGTGTCCAAACCTCCTGTATAATGATTTAAATCATGTTATTGACTTATTCTAGAATCATATTCATTGTTATTATATCATATATGGTCTACTTATGACTTTATATTACCTGTTCTTTTGTAAGTTAATGTTAAAGTACCGTTTTGGGTAAAATCCTCTCATTTGTCGTTCGTGTTTTTAAATTGTAATTATTAATATGATTACATGGATCATGATTACTTATATCTAAAATGTAAAACATGATTTATATAGAATATATATTCCGAATATATATATATATATATAATATATCGATAAATGGAATGAAATACACCGTTCATGGAGACGGTAGTCCGTACGTACGCATGAACGCTGTTTTCGTTTCCTTATTGAATTGAATGGAATTAAGTAGATGACATACATATAAATATAAATAAATCCAGTATCATTATTATGTCATATATTTCATTAGTACTTATTATATATACTTTATAATCATTCATGAATGGTTAATCATTGAGAATGAATCTCATCGCGTCGTGGAGACGGTTGTCTGTACGTACGCACGAGCGATGATATCGTTCCCATGGTCGTGGAATTGTGTAGAAGTGTATGTATACTATTTCAGTATCAATATCACTTTATAATAATCATATATAGATACTCTTTACACCATTATACCCATCCAATTAAGGTGGTGGCGGAAAATAGATAACACCACGGCGTGGAGACGGTATTCCGTACGTACGCACGCGCGGTGATTTCCTTTTTCCGTAGGATGGATAGAAGGTTAATTAGAGTTGTTTCATATTTATAATAACATATCAGTATATAAGAAATACTGATGTTATTACTTTATCATGAAACAACTAAAGAAGAAGAAGTTGAAGAAGAAAGAAATTGAAAAAGATCGGTAATGGATATTACCTCTTCTTTGAAACGCCTCTTTGAATCCTCCACTTAGGGAACTAAGATTGGCCTTTGAAGAATCCCAGTACCACTAGGATTATTCTAGGGAAGTGGAGAAGGGATTGTTTCAGGGGTTGGCCGAGAATGAGCGCTCAAATTGGTGTGAGGAGGAGAGGGAGGAGGTGCCCTTTTATAAGGGAGGAGAGGGGCACCTTAGGAATATCTCAAAATATTATTTTATATTAAAGTCAAAATCGGTTTATAATGGTTATAAAGGGTCTTATTTCGAAGGTAAAGTGGGTATGGGTCGAAATAATATCAACCAATAGAATTTAGACAAGTTTAGGTTATTATTTTAACCTTATCAATTAGATTTAACTCTAAGTTAAATAATTTAATTTTTACCGTGACTTTTTGTTTTCTTACACTATATGGCTAATAAACTTACTATAACATGCCAAACGAACCCAAAGTTGTTTATTATTAATATATATATCCTTATCTAAGTCATTTGGCCGAACCTTATATTTTTAGGAATAAAATAACAATTAATAATATAATATTTGATTTAAAAACTATTTTGTGTCAATTTTGACACTATTTGATATATGATTTTTTTGAAAGTCATAACAGAATTATATGTTCCAACCAAGTTGATTAAATAAACACTAATATATCATAGTAAGCTAGAAAATTAGTGGAATTCATCAAAAGTCTCAAATTACATTTATTTGAGCATTTATAACATCAATTATGTTAACATTTCCTTAAAAGTGTAATTACTGCATCATTTTTGTGTCATAAATAAATTAATTTATTTAATGTCTAAAAATTATAAATAAACTATCATTATGTAGGAAATATTTTTAGATTTCTAATTAATATTTATAGTCGAATTTATATTATGTATAACCCCATATTGAAAATGTTTTAGTTATTAAACTTTGATTTTAACTATTTTAACTATTCATTAAATAAAATAATATTAAATGTCATAATCTAATCCAGGTGGACCTAAATGGTCATATTATATTCATAAGGTTGTTTTTTGGTCGAATTACACTTATCCAATAGAATTAGGACATGTGTTAGGGTAATAGTAATATCATATTTACCCTTAGTTACCCAATTTACTATTAAACGCGGTAAAAAAAGTAAAAAGTTACTATTCACCAAAAAATTATTTTTATCTCATTGAACCACATTTTACTTACTGATATCAACCGTGTCTGTCGGATTTTCGAAATTCCATTCATAGAAGCGGTAAAAGTATGTTTTATGCAAAATTCAGTTTTTAACCTACCACTTAGTGGTTTCACTATTCATCAAAAATTGAAAGTTTTCAGAAAAA
This sequence comes from Viscum album, assembly GCA_963277665.1. Lineage (NCBI taxonomy): Eukaryota > Viridiplantae > Streptophyta > Magnoliopsida > Santalales > Viscaceae > Viscum > Viscum album. The sequence continues at coordinate 1,222,905,687 of OY728139.1, read as the reverse complement.
TGCCAAAAATTAGGCCTAAGCTATATTTGATATTATGAACTCAAAAAATGATTTCTATTTTACCAAATTCAAAACATATCAGTTTCATTAATTAATTTAAAAATTAATTCCCGTCGTCAAAACAAATAGCGTGTTCTTAAGAGATAATAACTATCAAAAGATTGACACTTGTTTATGTCTGGTTTAAATGTGAAATTACATCCAATGACCATCATTGTATTAAATTTTAAAATATATTCTAAATATAATTTAAAACCACTCAAATTAATAATTTATCACTATTAATTATTTCGATTGAAAAAGTTGTTTTTAATTAAAATTTAGTACTTTTCACTATTCATCAAAATATGAAAGTTATCCGAAAATCACCAAAATTTCAGCCTAAACTAATTTCGATATGACGAATCCAAAAATGAATTCCATTTTGAAAAATAAAATTTCAAATTTTCAAAAAGTGGTTTTTACTATTCATAACGGCTAGTTTTAGTAATATTTTAATAGCATATTGTTGTTCAGTGAAACTCGTTATTGCGTACTACACATGCTATCGAGGAAGGTCGCGATTGCGTGTAATGAAAGGCATATCAAGGATACGTGTTGTGCAAGATCCTTTTGGTGTACAACACAAGACATTAGTGAAATTAAAAAGAATATTTTTCATAAAATCTTGGGGTGTTACATTCTACCCCCCTTAAAATGAATTTCGCCCTCGAAATTCGTCGGGGTTATAAATGGTTTACTATTCGAAAGCTTCTTTAATAGAAACCCACATCGTAAAAAGGAATACCAAAACTTATCTTTAAAAACTAAAGTATAAAACGTAATTGTTACCCATGTTAACTAATCACTGTGTATCCACCTAGGAGAACATAGGTGAAAATATGGACATGGAAGAGAAATCTAACTATCATGTTTTGATGGAGAGTGGTAGAGGACATGGATATGGAAAAGCCAACAATCACAAATCCATAAATTTGTGACGATCTAAGGTACCATATGATTAATCAGATATAAGAGCACTAGGACAACATTTTTGGTTTTCAAGATCGTTTCCCTAAAGTTGAAGAATTTGAATTAGAATAAATACTTACTTTATTTTGGTACAATCTCACTGTTGTTCGTGCCTTGAACAATTTCCACTTCATCCCTTAAATAAATGAAGTTGAATTTTTTATTCGTGAAGTGTTAGTAGATCATGTGATAGAATGACGGGTCATTCCATCTGTCTCAAACAAAAGGTTAGAAAAAGTTATTAAATATACATAAGTCATTCTATAGTGAGATTAATCATATATGTTTTCTAAAATGGACTTATACTTCATATATCATACTGCTTAATATAATAAAACTAGTTTCTACTAAACAGGGACTTCATGTAGGCCAGTGGTAGGCGATATAGGCCAGTCGCACTTCGGTTGTGAGTTCGATTTCCACAGCCTTGTCCGAAGTGATGGGCTGTCGCCCGTCCTGCAGGTTGTGCTTTTTCTAAAACTATAACATCCCATCAATAATATTGAAAAAACTTCTATCCTTAAACAATACTAACTTATAATCCATTCCAATCTTTAGGATTATCCATAATACTGCAGTCCACTCTCATAACATAGTGAAAACGATTACCAGAGATTTAACACCATCGTCGATCCCCATATATCATAAGATATGTTTTGTTGGTCACATTCCAAACATTCAAAGTCCTTAATCATGTATTCTCTTGAATACCTTAGTGAAAACATGAATGTAGTTAGAAGTTAACACCTTCCACATACCAAAATCCTCAAAATTCAATATACTCAAACCATGATATCACTTAGTCCTTATATCAATCATCAGCTCATGAATACTGTCAAACATTTCATTTTCTCCTTATCCCTTAATTATGGGCATATTATCTACATTCCAAAATATTTGAATCACTTTTCATGGTTACCGGTACCTTAAAATTATTGAATACCACAATAGACCAATACATAAATATTTCAATACACCATAAAAGTACCTCAACAACATTATTCCTGAATACCAATACATAAACACTTCAGTCCATTCACTTCAATAATTGTCCTGGAAGAAGTCCTTCCTTGATTTAGAAGTAACGTTTTAGGTCAGGGAATTGAGTTGGGTAAGGCCCATGTTCTCCACAAATAAGACATTGAACTCCATAACAGTCTATCACTCTATGACCCTTTTCTCCACACAACTAACATCGGTCCCTCCATTTGAGGTATTCCTCAAGGTTCTTCTTCCCTTCTCTAGAAATCTCAATCTTCCTTTCTTTATGCTCCTCAACATGCGAACATGCATAATAGTTTATCTTCCTCTTCTTTGATGAATTAGGCGTACCACTAAATTTCACCTTGTTAATCATATATCCTGATGACTGATTTGGCATAATCACAAGATCTTTCTCTCTAGGAATTACACAATTTTTTTTCTCATAGTCACCAATTTGTCCATTGGATTCAATGTTAACCGAATTCCTTCTAGTTCCCTCCATTAACTAAAACACAAAAAGAATCTTGTGAGAGGCAAAAATCATTCTAGGGAAAACAACATAGTAAAGGGGGATTACCATTAATATCTAACATCTTAGGTTAAATTCTAAGATCGTTACCATAGTTCTAGGACTATATCTTATACGTATACTTATCCTTAGGGACATCCCTAGACATACCTTAGAAATATCTCTAGAGATCTCACTAACGCTTTCGCATTATAGTTTCCAAAGGTTGACTAAACCTTTCCTCTGATACCAACTGTAGAGACCCATATCCTGACGTACATGGACATTACATTACTTTTGCGAAAAACATAGTACATAACAAAAAAACACACACACAAGGACCATAATAGTTTAGTGTCTTTGGAAACTCGGAACGTAATCTTCTAATCGTGGTGAAAGATCTTCAATATCTCCCATAAAGATATTCCTTTTTTTTACCAAAAACCTTTCTTTATATCCTGGGGAAAATAAAACATAAAAGGGTGAGCTCAAATGCTCAGTAAGGGTAAACAAAAGAAAAATCAATCACATCATATTCATATTCATAAGAACATAACTTTTGAAAATCTTAACCTGCAAAAGAGAGCATAATTTCATAACATGGGATAAACCATAGTAGTGAAATGAAATCCCAATAATCATAACATAAAACATGAAACTTTTTGGCATACACACAAAATCATAGAGAATCATTTGTTGTTAGTCAAGACTCATTGCCAAGACTATCTTAGTGGACAAAGTCCCTTTCTGAACCGAGTCACCCTCGTTTCAGTCCTGTTTCACTGAACCGGTATAACCTACCATTCCAGCCATGTCTATCTCATGAGATATAAAATCTTTACCCAATGCATTGGATGGAGATATAGGTCCCACCCATCTTATAATGAATCCTTTCTTATATGTGCCACATAATCATAAATCATACATCATCGCATAACACATGTAACAAAAATGAGATTCTTGAAACATCATGACATCATAAAACAAATCATATAAGGTAAATGACTTCATAAAAATAATTCCCTCAAAACATAGTCAAATCAATTTAATAATAGGGATAAAAACAGAACCATATATTATCTTAGATGGAAAATAATTTTGATAAAACATTTGAACTCCATTCTTGAGGAAAATATCCTTTCTACTTCAAAAACACTTTTCTTTTCTTAACATGTCATACAATTAAAAACTAAAAGAAGTTGATTAAAAATAAACTTGAAAAATTATAAAGGAACATTCTTGGAAATAATGTTTTAAAAATCCATTCTTTCCGTATAAGTTAAAAAAACATTCTTCATACTTTTGTCGGAAAAGTCAAAAAGTACCTCGTACAAAAAACGACAAAAGATTCCTTTCATATCTTTTACAAAAAACTTACTAAAGGGTAAAATTGGATATAAAACATTGTAGAAGGATGGAAATAATATTACATATTGAGGGAACATGTATGTGGATGATAAAATACAACCCAGTAATTACCAAAGTAAAAACAATCTCGGATAAAAGTGAGATTGTGATATTTTCCCTTACCTTAGGTCTGATTTGCTTCGTAAGTGTCTGAACCTCCTGTATAATGATTTAAATCATGTTATTGACTTATTCCAGAATCATATTCATTGTTATTATATCATATATGGTCTACTTATGACTTTATATTACCCGTTCCTTTGTAAATTAATGTTAAAGTAGCGTTTTGGGTAAAATCGTCTCATTTGTCGTTCGTGTTTTTTACTTGTAATTATTAATATGATTAGTTGGATCATGATTACTTATATCCAGAAGGTAAAACATGATTTATATAGAACATATATTCATAATATATATATATATAATATATCGATAAATGGAAGGAAATACACCGTTCATGGAGACGGTAGTCCGTACGTACGCATGAACGCTGTTTTCATTTCCTTATTGAATTGAATGGAATTAAGTAGATGACATACATATAAATATACATAAATCCAGTATCATTATTATGTCATATATTTCATTAGTACTTATTATATATACTTTATAATCATTCATGAATGGTTAATCATTGAGAATGAATCTCATCGCGTCGTGGAGACGGTAGTCCGTACGTACACACGAGCGATGATATCGTTCCCATGGTCGTGGAATTGTGTATAAGTGTATGTATACTATTTCAGTATCAATATCACTTTATAATAATCATATATAGTTACTCATTACACCATTATACCCATCCAATTAAGGTGGGGCGGAAAATAGATTACACCACGGCGTGGAGACGGTATTCCGTACGTACGCACGCGCGGTGATTTCCTTTTTCCGTAGGATGGATAGAAGGTTAATAAGAGTTGTTTCATATTCATAATAACATATAAGTATATAAGAAATACTTATGTTATAACTTTATCATGAAACAACTAAAGAAGAAGAAGTTTAAGAAGAAAGAAATTGAAAAAGATCGGTAATGGATATTACCTCTTCTTTGAAACGCCTCTTTGAATCCTTCACTTAGGGAACTAAGATTGGCCTTTGAAGAAGACCAGGACCTCTAGGATTATTCTAGGGAAGTGGAGAAGGGATTTTTTCATGGGTTGGCCGAGCTTGAGTGCTCAAATTGTTGTGAGGATGAGGGGGAGGAGGTGCCCTTTAATAAGGGAGGAGAGGGGCACCTTAGGAATATCTCAAAATATTATTTTATATTAAAGTCAAAATCGGTTTATAATGGTTCTAAAGGGTATTATTTCGAAGGTAAAGTGGGTATGGGTCGAAATCCTATCAACCAATAGGAGTTAGACATGTTTAGGTTATTATTTTAACCTTATCAATTAGATTTAACTCTAAGTTAAATAATTTAACTTTTACCGTGACTTTTTGTTTTCTTACACTATATGGCTAATACACTTACTATAACATGCCAAACGAACCCAAAGTTGTTTATTATTAATATATATATCCTTATTTAAGTAATTTGGACGAACCTTAGATTTTTAGCAATAAAATAACAATTAATAAAATAATATTTGATTTAAAAACTATGTTTTGTCATTTTTGACACTATTTGATATATGATTTTTTTGAAAGTCATAACAGAATTATATGTTCCAAACAAGTTGATTAAAGCAACACTAATATATCATAGTAACCTAGAAAATTAGTGGAATTCATCAAAAGTCTCAAATTACATTTATTTGAGCATTTATAACATCAATTATGTTAACATTTCCTTAAAAGGGTAATTACTGCATCATCGTTGTGTCATAAATTAATTAGTTTATTTAATGTCTAAAAATGATAAATAAAATATACTTATGTATGAAATCTTTTTAGATTTCAAATTAATATTTATAGTCGAATTTATATTATGTATAACCCCATATTAAAAATGTTTTAGTTATTAAACTTTGATTTTAACTACTTTAACTATTCATTAAATAAAATAATATTAAATGTCACAATCTAATCCAGGTGGACCGAAATGGTCATATTATATTCATAAGGTTGTTTTTGGTCTAATTACACTTATCCAATAGAATTAGGATATTTGTTAGGGTAATAGTAATATCATATTTACCCTTAGTTACCCAATTTACTATTAAACGCGGTAAAAAAAGAAAGATGTTACTATTCACCAAAAAATTATTTTTATCTCATTGAACCAAATTTTACTTACTGATATCAACCGTGTCTGTCGGAGTTTCAAAATTCCATTCACAGAAGCGGTAAAATTAAGTTTTATGCAAAATTCAGTTTTTAACCTACCACTTAGTGGTTTCACTATTCATCAAAAATTGAAAGTTTTCAAAAAAATGCCAAAAATTAGGCCTAAGCTATATTTGATATTATGAACTCAAAAAATGATTTCTATTTTACCAAATTCAAAAAATATCAGTTGCATTAATTAATTTAAAAATTAATTCCCGTCGTCAAAACAAATAGCGTGTTCTTAAGAGATAATAACTATCAAAAGACTGACACTTGTTTATGTCTGGTTTAAATGTGAAATTACATCCAATGACCATCATTCTATTAAATTGTAAAATATATTCTAAATATACTTTAAAACCACTCAAATTAATAATTTATCACTATTAATTATTTCGATTGAAAAAGTTGTTTTTAATTAAAATTTAGCAATTTTCACTATTCATCAAAATATGAAAGTTATCCGAAAATCACCAATATTTCACCCTAAGATAATTTAGATATTACGAATCCAAAAATGAATTCCATTTTGAAAAATAAAATTACAAATTTTCAAAAAGTGTTTATTACTATTCATAACGGCTAGTTTTAATAATATTTTAATAGCATATTGTTGTATATTGAAACTCGTTTTTGCGTACTACACATGCTATCGAGGAAGGTCACGATTGCGTGTAATGAAAGGAAAATCAAGGATGTGTGTTGTGCAAGATCCTTTTGGTGTACAACACAAGACATTAGTGAAATTAAGAAGAATATTTTTCATAAAATCTTTGGGTGTTACAGTGGAAGATGCTGCCTCGCAGATGTCGTTGGAATGGGCCAACATGCTACGGTCACGCCACGGTCATGCCGCAGTCACGCCGCAGTCATGTCGTGGTCACACCGTAGTCACGTTGCGGTTTGACCCTGCTCTAGCCACATCCATCTCACACCCGCCCCCTTCCACCTTCATTTGAGCCCGCTGCCACTAGCATTCCAGCCCGCAACAGCCCCCCTGCCACCTTCGAATCAGTATGCACCATCCCCCTAGCACCTGCAACCATCCCCCTTCCACCTGCATTCGAGCCCTCACCGAATTAGTTATATCAGGGGTCATCCAATCCTCTAGTCATCACAAATTAGAATTCATTTCTTTAAATATTCTGAGAAAACATCCTCTCATGCCATCCATATCATTCTATTTGAAACTAAGTGGAAGATGCTGCCTCACAGATACTGCTGGACCGGGCCAACAAGCTGCAGTCACGATGCGGTCAAGTCGCGGTCACGCCGCGGTCACACCGCGGTTTGACCCTGCTCCAGCCACATCCAGCCCACACTAGCCCCCTTCCACCTTCATTTGAGCCCACTTCCACCAGCATTCCATCCTGCAACAGCCCCCTGCCACCATTGAATCAGCCTGCACCATCCCCCCAACACCTGCAACCAGCCCCCTTCCACCGACATTCAAGCCCTCACCGAATTACGTATATCCAAGGTCATTCAATCCTCTAGTAATCACAGATTAGCATTCAAGTTTTTAAATATTCTGAGAAAACATCCTCTCATGCCATCCATATCATCTTATTTGAAACTAAGTGGAAGATGCTGCCCCGCGAATGTCACTGGACCGGGCCAACACTTTGCGGTCACACCGCGGTCATGCCGTGGTCACGCCGCGGTCACACCGCGGTAACTCCGCGGTCACGCCGTAGTCACGCCGCGGTCACGCCGCGGTCACACCGCGGTAATGTCGTGATTTGGACCTGCTCCAGTAACATCCAGCCCATACCACCCCCCCTTCAAACTTCATTTCAGCCCGCTACCACCGACATTCCAGCCTTGCAACCAGCCCACTTCCACCAGTATTCCAGCCTCCTCCCGCTCCCTTCGCTCCTGGCCAGAAGATGCTACCCCACGGATGTCGCTGGACCGGGCCAACACGCTCCGGTCACGCCACGTTCACACCGCGGTCACGCCGCACTCACGCCGAGGTTTGGCCCTGCTCCAGCCACATCCAGCCCACACCATCCCCATTCCACCTTCATTTCAGCCCACTACCACCAGCATTCCAACCCTCAACAGCCCCCCTTCCACCTTCGAATCAGCCCGCACCATCCCTCCAGCACCTGCAACCAGCCCCTTCCAACTGCATTCAAGCCCTCACCGAATTAGGTATATCAAGGGTTATCCAATCCTCTAGTCATCACAGATTAGCGTTCATTTCTTTAAATATTATGAGAAAACATCCTCTCATGCCATCCATATCATCCTATTTGAAACTAAGTGGAAGATGCTGCCCCGCGGATGTCGCTGGACCGGGCCAACACGCTGCGGTCACGCCGCGGTCACGCCGCGGTCACGCCACGGTCACGCCACGGTCACGCCACGGTCACGACGCCATCACGACGTCGTCACGCCACGGTCACGACGCAGTCATGCCGTGGTTTGACCCTACTCCAGCCACATCTATCCCACACCAGCCCCCTTCCACCTTCATTTCAGCCCGCTACCACCGGCATTCAATCCCGCAACAGCCCCCTTTCCACCTTCGAATCACCCCGCACCATCCCCCCCGCACCTGCAACCAGCCCCCTTCTACCTGCATTCGAGCCCTCACCGAATTAGGTATATCCGGGGTCATCTAATCCTCTAGTCATCACAGATTATCATTCATTTCTTTAAATATTCTGAGAAAACATCCTCTCATGCCATCCATATCATCCTATTTGAAACTAAGTGGAAGATGTTGCCCCGCGGATGTCGCTAGACAGCGCCAACACGCTGCGGTCACGCCGCGGTCACGCCGCAGTCACGCCACTGTCACACATCGGTCACGCCGTGGTCAAGCCATGGTAATGGCGTGATTTGGCCATTCTCCAGCCCCATCTAGCCCACACTACCCCCCTTCGACCTTCATTTCAGCCCGTTGCCACCAATATTCCAGTCCTGCAACAAGCCCCCTTCCACCAGCATTCCAGCCTTCTCCCGCTCCCTTCACTCCTAGCTGGAAGATGTTTCCCCGCGGATGTCGCTGGACCGGGCCAACATGCCGCGATCACACCACGGTCACGCAGCGGTCACGCCGCGGTCATGTCGCGGTCACGCCGCGGTCACGCCGCGGTAATGCCGTGATTTGGCCCTTCTCCAGCCACATCCAGCCCACACCAGCCCCCTACCACCTTCAGTTTTAATGTGTTTTATGATTTTTAGCTTTTTTTAGGGTTTTTATAAGTTTTTTGTTTTTTATGTTTTTTTTCAAGGAAAAAATAGTACTATAAATATCAATGAAAAGATGAATTGAAACAGATCACTCAAAGGTGAAACGACTGTTGACCCAAGAACCCAAATTAATAGCCCAACTATATCAACACATGGGAACCAAGAAAATATCCCATTAAACACCAAGAAACCAATAAAATAAGAGAACACGAGACCCTACGTTGTCCAACTAAACAGAAACCGGATGGTGAGGTTTGCTTCCAAACTGGCAATGGAACATCCATGAATGCCACAAAAAAACAGTAACAAAACCATGACATCATGAAGAAATAACCAAGAATTCATAGACTGCAAGCACCAGTAACAGAAACTAGGGAATAATGGGACATCTAAGAGCCACCCCAAGACCTTCCATACTCCAAGAAAGGCAACTAGCATCACCATTAATCGCATCCAGTAGGAGATGGGCACACACAAAACTAGCAGGATACAGGGTGGATCCCCCTCCCATCCAGTGGCACTTGAGCACTATAGACACATCACCTATGAAATCATAGAAAGTAGCGACAGAAAAACCCATGAACCCAGCAAGAAAGACCTACAAGTGAAAAGAAGATTTTGAAAAGGAACAAGCCAACCAAACTGCAAGCCAAACTCCGAATCTATATCAACCAAACCGATAAACACACACTCTAACACACCACCAACCACTGAAACTACCCAATCCACTCACTCACACACACATAGACGCAGAAACTCACTCATGAAACACCACCCAAGAAAGCTCCACTCGAATCCCAATAAAGTGGCAACAAGAAAAGAAACTAGAATCCCCCCAATCAACGACCAACCTCTTACCACCTATCAGAAACCACTCCCACACACCAGTCCATATGAGCCTGCACCGCACCAAACAAAAAAATAACCGAATAAAGCATTCACCATGTGACAAAGAAGAACAACTCTAGCACACCCATGACACCTGACCACTGAACCCAGCAAAGACCAGCCCCATGCAAAGCAACCTGCAAACCAGCTGATGCCCACCCAATAGACTTCTAACCAAACTACTCCCAAACCATCCTAATCTACACCTCAAACCAGCCAACTCCACTCCTCCATCCATCAAAAACGAAGCACCACTGGAAACCTTATCCCACACTAGACCTTGAATGCCCACCAATCAATGACCATGGAATCCCCAAGAACCTATAGAAAACCTAGGAGAGTAGGAACGCTATTCCCTTCACCCCACCAATCCATGAGCACACTAGAAGCAAGCCACAACCGAAATTCTCCAAGAAACTTACTCTAAAAAAAGAAAACATGCAACCTCACTAACTAAGAGACACACCATCCACATGCTCCATCAAGAAACCACCTGCATCGAGAAACCCATCCAAACCATCAACGCAGAAACCATTAAAAAAATATCCAGACATGAATCATTTCAAAATACTATAGCCTACCCAATGAAAACCCATGAAAAAAGACCAAGCCTCACCAAAAGATTCCTAGACCAAATACCATTCAAGGGAATCCCACTCCAACCGAGCCTGCATCCAGCACAAGGGCACCCATAAGACCTGCAAGAAGAAAACAACAACCATGGAGGAAAGATTCATCCACAATAGCCCCTGCCAAACTAGAAGAACACACCACTATGGGTCGTCCACACTAAGATGCACCAGACACAACCTATAATGAGAACCCAACAAAAGATATTTGAGACCAACACCAGAAAAACAAAACACAAAAACCAACAAAAAACCATCAAATCCACTTCATGCTTCTCCAAAACTAGCATGCTTCATGCCTCGACCAGAAACCAGTGGAAGGAAAGACAACCAGTAACAACAGAAGCCAGCAACTAGGCCAAGCATCACAACAGCTCCACGCCAACACATCCCCTCTACCCTGCAGAAGACCCATTGCTAGCAGAACCAGTAGCTCCGTCCAGAGACCCCAACACCACAAAATCAAGGCTACCTATAACTGGATGAAGGCCTGATAAGAAGAGAGTCCCATAACACCTGAATCCACACCTAAAAGTACCACAAAGCCACCTGAAACCAACTCCAACCACATGAAACAATAGCCAATGACCTCATGAGTCCAAAAACCAAAGACTTAAAAATGGAAGGCAAAACATCAGACTTCACTAGATCCAAGAAAATCCATATACACACTTCTGAACCCTACACTAACAAGAGTATACAAACACCATCCAACATCACCACAACAAAACCCTCAAGTCCAACAACTAGATCCCTCACCCAAATAAAAAAAACAAACATCTAGTTCCCTCTCAACCCAACAGGGGGGGAGGGGTGCTATCCAGTGGAGGGTTTGCAGGGAGGAGGGGGCTTCAGGGGGTGGGCTGTGCAGGGGAGAGGGTGGGGGCTATTTATTGGGAGGGGGGGCTGTCCAGGAAGGGCTTTATAGGGGGAGGGGGCTGTCTAGGGGGGGCTTTGCAGGGGGCTTTCTACTGGAAGGGGAGTGGGGGGGGGCTCCCCAGGGGGGCTTTACCGGGGTGAGGGGGCTGCAAGGGGAGTGGGGACCACTAAGGATATTATGTTTCATTAAAGGATGGGGACCCACCAAACATTATGTAAGGTGATGATGGATTGATTATCTAATTCTATAATAATGGATCATATTACCTCAACCTTGCACCTATTATTTTTTCCTAGGAATAAATCTACTTCTCTCTTTTTTACCAGCTCTAAAAATTACTCTCTCTGTTTTAAAATATGAAAAGAACAACTAGAGTCTAGGAACCACTCTTGATTGAGTGTATAAATGGGAACATTCAAGATTTAAACAAATGTCATAGTCTGAATCAACCAGAAAATATAGGTTAGTGGGCTATTTGGATTTGAACTCACGCATGAGTTTCCTACCCTTGGGATTAATGTGCCCAGGTTTACCATAGTGAAAACATATTACTTTTCTATCCATAGAGATTGTCCTTGATTTGGGTTATTTATTAATCTTATTTTTGTCCCTACTGAATTGTTTTTTCTTACCTTTAGTTTAAGGTCTCCCCCTTGTGAAAAACTCTTATCCCCCCCTTTATTTTTGTTCTACAATTCAATTCCATAGAGAGATGGGCTGATTTGATATCTTATAATGTAAAATAGACTCTACCATACATCATGGTCATAACAAGTGTTCAATATCTATTTTTAATAGTGATTAATATGATCATTTATGGATCCTCATCATCTACATAAACATTAATATTGTCTAAATATAACATGAATTTATTAACCTCAACTAAATGGATTTTTATAGATGTACTAGTGGGGTGTGCATGGGCAGGGGGAGGGGTGTGCAGGTGGCGGGCAGGGAGCAGGGAGAGGGGGTAGGGGGTGTGTAGGTGGGGGGGCAGGGGGTGTGCTGGGGTAGGGGGCAGAGAGAGGGGGCAGGGGTTGTGCAGGTGGGGGGGGGGGGGCAGGGGGAGGGGTGAGTGGGTGGGGGGCAGGGGGCAGGGAGAGGGGGCAGGGGGGGTGTGCTGGGGCATGTGGAGTGGTGTGTGGAGGTGGGGGGCAGGGGGAGGGGGTAGGGGGAGGGGGTGTGCACATGGGAGGGTAGGGGAGGGGTAGGGCGGTGTGCAGGAGCAGGGGGTGGGGGTGTTGGGGCAGTCCTCCCAACAGCAAGCACAACCATGCTGGATTTTTTTATGCAGTAGAAAGCCCTATAGCCACTGTAAAAAACTGTGGCTATAGGACTTTATTCATGGTCATCGTCACTTTTAATGGCATCTATCGGACTGACCCTATATCCACGGTTCAAAACCGTGGAAATAGGGTCATACCTATAGCCTCGCCAATACCAGCCACGATTCCTGAAACCGTGGCTATAACCTATAGCCACGGTTTTGGGGCCTATATCCACGGTTTAGAACCATGGATATAACCCAAATTTCCATTAGTTATTCCTTTATAAACAATTCTCATGTCTATAAATTCAAAATATAGAAATATTATATCCCTATCAATTCTCATCAATGATAAAATTTCCATATACTTTCTACTTAAGTGTCTACGACATTATTTTTTTTTCAGTATGGTAATCGTTTTAGCAATCATATTCATCGATCAACTATAGCCGTCATTATTGGCTCATATTCAGATATTTCTATGTGAATATATACTTGAGTATTTTTTGATCCATATATATTTCACACCTCTCCCCAAAGAAATAATTAATCCAAAATTTTAAAGTAAAAATCTTTGCAGCCAACTCCAAATCATGTGTTGGTTAGAACTATTCGAGAACATTCAATCTCATTTTAGCATAGGTAATGAATTTTTTATTTTACATCAACACACATCCAAGTACAATCTTTAATGCATCACTAAATACCATTAAAATATCTCCACTGGTGGGTAGTGTGAGCATAGGCAATGTGATTAGCTTCTTTTTGAACTACTTGAACCTTTCTTTACCTTCATCATTCCAATAAATCATTACTACCTTCCGAGTTAGCTTGGTAATAGGGTTTTTAAATCATGATAAATTACTCAAAAATAGAGATAATACCCAAATAACCCAATGAAACTATAGATATCTATTATAGATGTTGGCCTCAGACATACATGAAATTATTCTATTTTTTAAGGATCTAAATTTTTTGCACTTATTGTGATAATATGCCCCAAGAAAAAGACCTACATCTACTAGAACTCACATTTTATGTACTTGATAAAAATATTTTCATTTTCCAAGGTCTTTAACACTGTATTCAAATGCTCCTCATGATCCTATTTACTTTATAAGGATATTAGAATATCATCTCTAAATACTACCAAAAAACTTCAGGGTAGTCTCTCTATATTTAATTCATCAAGTACATGAATATTTATCGATAATAAATGTGTCCAAAACGAATTTATTTGAATTTATAGTGCAATTAAATTGTATGAGAAGAATCCATGAGGATATCCTCTTCTTTCACCAAAACATGGTAATATACTAACCACAGAATCACCTTAAAATGTATTGTCCTCCAAATAGATGATCAAAATAGACATAATTCTGAGGATGTAGATTATTATTCTTTATCGTTATATTGTTGAGAACACAATAATATATGAAAAGACACATTGAACCATCCTTATTCTACGCAAATAGGACTCTTACACCCCATGGTGAATCACTTGGAAATATGAAACAAATATCCAGATTCTCAAATAGCTGTTTCTTCATCTTCACATTTTCTACAATATCCATTCTATATATGTTATTGGATAATAGTAACATCCAAAGTATAAGATCATTCAAAATTTCAACATCTTGTCTGGGAGGAAGACTAGGAAATTCGTCAAGAAACACATAAGTGTATTCCCTCCTAAAGGGATTTTTTTCTAGGATGATAATTTCCATTGATTCAAAAATTTGAGCAAGATAAACTTTATTATAGGGATATAATATTAATTCTTTAGACTATGGTGAAAAAGAATATTCATCATTTTTCTTGTATTTTTATAGAATCAATGTATGATTCATAATTCATAGTGCAGTTACCTTCACACAGAAATTTATGTTTGATTTATATAGGGATAGAAAATTCATTCCCAAAATTGCATCAAATTCCACCAGAGGGAGAATGAAAAGTTATTCTGGTAAATTCATCAGACAAACATAAAAAAAGGAGGATTTATATTCTTGGGATGCAATTATTTTACCATTTCCTATTCTCACCGACATCTCTACTTCCATGATTTTTGGTGTTATATGAATAGTTATACTAAACTTTTGTGATATGAGGGAAGGTATATAAGAAAAATAAAAACTTATGTTCTCCATTCCTGAATAAATAACTAGTGTACCAATAACCACTTCATTTTTTAGATTCACTTAGGCATTAGTGGTAGAAAATGCTCAATCCTTTTTCCATGGTGGTTGTTGGTAGCCTTCAAAATCCCTTGGCTTAGTTCATTGGTTTCTAAAGTGCTCTGGTTCCTTGGACTTGTAGAAATTGAAAATATGGTGAGGGTTTACTGGAACATTCCTTTCCCCCTTCTAATTTATAGGTTTCTCATGTCCACAATCATATCCTAGGTTACCTTTCTTCCCGTACCTAAATCATTTCTTCATCCCCTTCAAGAAATTTTCAAGGTGCTTCTTTCCACACCTTTGGAAATTGGGATGTTGATATTTTTTACCCTATTATTTATGTCTATCACACAACTATAATTGATCTAGACTTCTTGCTACTTCTCCCCTTATTACCCATGAAACAATACAATATCCATTTCATCTTTGGGGACCATCAAACAATTTCCCCATGGCTATAAAGTTACGGATCACTAGGGGTTTCTATAGAATTAGATTTATCCCACCAAAAAGTGGTCAACATTTCATTCGTGGGTAATGAAAATTTTGGAGGAATATTATAATGGTCTTGTGAAGATTTCCTCATATTCCCTGATAGAATATTCGTTTCATTCTTTAATTGTATGGAAATCCCTATCTATTTTAAGGAATAGAGCATGAGGAAAATGTTTATCAAATTTTTTTTTTTCAGAAATCCTTCTACACTATTTCATCATTCTTTTCCTCGGGCTTCATATTTTTTATCAATATCCACCATTGATCAAATATACCCTCCATATGATAAGAAACCAAAAGATCCTTCTATTATTCGGTCAATTGAAGGATGAAGAAGATATTATAAATGGATTTGATCTATTTTTCATC
The DNA here is from genome assembly GCA_963277665.1 of Viscum album. Classification (NCBI taxonomy): domain Eukaryota; kingdom Viridiplantae; phylum Streptophyta; class Magnoliopsida; order Santalales; family Viscaceae; genus Viscum; species Viscum album. The sequence goes on along the minus strand of OY728139.1, from coordinate 1,222,889,594 downwards.
GATTAAGGGATCAAATGATCTATTAAAATGGGGAGCCCATTATTGCATGAAGCTCCCGTTTGTGGATTTTTCACTATTGGGGGATTTAGATGTTCATATTCATATATTTTTCTATGCATAAATCAAGTAAGCTAAGTGTGTATAATTATAAAGTATGTGATTCTGGCTCCTATCTGGTGGGGTATCTCATTGGGATAGTCATCAAATTACTCATCGCATTGATTGTTTACATCATTATTCTTATTTCTATTTATTTCCTATAATTAATGGAAAATTTAGTATGAGTATATTTTTTTAGCACATTAATGTAAATTTAATGATATTAAAGGGAAAAATTATAACATACATGTATTTCGTGAACTAATTGATTTCTAGGATTTAGTCTTTTTTATCCATGATATATTTCCTAACATACACTCTTATGTGAATTTTCTTACTCCGTTACTATTGGTTCATATCGAGCTTTTGAATTGAAAAATAATATCCCCTGAAAGTTTCAAACTAGGTGCACATTAAGGACTATTATCGTTTACCAGGTTACCATAGTAAGGCCTAGAACACCTTGTCGAAGATGTTACCCCTTCGTAAATTTGTTCAAGAACCCTATCCACATGTATTTTCCGAACATATATATATATATATATATATATTTGATAAAAAAATACTCTATAATAAAACAAATTAGTTATTTATTATTATAAATATTCTTATCACAATAGATTTTGGTAGACTTTTGAAATCCAAATCCCACAAAATGACTAAATGTTTCCTCTAATACCAAATATAAGAAACCTTATCTTTATTACAAATTAATAAATGATTTATGTACATAATGTTTCGTTTAATAGGACCCTAGATATAGATAATTCTAGTGTTATTTTTAATTAAGTACATTTCATTACAAATTTAATCCTGAATTACAACATATTAATTGAAAACATCATTAAAAATCTAGAGCATAAAACTGCATTGGATAACCTGGGAAAATACATAACAAATGGGTTAGGAATAAATCCCAATAAGGGAGTAAACATGGAATAACATGAAGATAAAAATACTTGTCAATAAAGTTATATGAATAAGTCATAATAGAACATGAATAATAAGGCATGATATTGCATGAAAAATCATAACATGAGAAATGTGGGAACAACTTAAAACAATACATCATAGGTCAAGAATATACTACCAAGACATAATGGTGGACAATGTCCTAAAAATGATTCAGGTAAACCCCTACCCAAACATGAAGTATGATGATACTATAATTTACCCAATGTATTGGAGTGTCATATAATTCCAGGTGCACCTTTCACTTTTATTTCAATCTTATTCTTATGTGTTCCTCATAGATCATAAAACATAGATTCATTCATCATGATAATTTATTTTAGGATCATGGAGTGTGGAATAAAAATAGTTTAGTCCCTAATAAAAATGTATATACTCATAAAAGTGGAAAGAATTGGTAATAAATTAGTACAAAATTCATAACATAAATATTTTTTTATTGAATGTCATAGTGAAAATTTGGTTGCATAACATCTCATAAAAATTCTAAAAATGGGTTAATGAGAGAGAAATGGGTCTCTAATAATTGGTAAACAATGTTTCTAGTATTATGGATAAGATAGTTCATGTCCAATAATTTATAATTAGAAGTGATACATATCATAATAAATAAATCTGAATAAAAAGAGAAAAGAAAGGGTGCTTACGAAATTTCATCCTAGTAGTAGGTTTACATTAGAGGGATTAATTAGATAAAAAGGGGTATATAATACTTTATATCTAATTTGGGTAGTATAGGGGAGGTGTAAAAAAATACCCCATTATTATTATTTGAAAATAAAATATAATTACAGGATAAAGAAACATGGATAAATATGAGAAAGGAAATAACACATAGTTGAATGTGAGGCTCTAAAAGCTTGAAAATGGGCTTCTTGTAACTTGGGGCACCATCGGAGAATTCTAGAGAGGTTAGAGAAGAGTAAGTTTGTTATAAAAGGATTTTTAAATAATATAAGTTTCATATTTGGTGGGTTTATATAATAAATGAGATGTTAAATCTTTAATATTTCAAAAACATCGATTTTGGACTCTATATAATAAAATATTCAAAAACAAAACCTCCACATAGTTTTTTCCCATTGTTTTTTCCAAAGTGGGGAGGTTTTCATTATTTTTTTATTCAAAGGGATGATTATAGTAAACTAATTCCATTGATGTTGTGGAGGTGAGTCGCACTTTCAAATAAATAAATTTGAAATTATAAGGGTCAATCATATTATTCCAAGGTCCATTCATATTATTAATATGGATGATCATATTATTCAAACGGCCGATCATATTAAAATAATTCCATTTATTATATGATATAGATGATCATGAACTACTCTTGTATATAGATTCTCTCATTATTTAGTTGATGGATCTCATCTTGGGCATGGACAAGGGAATGGACTAGTAATTCTATCTCCCTCAGATACTATGATAAATGGGATACATAAGGTAAAATCCTACTGTAATAGTCTGTCACTTCCTTTTTTTGTGTTGATTGGATTTGATAATGCCCTATATTTATATTAATCATGTGATCAATCTTTATTGTCTATATTAACAATGGTAATATTATTAATGGTCTTTTAAATCAAACGATATAACCAAAGAAGTGTACATGTTTTCTATAACCATATTACATAATAAGATATTTAATTAAATAAAAATGGGAAACATTAGTTATAATAGATAGTTTGTTATAGTGGAGGTGTCTTTCATTTTTATAATTTTGTGATGTATCAAATTGTGAATTTCGTTACCAAATATTGTGTACAAGAAATATTTTAATATTTTATGGTGTAACATTATGTTTAACCTCCAATAATGACTTACTAATACTCTAATGGAAGATGTCCATAGTGAATTAGATTAAATTGAAAAAGGGGGGAGAAATTAACCACTTTTTTAATATCATTTTACATTTCTTTTTTAAATGACTCTGATGTTTTTTTACCATAAAATGGTGGAATAAAATAATGATATATTGAAAATGTTTAAGATGAAAATTTGTAACAAACTGGATAATATTAAAGTAAAGGGGTGTCTATCTTGAAATGGAAAAAACTTTTATTATCCTATAGGGTTTTAATTCCATAAAAACAATACATTATCCATTAGTGTGGTTATAGGTAGATATATTTTGAGAAATCCAATATTTTGTTATATGTTTTTAATTCTGAGTTGCTATATAAATGAGTTCTGAAAAATTATTTTTGATTTAAAGGACTTTTTAAAGTTAGTGAATAATTTTCATAAAAAATAAAAATGTAGATATTGAAGATTATTTGTGAAGTGTTTAGAAAAATATTATTTATTGAAAACTATCTTTTTTAATGAATGTTTTTGAAAAACATGAAAAGAATTGTTGCACGAATCTAACAAATGTTTGTTATGTTGTTTTTAAAGATGAAATTTGTTGTAAACATAGAATTTTTGGAAGCACAGAATTATAAGAAAATTATAATGATAGTTAGATGATTCTATGATGATCTAAAGGTTCCTATAATCATGAAAAATATCATAATACCATCATTTTTAAAAAAAGGAAGATGAATTTTTCTCAGATAGATATTATCGAAATGATATGTACCAGATGGATAAATTTCATAAAATATGGATCATGGAGTTTGCTTATGTTAAAAGGTTTTTAAAGTTTCAATAGAAAAACATGTCTAGAAAAATTTCTAGAGAAATATAAGGGAAGACCCTAACTGAACACATGTCATCTGATGATGTTTTTTTCTCAAAATATTTATTTTTATTTTCTATGTTTTTTGAATATGGAGAACTCAATATGATGTTTTTATTAGAAATCCCATGTTTTTTTTCAAATTACTAGTTTTTTGAAAAATGATTGATAAAAAATATGTTGGTTTTTAGATAGGGCATTAAGGAAGAGGATATGATAGGAATATCTGATGTTTTTTATGTTGCTTTTGAGGAAAACCTGGTTGGACTAATTTAACAGAATGACCATATTTGAAAATAAAAAGATGATATTGGTGAAAAGTGAACTTTTTTCTAAGATTTAAATTTATAATAACTTGAGACAAATATATTACTTACTTCAATTAAAATCTAATATCAGGGAAAAATCCCAGGAGCTGAAATCACATATCCAGACATAAGATTCCAATCAAAGCTCGAGAATTAGTTTTAAACCATGGGATGATAATTGAGTAGATAAATAATGTGGATTTAATAAATAATTTTTAATGTTTATTATTCAACATAATAATTCATATATAATACAATGGGTGCAATATAGTGGAAAAACAATTACATATAAAGTGTCAAATCTATTGATATTGCTACCAGACCGAGATGGAAGAGGAAACTGGCATCTTTAAAATTTGAAAAAAATTATATTTATCCATATTCAGTTGGATTTTATAAATGTATATAGTAATGTTATATTTTTTTAGAGGTTTTTTATATAAGTGTATCAATATCATCTGACAGATGATGATTGAAGGTCAATGTTGTGTTGTTTTGAGGATTCAGTTATGAAATTACCTCATATGGTTTTTTCGAAGAAAATAACACTAAATAAATGTTTCCAAATGATATACATCATAAATAAAATTCTCTAAATTTTAATGGAGAAACATATATAGGAATTAAACAATATTTTGAATTTCATTTGGATACAAATAACTGGAATTATTAAAGGAGTTCTAATCATAGATATTTTCAACGATTAATTAATAGAGAGAAATTTAATAAGAAAATTGTAATATTTTAATTTTATTAATGTTGAAAATTTTGATGTTTATGAGAATTAAATAAGATTTTAGAATACTTTAGTTGATTTTATACAGTCAGAGAACCATTCAAATGAATATCCAAATTCTTATAACATCATATTTATGAATATGAGTGTGTAGTAAAATATTTCAGGTTTCCTGCCTTTGATATTTCTAGGGCACTTATAAATAGTACTGAAAACGTACATTTAAATAATCACTAATTATTTTTTCAAGAATAAAAAGTACTATAAATTTATTTTTATGTGAGTTTCCAATTTCATTTGATTTTTGTTTTTCATTTTTTCAAATAAAATTTTTAGTCAAAAGATCAAACGACATACAGTATAGAAGACTAGATATTAGAGAAATAGATAGTGAATATTAGACAATGATTTTGATAATATGTTTTTGAGGAATTGATTTTTGTGAAAACATATAGTGAAATGTTTATATGTATATATTGAAAAAATTTGTAAAAAATATGAGTTTATTTAAAATATTTGTTTAAAGTTGACTTGATTTTTTGTTTAATCGATCATATACAAAGGTATAAAAGTGTCCCATTTCAAGGGGGGATTCTCAGGATAATAAAAATGAATATAATTTAAATAAAATTCTATAAAACTCAAATAAATTTTATATTATTGAAGATAACTATGTAATTTTAAATGTAATTGTTCATAGATAAGATTCATTAAAGAATAAATCATTCAATAATAAAACTATGAGAAATATATAGAAAAGAACACAAAAAGATGATGAATATATTAAATCCTATTTTAGGAAAGAATCATGAAAAATATTTTTAAATAAATTTTTTTATTATTTCTACAATGATGTAACTGTTAATGACCTGATGTCTTATAAATAGATTTCCCATTTGAATGAATAAATGTCTTGTTATGTAATGTGGTAGTCGAAATAAAATACAATACATCTGTTATTTATTACCGTTATAAAATAATACTTTCAAATTTAAAATACCATTAATAATCAAAATAGTTCAGAATATAGTCTTAGTATAACAACCATTGAAATTTGTATATATTCATGGTTATGATTGAGTCTAATTAACATAGATAATAGAAGTGATGGACATTAATATCATGATCATACCCTATGAAGACTTTTTATCAAAGCTTTCTAGTGCATTTGAATCACTAGTATTTTTCCATGACCATACCCAAGATATGATTCAACCTCTGAAGTTCAAGTGAATCCATTTATGGATGAATTTTAGGACTACAATATCATGGCCCAAACCATGCTTCCAAAACCACCCCATGAAACAAACACCATTGCAAACCTTACCCTTAGGGAATAAGCTATTGTAATACGGGTTCATGGTTAGATATCCTAAAAATATGATTTTTTTGTTAAATTTTAATTGAAAAAATGTTTAATTTTATCCATTTTATTCTTACAATATAAATTGTTATATAATTATTTTTAAAAAATTATATTTTTATATGAAGAAATAAAAATTGGGTTTTTGTGAAATTTATAATATTAATTAAACAACTTATTTTAATAAACTCAAGTATGTTTTAATCAAAACTTTTTATCATAAAATATTATTATTATATAGTTTTTTTATATGTAAATTATAAATTAATTTAATTTAGGCTAATGTTATTTTTATAATGGTCAAAAATATTCTAGTATAATATAAATTCATATTTTCCAATAAATAATTATTCTTATTTAAATATATAATTATTCTTATTGGAGGAATTATTTTGATAAGATAAATATTATTTCTTAAATTAAAATAGCCAAAAATTACTAATGGGAAATATTTCATTATTTTCACTTATTGTAGAATTTTCGGGTAAAAATTAAATACATTATAAATATACGGTATATATTATGATATCATAATAGCGTAAAAGTGATGTAGTAAATACTATAAATGTAATGCATGAAAAAAATTATATTTAACCATTAATATATTCTGTTTTTACTTTAATCTTGTATTTTTATAAACCATTAATAAATCCTCGAAATCCTATTCTATATTTTATGTCTTCAAAATAAATTATTAATGAATAATACTAACCTCTAAAAGACCAATGGTGTTATTTCAATGCGTTTGGTTCATGGCATTATAAAATATTAATGACCAATCCTCCTAATTAGAATCCACTATAAAAAACCATTGTAATGTTTATGGATTTGGATTAGGCTTCAACCCACATACCCTTGAGGTAATAAAAAACTTATCATTACCCATTACATTGGAGGAAGATATAGGTCACATCCGTCACAAAATGAAAGCATACATTCCTTTTCATGAAAACATTTATCATATCATGACCAATGAAAAGATATGGGTTCTATAAATGTCAAATAAAAACCCAAATAATGGAATGGGAATCAGTTACATTTCATCATATCAAAACATTTTAAAAGAGGATATGCATCATACTCATTTCATTGATGCATACCCTATGAAAAAAAGCATGTTTTAAAATCATTAAACCCATGAAAATAAGTGGGTTCCATAAATATATAACTCGTAAATTGGAAACATGCTTCATAAAAACAATGACATTAAGAATAACACATTCTTAGAAAGAATATGAATGGATCATTTAGATAATTTACTAGAAAATCATATGTAGTATCAATGGATTTTTTCTTAGATGGAAAATAAATTTTAAATATCTGTCCAAAACATTTATTGTTGAAAATATCCTTTTGTCTTTGAAAAAATATTTTTAAAGTATTAAATTATTTAAAAATAATTTTTCTCATAAAATATATTTAAAACATATAAATATTACATGAAATCTGTAAAAACCCAGACATTTCAAGGAAATTTTTTTTCTTAATTTCTTTGTAATTTTATGAGTATGAAATTTCTAACAGGACTTGATTCCGAGGCCCGGAGTGCCCGGAATTAATTTCCGAAGTTTAGCTCGGGTTTGTTCAGTGAACGAATGAGCGGGGTTTTCTATCATTTGAACTGGTACTCAGATTTAAAATCTGAGGGCACTGATGAACTCGCAGTGCCGGTAATTTCTTAATAAGACCTTTACCACAGTTGCGTCTGAAGCGGCATAAGAATTATTATTTTGGAGTTTAGTTAAGAAGTTAAATAAATTTGTTAAAACACATTTTTATCTACGGATTTTAAATCCTCCCATGTGTGGATATATGAGAGGTAGGGCCCACACGAGCCCCAACCTCTCATCTTCCTATAAATATCTCTGTTCCCCTTTAACACCCCTTCAATTTAATGTGCAACTCCTTTAATAAAGAGACCATATCTCTCCCACTTTAATAGTGCCAACACTTTAATTAATTATGTGTTTTGAGTTTTAAAAAGGCATGGCATGTTTATTAATAATGGAGGAATCTTTTTAAAATGTGTTGGCAAATATTTTGGAGAACCGTGAGGAACCTCTGGAGGATTGTCAAGAAATGTGTTTTTCTTCCGACGAAGAGCTCCTTCAACGAAGAACACTCTACGATTTGAAGAACGCGAAGTCACCGACGACGTGCATTTTCATCTTCCTCCGCATCAAGGACGAAGACACAGCCGTGGGGGAGACTTCACCAACGACATTGTTCTTTCTTCCACTGATGTCGACGGGATCGATACCGTTCTCCCGTGACGCCGTTCTATCGTGGCTCTGGCCTCTATCCGTGGCCCGACGACGTGCAATGTCACGATCGTGGTCGGGGTTGTTTTGTACAGATTTTAATACAGTTCTTCATCGTTCTTCAATTGTTGAGTTTTGTTTGGCCATTTGATACCATCATGACGAGGAAGGGATTGGAACGCACGAACACAGTTCGACCCTTCCCCATTCGTTCGTTGATTATAGACGATGGAGGTGGACTGCGAAGAACAAGCTGGCGTCAGGCTGATCACAGGCGGATCGTCAACGCTTGGTTTTCATGTCACCGCAAAGGCACGACACTGTCGTGCCGTACGGAGTAGAGCCAGACCACGGCCTTGCCGAGCTGCGGCGGAGGGGTGCGGCGCCGTCGCGGCGCGCCAGAGCGATAGGAGCCACGGACGGGGCGGGCCACAGTGGAGGGGTGCGGTGCAGATGCGCCCCGCCGGAGCTACACAGGGCTGCGGCCGGGGTGGGCCATGGCAGTGGGGCGCGGTGTCGGCGCGCCGCGCCAGTCAAACTGAGCCGCGACCTAAGGCTGCGGTGGATCACAAAGGGGCGGCTGGCTATGGCAGCTGCTGGCGCCACATAGAGGCAGGATCTGAGGGGGTCCAGTGGTTACCCAAAGGTCGGCCATCATGGCCGGACGTTTCAAAGAAACCGGGGGGGGTGTAACCCCCCGTACCTGCAGCTAGGGTGGGCCCCACTAGGCGCAGCCATCCACTGGTCACCCACCCACGCAGCCAACTACGTGGGTCACGTGGACCGGACCACGTTGGTCGGGCTGGGCCGCCCGCTTCGGGCCGGGCTGCCCGCTCCGGGTCGGTCCGCCTGCTCCAGGCCGGGCCGCACCAGCTAGGCTGGGCCGCCAGCACCAGGCCAGGCTGCTCACGCCGGGCCGGGACGCGCCATCCGGTCTGGGTCCTGCCGGCCGCACCGGGTCGCGCCGGCCGGGCAGGGCCACGCCCTCCCCGGCCAGACCCGGACCTGAGTCGGTGCGACCCGTTTCGGGCCAATCCAGGGGGTGTTGGGCCGGGTTGGACCGGCCCCATACCCCCTATTTTTGGACCATCTTTAGTTAAACACCCATAACTTGAGTTGTGAACATCCAATCAACACATCTTTAGATACGTAGGATTATTTGGATCGAGGTGGTTGTTTCAGTATATTACACTAAAGGTTTCGGTGAAGTTTGGGTATGGCCGGGTTGGTTCGAACTTGAAACCTACCGGGCCCTTGGATAGGAAACGCTTATAACTTTAGCTCCGGATGTCCGATTGACGTGCCATCAACTTTGTGGGGATCATTTTGATGAGATGATTCTTTTTGCATAATTAATTTGAGGTTTGAATGCAGTTGGAGTGTGACCGGGATGGATTGTACCCAAAAATCCAACCGGGCCCCTGGAACGGAAATGCTAATAACTCACAGACCGGGTGTCCGATCGACGCACTGTCTGTCGCATTGAGACCCATAGGACAAGGCGGTCCTTTGAGATATTTCCACGTGAGTTTTTATGACACATGGATGTATCGACCAGTAGCTCATGGAGCAGACCCTCCCGGAGATGAGCGTATGAAGTTCGGAGACCTAGTAGCTGTAGACCTATTGACTACTTTACCGATTCGACTCATATTGATTCGCTTAGCCCAGTGGACTGGGCGCCCGGTATTTTGCGGCAGACCCACAGTGGATGGAGCTCCTAGTAGTTTGCATCAGACCCACGGTACTCGACAAGAGGAGTACCTCTGTAGGCTATTAGGGAGAGCGCCCGGTATTTGGCGGCAAACCCTCAGTGGACGGAGCGCCCGGTATTTTGCAGCAGACACGTGCTACTCAACAGGAGGAGTACCTCAGCAGTCTAAGGTTAGTGAGTAGAACCTCGGAGTCATGACAGGGCCACTGTACTCAACAGAGGAGGAGTTCTCTAGCAGTTGTGGTTTCAATAATGAAAATCCTGGTTTGAGCTCAGTCTTTGACCTTTGTGTTTACCTCATGATTGAGATGGGTCACCTGATAACTTAGGTATATGTATGGGCATATACTTAACTAGTGTTTATTCGTTGATTTCATAACTTTTGTTTTTCCTCATGATTGAGATGGGTCACTTTATAACTTAGGTATATATATGGTCATATACATAAGTAGTGGTTTTTCGTTGATTTCATAACCTTCGTGTTTTCTCATGATTGAGATGGGTTACTTGATAACTTAAGTATAAGTATGGGATTATACCTAAGTAAGCGTTATCTATATAGATCCTTATTTGTGGTTATCCTTGTTGGATTTAGTGAGACCATGAGTTCTTAGGGTCCCTACTGAGTATCTTTATACTCACCTTAAATGGGTTATGCCCGCACATTGTTGTGTTGGATGTAGACGATGGACAGCGCTGACAGAGACCAAGTGTACGACCACTGGACAGTACCCAGAGGTGGACCTCAAAATGAGTCAGTACCCGGAGGTGGACTTCATGAAGAGATGGTACTCGGATGAGGTTTGAGGGCGAGAGCGTTGAGGAGGCTATCTCTACCTACCCTTCAGGTAGGATCCGAGTTGGACGACCCAGGAGCTTCTTTTATCTTCTAGTTGTTTGTCTTTTCGGTTTTACATTCGTTCAGTTGTAGCTGTACTTTTCAATTGGGTTTGTATTCTGGCCCATTTACCATTCAGCACATTCTTTTGTACTTGGTGTATTACTTCCTCTTGTACTTTGGTTGGATGTGTATATATTTTATAAGGTAATGCCTTCCCAGTTATCGGGATTTACGTCTTTGGTGGTAGTCGCTAGCCCCTAGCCTACGGAAGGTGGGCTTGGGGTAGTCACGACATGGGCCCCAAGGACTGGTCGTGAAAAATTAGTATCAGAGGAGTAGGTTTTACCGAATAACTCAAGACTCTGATAATTCGTTTCTGTGAAGCAATAGTGTTAAGGGTACCAAGTGTGGTCTTCAGTTCAGGGAGTCCAGTGTTTTTGTGACGGTTGACGTATCTATACACTGGGAACCTGACTACAGATTTCAGACCCAGTGCACAAAAACACTGATTGCGTGTGTGTTTTCAAAAGATTTCTTAATGTCATCTCAAAACAGGTTAGCTCACCAGGTATAATAATTTGATCGTGTCACATCTATTCATGATGCCACCACACAGATAGTCAAATGGAGTTCCGAGATGTACTCGATGACGGCCCACTGTGCGATGAGAATCCGGTGCCGGGCCCTCTTTCTATGTTGGCACCTTCGGGTGGTGTACCAGCAGCACCACCACCCGTTAGGAAACAGATGCCACCAGCTGTACTAGTGGACGGTGCACGCGAACAGAGCGAGTTGCATGAGTTCCAACAGCAGAGGCCTCTGATGTTATGAGGCGAGGCAGATTCTCAAGTTGCAGTGGACCGGATGGAGGATATTTCTAGAGTTATACACCTAGTTTAGACACTAGTAGAGCAGATGGTGATCTTAGCTACAGGTGTTACCCAGTGAGTGACCATGAGGATTGTCGGCATAGTGATGATACTTCAGTACGTGGACTGATGCCTGGGAATGTACCTTCGGGTAGTGTGCCAGCTATATCACTACTGGTAGATGACGCATGTAGGATTAGTATCTTACACATGTTTCAGCTTTAGATATCCCTCAGGTTACGAGGCGAGCCCGACTCACAGGAAGCTAAGGACTGTCTTGAGGAGGTGGTTGAGAGTTTTCTAGAGCTTATACAGCTTCGGGAGGACAACATGTCGGTAGATGAGTATTCATCAAGGCGTACTGATCGTTCCTGGTACTTGATGACTACGATACGAACAGTTCGTTAGAGCTCAGATCTCAGAGCGAGGTGTGTCTAATAGACATTTGAGCCAACACATTTCCTCTATGCATTTTTACTTATGCTAGGGTGCTAGAGAGAACCTTTGTGGTTGAGAATTCATTAGCTGAGTGGATAAATCCAGCGAAGGTTAACCCTGGGAAAGTAGGAAACTGGTGCCAATCTCGGAGACTTGGGCGTGTAAAATGTTTTCAAGAAGAGGAAGGGATAAGGACAGATGAATCTGCAGAGCAGGAGACATGGAAGCAGAGCTGGGACAGCAGCATTTGGTGGTTTTCATTTTGACACGTTGCATCCACCCGCCTTTGTAGACCATGCTAGGCTCAGGGAGCTGGAGGGCAGAGGAAGAGAGTAGCTGCATGCAGTCAAGTAGTGCAACCGAAAGGCTCTGTGGATGATTCGAGGAACGATCTGTGTCTACTACTAGCTTTCGTAACAACATGCATTGATATGAATCAGCCCTTTCTTCTATGAATCTGGTCCCAGACCTAGAGTTTGTAGTTAATCTGTTGACTTGACCCTCAGGTCAGGAGATACCTTTGAGAGGAACTCGATAATCACACTTAGGCCGACGATGTGATCTGACCCTAGAGGCGAGAGTTTTGGTTGGAACCTCTTTGTGGCAGCGTCGAGGCCTTATGACGTTTGTTTGGGTATGGATTGGGCAACCACAGCTCATGCACAATTTGAAGGTATTAGGAAAAAAGTTTGTGGTTCACCTACAATTTTGGGATGGGGTTTTCCTTGGTCAGTGAAAATGAAACCCCAGGCAGCAAAGGATAAACTCATGCATAGGAGGGTGTGGCCGATCACTCTTGAGTCGTCCAACCTTACCCTCGTGGCAGCATGAGTTTTGAGCATCAAGTTCCAAACAGTTAACGGAGGCCTCTAGAGTTCGAGGATGGAGACCACATCTTATATGGGTCTCACCTCGACGAGGTCTACGGAGATGTTGCTGAAGCGGAAAGTTATCTCTGAGCTTCGACGGACCTTTCAAGGTTATCAGTAGGGTAGGAGAGGTGGTTTACCGCTTGACGTTTCCAACTCAGTTGCACTGGGTGGATGATGTAATCCATGTATTACAAGTGAGGAGATACATGCACAACCCTTCACACATCATCGTCCATAGGGAGTTGGACATCGATGACGGGGCGACATTCACGGAGGTTCTAGTGAAGATCAAGGATCGATAAGATCGGGTCCTACATGGATGGCCGATTCCTCAGGTTCACTTTCACTGGAATCACGGGAACCTCCATTATAGCACATGGGAGTGGAAGGCTCATATTCATGCTTAGTACCTTCTTTTCTTTCCCTAGTGTGTGATGTAGCTTTATGGGGACATAAATCCCTGAGGTGGCAGTAATTTAAAGACCTGAAAATTTCAATGAAAGTTTTTTTTCGTAATTTATTTGTACATTTACGAGTGCGCAGCTTCTGACGGCACCTGATTCCGAGGCCCGGTGTGCCCAGAATCAATTTCCAAAGTTTATCTCGGGTACGTTCAGTGAACGAACGAGCGGGATTTTCTATCCGTTGAACCAGTGCTCGGAATTGAAATCTCAGGGCACTGAGGAACTCACAGTAACGATAATTTCTTAATGGGACCTTTACCGTAGTTTTGATTGAAGCGGGTTGAGAAATATTAATTTGGAGTTTAGTTAAGAAGTGAAATAAATTTGTTAAAACAAATTTTTATCTAAGGAAGTTAAATCCTCCCCTGTGTGGATATGTGAGAGGTGGGTCCCACACAAAACCCAACCTCTCATCTTCTTATAAATGTCTCTGACCCCCTTTAACACCCCTTGAATTTAATGTGACAACTCCTTTAATAAAGAGATCATCTCTATCCCACTTTAATAGTTCCAACACTTTACTTAATTAAGTGTTTTGAATTTGAAAAGGCATGACATGTTTATTAAAAAGGGAAGTATTTTTTTAATATGGGTTGGAAAATATTTTGGAGAACCTTGAGGAACCTATGGATGGTTGGAAAGAAATGTTTCTTTCTCCCGACGAAGAGGGCCTTCGACGAAGAACTCCCTATGATTCGAAGAACGCGAAGTCACCGACGATGTGCCTTTTCTTCTTCTTCCTCCACGTCAAAGAATAATACACTGCCGCAGGGGAATTTCGCCAATGACAACATTCCTTATTCCTCTGATGTCGACAGGATTGATATTTTTCTCTCACGATGTCATTCTATAATGACGCTTGCATCCTTCCGCGGCCCGACGACATGCAACTTCATGATCGAGGTAGGGGTTGTTTTGTTCGGATTTTAATATTGTTCTTCATAATTATTAAATTGTTGAGTTTCTTTTGGCCGCTTGATTCCATCATGATGAGGAAGGTCTTGGACCGCACAAACACGGTCTAACCCTTACCCATTCGTTTGTCGATTATGGAAAATGGAGGGGGACTGAGACGAACCGGCCGGCGTCGGGCTGATCACGGGCGGATCATCAACGTTTGGTTGTCGGGTCACCGCAAAGGCACGACATCGTCGTGCCGCATGGTGTAGAGCCAGGTCACGGCCTTGCCAGGTCGCGGCCTTGCCAAGCCGCGGTGAGGGGCACAGCACCGTCAGGTCGTTCCGTAGCTACATGAGTCAAGGCTGGGGTGGGCCACGACGGAGGGGTGGGGAACCATCGCGCCGCACTGGAGCTACAAGAGCTGCAGCTGGGGCGGGCCACGACGAAGGGGCGCGACACCGTCGTGCCACAACGGAGCTACAGGGGGCCACTGCCGGGGTGGGTCAATGCGGTGGGGAACAACACCATCGCACCACGCCGGTCGAACATAGCTACTTCCTAAGGCCGCAACAGATCTCAAAGGGACGACCGGCTGTGCCTGCCGCCAGCGCCTCCTAGAGGCGGGACCCGAGGGGGTCCAGCGGTTACCCAAAGGTCGGCCATCACAGCCGGCCATTTTGAAGAAACCACAGGGGGAATAACCCCCTGAACCTATGGCTAGGGAGGCCCCACTAGGCGTCGCCAACCCCTAGTTTCCCACCCATGCGGCCAACCGCGTGGGTCACGTGGATCGTACCACGTCGGTCGGGCTGGGCTGTCAGCACCGGGCCGCCCCCGCTAGGATGGGCTGCCAGTGCCAGGTCAGGCCGGTCCGTGCCAGCCCGGAAGGACCCAAACCTGAGTTGGGTAACCTAGTTCGGGCCGACCCAGGGGGTGTTGGCCCAGGTCGGACCGGGCCCAGACCCCCTATTTTCGGACCATCTTCAGTTAAACACCCATAACATGAGTTTTGGACCTCTTATCGACGCATCTTCAGTTGCATAGGATCCTGTCGATCGAAACGGTCGTTTTGGTATATTACACATAAGGTTTCTTCAAACTTTTGGTACAGATGGGTTGGTTTGAACTTGAAACCAATCGGGCCCTTGGAGGAGAAAGACTTATTACTTGAGTTTTGGACGTCTGATTGACATGCTGTTGGCTTTGTTGGATTCCTCTGGATGAGATGGATCTTTTTCCATAATTCACTTCAGGTTTGGATGCAGTTGGAGTGTGACTGGGTTGGATTGTACTCGAAATCCAACCAGGCCCCTGGAATGGAAATGTTAATAACTCACAGACCGGGCGTTCGATCGACGCACCGTCTGTTGTGTTGAGACCCCTAGGACGAGGTGGTCCTTTGAGATTTTTCCATGTGAGTTCGCATGACACTAGGATGTATCGACCAGTAGCTCGTGGAGTGGACCATCTCGAAGACGAGATTACAGAGTGTGGAGACCTAGTAGTTGTTGACCTATTGACTGCTTGACTAATTCGACTCGTAGTGATTCAGTTAGCCCAATGGATGCAGCAACTAGTATTTGGCGGTTGACCCGCGGTAATCGACAAGAGGAGTGCCTCTATAGGCTATAAGGGAGGGCGCCTGGTATTTGGCAGCAGACCCTCAGCGGACAGAGCGCCCGGTATTTGGCAGCAGACCCTCAGCGGACGGAGCGCCCGGTATTTGGAAGCAGACCCACGATACTCGACAGGAGGAGTACCTCAACAATCTAAGGTTAGTGAGTAGCACCTCAGAGTCATGACAGGGCCACTGTACTCGACAGAGGAGGAGTAATCTAGTAGTTGTGGTTTCATTAATGAAAACCTAGTTTGACCTGAGTCTTTGACCTTTGTTTTTACCTCATGATTGATATGGGTCACTTGATAACATAGGTATATGTATAGGCATATACCTAAGAAGTGGTTATCCATTGATTTCATAACCTTTGTTTTTCCTCATGATTGAGATGGGTCACTTGATAACTTATGTATATGTATGGGCATATACCTAAGTAGTGGTTATCCGTTTATTTCATAACCTTTGTGTTTTCTCATGATTGAGATGGTTACTTGATAACATAGGTATATGTATGGGATTATACCTAAGTAAGTGTTATCTTTTGAGATCCTTCTTTTTGGTTATCCTAGTTGGATGTAGTGATACCTTAAGGGTCTCGGGGTCCCTATTGAGTATCGTTATACTCACCCCTACAAGGTTATGCCCGCACCATGTTGTGTTGGATGCCGATGATGGACAACGCTGACAGAGACCGAGTGTACGAGGACTGGATGGTACCCGGAGGTGGACCTCATGACAAGTCAGTACCCGTAGGTGGACTTCACGAAGAGAAGGTACTTGGAGGAGGTTGGCGGGCGAGAGCATTGAGGAGGCTATCTATACCTACCCTTCAGGTTGGATCCGAGGTGGACGACCGAGGAGCTTCTTATATCTTCTAGTTGTTTGTCTTTTCTTTTGTACTTTCGTTCAGTTGTAGTTGTACTTTTCAGTTGGGTTTGTATTCTGGGCAATTTACCTTTTAGAACTTTCTTTTTTACTTTTTTTATTACTTCCGTTTATACTCTGGTTGGATGTGTATATGTTTTATAATGCAATGCCTTCCCAGTTATTGGGATTTACACCTTTGGTGCTAGTCGCTAGCCCCTGGCCAACGGAAGGCGGGCTTGGGGTAGCCATGGAATGGGCCCTGAGGATGGGTCATGAAAAAATCATTTTAAAATCCATTTTCCTTTTAAATCTTATAAAAAACGTCAAAATATTTTTAAAAACTTGTGCTTTGAAAATAATCTAAAATATTATTAATAATGCTTGAAAACGTTTCAGAAATAATTTCATTGTAAATACATTGAAAACATATAAAAAATTATTAAAAACTTTTTGGAAACAAATTATTAGAAAATAATTTGAAAAATTATAAATAAATATTAAATCTTTTTGAAAACCGTTTTTAAAACATTTTTGACAACTTGATCGTTTTAGTACACTAGATTTCTGACCGAAGTGTGAGATTGTCATATTTTACATAAACAATTATCTTGAGTTCCAAATAGTGGGAAAAAAGTACTAATACATGGATATTTGTTGAATAAATAGATGATAAAGAAACATAGGATTGTTCTGGAGAGATGGATCATAAGATTTACTAAATGAAAGAATCAACATAAACAATCTCGAAAAGTGATGAGATGGTCTCAATAAATCCTTATAACTTGATAAATTGGGAACATAATATATATATAATTTAAATAAAATTACAATAATCCTAGAATATCATGAACAAAAGTAAATTAATTATATAATATGGAATTATATACACCTAGAAAAATAATTTAGCTATATTAAAAAACATGAGTATCAATGAAGGAATATTGAGACAATCCCTTTTTTTGATTTGGTGATGTTCGAATCATACACCCCGTGATAGAAGGATCATAAAATGGAAATGTAAAAACCCATAAATTTAATTTTAATATACATAGAATAAAATCATGGGACGTACATGAACCACATAAATGGAAAGAGTGGTGCACATAATATATTTCTCACTGAAATTAAATGCGAGATGAAATCCTCTTACCTTGTGTCTTGACTCTCTATGTACTCATAAACTCTTCTTGTATAATAAATATAATTTAATTATATATATTTTACAGAATAATATACGTATACATAATATAATATTTGTTCTTATTATGAACTTATATTATACTTTGGTTAATAATCCTATGTTATTGTTTCACTTTGGGTAAAATTTTCTTTGTTCTTCACATGTGTCTTAATTTGTTACATCTTTGGTCCTTGTATGTATATAATGATTCCAGAATAGAATACATGACATAAATATCAGGTATATATGTTATAAGTTCATTATGATAATATATAAAATATCGGATCATCAAGTGTAATACATTGTTCATGGAGACGGTAAGTCGTATGTACGCATGAACGCTGTTTTCATCTATATTGAATCATTGAATGAAAGAATTTAATTGAAATATATATATATATATATATATATAATTATTATAGTGTCATAATATATCATATAGTTTAACAATAACCATACTTAATAAATTTCAAGTGGTGTGTGAATGATTCACATTGCATAAAGGGGGAGGTAGTCCACAGTAACTCAAATGATATTATCGTATTAACACCAAATATAATGAAAAGATACATGTTTTATAAAAGAAAAATATGATCATAAATACATATTAAATAAAATATATGACATATATCAACAGAGTGTCTATCATAATGGCCACCATTATTAGTGGTAAAGGATAAATGAACAATCATCATTTTATGAGGTAGTAATTTTTCACTACACGTAAATAGTATGTTCAAAATCTATTAGTTAGAGATTTGTATAAGTGTAGGTAGAATCCTTATCATAAAAAATACTAGTATATTGGGTATAATGGTGTTTTCATAAAAAATGTAATAGAGAAATTGGATGCAGTGGAGGAAGAAAATAATGGAAAGGAGTTTGAGTGATGATGTTACCTCTTAATCGGGTAACTCTATTTGGTTTATGCCAAAAGGTTTTCTTGAGAAGGTTTTTGTCCAAATAGAGGATGGAAGGTTGAATTTAGAAGTGTTTGGAGGATAAATGTAAGATATTATATGAATTTAAAAGGTTTAATAGGTGTGAGTAACAGGTAGAGATGGTTGTATTTTATAGGGGAGGAAATGGAATCACATGGAATGTTTTGAAACAAGTTAGCTATGCACTTGTTATTATTAAACAATAGTCATAAAAACCAACCCCATTAAATAATATAAGGTTTATGGATGAAATATGGAAATAGAATTGGTTCTGGATAAGTTTTTGGAACATTTG
The DNA here is from genome assembly GCA_963277665.1 of Viscum album. Lineage (NCBI taxonomy): Eukaryota > Viridiplantae > Streptophyta > Magnoliopsida > Santalales > Viscaceae > Viscum > Viscum album. Next base: position 1,222,870,176 of record OY728139.1, on the reverse strand, counting down.
GGCCATTAATTGTATGGTTTAGTGCGCAATTAAGCTTCATTTGGCCATAACCGATTTTATTAATTTTAATCGCTTTTTCTAATCATTTTTGTCAAAAAAATTAACTTTGTCTTATTAAAATATAAATATTATACATAATAAGTAGGTGTATGTTAGATTTTGAAATTCAATTCACAAAAGGGAAAAAATAAGCTTAATGTTAATCCTGTAGATGGGATGAAATAATAGGTTTTAAAATAAAAAAATGATCAAAAGTTTTTTATGATTTTATATTCAATTTCATAGTGAAATCAATTCTAATAAATAAAATTGTATTAATAAATGTAATATTTAACTAATATGACCTTAAAAAATTTATAATATCATTTATAATTAATAATTAATTACACAAAATGGTAGTTTTTAACTAAAATTAGTATTTTTCACTATTCATTAAAAAATAATGTTTTTCAGAAAAATAACAAAAATTGACCCTAGGTTAATTTCAACATTTCGATTTCAAAATTAAAATTTATTTTCTCAAATTAAATTTCTAAAATATTTTTAAAATTAATTTTTTCAAGGTGGTTCATTCAAGAATATAATATATTTAACATAAAAGGACTTTACCCAAAAAAACATGATCTCTGGTTATCGATATGTTTTACTAATATTAATTAATTATAGAAAATATTTGAAAATTAGTTATTACTATTCATATAATAGATTTTAACAACTAACTTATGATTACATTGTTTAAGCAATAAAATTATGGTTTATAGAAACTCAGTGTTTTGTGTATCATACTAAAACTCAGTTTTGTGTGAATCTTATTCCAACTCAGTGTTTCATCTAACGTACAATAAGTTGGGGTTATGTATAATGCCATCGAGGTTGGTATTTTGTGTGAAATAATTTTTTGGTTTAGTGTTCTAATTCATAAATAGATATATATATATATATATATAATGAAATATTTCCAATGTTAATGTGGAACTAAAAATATCAAAAAGATAAATTAATTCAAAAAAATATTTTTCAAAATCTCAGGGTATTACAGTTCATATTGAGTATTTTATAACAATGAATTCTTTAACAATTTTGTAAAATAGAAAAAATATTTTTTAATAAATTTAATGTAAAATATTGATATGGAAGATGAAGTTTCCCCAACAATGTAGAAAAATAATGTTGGTTTTCCTTAAAACATAGTTTCAGTATCTTGAGTACTTAAAGAGTGAAAATAGTTTGGAATTTTTTAATTTCCATAAATTACTGGGTGAGAATAAAATATATTGGGATTTATATATAATTTTCAAATAATTTCCCTAGAGGGTGATTTTGCATACACAATCATAAATAATTCTGAGATTGTGAAATTAAACATTACCTCAAGTCTACCTTATTTGGTATATGTTCTAAACTCATGTATCATATATATCTATTTACTATAATTATATTAAATATCTATAATCATATATATCACACATTTTTTTTGATTTAATTATATTATTGTATTTAAAATTTATTAACTATTCTTTGTTATAATCACTATTTCAGGTAATAAGTGCTTAGGTTTTCATTTATGTTTTGGTTTGATAGTTTTGGTACTTGTACATTGATCATGGTTCCATCATCTCCAGAATTTTAAAATATATATAAATATCATATATATTAATTACATAATTATTTATAATTGTGCATAAAATTTAGTGATGGAAAGATGAGTTACATCATTCATGGAGACGATAGGTCGTACGTACTTGTGAATTATATTTTCATTTTTTTACAGATGATATGATAGAAAATTTAAATAATAATTCACCATTATAGGTTTATTATTATGTCATAAACATTACTTATTTTTCATAAAATCCATTTTTAATTAAATCCATTTCAAAGTAAAATGAAAAACGACTCACATCACTTTATAGTGGTAGTAATCCACACATATGCAGGAGCAACGATAGCCTTTTCTAGTGGATTGGAAGGTAAATAGGTAAATATGATATTATAATTTAAGAAGTGTAACTATTTCATAAATATATATATAGATATATATATATATATATACATATTACATGTATCATTAAATCCATCCATGATATGTGTTGATAGAAAAATAATTACATTAGTTCTCATGGTGGTAGTCCTCAGTACAAATGATCGACAGTTTCATTTCTCATTATATAGAATATGACGTGGGTATATGTTATTCTGACAAAAAAATAGAATCCAAATAAATGTGATATAATATTTTTAATATATTTTAACAATTAAGGCATTAATTAAGGGGGTTATATAATATTAAAAAATAAAAATCTTAGAGAAGACAATTATATTCTCTTAAAAAACCTTTTTTGATATCTTATTAAATACTCTAGGGATTATATTTTTTGAATGCCAATATATATAAAAAGGATAGATATTTTTGGGAGATATTTTTCAGTATTTATTAGGTAAATATCTTTGTAGATTTTAATAATTGAGTGTTGGAGATTCACACTTATTTGTGGGGGAGGGGACCTTCTTGGAAACCACATGGAAATTTTCCAAAGTAAAATAATATGATTATGTCTTTACAAAGAATAATTCTTAAAAATGAAACTATAATTAAATATATTATTGTATAAGGTCTAATTATGCACATAAAATATTATTATTATAAGATTAATTGGAAAAATTACCAACATATTTTTCTTTAACCCCATGGTAAATATATTTTTACCTTAAGTGAGATAATTAATATGTACTTTTTCTATTATTTTTTAATAAATATTAATTATAAAAAGTTAAATAATATTAATTATTCTAATTGAAAATATGGAATAATTTTTACTAAATTATACTCATATAATTGGAAAATTTTGTTTTAAAAATCTACTCACACATTCTTCAAAAACAGTTTTCCAAAGGAAACATTTTCTTATGTAATGAACTTTTCCATAAGAAATTTCGAAATAAAATTTATTCAAATGGTATAAGTTGGATTAACTCTTATATAATTGAAAATATTTTAATTTGAAAAAATTTTAAATAAAATGGAACTTGGTAAATTCTTTAAATGGAATGGAATATTAAAATATATATAAATATTTTTTACTATTCATAAATAAAATTAACCATTCCCTACAATAATAAACAATTCACTCTATGATAATTTTGATATGATTATTTAAAAAATTAATATCATTTTTTGAAAATATGTTTTCTAAAATTTTTAAGCTTAACTTAAAACTAGGTGTTCAAAATGTGATGAAACTTTTTATTATAAAAAAAGTTTTGTAGCATAAAATTGGTTTTATTCTTATCCCATGGTTAAAAAAATTTAAAGAAAAAAAAACTTTTTATTGAACATATATAATATGAATTTAATTAAAATAATTCTTTAGTACTTCTAAAATGAATTAATTAATATACAAACACATTGCGAGATTAAAAATATATTTTTAAAATAAAATTTCTTTTAATTTGAAATGTATTTTTATTATATATTTTATTGTTAATCTATAGATAAATAATGAATTGTATTAATACATGTCTAAACATGGCACTTTTCACAATTTAGCTATTTATATTAATGCCTTCTAATATAACATCTCTGTTATAGCGATATACTATATTATTGTTTCTTTAGGCCAAGGTTGTGTGCCTCGCAAGATATCAAGAGATTAAATTTATTTAAAATTTATATATATCATTAAGTCTTAGGGTCTTACATTATTCCCTCATTTGAAAACTTCGGCCTAAAAAATTCCATGAATATACCTCAGGAAATAATTTGGTTTGACCTTAATCATAGTTTTTTCAGGTACAAACATCACATATTTTATCAAATTGATTTCTTTAAAGTACATTTACCAGTCAAGTCATCTGATTCCTCAACACTTATCATCACATTGTCAAAATCTCTATAATCTCTTCACGCTAAAATATATCATTTTCAAATTCGATTTTTTCATAGGTGACTACATGTTTTTGGTCTGTCATGTACTTCTTTGACAAAGAAACATCAAACACTTCATATAAATTAGATATACTTGGTGGAATTAAAAAAATGGTATTTTGTACTTGAGGATCAGTTTCCCTTTCTTTTAGAAACCATTTGACACCCTTCCAAGGAGGTAATTTCAAGAAAACATAATCTCACACATTAAATTTCAAATCATTCCTCTAGTTATCAATATAGTTATTTTACTACTTTGTAATTCTTTAATACAGTTTTGAATAGTCTTTATATTTTTTATTTTCACAATAAAAATGATTCGGGCCTACAAGATTTCTTTCAAAAACTATATCCTCACATGTTGTTTTATGATATATGTTTTCATATGATGCATCAAATAGTTCTATTTGAATACTTGGATGTAAGATATTGTTACAAGAGAACTCTATCAAAGGTAAATATCACTTACAAATACAATGAAATTAAAGATAGTATAACCTAAACATGTATTATACTGTCCAAATACTCCTTTAGTATTGTCGAAAATGTTTAGTATGATAAGAACTGCTCAAACGAGGCATAGTATCAAGAGCCTTATATAGAATATTCCATAATTTTGATGTAAAATGTCGGTAATGGTCAGAGGAAATTGAAAGATGATCACCATGAAATCATAAATATTTATTAATATAGAGTAATGTAACACATTCAGGTAGCTAATATTCTTTTATTGTGATTAAATATAAATATTTGGTGAGCTAATCAACAATAACCCATTTTTCATCATTCTTTCTATGAGACTTTGGTAATCCATTGACAATGTCCTATTAATGTCATCTAATTTCCACATATGAGTATATATTAGTTTTATAAATCCTCTAGGATATTTTTTCTTGGCCATCACTTATTAACAAACCATACATCTTGAAAAATTATCATCAATTTCTATTATCAAATTATCCTACCAAAAATGTTCCTTGAAATATATATATATATATATATATATATATATATATATATATTCGTTCTATGATGGTGAATTGAGAAATTAATGTCATAATAATTATCTAAAAATTCTTTATTTAGATCTGGTATAAATAAAACACATAGTCTCTTTCATTTTTTATATCATATTCACAAAAAGTCTTCCATTTTTTTCATTCAGGGCATTAATATTCTTTTGAAAATTTTCATCCTTATAGTGAGAACCTTTTATCTTTTCCAAGAAATGTAGTTTGAAAATAATTTGAAAATTGGGTGTTGTCTTTCCTTCCCAAAAAATTCCCATATCCATATTTACAATATCCTGGAACATATGATCTTTATCAATACTAATTTCTTTCAAAACTCCAATTTCATCCCTGCTCAAGGCATGTTCAACCTTACATACATTCCCTATGTAGTATTGTATTTTGAGATATTTATCCTAGAGTATTTCAATACCTTTCCATTATCTCATCAATATATATTTCTATGAAAATAATTTTTTCATAAATTTGTGATCCATGTATACCACACATCTTACCCAAGAGATATATATCTCCACATCTTCAAATAAAAGATACGAATTCCATCTCATGATCATAGAATCTAAATTTTTGTTAATGAATCATTAACTGCCTTGATTAAAGCAAATAATGTTATCATTTTGTACAAATATATAACCATGTCCCTATATGGATGCATCACTATATATTTCAAATAAATCATTTCCCAATGGTAGAGTTAAATTCATATCATTCACCAATATATTCTTTAATTCATCAAAACATTCTTCGCATTCATTTTTTCAAATGAGTGTAAACCCTTTACAAGTAATCTTGGTTAATGGGGTTTCCAATTTCAAAAAAATTAGAACAATTCATTGATAGTAACCAACCAAACCAATGAAACTTTATACCTTGGTTATGATTGTTGTTATAGGATATTTTTTACAACATCTATCTTTACAAGATCTACTGACATCCCACCATTGGGTACAATATAGCCATGAAAAGAAAAATATTGAAGCTAGAATTCACACATTATATATTTTATAAAAACCCCTTTACTTTTAAGAGTTGAAATATTGATTTCTAAGTGATTCACATGGCCCCTATATCTATTACAATACCCCAATATATCACCAATAAAGTCCACAAAAAATAATCAATACATTTCTTGAATATTATATTCATAATCCAAAAAATGGTGAATTAGTAAATCCAAATGGAATTATTATAAACTCATAATGTATGTAAAAATTAAAAAATTGTGCCTTATAAATATATTGAGGCATTACTTGCATTTAATAACAGCCTGAACAATGTTCAATTTTTAAAACATGTTTAACTCTATGAAGTTGATTGAATAAATTTTTAGTATGAGGTAGAGGATACTGGTTATTTATTAAAAAATAATTAATTTCCACAAAATAAATTCCTATCCTTATAGATCTATCTTTTTTAATATTATAAATAATAGGATATCCATAAGGAAAAACAGTAGGAATTATAACTCCGTTATCAAACAACTCTTCTAGTTGTTTCTTAAACTCCACTAATTCCACATTTACCATTCTATAGGCAGTCTTTGATATTTTCCATGCATAATTCATTAAATCAATGAAAAAATCAATTTCACACTCCTTGGGACTCCCAGGTAATTCCTCCAAAAAAATCAATGTATTCATGCCCAATAGGTCCATCCTCAATTTAATGATTAAATTTTCTGTCGAATGAATATATCTCATCTTCTTCATAAATAATCTCATTCAAAAGGTCTTCTAAGGGTTGATATATACATAAATCATATGATGATGTATCCAATCTAAAGATAATAAATTCCATATCTTAATCATGAATTGTAATTTCCTTCTATTTGAAACACATTTTTTCTCAATATTTGACTGATGGAAATAGTTTGAAACATCCTTGTTATGGTCATACTTAAAAAAATATCTTGATGGATAACTTCCTTATTAAGGCTATATGGAAATATCTAATTTTATTGGAAAATATAGAAGATATAAAGGAGTGGAAGGATCTCAAATCAAATAAATCCTTAGGAAATTTAGATAATTTGAATAAAGTACATGGCACCACATTATCAAGGACATAAACCTCAATTTTTGGATCTCAAAATATTATCCTTTCAACCATGTAATTTTCTATGGAAAATTCTATTAACGCATGGGAAATTCGTGTTCATAGTGTTCTGTCTACATATAGTTGAATCATTTTACATTGGAAGATTATTTCTTTTCTTTATAATCATGATCATGGTGGCTTATCTATCCACACTTGTATCAAATAACCATTACTTGCAAGTATGTTTCATGGTATTTCATTCCAAACTTATTACAAGATCAAAATTTCAGTCTTTAATTCATAACATTTTTCATTTTTCCTTTTCCAAAATAGTCAACCACCCATTTCTAATCATTCTTTACAAAAAATTCATAAAACAAGGACAATTATTTCCCTATCTTGATAAAACATGATATTATATCCTTTTATGATAATAATATTTTGGAAAAACATTCCCTTCAATGTATTGGAAAAATACCATCATTTGAATACATGAGTAGTCTATATCATGCCTTGTTAGACATGTAAAGTGGTATTTATACAATGAAAAAAATTCAACATTCTTTTCTATTAGACTCTAGAATTTTCTCTGCATATTAATACATTACTCATGGTATAATTAATTTTACTATAAGAGAACGTTAAAATACATCTACTCCTTGTTATCTAATTACTCCTTCGTTTTTGTATTGAATTGAAGACCACCATCGATCAGGTTCCCCTAAGATATTAAAAAATTTCAGGAAAACCATATCTTACTAATTACTTCACGGATCGAGAAATATCTTTGCAAATAAATAATCCATTTCTTATCTACAAATGGATTCATAGTCCCATTAAATGATAGAGTTTGTAGATACATGAATAATTATTACATTTCTACCCTACATTTTGGATAAGTGTATTTCTCTATATGGGTAAGTTTATTGGTCTTAACACGTGTAATCTTCCCCAATATAGTTATAATTTTTCTATCTCTTATTGTAGATTATTCTCCAATTCCATTATCTTAACCATGAGGTCAATACTAATATGGGTTAGGCACATTGATACAGTTTCTATTAATTCTTCAAGGGACCATTTCAAAATAATAGAATACAGTAGGTCAGATCATAACATTATAAATAATAATGTATAATTTCATGACAATTTAAATAAATAACATAAATTGAAAATGTCTGTATAAATAATCTAAAAATAATACAGAGAATATTGAAAATATTATAAGGTCATAAAAATAATTTTCGATCCTTCATAATGGTTTGTAAATAAAATTTGAAATAACCAAAACATATCCCCTAGGAATGTCAAACAATGTGTTCATCAAGGCCCATTATCATGCACTAGGTGACGATTGAGTCAAATCTCAATGCCCCCATTTCAGAGTTATTAAACCTAGGTAAAAATTTATCATATAAACATATAATAATAATATCTGGACATAAATTTATATCTTGGAAACAGAAATTATCTATACACTTTCAAAACATGAAGATGTTATCCTATACATTGACATATCCTCAAATTCATTAATTTGGATATGTTCCATAACATATGTTTTCCTAAATATAATTACCAAGTATTCTACTAACTATTCTCAGACACTAATTGTAAGGACCCTAACCCTAGTGGCTGAGAGTTAATTGGAACTTTATTTCATTGGTCTAGATTCATGTGATCTCTACCAAAAGTATCGAATTGTTTTTTAGTATTAAAAAAGTTCATTCATACTTAAAACTCACATTAAATTTGAAAAAATATTATATAAAATATAATTTTAGTTTATAACATAGATATTCCATTTATAATTACATATATATCAATCATAATACATTTCCACAAATCTATGGAAAAGGAAACAAAAGAAAGGGTTGAGCTCAGCTAACCAATAATGGTATTCCTATAGTGGAATCTATCATAAATACTTAAGATGCAATCAATATGGAAAGATAAAGAACTAAAAACTCTTTAAATTATTCAATAACATGAGGATTTATAATAATATAATCGGAATAATGATAATTAAATTATTCCATATGACTAATCACATAATCTTTAAACTTATCCATGGATATCATAATTATTCAAACAATTACAATAAAATAAAAATTATTCAAATATTCACTTATACGTCAATAAATAATATAAAGATGAGGGAATTAATAATGTAAAAATTAATAAACATACCTTTAAGGTCTCATTCCAAGAAATCTTATAAATATTTGTAAGGCCTAGACTAAATACACATGCTTGTTTTTCAGATGAAACCTACCAAATAATGGAAGGGATATAGTAGGCCCCATGAATTACATGCTAAGTCCAATGAATTTATCTTATGAATGGGGTTATAAATATTCAAAATAAATATTCAAACTAAAAAACTAGGATATTAAATATTAATACATTCCATAGTCTAAAAACATAATCATAAACTATCCAGTGTAATATGGTGATAATATCAAAATACAACATCCCCAGTCTATATGATCATAAAACATCCTTAAGAATAATAATTACAGTGTCAATATAATATATATGCATTGTATCATAAGAAAAATAATGGATTGTTATCAATGATTAATAGAAATAAAATAAAAAATTTCATTGAAAACATTATTTGTAAAAATACCCTTTCACCATGAAAATAAGTTTTTATAAATATAAAATAAATTAATATTATGAAAAACCTTTTCATTATAAAAATCAATGAATATATTAAATTAATATTCAATGTAACTAGTTTTCCTAACAAAAGGTAATTAAATTTATTATGAGTACATTAAAATAAACATTCCTTTCAATTTTTTGATACGAATTTGAATAGTATCACATTCGGAAAAGGAAAGGAAGATAAATTTTATATTAGTTTTTAAAAAATTTGTCAAAAATTCATTAAAAAATAATTTATGAATACGAAAATTATTCTATAAATCATTTCAGAAAAATATGGATGTTGAAGAATAATATTCCCCAAACGTGTATACAAATAAATTCAGTTTACCATAAAAATGTGGTTTTGGTATATTTAGTATTTAAAGAGTGTAAAATAAAGGAAAACATGTAATTACCCTAAATAACCAAGGTATGAGAAACAATATTGTTTTTAATATAGAAATATCAAATATTCCCTCTATAGAGGCATTGATATAAGGAATCCCAAATAATAATGAGATTATAAAATAAAAACTCACCACAAGTCTAACTTCCTTCAAAAGTGTTTGAACCTCCTGTTTAATAGAAAATATCATTATGATATATCTATTACATAGCCATAATAATTTGTATAAAACCTTATATTACTTAATTATAGTATTTTATCACCTGTTTATAATCAATAATTTGTTATGTTCAACGTTTCAGAAAATAATTACCTGTTTTTTCTTGTTTGTTTGTTAGTTTTAGTCCTCATGGTTAAATCATATATATAATTAAAACAATGAAATAAAATTCATATATATTCATTATATAAAAATTTCTCATAGTCTATAAAATTGAGACATTAAAAATAAGTTACACTCTTCATGGAGATGGTATAACGTAATATGCATGAATAAAGTTTTCATTTTTCATAGAAAAGAAAAAAAGGAAAGGTAAATAATATTTCAACTAAAAAGAATAATTAATAAACATTATATAGTATATATCATCATAAAATCTGTTATTATTTCCATAAATATCAAAATAAAATGAAAAATGAATCATTTCACTTAGTAGAGGCCACATACCACATGTATGCTCAAATGAAATAATCGTTTTTCAAATGAATATAAGTTAATTAATTAGATGTGATACTTTGGTTGTGGAGAAGTGATGATGGATGGGTACATCAACATCATTCTCTATGAGGTGCATATTTCTATTCCTAGTATTCCACTCGTGGGAGAATTTCTCCTTCCCCTGGGATCTACTCGTCTTATCGGGTCACAACGTTTTTAACCGAATTTTTAAAATGAGATGTGACCCACCAATGAGGAAAACTTTTGGTATTGATCCATTTATGATTGATTCATCACCCTTCAAGACTCTATAACATCTTATTGAGAAATGACTCCTTCTTTACTGGGGCTCTCTCTGGAGTGATCCCTTCATGAGGAGGGGGTTTCCGATTGTGGATGGCTTGAAAACCCACACCTAAGGATTCCTTTTCTTGTGAAAAAAGAAAAGGTAATAAATTATATCAGATATTATAATTATATAAGTATAATTATTTCATAAATATAATATATATATTTATATATTTATATTTAATCCATTATTGTATGTAGCACTGATTGGTGGTGATGGAAAAAAATTACATCAGTTCCCAAGACAATAATCCACCGTACACACGATCGACGGTTTCATTTCCCCTTTCATGAATGAGAAAATCGATATAGTTTATTACATCATAATAATAACATATTAGTGTGTGGTAGATAATTTTTATGTTATATTTTAGTTATTAATTAATTAATTAAGGTTCAAATTGAATAATTATACTAGAACGTTATTAGTGAAGACAATTACATTCTCTTAGAAAAACATTATTTGGATCTCTGGTTAAGGAACTTATTGGTTGAATTTTTTGAATACTAGAATTTATCAAACATGGATTGATCTAAATTATATAATATTTGTAAATACTTTATGAGTGAGTTTCCCTTTTTTAAGTGGGTTAGGTACCCTTCAAGTAAAACACTTTTAAATTTCCCAAAACAATACAAAAAGATAATGTCATTCCCCAGGAAAATGCTTCTAAATGACCTTATATTAGAATGTGGGATATGATAACAAAAAAATATGACTAGAAAAAAATACTTTTTATAAGTTTAATTAGAATTCTTACAATATAAATTCCTTTTGACCCATGCCCCCCATGTAAAAATGTTTTAACCTTAACAGGGGTAATTAATTTCTATTGTTTTTACTATTCACTATGATCAAAAATTAATTTAACATTATAAAATATTTATAAATATTATAATACAAATTTGTAAATAGATTTATTATGTAAAACTAACATAAGTCATAAAATTAAATTTAAAATTAAACCCACAAACGAATTGAAAAAATAATTTTCCAAAGGAATCTTTTTCATAAGTATAAATATTTTTTTATCATCTATCAGTATAAAATTTATCCTAACTAACTAAATATCATTAATTATAATATAATTAAATTAATTTCAATTTTAAAAATAATTGTAAATCAAATTTAACTTTGTAAAATATTTAAAGTAAAATGTTGTTTTCAATAAACAAATAGTTGTATTATTCATGAAAAAAATATTTCGTAGAAAAATATAAAAACAAAATTCACTTAAGATAATATTGACCTTAATATTTCAAAAATTAATCTTATTTTTTAAAATATATTTTAAAATATTGTAGAAAAAGATTAAAATTACACCCCAAAAATGTGATGAATTAAATTTTCAAGAAAAAAACATAGTTTTAATGAATAAAACCAATTTTATTCTTATCTTTTTCTTATAAAACAATATTACCGGAATTATAAAATATTTCAATGAAAATATAAAATATATATTCAATTATTATCATCCACCAATATTTTTTAAATTAACTTATTATTAAATAAACACATTTCTATCTTCAAAACTATTTTTTATAAAAATGTATCTTTTAATTTTGAATTATTTTTAATATTACTTGTCAATTTCTAATCGATTGATAGAAAAATTATTTTATTAATAAATGTGTAAATAATATAATTTTTATAATTTTTTTAGTACCATTAAAATACACCAATTTAATAGATATATAATTATGGAAAACTATATAATAGTATATTTAGACTCAAGGTTTCATGTGTTACAAGCTATTGAAGTGGATAAAGTTATTCAAAAATAAATATATCATTAATTAAATAAGATTATAAAAATTATTATCTTTATTGGGTTTTGGAGAAAATATTTAATTAGGTTATTCCTAATAACTATTGTTTAAAAGATATAAATGTGAAATGATGGAGCTGTTTTATGTATTAGTTGTTTATGAACCTATGTTTCTAGAGAAACAAAACATCTAATCCCCTTTAGGTTTGTAATTTTTTGAAAGTACTTAATATTAATCTTATATGATGTTATATTTATGTATTAAAATTATGGGTCACTAAAATTGGATTGTGTGGAATAACATTTAGATTACTTGATAATTATTGGGTCAAGATAGGGATCCCTATCTAAGATTCTTCAAGGAATAATAATCGCACAAAACCATTCTAAATAATACTAAATAAAACATTATGACATTGAAATTTTAGTTAAACTAATTTAAGGAGTTCTTCCAAGTTCACCTTATAATAGAATCATAAAATACCATTTAATCTCCCATTATTATTATCCCCTTGTTTATTCATATGTGGGTAATAGGGATCTCTGTTAAATGTCATGAAAACACTTATTTGAGTTATTTAATCTCATGTAGACTTTATTTGAACTATATTTCCTTATAAAATACCAATCCCTTACAATTTAATCACCCATTACCATGTAAAAAATACATATCAATCACAAATGACCCTTTTTAAATTCCATTTAACGCTACAAAACCACTCATGGAACACTAAATACATCCATGTCCTTTTAAAATGAATCATTATTCACATATGGATACTTATTTTCCATAAAATATACTCAAATACAGAGAAATCAATTTTTTATTCAACAATAAATTTTGAAAAAATTAATTTGAATATTTTAAACACCAATTTAATCTAATTAACATGTAATGTAAAATGTTATTATAATGTAATATTTTTATTCAAATAATTATGAAATTAATAAATAACTTTAAAATCATGAATTAATATATTTTTAAATAAATTATATATTATTTATAGAGTACCCAAGTTGTGTTAATTACCCTTAAAACTATGAAATTGGGGGACTATTTTTGAATTGGAAATAAAATATAATTTTTTAATTTTAGCATTTATCATCATATATTTATCGACTAAAAAACATATAGTCTCTTGGAATTATTTTTTTTGTCTTATCAACCATTAAAAAATATTATTTCTTTGATCAATCATCTAAATGTTGTAGTAATATAAGACATTTTCAATATCATCAGTTTTTGAATCATCATCTTTCTCTATCATTCAATGTCTACCTCTATCTCTAGAAAGATCTACCATTTAAAATTCAATCTAGAGTGATGAAATTATTTGACATGAATCATACACTATATAATAAAGATACTTTTATTTTGTATTTGTATGTCTTTTTATGTCGGATTTAGATGATTTACTCTAGATCTAGGGGTTTGGGATCTGTAGATATTTTTCATTTTGGTTAGGTGGATCAAATTCATTCATTATGTTTTTATGGATTGGGAAATATGGATCTCAATGTTTTAAAAAAGTACAAAGATTTTCTTTAAAACACTATTTTGGAAAATATTTTCTTCGTATATTTTATTGGTTTTAATTTAATATAATGTGGTTTTATGGGATTATTTTAGAAAACTATTTCTGGTTGGATTAATTGTTGTTTCTGCTAATTTAATTTAAGAATTAGGAAACTCATAATGTTTTTGGAATGGATTTAAATTGATTTTGTTCATTCATTTTTATCGATATTTTTTATAAGGTGGATTTAAATATTCATTTTGTGAATAAATACTAAATGATAGGAATTAATGGTTTGTGTGTGGTGTGACTATGGGAATTTATTTTGGGATGTACAATCTTTCAGCATTCTCATATATGCCAAAATTTTTATTGAAAACAGATCTATATTATGGGTGTACAAGGAAAGGATACTCTTATTTTGTGGAATATTTTGGTTGTGATTTTTTATATGATAGAAATTAATTGTCACAAATTCATGATAAACAATTTCATTATGATATTTTTTGAACTATTTTTAATGTTTTTAGACACATTATTTAAAATATATTGTATATGATAAGGAATAAGTGTCTTGTATGGAGATATTACTAACTCTTGGTATACCTAACAGTGTTCACACTTATTTATTTGTCGTGTTGAAGTATATTTTTATGATTCATGAACAGAACAAAGAATATAATTTTCATTAGTAATGAATATTAGATGTTTTTTGGGTTGATGTAAAACTGTTCAACCATGAGTTTTTTGAGGATTTTGGATAAACAATGTGAATAGATGTTTTTTATTTACATTTTTACATCAAATTATGATTCTAGTCAATTTATATCTAAAAAAATCTCTTTTGTTTATACTTTAGAATTAATGTTTTTTATTTCATTATTATAATTGAAAACTTTATTGTCATTGAATTTAGTTGTTTTTGTACTCATGAGGTAAATTATTTCCCCAATGATTACGTATTGTCCCAAAACACTAATTGTCAAATTTTGGTAATATGGAACTAAATTTTATGTCTGGGGGATATTTACCAAAGTCTCTTATGAGTCTCTCTAATATTGATTATCACATAATTGTTTTTTGGGAATTGCATTAAGTTTTACAATTTGGAATTTTTTTAATTATGGAGATTAGGATGATTAATACTCAAAATAAACCCACAAAAATATATAACTAACCTCTTTATGATGATACATGATTTTCAAAGGATTTTTATGTAAGAATAGTTATTATCGTATCCCTTATAGGTTGTTGTAAAGTTGTTTAACATTATTGTTTATACCCGTAGTTGGTTCAGAGGGCTACTATTTATGATTTCTTAACATATATTTAACTAATTAAATGAATGTATCATCATGAGGTGAATAAACCCCTTACACACGATGTTTTCAAATGATTTTAGTTTAGGGAAATTACTTTTCAAGGATATAATAATATTTAAATAGTTACCCATTTGAATTTTGGTATTTTATAAATGTTGAAATTATGGAATATAGAGATCATGACTATAATGAAAGATCATA
The DNA here is from genome assembly GCA_963277665.1 of Viscum album. NCBI lineage: Eukaryota > Viridiplantae > Streptophyta > Magnoliopsida > Santalales > Viscaceae > Viscum > Viscum album. The sequence goes on along the minus strand of OY728139.1, from coordinate 1,222,854,310 downwards.
GATCATATAATGTATTTTTTAACCCTTCTATTTTTTTAGATTAAGAAATGAAATTTCATAGAAGGGTATAGGTTAAGAGTAACCTAATGAAAGGAATATACCCTCAAAATTACAATGTGACGTTCACTATCAGGTTGTGGTGATGTTATATTATAGGTATATATTTATTAGTTTATAGTGAAAACAAAACATTCTAGTTAATTTATACTCCTAAGACATCCAAGTTATAGATTACTACTTTTTTTCTCAGGGTAGAGCATTAGAAATGGGTGTGAGGTGGTTGTAGATGAAAGTTGGCATTGGGGTCAGGCATGGAATCAATGGTAAAATATGTTTTTCTACTCAAAATTTTTAAATATTTAAAAATATTTAGAATTTCATGGATTTTGAGAAAGAAAATATCATGGTGCTAAACTACGTAACTCGTTTTGGGAATATTATTAATTTTTTGTCAAGGATTGTCAATAAATAAAATTTAAATTTATAATGTATTTAAGGGAAACATCAAACTAATATTTGATCTTTATAGACTTTATATTATTCTTCCACATGTGTGGGAATTCTAGAAAAGTTATTTTTAGAAAAAAGCGATAAGATTTATAAAAAGGTACAAATTCATTACTTATCTGGTTGGGGAGAGGTAGAAATTTTAAGTAGGAGAAATATAAAGTGGTATAAGTATTAGTTAAAATATTGTTAAAATCATTTATGTCACCTTTATCTCAAGGGAGTATACATCTTGGTCTTTCTATTCTATATATATTTTACACAAGAATGGATTTTTCTTAAAAATCATTAGGAATGAACCATGTTTCAAAATCTTAGGTATATGATGATATTTTGTAGTTATCTTTTTAGGAAATAAAATATTAGATTCTCTAATAAAACAATGATATTAAGGATTATTATTTGGTCTTATAAAATTATAATAATTGAAAAACCTTGTATTTTTATGCGTTAATGATTTATTTTAATGATTATCATAACAAGGGACTTATTCACAACATGTCATCCACCTTTGGAACCACTAGTTCTATCTTCCAATAACAAAAATGGAAACATGTATTTATATATTAACTTCTAGAGGTTCAATTAAATTAAAATAAATAATAAATTATATTTAAATAGTATTGATTATCAATATTATTTGTTGAAGGGATCTTATTTCATTTTGAAGATCAAATTGAGATTGAAATATCAAGAATTCAGGCTTAAGGTGATGAATATTCCACAGTCATATTTTAGAAGTATATAAAAACATTACTAATTATTTATATTATAATATGGTGTTTTAATGGTTGGATCTCGTGTATTTATTAATGATTCATATCTTTTATAATCACTTTTTATTTTATTTATGGTGTGTATAGGTACTATTTTGGATTACACATTATTCAATGATGATTTCATAAGTAATTTAAGTATTTTTAAGAGATTTTGGGTAACAATATTTTATATATGAATCTATCCAAACATTGGTTCATGATTAAATATGTATAGTTATCAATACATGTTATCTATCTGAATGGAATTGCTTAACCCATAAAAATTTGAAGCAATGATGCCTTCAAATCGACCAAGAATATTTGCATGATCTGGAGTTTCTATGTATTTTTAAGATACTGCCAGCATTTTATTTTTAGACTTCATAAAGTTTCAGTTTCAAAATTATTGAGCATACTTCAAATAATATAAAGATATATTTACAAAAGAAGTGGTATTTATCCTCAATGAATTCGAGAGAAGATTTTATTATTCAAATGTTTTGATCTTACCTAAATATTTTGAGGTGTATTTAGTGCAATTTAAATCATAAAATGTTTGGCTGGTTTATGTGGCTAATAACTGGAAAATTATAATTATGTGTGGACTTGGGAAGTTAAAAATATAATTAAATACCTCTCCAATTCATGATTTAAAAGAATCGTTGGCCATTGATGTGTTTAATTTATGAAAAAATTACCTATTTAGTGTGAGGTTCATAGTGTATTCAGGTTATAAAATAAAGAGTTATATATTCCAGCAATGTGATTTGAACTAGAGGGAATAGTGATGTATTGAATATCATATGATTTTTTTCTTAGGATAAATTATTCCTCCAAGTTGTAAAATATTGTAGTTGATTCCTGAGGTACGAAAATTCAAGAGGTGAAGGAATAGAAGAATAAATGGAAGATGATACTATTGATAGATTATTATATTTTGGATTCTTGTGAGTAAGGAGTATGTATGGTGTTACATCAGATCAATATCACTTCTACTCTTGTGAACTATATAATAGGAAGACAAGAATCTAATTTAAAATGTATAAAAATCATTTAATCCTTAAATTATCGGGAGATAGCTAGATTGTTGTTGATAGTATCAAACTTGATACTATATTTACATTTTATATCATTCATTACCTTATCATGAAATGAATATGTTATGAATATTTTTCATCACTCATGGTGGAATGTTTATATAAGAGAGAAAAATATATATAAGGACATCAAACAATAGTTTTATTGATAAGGAATTAAGAGATATATAATTGATGTGTCCAGATATTTAATCTATCAATAAGTGAATGTATAGAATCAAGGAATTTATATTATTATGAACCCATAACCTTTGATGACATGGAAATATGGTGATATGAAGATCAATTTCTTAATTTATTTAACTTGATCATCTCATAATTACAATATTATATGTGTGACTATGTATTGACTGAAAACGCTTGGTTATATCCTATACATTTTGGATATGTTATCATTAGAATATATGGGGAATCTATACATGAGTTTGGTAGTTTAATTTCATGTGGTATCATTAAATATAATGCCTAATTATGATCCTCAATTTACATTTAGAATTTATAGGGTATTGTAAAAGTAAATTGATATATATTTTAATATGAGTGCATTGTATTATGAAAATATGGAATGATAACTAGAAAAGACAATACATATATTATAGGGCATGCTTCAGCCATATATATAGAATTTTTTAGATATTGGAATGTTCATGTTTGTTGGTGGAGATTTTTTATAGTAATATCTATCAAATATTAATTCAAATGGATCCATTTAATGTGTTGTATGGAACACAATTTTGATCACTATTTTTTAAATTGCAAATGGGTGAGATATCACACATGGGACATAGTTTCATACGATATATGATGAATCATGTTCAACTAATCTAGATGATATTGATGACAACATAGAATTAGAATTTTTTTATATATACCATTAATGACGATTAATGAGTTTTTTGGTTAAGATAGTGTTTATATTTACTTTCATCATAGTTGGGAAATCGATCACTTTGAAAGAAATGGATGTTAGCAAAATGGTATGTGATTCTATTATTTATTTTTTATAATTATTTGGGACAAGAATTACCATTCAAAATATCCACCAATGTATGCTAAAATTCATGACATGTTACATGTTTCTTGGTTAATGAAGTGTGTACAAGATCCATCTCATATTCCTCTCTATCAAGTGGTATATTTGGAACTATAAAAAAAATTATTTAATGTTCAATGAAAAACTAATTATAGTAGGGTGAATATCATGAGAGGATTATGTATTACATTAGTGGGAGTATTATGGAAGTATTGAAATGATAGAAGAGTTAGTAAAGAGAATATCATATATAGTAGAAATGGTCATTGTAAATAATTGATTATAGATCATAGTAACGTATTAACAAAAAAAAAATTGGTGGGGAGGATTGTGAAACCCCTAACAAGTAGGTAATTATTTATTGTGATTTTCTATTATATATATGTAACAATTGTTTTCTAGGAAGTAGTTACAATTGTACTATTAGGGGTACAATTCCCCATACCGTTTTTCCAACCATATAAATAATTTTTTTAACCGTACGAGGTAGGTAGGTTATATAGGGATATGTACATGGGTGAAAAAATACTGTGAGGTATTGTGAATCTCAAGTATGCATTCTAGGTTACCAGGAATTGTTTCCTACATAGTTTATCACATGGTCCAATAGACTATGTGGCACGATAATATACTCAACTATGTAATAATAATTTTTGTCTATAAAAAAATTAGGCCCTCAAAACACTAATTAATACCTTATTATAATCGTTTATAAATATTGATCCCCTTGTGATTTCTTTGGGACTTATCCCCCAAAGTGAAATATAATTCAACCATGTATCAATCAGATTAACAATGTATTGATGGTAAGATATCTATAATCTAAAAAATTATCATATCAACTTCTTTCTCCGTATTCCATTTTATCTATCTCTAGATATATCAATCATGTTGCACTAGATCAAAATTGAAGTAAGTTTAGACATCAAATCATAAAAAGAAGAATCATTATTTCATAGTTTTTTTCTTCTAAATTTTGATAGACCTAATAAATATCATTTACCACAGATATGTTTTATAAAGACCCTTACTTTTCAAACATAGATATTACTTATCAATATATGAATATTCACTTCATTTTACATAAACATGATTGAGGACTGTAAAAGTTTATTGTCTTGAAAAACATTGATTCATAAGAAATGATTTCATAAGGGAACTAAATCACATCCCACTATATTGTTCATAATTATAATCCTACATATACATATCATACATAACACATATCTTCACAACATGGGGAAAGGAGACATAATAATTGGTGAGAAAATATTCTAAGTTATGGTAATAAAGGGAGATATCAATATAAAATGAACATAAGGGTATAAGAATATTAGAATAACATTTCTATTCCATACCCTTTATATCATAGATATTAAACATCAGTCACAGAATAAATATTCGTAATTCATAAGCCATTAATCATAAATTAATAAAAAAAACTTGATTCAATATAGAATAACATTGGCATAAGACAAATATTTGAGGCAAACACATATGTAGAGAAAAAATTACCATAGTAGTCAAAAATAATTTAAAATAATGTTTTAGTGGATTGGTTACGCTCCCTAAACCATCATAATAGATAAGGTTACCTCCCTATACTATCATAGTGTATTGGGTTAGATCCATAAACCAACATTGTAGTCCCAGTTCTCCCCCACATCCATCATATGAGACAAATTCATGTACTAAATTGGGTTCACTCCCCATTCCAGAATAATTTATCTCATGATATATTAGTATTTATCTGATACATTTTAATGAGATATAGCTACCTCTTATAATTTGTTGTGACATACCCTTCATCATTAGTTATAACATAACTACATTCCTTTGTAATAATGTAACCATTGTCCTTGTTTATAATGTAGCAATCATCCTTATTTATAACATGACTAAAAAAATGAAAATAATACATAAGTTTTACTTAAGATCATAATATAAAACTAAAATCAAAACCCACGAAAGTAAATTGGTTTCATAAAAAGTTTACAATTTCATAACCCACTGAAATGAAATAGTTGTCACAAACATTTTATTATTTCATCATATCATAAAACATTAAAAACGATGGGGTTCAAACAAATCTTATCACCATAAGAATAAACCATATATCGAAATAACAATAATTTTATATGATGATAATATCCCCAATAATGATTAATTAACATCAAAGGATGTCATTTTTAAGGAAAATTATTTTGAAAGATCCCTTGGAACATAACTTGAGTAAAATATTTTTTCTACAATGAAATAAGTTATTCATACTGTTAAAATTTCATAAACATTAAAGAAAACATTATATTTGAATATAAATATAGAAAAATAAAATGTTATATTCAAATAATTTATTATTCATGATGGTATAAATAGTCATTCATGTTGTACATGTTAAAACCAAGAGTCCATTTAAATCATTGGTAAAAGGTCAAAAAGTTCGGCATTTAGAAAACAACAATAGTACCCATTTTTAAAAAATTATTAAAATTTTAAACATGCAGAAAAAATTATTTAACAAATCATTCGATTTTGAAAAAAAAAATATATAGTATTTTTTATAATAAGTTGACAAGGAAAAAATATTATTTCAATCAAAGAGAAAAATAATGCCAGTATTTCCTTAAAATAATTATTTTGAAAGGTTTTGTAAATAAAGAGATAAAAGTCTTAAAGGAAAAAATTGTTTCTATGAAAAAAATTATAAAACATTTTATTAGTTTATTGAGAGGTGGATCATAATATCTGATTATTGGAAGCCTAATCATAAACAATACAGTTTACTAATGAGATTGTAAGATAAAACATTTACCACTATGGTGTCTTTAGAATTATAATCCCCGTATTAGAAGAACTATAAATGTAACATTAAATATAATGAGAACTAATAAATTCATGATATTACACAAAAATTGGTTTTATATAATCCTTATAAAATAATATAGGTGAATAATGTAACATATGTCCCAAAGAATATAATTTAAGATGAATTTCCTTACCTACATTCTAAAATAGCTTCATAAAAAATCAGACCTACTTTATAAAAAATATTAATTTATTATAAATATATTTCCAGTAAATAATCATACTTATAATACAATTAATGATATACTTATAAACATTTATTACCCGTTTACTAACAATTCATTGTTAAAATCATGTTTCGGTTAATAACCACATCATTTTTCCTGTTTGGTTTTGGTTTTTCTCTTTTAAATTAATCATGGTTCGATAATATATATATATTATTTTTCATGATATAAATATCATATATATTCATTATATATTTATTTATAGTATTCATTAAAAGTTATTGATTGAAAATAAATTACAGTATTCATGGAGATGGTAGTCCGTACATGCGGATGAAATTAAAGGAAGATAAAAAATATATTACCTTCCTATATTTATTATTATTTAATATATTCTAAATATATTAAGTAAATATATCTTAATTACATTATATTTAAAGCATAAGTGATAGTTGAATCACATTGATTCTCAAGGCAGTAGACTTCCATACACTCAATCGAGGTTATCATATTACCACATAATATAATTTAAGAAGGTATGTGTGATATTATAATTCCCAATGTATAATTATATAATAAATATAATTTATATAATTTATATATCTCATTATATCCTTTATCTTTAGGCAGCTATGGAAAATTAATTACATCGGTTCATGAGGCGGTAGTTCATTGTACACACAATCGATAGATTCATTTACCATTTGATAGAATATGAGATGGATATATGTTAATCCATAAACCTATAAATATAATATCATGTATTATTTATTTTTACTACTATATTAAAATTATTTGGACTTTAATGAACGTTTTATAATAAGAAAAATAATAATCTTAGTGAAGAAAAGTATAATTTCTTTGAAAATCACTTTTGGATCTCTTATTAAGGACCAAATGATTAGGATTATGTGAATAAATGTATCTTTATAATATAGATAAAGATGTTGTGAATAGATTTATTTAGTTTTTTAATCTAAATGGATTAATATGTGGGAATAAGTGATAGGGTGAAGTTCCCTTTTATAATTGAAGGGGGTGGCATTTTTTGTAAATACCCAAAAAAATAAATAATTTGAAGTCAGTTTCACCCCACATGAGTCCAAAATTGAAAAATAATGGATTTTAAAAATTATATGGTAAATAAAAATCTCCAACACATAAAAGAAATGTTTTAAACGTGTTTTCTCAAAAATACTAATTTTACACATTTTTACAATTTTATTTTTCACCAAAAAATCTAGTCACATTTTATTAACCCCATAAATTTACAATACGAACATAAAAAAATGATCATCATTAGATAATTGGGACCCACTTATTTTAAATTTGTTAATAAATATATTAAATAATGTGTATATGTGTTCAAAAAATTTATTTTAACAAATGCATCTGTAACACATGGAGCGTCACTTTACCCCTATCAAAAGTAATTAATTTTTTATTTTTTTACTGTTATTTTTTAATAGAGAATTAATTTTACCTTTCCATATAATATAAATAATTCGAATTCCAAATATTTAATCCATTTTCTAAGATTCAATTCTAATTAGTAGAATAATTTTATTTAATATTTAAAACAGAGATGCAATTAAAAAGTGATTTTCCAAAGAGAAAATTTTCATAACTATAAAATTTTCTAATATAAAATTGATTATAATAACATAAATATGATATAAAATAATATAATAGATATAATTTTACTTGAAAAATATTTATAATTTAATTTTAAATTTTAAATCTTCAAAATAAAAATTAGTTTTCAATAAAAATAATTATTTTTACCATCAATCAAAATTTAAATCATTTTTTTATATGTTTTAAATACCGATTCCAAAAGATAAATTCATTTTATGAAATAAATTATTTAAAATTCAAAAATAGTAATTTTAAAATTAGGGTGAAGAGCACGATGAAATAGTTTTATTGAAAAAAAAATATTTTTCAAATATAATACATTATATGTTCTTATGCCATTCTTAAAAAATATTATATGAATGATAAAACAATTGGTTGAATATATAATATACAAATTTCATTAAACTGAAACCCTAATAGTGACTACTTTAATTTATTTATATAATTATAATCCATTCAGTTAAAAATAGTTTTTTTATAAAAACATTTCATTTACATTGAAATTAATCATAATTTTTATTTCTAATGAATTAAATATAAATGAATTTATTTTAATAATGTGTAATCCATATACCTAAAATGATTATCTTTTTCATATTCTTACCCACCAATATATGGCTAGGTTATAACAATCAATTTTAAAATGTGATACTAACAGTATGTTGTGGTTTTCTAAAACTAAATGTTGTATATAATGAAAACTATCTAAGAAATTAAATATATTTTGAAATGCAGTATTTCATAAAATATAATGGGGTAAATTATACAATCTATAAATAAATTTATTCCTTGTAGTTTTAAACTTTTTTTAGTAATCAAGGGTTTTATATTTAAAAATTACTATTTTTTTCAAACACTAACATAATTAAAGGGTTAGTTAAACATCCACCTAAAAAAGGGAAAGAGAAATACAAAGGTCATCTTGATTAACACATCACTAGGTTTCCAAATAACAAAAAAACATGGTATTTCAAAATATATATATGGAATAGAATAATAATGTTGAATGATTAATAGAGAGTGATAGAGAACATAGTATTGGGAATGTTAACCACCACAAAACCATAAATACATGATGAGTTAAAAGATCATTGATTCATCCGAAATGAAACTAATATGATAAAAAAATTGTATTAAGATCATTTTCCTAAATATTATGTAATATTATCTATTAAGATAGATAACATATGAAAATATTCTTACTTGATTTCATTCTATTCCAAAATCAAAATATAATCCTTTGGTTTTTCTTCAACAAATTTTCACTTTCTCGCTTACTCCAAGAAATGAAAATGAATTTTTCATGATGGAAGAACAAACAGTTCAAAAGAACCATAAATTAATGAAAATGAATTCTTTATATCTAAAGGTTTCATCCAAATAAAAATAGTTAGCATATGTTTCTCAATATGTATGAAACATCATATGATAAATTAATAAATTAATATACAAAAATATATTCAAAGTTCAAATAAAACCATTATACAAATTGATAAACTTTAGACCCTTCCAAAATTAAATTAATTTATAAAAAATGTCACGTAATTTACAAAATCATATTAATATTAATCCCCAAAATTCAATAAACCATCTCTTAATTGTCATTTAAAAAACTACATTGATCATATATTCTCATAAAACAAGGAAATAACCAAAATTACCATAATGTATCAATGAAAATATACATGCTCTCTCATTTCTTAAATAAAAATATGATTTTTAATATATTCCTTAAATCAGAAAATATATAAACTTAATTAATGACAACATAACCATGTTTTTCATCAAATCATAAGTTAGTTTAGTGGTCATCAATACAATCAAATGTACTTTATCTCTATCAATTGTCTCTTTATCCAAGCTAAATACCATTGTCTCAACATCAATAACATATTAAGGGTTATATTTCCCTTAATCAAGTGTTTTTTCATAAAATATCAGATCTCCATTAAATCTCTATTCTAGGATATTAGTACAATTTGATATATTCATTCCAATCCTTCATGTAAAATTTTTATAGAAAAATAATGATATAATTCATTATTCATACTTCAATCATCCAACTTTATTCTTAAATCATTAGTTTCGCTTCATTGTCATATTAATTAATACCTTATTCCTTTCCAAATCCACTTGTAGTCTCTTCATCATCAAATAGAAAAACCAATTATTTTAAAATTTTACAGATCCTCTTTATGAGATTCCCCTAGGACATAGATTGGTATAATTCCCAAATTCATTTCATCAAATCACTAATGTGTGGGTGATGTATTCATTTTATCCCTTACTTAATTCATTTCATTGACTGGATTCTTCATGTTAATTAGATATAATTTTTTTAAATGGAAATGTTTCCAAAAATTGAAACATTTTTATGTTACTTTATGGAATTCACCTGAATTATCCTTCCCATAACTTTATAAAGTAAGATGTTTAATATATTTCATCCCACTTTTTTACTTACTATAGGAGATTCTCTGAAACTCCATATACCATTTATTGTCACCATAAATTTAAACCTTTCTATATTCCATTACCACATTCAATTCACATAAAAGGATTTGTTTTTACCTTAAAAAGTACCTTAATACTTCTTCTTAAAGTCTTGGTTCCATACCACTAATGATTAGGTCAATTTTTATTTCAATGATGATGATTAAAGTAGAATAATACCATAATAGTACTGAAATTTTTTTCTCATGTGTACTAATGGATTCATCATCCTTCCTCTTAATAAAAAGTAATTAATTATTAATTTTTGTATGTATAATACAACCTATGTAATTATTGAAAACTATTCAATTAATATCATCTCATTCAATAATTTCAATTTCGTCATATTGGTTAACATTACTAATAGAATTCCACCATCGATCTATTTTTCCTTCCAAATGATAATCTTCTAGGAAAAACATTTCATTATACTAACACTATAATATGGGCAAAAAAATTTCCCTCACATATATCCATTTCTCAGAAATAATTGGAGCTGAAGTCCCATAAAAGGTGGGTTGGTGTTGTTGCATACATGATTCAATGGAATGTCACTCCTTTTTTAAGTTCATAAGTTCAACATGGTCCATGTTTCAAATAATACCTTAAGATATATAAGTTATAATAGCACAAAATATTTTATCCCAACTCCTAAGACATTTGATTTCTCATGGGGATAGCTATTCTAATGACCATTGCATTAACTGTTCACATGATTCCTTTGGGTTCTAGCCATATACTAAAACCAAAAATAATAGTGTGAGAAATAATAGTCATACTGAGAAATAACATATTCATTAAACCCCATTTAGATGATGTCAAAATTATGAAACCATGTTTTTATTATATGAGACCATAGGCATAACCTAGATCAATCATGGTAATTACTTACATTCTTTAGTGTGGTTTATAAATATTTTGTGAATTTTCAAATCATGTTCCGTGGGACTGTCATACCAGGTGTATAGAAACTCCAATTTTCATGCACCATGTGATTATCAATTCTATCTCAATACACAATTTTTTGGTCTAAAACCACTAGGTATAACTGTTCTATAACCAAGTCCACTTGATGTATCCATATTGGTATTTGACTCCTCGGAAAACACTTTCCCTATCCTTAACCAAAATTTAAAGATATATTCATATACGTAGACTTATCCTTATACTCATCCATATAAATATAATTCAGAAAATTCCATGTAATATAATAAAGTTTTCACATACTAGTTTCCAAAGGATAACTATACCATTCTGTTGAAACCAACTATAGATACCTTGGATTTTCATATAAAAATATTTCATTATAATAGATTAATATTCATTTCATTTTAAATAAACATGCTTGAGGAACATAAAATATTAGTGTCTTTGGTTACATGTATATATAAACAACATGTTCATAAGTGAAATACATCTTCTCCCATTGTGTTATTCAAAACTAAAACCCTTCTAAGATATATCATACATAACACTAGTCTTCACAACCTATGCAAAGGAAAAAAATACGAAATGGTGATATCATATTATCAGTAAGGGTAAATAATATATATATCAAAATAACATGAAAACATTTTTTAACATTAGAATAACATTTGAAAACCATACCATACATATAATAGATTTTAACCATGATTTACGGCATAAAGTTTGGTAGCTCATAAGATATAAATCATAAAGTAATCAATTAACATGATCCATAATAGCATGACATAGGAATAAGACAATGATTTATGGAATATATATGAACATATAAAATTATTTTTTTAATATTCAGGACTCATATACAAGACTATCATAATGGATTTGGATTACTCCCCAAACCATCATAGTAGTCAAGGTTCACCCTCAGAAATATGATATTGGATTGGGTTCACATTCCAAACCATCATAGTAGTAATGGTTCACTCCCATGAATGACATAGTATACAAATTCCCTTAATTAAATTAGTACACTCCCCATTACAGTATTTATAATCTCACAAAATATCAATATGTACCCAATGAATTGGAGGGAGATATAGGTCCCACCCATCCATAGATATAACGTAACTGCCATCCTTGGTTATAACATAACCAATGTCCTTGGTTAAAAAAACTACCTTCTTTGGTTGAAATGGGACTACCACCATATAATAAAACCCATAAAAATATTCAAAAAGATAATAAAACATTCATCACATCAGTTCACATGAAAATAAATGGGCTTCAAAAATATTTTATCATGTCATAACCCATAAAAATTAAATGGGTTTCATAAACATTTCATTATTTCATTATAGCATAACCCAATGAAAAGGAATGAGTTTCACAAACATCCCTTCATCAAAAATCCCATATAGAGAAATAATTAGAATATTATTTGTGGATAATATCCCCATTTAACCTTAACATTAAATTATTTCTTCATTGATGGAAAATGATTTTTAATGATCACTGGGAACATTTCTTTAGGAAAATATCGTTTCCACTAGGACAGAAATTAATTACAAAATCAAAATTCACAAAATTTTAAATAAAAACCTTTATTTGAAAATAAATTTGAAAACATTAAATGTGAGATTTAAATAATTGATTTCTCATAATGGTGAAACATAATTTTCATGTATTATAAGTTAAAACAATTATTTCATTCACATTTCTAATAGAAAGTCAAAAAGTACCTCCTTTAGAAAATGAAAAATTGATTCCTTTAAAACAATTTATTGAATATTCATTAATGGGTGAACTTTTCATTACTAAAAAATTATATTTAAATAAAGAAATTATTTAACAACTTTATAGAAAACATGTACATGGAAGAAAAAGTAATTTTGATTGAAAAAAATAAATAATATCGATTTTCGAAGAAACAATGAGATTGTAACATAAAACATTAACTGCTTTGGTATCTTTTGAATTATAAGACGATTGATAGAATAAATTTAAAAGAAAAATAAAATATCATTATAAAAAATAAATTCCTGATATAAAATTTCAAATTTCATGTATATAAACCTCATAAAATAAGACAGGGGAAAACAAAACATAAGTCTACAAAAAGACAATTTGAGATAAACTTCCCTTACCTAAAATATCATCTTCTTTAAAACATGTTCAAACCTCATGTAGAATAAAATTAAGTTTATTATAAATATATTATATATCCATTAATATATATATATCATACCATACATCATTTAATTATGGTATTTTATTACCCATTTGTTAACAATTTTTTGTTAAAATCATGTTTTGGTTAATAAATTCATTATTTTTCTTATATGTTTTGGTTTGGTATTTTCTGTAATGTTACATTAATAAAAGTTACATAATTTCAATAATTTTTACCATGATATAAATATAATATATGTTAATTATATATATATGTATATTAATCCATTAAAATGGATATAGAAAATGAATTACATAGCTAATGGAGATGGTAGGTCGTACATACCCATGAAAGTTATTTCCATCTTCATAATGAATGAAATATAAGGAAGGTAAATAATATTTCACCATTATATATTCATTATGATTTCATATATATCACATACATTTATTAAACTTATGTTTAAAAGTTTCCATGTAAATCAAAGGTGAAAAATGAATCTCGTTGCTTCTTGAGGTGAATGTATGGCATACACACGTGTGACATATTCATATTCCCATAGAATAGAACTCAATAATTTTAATGATATATTGTAATTATTTAACTATAATTATTTAATTAATATTGTATATATATTTTTAATCTATTTTTTTTCTTGAAAGGGGGGATTTAAAATGAATTACATTAGTTCATAAGGCAGTAGTCCACCATACACACGATAGACGGTTTCATTTCCCATTTGATGAAAGAGGATATGGTTCAAGTTTCTAAAATAAATATTATTAAATCTCATTATATTATACAATCCCTTTTTAAGATATTTTAATTACTATAAAATTAATTAAGGTGGAAGGATAAGTAAAAAAACAAATTAGTGAGGATAATTGCCGTCTCTTTGAAAAACATCATTTAGATATCTTATTAAGAACCATATAATAGGAATTTTTGGAATAAAAGAAGATATAAAAATGGATAATGATTCTACGGTTCTATTTTTTTACTTTTTTGTATTAAATTTCTTAACATATTTTAATCAATGATGGGAAAATTTCCCTTTTATAATTGAGGAGGAGTGAACCTTTTTGTAAATATAAAAAATTATTCAATAATGGGAAGTAACTCTCATCCCATGTTAATTAAAAATTCATAATTAATTCATTTTTGTATTATATGGTATAACAAATCCTCCATCATAAAAATAAGTTTTAAACATGTTTCTCCATATCATCAATAGTTACTCACTTTTATGATTTTATTTTTCACAACAGTTTCTTGTCTCTTTTTATTTACATATGTAATTTGTCAATTAAGATTAAAAATAAAAAGAGCATTATTAGATAATTTTTACTCACTAATTTTAAATAAAAAATCCAATTAATTAAATAATGATACTTTATATGCTAAAATTTAATTTTAACACATTCATATGTAATGCATAAAACCTCGTTTTAACCTTAACCACAATAATTATGTATTTTTATTTTTCCTTTTCATTGTGACCAAATAATTAATTTAAACTTATTATATAATATAATTGCTATTATTAGAAAAATTTAGTCAATTTTTCAAAATTCAGTAAAAATAATTTTCATAATTTAATTTAAAATAAAACTCATAGACATCATGATAAAGTGGTTATCAAAATAGAAAATTTCATAATTATACAAAGTTATAATATCAACCTTCAATAGTGATTTGATTATTATAAACTAAATTAGATTAATAATAATATAATTTAACTAATTTAACTATTAAAACATTTTAAAATGTAATTTTAAATTTTCATTACATTAAATGAAAGGAAGTTTTCAATGAAAAGCAGTATATTCACTATTCGTCCAAAATTTAATCTTTTTAGAAAATTATAAAGATTTAATTACAAGATAATATTAAAATTTTATTATGAAATCAATGGATTTTATTATATAAATCTTATAAAATTTAAAAAAAAATATTTTTTGATAAGTGAACAGAAGGCGATGACACAACTTTTAATAAAAATTTATTCATTTCTTAAACATAAATATAGATATATTCAAATCTAATGCATAGAAACATATTATATTAATGATCATACATATTTTTTCAATTTGTAATATATATATTTAATTAAAATAAATCACCTGTATTTAATAATTTTATTTATTTAAATAAAAACAATTCAGGTCCCTAAAAATAGTTTTTCAGAAAAATGATTCTTTTACGTAGAAAATATTTTTTTATTTTCATTTATAATAAATTGATAATAAATGAATTTATTTTATTAATGTTTAAAAAATAAAAATTCCCAAAAATTATTATTCATATTGATACCCACTAATTTTATGTTTATGTTATAATGGTGATGATTAAATAATATTATTAATAGAATATTAAGGTTCTATAAAACTCAATGTTTCATGTAAAATAAGATATCGAATAAATTAAAAATCCTTCAAAAAAATATTTCCTAAAATATTGGCACGTTAAATTGGGTTTCATTTATCATCAAATATTCATCCTTTAATTTGTATGGATCTTCTCTATTCCATAGTTGCATGTGATTTTTTTTATATTGTAGATGTCATTTTCATCTTTTTCTGGTGGCAGATATATTACAAATAATTTTCTAAAATTAATTTAATAATAATTCGGGTATTAAATATGAAAAATTATTATATTTAATGACTTTATAAAAAATCATGGGATTTGATATAAACAATATATCATTTTAAAGAAATTCTTTTTTATTAATTTTCTATGATTTTGATATAATAGTTTTGATGTAATTATTTGGGAAATGTATTTTTTTAAAGAAAATCATTTTTTGGAAATTGAACGATTTAGGGAATGGTAAATAATTAATAACAGTAAAAGATATATGGAAGGTATGGTTATGTAATTGGTAATAAATATATTTTTATATATTTTAGATGGAAAAGGATATAAATTTAAGAATCAATTAGCTATGTGATAATCAATAGTTACTTAATTGTATTATCTTGCGAACATATTCATAGATATATAATGTTTCATAGTACACATATCTCATTGAATTTTTTTACATGAAAATGGATCCAAATTTTATGTTAACTAGTATGGGTTACTCAAATGCGAACTTAGACTTATCGATAATTTCATGATAAACTATTTTGATTTGAAATATGATGAAATAATTTAATGCCTTTGATTAAATGACATGGAATAGATCATAATGCCAGAATTGTTTCCTTATAACTAATTAAATTTTATCTTTTAATTACTATAATTAGAGTAAATATATTATCACACATGGGTTTTTCTACAGAAATTAGTAATGTGATATTTTACATAGTGTATTTGTTTTGTAGAAATGTGATAGTAGTTCCTTGGAATAATTAAAACTAATAAGTGTTGTAAAAATATTATTTAACATTTATATTATGATCTATAAAACATATTACTTCTAGTATATAGATAATGTTTTAGTTTTCGTAATTTGAGTCCCATAAGACATTTATAATTCTTTTGTAGCATCCATTGTTTTATGAAATAAAAACTATGTTTGATAGCTTACATTATACGTAGCATAAAGCTTAAACAAATATCTAAATATTAAAATTGTAATATTTCTATTATAACCTAGACATTAGAATATAGGGGCTTGGAATTATAAAATAAAATATTAAAATAGTCTGTACACATGTATATGTAACTTTTCATTGGTTGCCAAATTAATTAGAAATGGAAATAAAAACCAATTGGATAAAATTGATGAGTTTTTATAAAAAAACTATTTCAATACGAATAATTGTGTTTATAAAAAAAATAACTATTTTTGGATCATATTAATGAAAAATAAATTTTATATAATATTTAGAATTCATCTTATATGTTTTTAAACATGATATAAAAACAAATTCAATTTTACTAATAAAAGGAGTATTTTTTCAAAAAAGGATGTTTTGTTAGCTTTTGATGGAGCAGTTATTTTGAATCTGAATTTTGATACTTTTATAAATATTGATTTAAAAAATGAACTTATTCTTTTGAAAAGAGATATGAAAATTTAATTTAGATAAATATTTGTTATTTTTTAGATAAAATTCATTTTTTTATGAATACAGAAAAAATAATGCATTTAAAATGAAAAATACTTGTTCATAATATTTATTTATAGAGTAAAATAATATTTTGGAATTGTTTTAAAGTATAATTAGATCATTTTTTCATCATTTAATATATTTTAGGTCATTTTAGTAATATTAACATTAAAATTGAACAAAAATACTTGGTGAACATTTAAACATTTTTAATTTAAAAAGAGTTTTTCTATTCCTTCAATGGGATTAATATTTAATTAATTTATTTAATTTTTTGAATTTGGAATAATGTATTCCATATATGGAATAATTAGGTCTAAATTTAGTAAATAGGTCCCTTTTTGTATATTTCAATATTAATTGTAACTTTAGTAAATTCATTATAACCATTGTTTAAGTTAAATCAGGTAATTAAAGTTAACAATAATATTATAAATAATATAAAATTACCCTAAAAAATTTTTAATTTACTTTTATGGGTTTTATCTGATCGATATCAAACCTGTTTTGATTTTTTAACCACATGGAGCAACTTTTATGTCCTTAATGCATTTATAATATTATATTCAATGAGAAGACACATTTTGTCTCACCCTTTTTTCTATCAAGTAATGTATTTTCAATATGGGTTTATATAGGTTATATTTTCAACTACATATAGTAATTTGAATGAAAAAAAACCACTCTACATAATGGTAATTTATTTAAAAGAATATGAATAGAATAATTAAATTAAATGGTGACACAATGATGATGTAGAAATTGATTCATTACTGACAGAATCAAATAAATGATATTAAAAATATTAAAATAAAGAAAATTTGATATAAATTATTTTATAAATTAATTACCTAAATGAATTTTCCATCTCAGCAATGTATTAAAGTGATTTTTTATAATTTATCTTGTTGTTATGATAATTTTAAAAAGTCAAGTAATGAATATTGTCCAAATTGACATTGTTGATATTTAAAAATAAAAAATATTTTATTAAATGATATAAAATTCAAAAAAAATTATAAAAAAAATTATTTTTAAAGGTTTTATAATTTCACTCATTACATGTTAATTTTTTTCTTTTTAATTGTAATAATAATAACCTGAAAATAGTATATTATATGATATCATGTTAATAATTAAAAGGGTTAAATATGTGTAAATACAAAACGATAAGGATTAAAAAATAATCAAAACATGTCTAATTTTTATAGGATAAATTTATTTATAAAAAACCACATCCTATATTATAAATAAATAAGTTTGGTTCCATTTTTATTAGAAAATTTATCTATATGAATTTAATAATATATAGATTTAAGTGAGTGTCCCACCCCTCTTATATAAACAATACACCCATTATTCTCATTTTATTACACATAAAAAAATTATTTGAGAAAAAATATACACAAATCCCTTCCTATATTCCATACCCACATTTGGGGGGAATTATTTTGGGCATAAACCTCAAATTAGTGGGGTTATGGTGTTAATCGAAGGAGGTAATCTAAATGAGAGGTATAATTTTTAATTAGGTGTTTATATTTTATGTCTTTGCCCACTTCCTTAAAATCGTATTCATACAAGATGAAAAAATTATTATAGTATCCTGTATATAATTATATGTTATTATGTTTATACGATCACCTAAATTCATATCCAATTTCATCAAATGGGAAATTAATAATTCCTTCATGTGTACGGTGGACTACCAGCTCGCAAACCAAAATAAATCATTTTCCATCACCATCGCTCAAGGAAGGATATAATGATAAAATTAAGGTTTATATAAGATATAAGTTAAATATATATCATTACGAAATAATAATATATCAACTATGTTATTTCCTTTCCATCCACATAGAAATTATAACAACGTCTGTGTGTATGTGTGAACTATCACCTCTACGAAGTGATGTGATTCATTTTTATTCAACACATCACATTTATAATATATATATATAAGTATATTTAAATTATTAATATGATAATAGTGATATTATACAAATTATTTAAAGATAAAATAATAATTACCTTCTTTCCATAAATGATCAATAAAAAATGGAAACACAACTCATGCGTATGTACAAGCTACCCTCTCCAATATTATAACACTGTTCATATTTCATAACCTGAAATAAATGGTTTTATTAAATAGTTTAATTGATTTATAAAACATATTATTATTCCCTAAATATTAATCTAGATATGATTTATTTACATCCACTTTAACTATTTATATCATACCATGTTCATTTTTGACCCAGGTATCGAATATCGAGAAATCATATAACTTTGACTTAAATAATTCAGTTATTGTAATAATAAGGAAATAAGTTACATAAAAAAAGGAATAGTAAACATGAAGATGTTTATAAATTATTTAAATAATTAACCTATGTTTATAATGTATGAATACAAATATTGAACATGATGACTCGAACTCAAGGTAAAGGACTTTCATTTAAAAACCTCTTTTAAAGTTTATTTTTTATCTCTTTTTAAAAAAGAAAAATGGAATAATAATTTTAACTTACATATCATGTGTGATTTATCTCTATTTAATGATTATTCATTACATTTTTTTTATATATAATTTTTATTTTTGAATAATATGGTTTCATTATTATCTCAGAGTTTATATATTTTAAGAGTAATTTTTTAAAGAAAATGGTATGTTGAAATATAAAAGTGTTTTGTTTGTGGGTTTAAATTCATTTTCTAGGGGTTCATTCATGAAATTATCCTTGGATGATTTTTATTATTGTTTAGTCCACTTATATCTAATTATATGATTGTTTAATCCCCATTATATCCCAAGATATGTTTGGTTGAGCCCATTGTAACCCAAGATTTGATAGGTGAGCCCCATTATAACTCTTAATTTCATTGTCTATTATAGAGATGGCATTTGACCATAGGGTTACTCCATTAGTAATGGTGAATATAAGTGTGACATATTAATGATTTATTAAGTAACCATCATGGTTTTTTATACATGAAAATTAATTTTTAAGTAAAGGGTTTTTAACGGTTTACATGTTTTCACTAGACAAATGAATTATTTATTTGTTCCCTTACTGAGAATTTTTTCTCACTCCATGTTTTGAACTATTTTTCACTAGGTATAAGGATGGATTATATAAATTAGGATTTGAAAATTAATTTTTTGTATATTTTCATTAATTATATATAATTTCTTCTTTTAAAAGATTTATATTCTCCAAAATATGTGTTTGTAAGTTCCAACTTTATATTTTATGTTTTTTATATATAAGTTATAGAACAATTCCTTACAACCCTAAACTTGAAAAGATCATAAATGTGAAATAAAAAAAAATATTTACATTACTCAATATTTTTTATTGTTTATGTTCAAGGACTTATAGTTGGTATCAAAGGTCAGTTTAGGTAACCTTACAGTTTAGGTTATTATTTTATCATAAGTTACATGTTTTATATAACCATAATAGTTATCATGGTAGGTAGAGTAACATTTATTTTAGATAAATTGAATGAGTTCGAGATTTTATTAATAAGGATATCCTAGTGTTCATCTTCATTATAAGAAGGTATATGATGGTTTTATTCATATACTCAACCATTAAGGTTTTAGTAAATAGTGGGATCCAACGTGCACCAAAGTAACAACAGATGTGAAGGAAAATGTAGTGGTCATATGAATAATAAACTGATTGAAATTAAAGACGGAATGAGAACTTTATGGTTATTCTAGACTGAAAATAAGGAGTAATTATTAACCAATTATACCTTAGTTAGTTTTATAAAACATCATACTTGATAGGAATGAATCCTTATAGATGTTTAATTGACAATTATCATAAATGTGAGTAGATTCAATGAAATGTGTGTCTACAAAGTAGAAAGAAACACCAAGTAAAATCTATTAAAGTGATGGGAATATGTCTTAGATGTGGTAATGCGGGTCATTAATAAATAATCTACACCATAAAAAGTAAGTTTTCGCTTGACTCTATGAAAGGTAATGATTTTCGTCCCAAGTTATCGACTGAATGTTTTAAAAGCGGGAACTATGGTCATTATGTCACTTTATAACCTAATATTAACATTCATGAATAGGATAAGCAATAACATACTAAAATGTTTTTATAAATACATAATTCCAATATAATTGAATATGAGGGAACTAAAAATGGAATATGAATGGTATGGATCATTTTTTGACACATATTAAGAAATTATTTAATCATTAGATATGATTCTTGTTTTTTGTAGGAAATAAGTATTATGGAATAAGATGGAAAAGAATGGTTGATGGATCATAAATAACACTGAATGACTATGAATTATATATATTTTTTATTAAATAGTTATGTTATATTTAAAGATAATGAAATGTTTAAACATATTAATAATATTTTGATGATGTGAGTAATTTGAATATTTTTTTAATTTGTGTTATATGTAACCCTTATGTTTATTATATGTAAATTTTATTTTATGAAGAATTTCATTTTCTTTTATGTAAATAATCAAAAAGATAAGGATAAACTTTAGGTTTTATATAATATTTATTTTTCATATAATTGTGGGATACTTCATTTTGGATGAAAAATGAAAGGTATAAGAATACCATTGAGGGTAAAACATGGTGTGGTTATTTTCTAGGAATAAAGGTTGTATTATAATTTTGAAGAATGTATGATTCTATTGTAAACTTATTCGGATTTATTTTATTTATGGAAATGGTTAACATATTTTGAAGATTTCTGGAGAAATTACCTTATAGTATAAGACATCAAGAGTAATTGATGTTATTCAAAGATAATTATTAAATTTTATCTAGAAAAATTTTGTGATCAAAACATCTTGGGTTTTTAATATTATTTTTTATTATATTTTGGAATTTAAGGATAGGTATTTTTCAAATGTTCTATGTAGAACTTCTAGTATCACTATTGAATTTTGGAGATTAAAGTATTTCTTTTGTATATAAAGGTTTATTAATTTTGGATAATTCACTTATCTTATCCTGACCATTTTCGTTTTGGTTGATGTTTCATGATAGAAGAAATAGAGTATTAATATTTTTGGGATTATTTATTATTTATAAGTTGATTTAGGTGTGAAACATTCAACTTAAATACTCATCATTTTGTGAAAAAGATGTGTTTATAGTGGAATTTTATTAATGGATGAAACTATAAAGGTTAAGTAAGTATATTTCTTTATTTTATTAGTCTAAGTATTAAACTAATTCCTCAACTCTATGAAAATGATCTTAAAACAAAAAAAATTATTTATTTTAAATTTCTTGATAATAATTGAATGACCTTTTAAACCATCATAGAGTTTTGGTCTTGTGATTGTTAACTTTCTCATGACCATGTTTTCTATAACTCTCTATCAGAACATGATGGTCAATTTTCTCTTCTAAATCCATGTTTTCCTATAATGAAGCCTAGTACGTTTTGTCTTAGTTAAACTTCATACTTCCTTTTCTTTATTTTAATGTGGAGTTTCATTTATCAATATTCAATGTGGGATTTCGATAAATGTATTTTGAAAAGTAAAAACATGTTTTCAATCCCAAGTTCAAATTATGAGGATATAATTTATTAAATTGTGGGATAATATAACATCCCATATTTTAAGAAATAAACACTATGTTTGGTAGCATAAATGATACGCTACATCAAGCTAAAAAGAAAAACTAAATATTATTCCTAAAATGATACCTTTTATATCCTAGATTCTATAATGAGAGAATGAATTCTGTTATCTAAATTATGAAAATAGGGTTTACAAGTGTTTATATAATGATTCATTGGTTACAAAATTAATTTTAAGTGGAAATAAAAATCTAATTGAATATAAAGGATATGTTTTTATGAAAAACAATTTAAATATGAATAATTATGATTATAAAATAATAAAATAACTCTTTTTAATTATATTAATGTAATATAAAGTTTATATAAAGTTTAAAATTAATCTTATATGTTTTCTAGAAATTTTATAATAAAAAATTAAAATTTTACTAATAAAATGAGTTTTTATCTAAAAAGGATGTTTTATATCCATTTGATGGTGCAATATTTTTAAATATAAATTTCTAAACCTTTAGAAATTATATTTAACAAAATAAAATTATTTTTTTGACTCAATAAAAAAAATTACTTTGAATAATTGTTTTTATTTATCTAATAAAAGTAATTGTTTGATGAATTGCGAAACATATAATGTATTTTGATTGAAAAAAAATTCATCAAATTTATTTATAGTGTAAAATAATGTTTTGGAATTTTTTAAAAGGAAAATTATATCATTTTTTGATCAGTTAATTCAATTTTGGACATTGTAATAATTTTCACATTGAAATTGGATATAAAAACATGAAGAACTCTTGAACATTTTTCCTTTAAAAGCATTTTTTTCTCCTTTCACCTATAGGATTTATTTTCAATTTTTTTTAATTTTTTGTTCTATATTTGGATGAATGGATTCAATATTTTTAATCAGGAGTTCCATATATAGTAAATATGTCCCTTTAATTTTTTATACATTATGAAAAGTAACTTTAGTAAAATTCTTATTACAATAGTTAAGGGTAAATCAAATAATTAATGTTAAAAGTAATATTATAAATAATATAAAATTACCCTAAAAGTTGTCCTAATTTACTTTTTTGACATTTTTGACAATCATAATCATTTGGTAGATTTTAGTACCACATAGAGCTCATTTTAAGAGCTTAATATATTTATAATATTATCCTCAAATAGAAGACAAATTTTGTCTCACCCATTTTTTCATCTAAATTATTTTTAATATGGGGATTCATAGGTTATATTTTCAACTATAAATTTTAATTATAAAGATTTATAAATTATATATATCACAATAATTAATTTAAAACTTTTTGGATAAAATAATTAAATTAAATTGTGACATAATGACGATGCAGTAGTTGTGTCATTAAAGGAAGAATCAAATATATGATATTAGAAATATTAAAATAAATATAATTTTATATAATTAATGTCAGACATAAATTTTATGGATTATTTTTAAATGTTAAAGATTACATAACATTGTGTTTTTAAATTTAGATTGATGTTATGATAGTTTAAAAAAGTTATGTCATTAATAGTGATAAAATTGGCATTATTGATATTTAAAACAAATAATATTTTATTAAATGACATATAATCCATAAAATATAAAATTCAACTAAATGATTGGAATAATTCTAAAATGTAATTATTTACACATTAATTGATCCTAGGAAATTTTATTATAATTTTATTATCCTTAATTGAGTAAATTAAATAAAATCACTATAAGAATTAAAAGGATATAATAGGGGTTAAAATAATAAGATATGTATTAAAAATAATAAAAACTAGTATAATTAATATTTTATGAAATTATTTATATATATGATCATCCTATATTATCAATTAATTAATTTTAGACTATTTTTAATCAAAAAATTAATTTATATTAATTTAATACATTCAATATTTCAAAGAGTTCACATCCCCTCTCCTATTAAAAGGCACACATTCTTCTTATTTCAAAACATTCAAAAATATTTTTTTTCATAAACTATATTCCTAAATACTTTCTTATATTTCATCCCCACATTTTATAGTACTTATTATATGTTTAACACTCTCCTAAGTGGTGTTAAGGTTCTAATCAATGGAGGTCATATGAGGAAAGGTAATATTTTTAATTATGTGTTTCCATATTATTTCTTCATCCAAATCATTCAAATATTCTACATCCATGATAAAATAATAAATCCAGTATAATAGATATACTTATGTATCAATATGTTTATATCAACACAAAAATTCATATCCAATTTCATCAAATGGGAAATGAATTATTCCTTCATGTGTAAGGTGGACTACCACCTCCCGACCAATAGTAATTCATTTTTCATCACTGTATCTCAATACTGATTATAATGAGGAAATTAATATTTATATATGATACTAATGAAATTTTTATCATTATAAAAAAAATAACAATTTTGTACTTACCTTTATATTCACATAAATATGATAACATTGTTCGTGTGTATGTGTTAATTACAACCTCTATGAGGTGATGTGATTATTTTTTATTCGCCACAACAAAACTGATGATATAAATAAGTATGTTTAAATTATTAATATTATAATAATGATATTATGATCATTATAGAAATATAAAATAATAATTACCTTCTTTCTATAAATTATCAGTGAAAAATGAAAATGTTACTCATGTGTACAAACGAACTATAGTCTCTCTGATTATAACTTTGTTAATTTTTTATACGCATAAATAAACAGTTTTATTTAAATGTATAATTTATAAATAAAAGTTATTATTATGTCATGAACATTATTATAAATATGAATTAATTATGAACACTTTAACTATTTACATCATACCAAGTTAATTTTTGACTCATATACCAAATATCGACAAAACCTCTCACGTGAACTCAAATTATTAAGTAATTATCATAATATGGAAATAAGTTATTTAAAAACATAACAATAAACTAGAAAAGGATATAATAAAAATAAATAATTGACCTAATTTTATTATTCAGGAATAAAAATATTATACGTGAAAAGTCGGATTCAGTATAAGAGACACATATTTAAACCCCTCTTCTAAACTTCATTTTCTATCTCTTTTTATTAAAGAAAAAAAGAGTATTTTTTCAACTAATAATACTTGGGAATTTTATCTCTGATTCATGATTATTTATCAATTTAATGGCTTATTTATAATTTTATATTTTTATTTTTGAAAAAATTGGTTTAATTATTTTCTATGTGGTTTATATATTTTAAAAGTGGATGTTTTACATGAAAAGGGTATGTTGATATCTGAAAGGGTTTTACATATGGATTTAAATGTGTTTTAAAGGATTTTATTCATGAAATATTCATTTAAAATTTTCTATTACTCTTTTAAACCATTATATATCAAGATATACATGTTAACACCCATTATAGAAAATGATATGTTGGGTTGAGGGCCTTATAGATCAAGATATGACTAGAGAGCCCCATTATTACTCTCAAATGCATTGGATACTCCAGAGATGGAATTTGACCATAGGGTTATTCCATTTATAAGGGTGAATTTATGTGTGATATGGAAATTATGTACCAGGTCACCTTCATGATTTTTTTATGCATGAAAATGAGTTTTTATGAAAATGGGTTTTAAGAGTTTACAAGTTTTCCCTAGACTAACGAATTATTTCCATTGTCTGTTAAATAGATTTTGGTGAACATCTAATGTTTCAAATTGTTTCTTATTGGGTATAAGTATGGTTAATAGAAATTAGGATGTCAAAATGTATGTCGTGACGATTTTCATGAATTATATATCACGTTTTGTTTTAAAAAAATTATATTTTGAAATCAATGGAGACAATTTAGAAGTTTCCAATTTGTATTTTATGGGTTTTTTTGTAAGATTTAGGGCATAATTATTCAAAAATATAAACAAGAAAATATAATCAATGTAAAATAATGTTAAATTATTAATAAAACTCAAAATATTTTAATGTTTAAAGTTATGGCCTAATATATTATTTTAGAATTTGATCTTAGTGGCCACCGAGAAGTAAGGAGTTGAGGATATAACTACCAATAATAATTCCATAATATTTATATGTTATCAGATATTTTTTATCAAAAATGGGTTTATTCTTCCTTATAATTTAGATTATTACTAATTTTTATCATGAATTTCATACTTTAATATATGTATGAATACAGGGATAATAGATTCTCTTATTGAATTATCATAACTGATGTGCATCATAAGGGATATTGCCTTAGTCGAAAACATAAAAAAAATGTTTTCCTTTTTTGAGTTAATGGAAGATGATATATTAGGCCATTTGATTTAAATGGAACTATATAATTAAATCAATGACCATGGTATGTCATTAATGAGTTCTTTTATAAATATAAAGAAAGATAAATCAACAGAGAGGGTGATGACACAAGTATGCACCCTTTTTATGTGATATAAATAGACAAATTGACTATAATGAATTGTATAATTCATAGCATGGTTAGTGTTTTTCACAATTAATTTCATTTTTTATGTGTTCCTTGATATGTTTTTATACATTGTTATTAGACTATAGTTATGTTCACATAATTCTCATGAGAGAGAGGCCTAGAGGGTCACAAACTAAGTGAATCCTTAATATCATAAAATTATACTTAATTTAATATTAATAGTAATGATTATACTTAAAATATGGAATAATTAATATTTACATAATGTTGATCATGTAAATTCAATCATAATATTCTCTAGTTTAATATATTTTAGTTAAACTTTATCTCCTATTTATTATTCACAAGGTAATAAATTAATAGTTATTTATTCACAAATTTAGAGAATAAATTTATATAAATATTCATTTAGTCATGTTAATATTAAAATAAATATTTATTCATGATTTTATTGAATATAATATTTATTTATTTGTTAAATAAATAATATTTATTTAAATAAATATCTTCTCTATGAGGGTTTTATAAATTCCACATTAGGATTCATGGGTTGAGTTAATCACCCAATGGAAAAAATATATTTTATTATTATCATGTAAATAAATATTTATTTATTTATTTAAGAAATAAAATTTAAAATAATCTCATGTCATCGATATAATAATAAAATATTATTATTTTTCTTGAGGTATAACATATAATACATATTTTTATAAGAGCCTATGTGAAATTATATTTTTCTAAACATGATCATATAACGAAAAATATATCACATTTATGGTTCTGTAAACTTAGCATGAAAAAAAATTAATCTGTCTATAATTATTTCAATCCTATAGAAAATAATCCTTCTAGCCTCCCACAGAATAACATAGAGAGAAAAACATAAACTTATTATAGTAAGTAGAGAACAATGTGAAGTACTCAGACCGACTAATCTTACACTGAAATATTCAATACCATCATTCAAAGATTCATGGAGCATTTGGGGATACAAATTTAAGAGTCCTCATTTGGGTTATTCATAGAAACGATAATTGTAATAGTGTGGTAATGGAATTTTATCAAATAAATTCATGGTGTGATCTAGTTCTAATAATAAATTAATTATAAAAATCAATGTGAAAGATCCACTCTAAGAGATTCGTGGATTTTATTCATCATGTTATTTTGATATTATTCATTAAAACAGATGAAAATTATAAATTTTGAACCCTCCTAATGTTTCTATTATTTTTTGTAATCTTTAATTGGTATCAAGTGGTTAAATTTTAATTTATACTTTTAAAAAAATTGATCAATTTCATGCATTATTTCCAAAATTTTCCATCTTAGTAATTTTTTATTCTTCCATGTTTTCTAACTGCATGACATAGATACAAGACATGTAATGGTAAATTACTCTTTAATTACATATGGTCAGCTCACACAAGGAGTAATCCAGGTAAATATTATATCATCATGTAACTCTTTATACATCATAATTGCACATTATGTATTTCCAACTAAATAATCATGTTGTTAAAATGGATTACATAGCATACATCAAGTGTACATGTTGTGTATCCTCGTATGGCTTTTACAACACAAAAATTATTGAAGTCATATCACAAATATTTGGTACCATTTCACATCATATATTAACAGATAATAGAGCTTTTAAAAATGACACATCTACAAGGTCTGTGGTTTTCTCGTATACACCATGTTACCTCTTCCACCCTCCAAAATTTATATTCCATGGTTTTAGGTATATCATGTGGTTCAACACTAGGATTAATTAAAATCAAGACATTTGTAAATAATATAAATATTATTGTACACACCATATATAATGAGCTCCCCTCGCCATAAACACGCCAAGTGAATTTTGATATAATGCTTTTGGTTGTATGATTACAATTAAATTCCATGTAAAATATTCCACAATATGATGGGTGATGGTTATCATAGACACCGAGTACTTTACACTCATTCCTAGAAGTAGGTGTATTATGTCATATCATGTCTCTATATCTACTGTATAGATTACATTATTTGACCAACTAAAATATAAATTTTTTGTATCACAACATGATATAGGGATTACCGATGTCTGTACAAATTATAGAACAAGGACTATACACACCTTGTGTCATAAGATATTTCGGATGTTAGTAGACATTTTGTAAGTATTAACCTCAAGAAATATAATTTTAATCAGATATAAAAGATACACACTGTGTTTCCTCCAAAATACACAATGTGAACATAAAATATTTTCAAAATAATAATTATAAATTATTTATATTTATAAATTCTTGGATTCATGTATATAAATAACTGTTACAGTTGGAAATTAAGGTAACTAAATAATTATTTAATGATTTTATTAATTTATTCATTCAAGAAAATTTTCCTAATTATAATTGAAAAAATTATCAATATTGAAAGAATTTGTCATGACATATTATGATAAATAATAATATTGGTAAACAATGTGTTTTTTAGATTTATTTATTTATTTTAATTTTTATTTTATTTTTATTATTATAATTTATTTTTAAATTAAATATGATGATAAATTAATAATTTATCTATCCTTTATTATGTATGTGGGAACATGTTCATGGATTACTTTATGTAAACCTAAACCGTTTTTCCCTCATTTTCATTTTAGTTATCATTTTTAAAGGATTGAACACCTAAAAAGTGAGGTGGTTTAAGAACCTAGACAAGATGAGTCTAACCATGGGTGTTACATAGGACAATAGTAAAATTCTAAAACATGATACAAGCATATTATTATAAATTATTTCCCACAGGTTCAATGGTTGGTTTATAGCTCGATAAACCAACTATTTTGTAAAAATTCTTGATCAAATTATTTATTGACATTATTTTATCATGTCATGGTAAATTATTTAGTTTTGGGATACATGGTCACTTTATAAAATTAAAATTGATTACATAATATGAATTAATTAAAAAGAATTATTAGATAAAATAAAATGACATCATTTTTCATAAATTATTTTATCATACATGGTTAATTAATTAGTTAATATCCATCTGAAATCAAAAGTAATGTGAATAATAAAATAAAAATTTTCATTAATCAATTAAGAACTATCCCTAAATTGAAATATTAATTAAAAAAACATCTTCTATAACATGACATAGACTATGACCATAGTTAAAAGTATTGATGTGGACCCCATCATGAATCTTTAATTATCAAGTATTTCTTATGAAATTCATGGGTTCACTTAGCAATGTTAACATCAAGATTCATTTCCCTCTCAATACATGGTATAACTTAGAGGTAAGAGTTGAGGATATAATCAGTTTATGATTTTTTTTGATTGTAAAGTATACTAAATATATCAAGGAATTTTTTTAATGTGTTAAGAACATAAACCTAAATAACTAGCTTTTGAATAATTTTATACAGACTAGTTTTGGGTTATTTGAAAAAGAATATTGATATATTCCATTAGAATATCTAATTTATTGGATATTCTTAAATAAAAGTTAAGGGAAATTAATATTTGAAAAATAGTGGGAGACAAATTAATTAATTAATTATATATGTAATAATCAGTATTAAAGATAAATTAATAATAATATGGTTTTATTTTTAAAATGGAAAATTTAACTCTAGATACACTATGATCAGTATTAGAAAAAGAAAATTTCCTCACTATCACAAACATTCAATGAACGTATAGGGACTTACGTACTGTACTACAATAAAAAAATATGTTATAAGTGTTGTAATTCAATATATTTCATCATCCACCAAAGGAATAAAGTCTGGGTGAAAAATATACCTATAGAAGGCACATAGATCATGCACCAAATGGTTTTTGTGTCATGTTATGAGCTACGTCTGGAGGGATGATGATTCAACACTAGGACATGGATTCATACAAAAGGATGGCTTGTCTAAAATATCATAAAGGAGAGAAAGAGATTCAAAATATAAAATATCTATTTATTGCACTATATATATAATAGATTATGGATACCTTGACACTAATCAACTACAAATGTTATTTATATACACAAATCAGCTAGAGAAATTGGCCTTCTATGAGAATAAGTTATCCATTATCTCTTATTATCATCTTTTCCACATAGATTATGCATCATTATTAAAAACTATAAAATTAATATTATGGATAGTC
This sequence comes from Viscum album, assembly GCA_963277665.1. Classification (NCBI taxonomy): domain Eukaryota; kingdom Viridiplantae; phylum Streptophyta; class Magnoliopsida; order Santalales; family Viscaceae; genus Viscum; species Viscum album. The sequence continues at coordinate 1,222,822,397 of OY728139.1, read as the reverse complement.
TACTTAAAATTATTTTTATTATGGATTTATAAGTTGATAAATATTACTTGGAACATGGTTCATCAACCCTTGGAGAACCATGTAAGGGGAAAGGTTAAAAAATATATAACATGTTCAATGTCAATGGTGTCTTTAGATATTTCGTAAAAAATAATATTATTGTGATGGATAGTAATGGATAAGAGGTTATATTATTTCAATGTTTAAATATAAATCATTGGAAGAGTAATTGAAATGAAAGGAAGAGTAATAAATAATAACCATATACATTAGGTGTATTCATCATTACATGTAAAATTTATAATTATATTATTTTGTAATAAATACTACATGGGATTCACATATTTATAAAAAAATATAGGAATTAATGAAGGTAAAATATATTACACGAAGTAAGGTTAATATTGAAGTTTTTCATGGGACATGATTTATACATCAGTGAATGAAGATCAAAACATAAATATTTATAATTATATTAATTTTTTTAATACTATTTTTTTCATTGAGTTTTTCTAAATTATTTATCTTAAAATCTATTATTATAACCAATGAGACATTATTTCATGTCATAATTTAATTTTTTTTATAATGTAACATGTATAAGTTATTTTATTATAATACAAGAACTACATATGTTAAATACTAAATATTAATATTGAATATAAAACATAAGACTCAAATAATACCCAGTTATGGAATGATGATTCATTTTTAACTAAATCTAAAAGTATATTTCAAGGATATACTGAAAAGGGTATCTATTCAAAGAATATAATACTCTTAGGAGTTTTTAAATATATACTTATAATGTTTTATGATGAAAACACTTTATAAATAAATGATCTAATTTCCAAAAAAACTTTTAAAATAATTTTATCAATATTAGAGTTAACTATTCTAAAGTGATGTGAATAATATTCTTAGTAAATGATAAAGAGTATCATTGTCTAGGTGAGATGAAATTTTTTTGAAATAAGAATTAATAAGTCATTTAAAATGTAGATTGCATTTATATATAAACTCACATAACCTTATATATGTAATTTTCTAGATTATAGAAAAAGGAGGATGTATAATGTGTATTATAACAATTTAATTATTTTATTAATAATTTCTAAGAATATATTAAAAATAGGATTATTAAACAAATAACCATATACCTATTATATTGACTAATGTATATCATATATTTAACAATATGAAGTAATTATGTTATGTCCCAAATTCAAGTGTTTCAATGAAAATTGTTTGTAAAGGATTATTTTAACTAAGAACATCCATCATTTTAGCACAATATGATTCCCAATTAAAAATATAACTATCCCTACAACATAAAATTACTAGTTGAGTGAATTATTATGTTTCTATATAACATATTAGTATCTCTGTTTATGTTAGTGGGATAAATTTACGCATCAATAATTTCATTGCTCTAGATGGAAATGAGTTAGAATAGGAATACTAAAATCCACAAGGAATAGTGGGGGAATTATTCTAAAGATATATACTGTAAAGACCCATAAATTTAAAGGAAAAAGTTTTTCTTAAATTCTTTGGAATACTACGAGTCTGTAGTTTCTGACGGCGCCGAATTCTGAGGCTCGGTGTGCCCGGAATCAATTTCTGAAGTTTTGTTTGGGTACGTTCAGTAAACGTACATACGATATTTTATATCATTTAAATTGGTGCTCATAATAAAAATTTGAGGGAACCAATGAACTCACAACACCTGTATTCGCCTAAGGGGACCTTTACCGCAGTTGGGTTTTATACGGGTTGAAAGTTATAATTTAGTGATTCGTATCAAATTAAATAAAATTATTGTATTGTACAATTTTCTTTAAGAGGAAGTTGTTTCCTCTAAAGGGGAGTTGTGGTGGGGCCCACACAACACATAACTTCCCATAAGAGGATTTAGTGTTGTGGGGCCCACACGAACCCAAGCACTTTCACCTCCCCTCAACTCCCTTTAACTCTTCTTAAGTTTTGACACCTCCCCTCATTAATGGATGAGCCTCTCCACCTCCCTCCTATCATGAATGTTCCAACTCTTGAGATTAATTAATCTAGTTTTGAATTAACTAGAAATGCATGGAAAATTTATAATATTGGGAGCCTTTTATTTCAATTGTGTTGGAAAATATTATATTGGGGAGGCTCTGGAGAAATAGAAGAGTAGTGTTAATTATCTCGATGAAGAGCACAGTTCTTAAATGATAAACATCTCCAACAAAGAACGCGAAGAAATTCTCTAACGACGCTCCCACTTCAGACGCACCCCGATGTCAATGGAATCGACATCATTATTTTGTGACATTCGTCTTTCACGGCTCATTGATGTGAATCATTCTTGAAATCAAGGTATGGAGTTTGTATAATTTTAAGTGATTAAATTGTACCACGTTCATCATTGAATTCTTTGGTTTTTCTTCGGCCATCTGCTATCACCTAACGTGGAGGCCGGGAGACAAACGAACACGGCCCAAAGACCCACTGTTGGTCCTTGTTTTTATTCTCGATTGAGGCGGTGATAGAAGAGGTAGCGATGACCAAATGTGGCGGCAGCAACGGCGGTCGGGTGCCGGCTCGAAGAGGACCGCGACACCGGGTGACGCGTGGAAGGGAGATAGTGGCCCACAACAGCGGGCCGCTTGCCGAAGAAGAATGAACCAACTAAAGCCCACCGGGCTTGAAGAACCACGGTTCCTCTCGGCATATTGCTTCGGAGAACTGCGGCCTGTGCTCCGCGGGCCGCTTCAGCGATGAACCGGCCAGCCGCCTGCAAACCGGGTCGATGGGAGCCACAACGGCCGCTGTTGCCGCATGTGGAGGAACAACGTCCTGCCCATGCGGGCTGCTCACGCTAAAGGAGACCATCTAGCTACGGTCGGCTAGTCACAAGGGGAGGCACCACTCGACGCAATCATTTCACGAAACCGGGGGGTCGCCCCCCCCCCCCCCCCCACTACACCGCTCGTCCAGTTTGCCGAGCCGCAGGCCGCGCTGTGCCCCACCGGGCCGGGCTGACCCCCCAGTCGGGTCTGTCACGACCCATCCTCGGGGCCTGTGTCATGACTACCCTAATCCCGCCTTCCATAGGCCATGTGTTGGTGACTAGCACCAAAGGCGTAAATCCCGATAAAAGGGAAGGTATTGCCTTTATATAAGAAGACAAACACCATAGAGTACGCACGCTGAAATAAACACTAAGTAAAGTGAGTAAAAAAGTAAGTGCTGAAAAGTAAATGGGCCAGATCAAAATCCTACTGAAAAGTATTGTACAATTAGAAAAAACGTACAGTAGCAGTAAAGTAAATCAGCAACCACTGAGTCATCCTCTAGCTATCCCACCTGAATGGTCGGTACAGATGATCTCCTCAGCTCCACGGGTCCGCTCGTCCCCTCTGTGTATGTCCCGCCTATTAGTCCACCTCCAAGTACCATCCCTCTCCACAAGCATCAACCATGATTAGTGATGTCCTTCATCTACAACCAACATAACGTAGTACGGGCATAACCCATGCAGGGGTGAGTATAAGATACTCAGTAGGGACCCTGAGACCCCCGAAGGTCTCCCAGAATCCACAAAGGATAAAACAAAAGGAAGGATACAAACATGAAGTATCAACCATCTCTATTTAAGTATATTCCCATATATATACCTAATTCTTCATTTCCAGTTCGGCTCCAACTCACATGCCCAAGTACAACCAAATCCACACAATAAATTACAACCCAATCCACACAGGAAAGCAAGTCAATCATACCGATTATAAGGATTGGAAGTCAAGACTCATCTCACTCAGGTATACTACTCATGAAGAGGGGTGGAGATGATAGATATAGCCTCTGTATCATGTCCCATTCCGAACCCACATAGGATCCAAGTAAAGAATTTATCGTTGCCGAACCCACGTAGGATCCTAGTACAGTAACCATCGCTATTAAAACCACGTAGGATACAAGAATAGTCGTCATCACTACCGAACCCACATAGGATCCAAGTACAGTAGTCCTCACTGTTGAACCCACGTAGGATCCAAGTACAGTCATCATCATCATCACATTCGCAACCAGCTCTAGGGTTCCCGCACACAGCATGCTCGATTCCGGGAGGGTCCGCTCTATGATCCAAGAGGGTTGATCCATCAACTTTCATGAAGACCAGAGTTGATGTATCTCGTAGTTCCATCCCATGTCATAGGGGGAAAACCAATGAAAACATTCCCAAGTCATGGAGAACAAGGCAACCAATCCATATCCCTAAAGTACACGGCGTGTAGGTAAGAGATACACATCGTGTCATCAGACACTGGGTACTGCCCGTGTGATATGGCCCGTGTCACAGAGCTGGTCGTGTAGATAAGTAAGTACATGCAGTGTAGTATGGTTACACGCCGTTTCCAAACCTCTAAGGTCAGTTCCATGTGCGCTTCCCATTCCTGGTTGTGTGGTGGAGTACATGCCCATGTACTCCACCCCATGTCTGTGTGTTTTCAGAATACATGCCGAGTCATCAAGAAGCCGCTTCTTCCATAGTAAAGGTAGTACACGCCATGCCTCTTGCCCGTGTGGTTCTGCCCGTGTCTGTGTATCTCCTAGATTACACACTGAGTCATCACAAAGCCGCTTCTGCCATGATGAAGGATGTACACGTCGTGCCTCTTGGCCAGTTGGTTCTTCCCGTGTCCGTGTATCTCCCATATTACACGTCGAGCCTCGCTAATACACTTCTACTTTTCTATGAAGTAAACACACACTGTGTTACATGGCCGTGTATTTTTGACTGTGTGTGTGTATTTTCCCTGAATACACACCATGTCCATCGAATCCTCCTCTGAAAAATAGTGTGGAAAGTACACACCGCGTGTATAGAGTCACATGTTGTGTGTTACTTTTCTAACGTCCGAAATAGAAGCCACAGTATGCTTTTACTACAAGGTGTGTGCTTCTGAAGTACACACTGTGTATTCTGTAATTTTCCAGAAATGACGCCTCTTGCCAGCAGGCCACCCGGGGCATCCATTCTTCGTTCTGATGACCGATTTCTACGAAACATCTACTTCTAGGTCTCCCCGACACTCTGTCGCCATTTAAGATGTTTTCGGGCCTCCGATCAGCTCCGAAAGTATAACATGATTCACTGCTCATGTACGGTAGGAGAACACCATACAAAAACAAGAACGGCGGAGGAATCAGACTGTGTTAGTTTGGTCCCATTCCTTCCTCATTAGACCGATATCAAGTGTTTTTATGAGAAACAACAACATGGAAGGTAAACCAATGTTGCTCAATCAAAATACACCCCTACCTCGATAAATGATGTTGTTTTCCGGTGACGCAGAAGATGGCATCGCGGGGTGAGGATTCGAAGACAGCATTGGTGTACGTCCAATGAAGTAATGGCGCCTCACACTATCTGTAGAGAGAAGATTAAAAGGCACATCTTCTCTTCTTGTGGTGATGGCGTTCTTCGTCGAATGGTGTCGTTATTCGCGGGAGGATGAAGTTCTTCCAAGAAAGAGTAGCACTCTCTTCCAAAATCATCACACAACAATGCTAAACCCTAAATAAAATAAGTATCACCTTATTTTATTAATTCATGCCATGTATTTAAATTTTAAAATTAAAACGCATAACTCTATTAATTGATTAAGTGTGTTGGCATGATTTAATGTGGGGAAGGTGGGGAGAGGAGAAGTCGCCCACTTAATTACAAGGGGGTTTAATAGGCTTAAAGGGAGAAAGTTAAGGGATTAGGGAATATGAATGGTTGGACCTCGTGTGGGGCCCACCTCACAATTATCCTAAAATGAGTAGTTAGAATCTTTTGGGTCCCACCCCAACTTCCCCATATATATTAAAACCACTTTAGAAAAAGAAATAAAATTGTAAGACAATTTTATTTTACTTATCATTTAATCCAAATTTTTTTTACAACTCCACCCAAGAAAAAGCGCCTTCGGTAAAGGTCCTCTAAAGAAATTACCGGTGCTGTGGTTCTATCGGTGACCTCGGATTTCAATTATATGCAGAGGTTCAAAAGATAGAAAAACCTGCTCATTCGTTCACTGAACGTACCTGAGCTAAACTTCGAAAATTGATTCCGGGTACACCAGGCCTTAGAATCTGGTGCCGTTAGAAATTGCGTACTCATAAAATACCAAATAAATTAAGAAAAAAATTTCTTTGAAATTTATGGGTTTTACAGGGTAGTACCCGCTGATCCAGGACGGGCCGACCCACCTGCCCACCGGGCTTGATGGGCCGTACCTGTTTCACTTAAGTGAAAATAACATCCTGATCGTGCGTCCGATCGACGCGTCGTCTACGACACTATGATCCTTGCAAAGAGGAGGTCATTTTGAGATACTCTATATTAGTTTTGGACTAATTTGGTAAACGTATGGGTTTGGAACAAGTCTAATTCAAACCGGGCCCCTCGAATGAAAAAGCCAATAACTCTCATACCGGGCGTCTGATTGATTCATTGTCTATCGCATTGGGTTTCTTTTGATGAGACGGAACATCAGGATATATCAAATCTAAAATTCGTGATAATCGATGTATCTAACCCTTTATTCGAGAAGTGGACCCTCTCGGAATTGAGCGTGTTGTGTTCGGGAACCCTAGAGCTGGCTGCGACTTCGTCGAATACTGTACTGGAATCCTCCATGGGTTCAACAGCGACGACTACTGTACTGGATCCTCTGTGGGTTCAACAGCGATGACAACCATACTGTAATCCTCTGTGTGTTTGACAGCGATGACTACTATTCTTGTATCCTATGTGGGTCTGGCAGTTTTGACCTCTCTACTTGTTTTCTTTGTGGGTCTGACAGATTAGTTGGTCTTGTATCCTATGTGAGTCCGACAACATAGTTGGTCTTGTATCCTGTGTGGGTCTGACAACTTAGATGAATCAATGACTAAATCTGATCATCTCTATCGCTATATGAAAGATGTATACCTATGTGAGATGAGTCTTTACTTTCAATCATTATCTTCGATATGGTTGACATTATTTCCTGTGTGGACTTGGTTGTTCTTGGGCTCGAGAGTTGGAACCAAACTGAGATTGATAACTTAGGTATATATATGAGAATATACGTAATTAGGGTTGGTTGACACATCATGTTTGTATCACTCTTCTTTGGTTTATCCTTCGTGGATTCTAAGAGTCCTTCAGGGGTCTCAGGGTCCCTACTAAGTATCGTATACTCACCCCTACACGGGCTCTGCCTGCACTACATTGTGTTGTATACAGATGACAGACAACCCTGGTCGAGGTAGAGACTTTTTGAGCTTGACAGTACCCGAAGGTAGAACACTTGGAGAGACATACACAGAGCAGACAGATAGACCTCAGGTGCTGAGAAGTCCATCTGTACCCACCCTTCTGGTGGGATTCCTAGAGGATGACTCAGTAGTAGATGTTTTTCATTACTGAAGTTGTACTAGATTTTTAGTTGTATGGTACTTACTGTTGGGCTTGTATTTCCAAACCCTTTCCAATCAGCACATACTTTTTTATAGAGTTTTACTTTGTGCCTACTTTAGTTCATACTCTGAGGCGTTTGTTTACCTTTTATAAAGTCAATTCATTCCCAGTATAGGGATTTATGCCTTTGGTGCTAGTCTCCAACCCCTGGCATATTGAAGGCGGGGTTGGGGTAGTCACGGCATGGGCCCGAGGATGGGTCGTGACAAATTGGTATCAGAGGGGTCATTTCTACCATAGAACGTAGGACTCTGATCATTCTTTTCTGTGAAGCAATAGTGTTAAGAGTATTGAGTGTGGTTTTCAGTACCAAGGAGTCCAGGGTTGGTGCGGCAGCCAACGTATCAATACACCCGGACCCTGACCTCTGATTTCCAACTCATTAAATGAAAACACTAATTGCATGTGTGTTTAAAAAGGTTTATTTGAGATTACATTGTTTCAGATCACCAGTTATAATGTTTTGACTATGGTGCACCAGTTGCTTTTCAGGATGGGCCCATGAAGGTAGCTAGCAAGGGTTCCGAGTTACATATGAGATTTTAGCCCATCTAGCAATGAGGCCTTGGTGCAGGGCCCCACCACAGCGAAGGCACCAGCGGTACCACTACCCGCTTGGCTGCCGCTGCCACCAGCCCCAACAGTAGAGAGTGCATGCCGCATGAGTGCATGGCACGAGTTCCGGCAATAGAGGTCACCCATGTTCCATGGAGAGACGGACCAACAGGCTGCTGAGGATTGGCTGGAGGCTGTCGTCAGAGTTATCAGATTGGTAGGGACACTAGCCGACCTTATGGTGATCCTTGCTGCAAGTCTCCTACACGCAGCAACATGTAGATGGTGGAGCCTGATGCTCTAGGTTCATGAAAAGGCATATTTTATCTGGACAGACTTTTAGAGTCTCTTCCTCTCTGAGTTTGTTCTAGACACCCATCATGTGGTGCGGATTTAGGAGTTACTTCATCTACAACAGGGCGGCATGGTGGAAGCTCCGTACTCAGTGAGGTTCAATGACCTCTCACGCTACTCCATTGATATGGTATGGGACTTGTTCTTCATGGCCTGGACCTTCAAGAAGGGACTCAGGCATGAGATCAGGGCTTTGATGATTCCCCTCGGCATCCCGACGTAGTTGGGGGAGCTAGAGTGAGCACTTCCAGTAGAGATTTTTCTTGATGAGAAGACAGCAGCGGTGAGACCCACCGTAGAATGACACGTAGCGGAGTATTCTGCAGCCGGCAGTAGACAGTTGAAATAGAGGTCCAAGCAGACCAGAACATGAGGTGGGTGACCTCAGGATTCGGGTTCGGTAGTGTGGGGCACAGGAGATAGATCCAGCCTTATGAGTAGAAGGCAGTGCTATGCAGGAGGTGGGTAGGGCCACATGGCTCGTGACTGCCTGAACCGCTATGAAGACGAGCAGCAGACAATAGAATGACCTCTCAGGAAGAGTCAGAGGTTTGACTGTGGTGGTCCGCCGGGAGTAGGCGGACGAGGTAGAGTAGCTGGCCGAGCATCGGTTGGTGGACGACGTTTCGAGGCTCTTCCACCACCACCAGGAGGTCCACCCCGACATAGGGAGTTGGCGGACAGAGGCAGGCTCATCTCCAGGTAGTCGAGGCCTACTACCATGGTGCACCTGAGATGATTTGAGGTACTATCTATGTCTAATCAACCCTTTCTACAATACTTATAGACACAAGTGCGAGTAATTATTTTATTTCTTCTTCCCTTTTTCGGAGATCGGAGATTCTGACGGAGTCGTTGGCTCGATCCTTACGGCTAGAGACTCTTACAGGAGCAAACTCGATGATTATGCACAGGTGCCCGCATTGTGAGCTTACTATAGGAGGTGAGAGATTTGTCTTGGATCTTCTTGTAGAAATGTCGAGGCCTTACAACATCATCTTGGGTATGGACTGGTTATCTAAAGTCCATTTTCAGATCGACTCTATTAGGCACAAAGTGTGGTGTGTCCGCACAGATGAGACTAGGTTCACATTCACCAGCGAGAAGGGAGCCTTTGCAGTGCAAGATGGACTTACACATAGGAGAGGGTAGCTGATCACACATTAGTTGGATAGTCTCCTCCTCGGATTGGTTGATGTGTAGAGTCTGAGTTTTCCTATTGTGGTGGATCAGTATGTGGATGTTTTTCCTGACGATGTTCTAGTATTACCTCCTCGCAGATAGGTAGACTTCTATAGAGACCTATACACCGGGATAACACCAATATCTAATCTAGCATATCCGATGGCTCCCACCATGTTTCGTGAGCTACGGGTACAACTGAAGGACTGTTAGGGGAAGTGATTTATCCGACCCAGTGTTTCACCCTAGGTTTCTCCAATTTTTTTCGCCAAGAAGGCGGATGGGATCTTGAGACTGTGTGTCGACTACCGTCGCCTGAATCACATGACTGTGAAGAACAAGTATCCACTTCTGAGGATTGATAACCTCTTTCATCAACTCAAAGGAGCATGATGGTTCTAGAAGATAGACCTCGGGTCAGGCTATCACCATCTCAGAGTTTGAGATGAGGATGTGCTGCAGACGGCCTTCATGTGTTGGTATGGCCACTATGAGTTCTTTGTTATTCCCTTAGGCATAACCAATGCTCCAACATTGTTCATGAGTCTCATGAACATGATCCTACAGCCTTACCTCGATCTATTTTTTGTTGACTTCATTGATGAAATAACGATTTACTCGACTACTAAGGAGGAGCACGCCTACCATTTGTGGGTAGTACTGAATACACTCTGAGAACACCAGATTTATGGTAAGGTCTCTAAGTTTTAGTTCTAAATTCAAGAGGTTAACTTCTTGGCTCATGTCATCTCAGAGGATAGAGTTGCAGTCGATCCAGCGAAGATCGAGGTAGTACTTGCTTTAGATCCACCCAGGAGTGTGATGGAGGTGCAGAGTTTCCAACACCTGGCTGGGTACTATTAAAGATTTATGCCAGGCTTCTCCGGAGTTTTAGCACTACTTTTAGCATTGATAAAGAAGGGGAAACCCTTTGTGTGGTCAGATAGATGCCCGTAGAGCTTTCAGGAGCTGAGGAAATTATTTACCAGTGTGCCCATCATGAGGCTATCGGAGGAGGGCATAGGGTACGTAGTTTACTACGACACATCAGTGACCAGACTCAAGTGTGTCTTGATGAATGAGTGAGCAGTGATCACCTATGGTTCATGGAATTTGAGACAACACGAGGAGAACTATCCTACCCAAGACCTAGAGTTAGATGTAGTGTTCTTCTCCTAGAAGATGTGGTGGAACTATCTGAAGGGAGAATAATTTACAGTCTAATCTGACCATGACAGTCTCAGGTACATCTTCTCGCAAAAGGATCTGAACCTGAGATATCGGCGATGGCTCTAGTTCCTCTAGGACTATGAATTTGAGATAGTCTATACTCCTAGAAAGGGGAATGTTGTATCATATTCTCTCAGCAGGAGATCGGGCGTTCAGCTGCTAGGAGTGGCGATAGAGCAGCTGGCCGCATTGCAGATATCCTTTGTGGATAGAGATAGAGCATCCTTTCTTCAGTCACTCATAGTCACTCCTCCACTTCTTTAGGGAGTCAGATAGGCATAGCATGGGGATGTTGACTGTGAGGCGTGACGTGCTCATATATCCACAGGACATGCACTTGATGGATTTTATGAAGTAGGGGAGCACGTCATCCTCTTCAGGGGACATAGAATGTTACCAGTTGCACTATAGGAGGATGTTTTGAGAGAGTTTCACACTTCTTCTCTAGCGGTACATCTAGGAGTGGCGAAGATGTATCTGGATCTCAGACGAAATCACTGGTGGCCAGGTATGAAGAAGGTTGTAGCAGAGTTTTTATCACGGTGCCCCACTTATCAGCAAGTGATGGCGGAGCACCAGGTACCAGGAGTCTTGGTACATCCCATAGAGGTCCCAGAGTGGAAGTGGGATGGGATATCCAAGGATTTCATGAAGGGTCTTCCACGTACTTCCAGAGGACATGATACTATTTGGGTGATCATAGACCTACTCACCAAGTCGGACAAATTCCTACTAATCAGAGAGCAGGGCTCAGTAGAGATCTTGAGACGCCTATACATTAAGGAGATCGTACGGCTTCATGGTGTTCCATCTACTATCATCTCCGATTGAGATGCTCGTTTCACTTCTCGACTATGGAAGTGGTTACAGGAGGCTTTTGGGATGCAGCTTTGTTTGAGCACTGCCTTCCATCCTCAGAATGATGGTCAGACTGAGAGGACCATTCAAACTCTCTAGGAAATGATCAAAGCATGTGTCCTCGACTTGGTCACACCTGGGAGGATCACTTTCCCTTGGTAGAGTTTGCGTACAACAACAACTATCACTCCAACATCGGGATGGAACCTTATGAGGCATTATACGACTGGCCTTGCAGATCACCACTATGCAAGATAAACCTAGGGGAGTCTGCACTTGTAGGACCATATATGGTTCCGGCTATGACGGAGAAGGTGTAGATCATCCAATAGCGGATGAAGACTGTAAAGTGCATACTGAATTCATATGCCGATAGGAGACGGAGACCACTGGAGTTTGACGATGGCGACCACGTCTTCCTACGGGTCTCAGCACGATGAGGTCTACAGAGATTTTGCAGGGGTGGAAAGTTATCTTCACACTTCATCGGGCCATAATAGGTCCTCAGTAGAGTATGCGAGGTGGCTTTTCGCCTGGCCCTTCCACATCAGTTGCACCAGGTGCATGATGTCTTCTATGTATCTCAGCTGATAAGATATGTGCACAACCCGTCCCACATCATCAACCACAGGGAGCTAGACGTTGATGATGGGATGAAATTCACAGAGGTCCCAGTGGAGATTGAGGATCGACCAGAGTGGGTCCTACGTGGACGGTCGATTCCTCTGGTGTGCATTTGCTGGCAGCACGAGAACCTCCACGAGAGCACATGGGAGTGGGAGGCTCAGATTGGTGCTCAGTACCCCCATTTGTTTCCATAGTGTGTGTTATAGATTTATGGGGACGTAAATCCCTGAGGTGGGGGTAATTTAAAGACCCCGAATTTTAAACGAAATGTTTTTCTTAAATTACATGGAATACTAATAGTCAGCAGTTTCTGACGGTGCCAGATTCTGAGGCCTAGTGTGCCCAGAATCAATTTCTGATGTTTTGTTCAGGTACGTTTAATAAATGTACATGCGGGTTTTTCAATATTTTAAACCGGTGCTCAGAATTGAAATTCGAGGGCACCAATGAACTCACAGTGTTGGTATTCTCCTAAGGGGACCTTTACTGCAGTTGCATTTTATGCGGGTTGAAAGTAATAATTTGGTGATTCGTAGAGAATTAAATGAAAATGTTGTATTGTACAATTTTATTTAAGAGGTAGTTATTACCTCCAAAGTGGAGTTAGAGAGGGGCCCACACCCCACATAACCTTCCATGAGAGGATTTAGTGTGGTGGGGCCCACATGAAGCCAACCCCTTTCACCTCCCCTTAACTCCCGTTAACTCCTCTTATGTTTTGACACCTCCCCTCATTAATGGAAGAGCCTCTCCACCTCCCAACTCTCATGAATGTGCCAACTCTTGTGATTATTTAATGCCAGTTAATTAATCTAGTTTTAAATTAATTTGAAATGCATGGAAATTTTATAATATTGGGATCCTTTTATATCATTTGTGTTGGAAAATATTATATTGGAGAGGCTCTAAATAAATAGAATAATAGTGTTCATTCTCTCGACGAAGAAGACCGTTCTTCAATGAAGAACATCTCTGACAAAGAATGCGAAGAACATCTCCAATGACGCTCCCTCTTCGGACACACCCTAACATCAATGGAATCGACGTCTGTATTCGGCGATGCTCATCTTCCATGGCTCGTTGACGTGAATAGTTCTTGAAATCGAGGTACGGGATTTTTATAACTTTAAGTGATTAAATTGTTCCACGTTCTTCGTTGAATTCCTTGATTTGACTTCAGCCATCTTCTATCACCTAACGTGGAGGGCGTGGGCCGAACGAACATGGCCCGACGACACTCCATTGATCCTTGTTTTTATTCACGATGGAGGCGGTGATGGAAGAGGCGGCGATGACTGAAGGCGGTAGCTGCAACGGCGGCCGCACACTGGCCGGAAGAGGACTACAACACCAGGTGCCATGCGGAAGGGTGACCGCGGCCCACAACAGTGAGCAGCTTGACCGAAGAAGAACTGGTTGGATAAAGCTAGATGGGATGGAAGAACTGTGGCCACTCTCGGCGCCGCGCTTCGGAGAATCGTGGCCCGCGCTCTGCGGGCCGCTTCGGTGGTGAATCGGCCGGCCACCTACCGTCCAGGCTGAATGGAGCTGCGACACCCGCCGGTGTCATATGCGGAGGAATAGCGGCCCGCCCGTGGGGGCCGCTCGCGTCAAAGGAGATCGGTCGTCCGAGTTGGAGGGGAGACCCCGTTCGATGCCTCCATTTCACGAAACTGAGGGGTAACCCCCCCCCCCCCCCACCCCCCCCCTGCACCGAGTCAGACCCGTCGAGCCAGGATGGGCCACCCCGCTGGCCCACCGGGCTTGACAGGCCGGACCCGTTTTGCTTAAGTGCGAATAAGATCCTGACCGTGCGTCTGATCGACGCGTCGTCTGCCGCACTGGGATCCTTGTGAATAGGCGGTCATTTTGCGATACTCTAAATGATTTTTCAAAAAAATTGGAAAATGGTCGGGTTTGGAATGAGCGTAATTCCAACCGGGACCCTCTAAAAGAAAATCCAATAACTCTCAGACCGGGCGTCTGATTGACGTGTCGTCTTCGCCTTAGGTTTCTTTTGATGTGACAGAACATCGGGATACATCAACTCTAGGTATCGTGATAGTTGATGTATCAACCACTTTCCTTGAGGATCGAACCCTCTCGAAATCATGTGTGCTGTGTTCGGGAACCCTAGAGCTGGCTGCGACTGCATCCACTACTGTAATTGAATCCTCTATGGGTTTGACAGTGATGAATACTTTACCAGAATCCTCCATGGGTTTGATAGCGATGACTACCGTACTAGAATACTCCATGGGTTCGATGACGATCACTATTGTTCTGGTATCTTTTGTGGGTCCGACAGTTTTGACCCCTGTACTTGTATCCTGTGTAGGTCTGACGGAGTAGCTGGTCTTGTATCCTATGTGGGTCCTACAACTTAGCTGGTCTTGTATCCTATGTGGGTCTAACAGATTAGATAAATCAGTGACTACATCTGATAATCTCTATCTCTATACAAAATATGTATACATGTGTGAGATGAGTCTTGAGATTCAATCATTATCATCAATGATGTTGACTTTATTTCATATGTGGACTGGATTGTGCATGGGCTCGAGAGTTCGAGCTGAACTGAGATCAATAACATAGGTATATATATGGGCATATACCTAATTAGGGTTAATTGATACTTCATGTTTGTATCTCTCTTTTATGGTTTATCCTTCATGGATTCTGGGAGACCTTCAGGGGTCTCGGGGTCCCTATTCAGTTGCGTACTCTGTTGATTTTGTTTACTTTTTATAAAGGAAAATCCTTCCCAGTATAGGGATTTATGTTTTTGGTGCTAGTCGCCAGTCCCTGGCCTATGGAAGGTAGGAATGGGGTAGTCATGGCATGGGCCCAAGGATGAGTCGTGACATATACGATGTAAAAATTCCAAAAGTAAAAAAATTATTTTATGCTTTTGGAGTTTGGTGATATATTATTGATAAATAATAATTAATACATATCAAATATAGAAGAAGTAAATGAAGGTGGGAATAAATTTTGTAGTTTATTTGAACTCAAAAATGGATTTAATGTTCCATAATATAGTACTTTATTTTGATTGTTTCACTAATTGATGTCAATCGATTAGTGGGTATTTGAGATGAAACTAAACATGGATGGTAATTTTGATACATATAAGGAATGATTTCTTACTAATGGTTTTCGGCCATATTAAGTCATAAACAATGAAAATATGTTTTCATTTTTCTGAACATTAAAATTAATTATAATTAAACTTGTTATATAATTTTTCATTTATAATGAAATTTTGAAAATTGATGTCAAGACCACCATCATTAAGGTAAGCCTTTTAAAATATATCTATATGACACAACGATAAGTGTTTATGAAAATAAAGAATTCCAATATGGTATGAATATTATAGAGATCTATATATGTGTTGAATATGGTATCATGATCATGGAATACTCATTTTGATGAATCCACAGGGGAGTTTGATTTTGTTAAGAAGGAATTTGATCTGTAGGTCGAAAATATGTTAATGACATAGTTATAGTTTTTCAAGTGAGATATGGTGTTAAAGAAATATGGAAAACTCGTAGTAGTCATATAGTTAGGTAAGACTATAATGAAAATTGGTTCATTAAGAATTACTTAATCTAGATGTTTTGTTTCCAGGTTTCAATACCAACTGAGGTTGATCTAATGGGTTTCTTATATATTTTCATAGTCAATACATTGAAAAATCATTGAAACAAAAATACTGGAAAAATTCAAGGGATATTTTTCCTATTTCACATGCCATAAAATATATCTATTACAAAGTTTTAAGTCATATGAGGTTTTATTATGATGGAAAACATTACAAATTATTATGTGTTTGAACATATCACTAATTCAACAATATGTGTGGAGATTGGATAACTTTTATACATAAATCATGTTGGGTAAATAACAAATGGGATTATGAGAGCTTCATGACATAGCAATCATCTGTTTTTAATAGTACTTGAGAATGTAAACATAATACATTTCTTGTAATTAGGGAAATTGGAATTCTATTTTTCAAAGTGATATAAAACTAGAATTACTTATAGATAAATTTGTTCTAGTATCACAGCTATTCTAAGTAAATGATAAATATAGCTTCATTAAATATTTTGGTAACAATATATACATAGATAGAATATTTTATGAATTTTGATGTAGATTAAGAAGTATTTTGAGAAATGATTTCATCATGTCATATAATTGAATCAATAAAGAACAAATATTATCACATATATATTTTATGATAATATTTTTGTATAGATATTAACCATGAATTCAAGATAAATAGGGAGGTAAATTGTATTTACTCGGGTTTATTATCGACATTTTGTTTTCACTCAAAAATGTGAAGTCACTATTAGTATAATACCCATAAATAATTATTGGAAAACCAGGTAAAAAAATCAATAACTCATTTAAAGCATCATAAATATTTTTAAGAGTTGCACAATTAAAAGTTGTTAATATTTGGCTAGAGTGTAAGTGAAATTATATAAGACTTGGTTCCAAATAACTAATTAAATTTGTGGATTTTATTACCATAATATTCATAATTTTCTTATACCATAAAAATTATTATCTTGAATACCATTAATATGATAATGTAAATAGATTATATATCACACTGGTATGTTATAGAACTTATCCACAGTAATGATAACCAATTGATGTTATAATAATATTCTTAAATATATATCCAATCTTCTAGATAATATCTTTATGATTGGAAATTGATGTTGTTTGATTATTAGATGTTGGAGGCTCATATGACATTGGGACTTCTTGTCATGATTATTTCACTTTGTGATCTCCAAGAATGGTGATTATCATAAAAAGAACTCTAATAGAAATTCCACAAGTCTGTTTTTTCATTTTATATTCTTTTCTATAAAAATGTCTATTTTTCTTTGGAGTATGTATTATTATTATTGTATATCATTTGTCACATACATTGATGTGTGGATGAAATATTTGAAAATAGATAACTATAGAGTGTTAGAATATATTTTATATACTATATGCGATATGAAAATAATTGAATAAGTCAAAAAAGGATTTGTCCCTTTGGAATTAATGTCATAATACTATTCTAGAAACATCATTCAAATAGAACGGTTTAATTAAATGAATGGCCATTATATCTTACCAAATAGTTTATTTCAAAAAGTGAATGAAATTTAAAGAAAGGGTATATGGTGATGAAAAACGTATTTATCCTATTTGATGTGATATTGGTTTAAAAAGAGATGATATTAAAAATTATCATTTATGTAAGACATGTTTTTAAAAATTAACATATTCTTTTATGGTTTTCTCGAAATATTTCTAGATGTTGATCTTCTACTTTATATATATTCACCTAATCTGACTGAGAAATTATATATTTGGGTCACACACTATGTGTATCACTATTTTAATTAATTTCAATGGTTTTTTAGATTAAGAATAAGTATTATTTTGAAAATTTGGAATATTAAATATTCAAGTAATGATGATCACATAAATTTACACATCAGAAATTCGAGTTCATGATATATGCATTCTATATTATTTGTTATTATATATATATATATATATTTCAACTATTAAATGAATTGTTAAATATAAATATTTAGTTAGTTTTGTGAATACAGTAATAAATATTTATTCGATAGTTTATTGTATTGAATATTTATTTATTTATTGGATTAAAAATATTTACATCAATATTATTTTATTATTGTAGGGTCGATAAATTGCATGGGTAGATTAATGTATCATGTTAATAACCAGATGGAATTGATATATTTTATTTAATATCATTTAAATAAATATTAAATTATTTATTTATTAAATGATATTTAAAATTAACCCAAATTACAAGATATATTATTTTTATTACTACTATTATTATTATTTAAAAATGGGTATATCATAGATAAAATATATTGACTAGGGAATGTGTGAAATTCTCTTTTTTTTCAATAATCAAATAATTAAAAAATATATCACACTATGAAGTATAAATTCATTTTCACACATCAAAAATATCCATAGAATTATCTCAATCACTACTGGAAAACTAACCTTTACCAACGGTTTGGAACCGTTGGTATAGGCCTCCAAACCATTGGTATAGCCTATACCAACGGTTTGGAGAACCATAGCCAAGTAAGCCATTGGGATAGGTCTATACCAACGGTTCTCCAAAACCCGTTGGTATATACCTATACCAATGGTTTTGGAAACCGTTGGTATAGGTAATATAAAATCTATACCAACGGTAATGGAACCGTTGGTATATAAATTCCAAAAATAAAACATCCACTGGGATTTGATCCCAGGAACCCTCGTTTATAATCGAACGACTTAACCACTAAGCTAACATCACTTTTGTAAACATAATTTCATAAATATATATATGTATTATCATAATTATTTAAAATTTTGATTTATATAATGTACTCGGTTAGTAGAGCTGGAAAAAAATTAAAGAACCTATCCCAACGGTTTTGGTGAACCGTTGGGAAAGGGGCTCAAAACACACCCTTTCCCAACGGTTTTGGTGAACCGTTGGGAAAGTGGCTCAAAACACACCCTTTCCCAACAGTTTTGGTGAACCGTTGGGAAAGGATCACTCTTTCACAACTGTTTTGGTGAACCGTTGGGAAAGGGGCTCAAAACACACCCTTTCCCAACGGTTTTGGTGAACCGTTGGGAAAGAGGCTCAAAACACACCCTTTCCCAATGGTTTTCCAAACCGTTGGTAAAGGTGGGGAAATCTATGGCTTTCCCAACGGTTTTGGTGAACCGTTGGGAAATGGTAGCTATACCAATGGTTTTTACAAACCGTTGGTATAGAAGTGTTGGTAAAGATCATCTTTCCAGTAGTGAATTGTAGAGATAATAAAAATCACATCCTCCCTCTCATGAACCTACAAAGATAAAGTGATCCATGGTTCTATTTGTGATGAACAGTTTCAAGATATTAATGTCATTGTGCAAGAACATAGATATTTTCGAATATCATTTGAATATTAAGAGAGCATATGTGCATATAACTAGAGGAATATTTTTAGTATTATTAATGTAAATGATAGTAAACAATAAAGGGCAACATATTTTGATAAAACTACTTAATATGGTGAGGTAATTATAGTTTTAAAGTAATTATAAATTAAATGTGAAATACCTACTTAAAGTGATTATCGTGTGGTATTAATTAGGTTTATCAGATATTTTCCCTTGAATCTAACGAAAAAATAAAATTTAGAATCATCACAACACTTCATCTATGCTTTAGAGCCATCATATACATGGAAAAGGATAATTTTAATATTAGAAAATCTAACCGCGTATTCACGCACTCAACATTGTATCCACTTCCTGGTGTGTGTGTCTGTGTGTGTTAATGTATTGTATCTTAATTAGGAATTTTTAAAGGATTTTATTTTAATTTTTGATGTACCATATGAGTTATTTTCATGATTTATGTATTTATTTTTTAATCAAAAATTGTTTTTAGTGCAGTTCTATTTTTAATGAATGGGTTCTATCAATTTTTGTTGGTTTTATCATGTTGGAAATGTGATTATTTTATTTTCATAAAAATGTATTTAGTTTTGAAGTTAATTCAATTTTTAGGTTTAAATTGTTTCCTTGATTATAATTGAAATTTTAATTTTAATTTCAATTATTTTCTACTTTTCAATTAATAAAAAATCACCCTCCAATGTTTTTTATCCCTTAACTCTGGTTTTGAGCATCTTGTAATCATGTAGTTAGCTTGATACAATGAGGAAATTTGAAGGGGGTCTTGAGGTTTTCTCTCATGGATAGTATTTCATATATCATTCATGATTTATCAGATCCTTTATTCACTATAAAATTAATGTAAAATATTTTCCTTGAAATTATCTTCTAAATGGATTAGAAGAACTGTATTACGTAACTAATACTAGTACTACGTTGATAATGATTCGTCATCATGAATTCATGAAATAATTATACATTTAATAAAATAATAATATTTACATATTATAAAATATGTTGATCTCACCTAAGTGAAACTGCAATTATCATAGTTTTTTTGGAATCTTATAAATTAAATGTAAGTAAAATTTTTTACCTTCAATATCAATATAAAACCCTGTAAGGGTGATCTAATATGGTTCCTCTATCCTAAAAATAATCAATACTTTTTACTGGTTACCTTCCACTAATGGAGAATAATATTAGGAAAAAATGAATCATGACCCAAATTTTTTTATCTCTAATAGAAATCACTATTGAGGGATCTATCTAGAATTATATATGTAAATTTTTTCTCAATAGAGATAAAATATTTCTTATCTACAACCATAAAATTTTAGACCACCATATTAGTTTCATTGGATTCCAAGGGTGAATCATACAATTTGTATCTTTAAAAATAATAATATAAATATTCCTATATTATATTGTTTCTTAAAATATAAACATTTTTTACTTTTTAAAATTATTTAATTAAATAATATAAATAAAAAATGTGTCCTTTTTATTATTTTCAATCATATTGTTATATTAATAGTGGTGTAAAAATGGCTATAAGTAATGAATGAGAAACTAGTGTTGTTCGAAGACTATTTGGGCTTGACCCCAAAAATCATGGGCTAGGTCTAGGCTTAAGGGTATGATCTATTTGGGGTGAGAAACAATATTTAATCCTTAACTAGACCAGATAAATTAGATAAAGACTGATATAAATGTTTGATCTAAATTTTCAGTTTTGTTAAGATTATTTTAAATAAAATTTAATTGTTTATATTTTTTTTTTGAATATTAGTTTTTTGTATGAAATTAATTAATTTATTATTAATTTAAAATATATTGGTTGATTATATAAATAATTTATTTTTTTTTTAAAAGAGATAATTACCCTAATCATTTTCCATGTCAAGTATTCTATAACAATTTAAATAATGAGTTCAACCATAGTTCGAGCTTGGTATGTGGTATATATATTTAATTTTTTGGACCAACACAACTCAAAAATCACAAAAGATACCAAAACAATGAGTTATATACAAACCAATTATAGCTTGATTAGGTTAAATCCAAGATTAGTTGGGCCACTTTTAAACCCACTACATTTTTATAAGCTAATATTATTTTAAAAAAATATTTTCTAAAAATTAAATTTGGATAATCAAAAGAGATAATTTTATTAAAAAATGACCTAACTACATTTTACAAAATTTCCTTTTTACTTTTTTATAATGGCTCAATATTATATTAGTCAATTTTAATTTTTTTTAATGTTTTTCATTGCGAAGTTTTATAAACAAAAAGTTATTTATAATCATCTATTCACACATAATAGTGAAAAAAATATAGTTTATTATGAAATTTAGGGTTCATTAACCATAACCCATCTAATTTTCCAAATCCCAAACTTATATATAAATAATTAATTTTTTACTCAATAACCTAACTCTGACACATTTTATTTTAAAATATTCATTTAACTACTCTAACCCATTTATGTACTTATTTTTTATTTTAAAATTTTAACATTATTTTATAAATAAAAAACGAATAAATATAAAATAAATATAAGTTTTGTTTCTATTCATTATCTGAATCGTATAAAAACACATCTAACCACTACATTAACCCTAACTAACAGGGTAAAATACTGTGATCTTTATAGTTAATGAGTAGTCATATTTCCCTCAATTGATCACAAACCAAACCTATAATGACTTTTATGTTTTATAAATAATTATAAGAAGAAATTTGGTTTTAGGATAGAATTTTAAAACAAAAAAATATTGGTATATTAACTGTTTATTCTGGTTGAGGAGTTATTTTTTATGGGATTTGGATTTTATTTTGGGTACCCACTAGGCTTTATAGAGGGCCTGGTGGACTAGGGGTGAAACTAGGTACCTAATGTCCCATAAAGGTTACCTAATAGAATTTCCCTTTATTTTTCTATTAAATGGGTAAATCTTTTTCTCCTTACTAGGATTTCGATTAACCAAATTTTTTAATAAAATTTCCCTTAACTCCAACCAACCAAGTGACTCTTCCATAGATATATTGGTTTATATTATATCACCATTTTTCCATGTGATGTAATTTTAGTAAATGGTGTTTCTCATTCCAATTTAAAGGTAATCCCCCCCCCTCTCCCATATTATTATCTATTATATCCTTACCTTGTGAATTTGTTTCCAAAACTAGGGAAATCACTTTTAATGCTACCAGAGAAAGTTTGGATTCATCTAAGATGATGGGGATTCCACTTTTCGTGGAAATATATTACCATATAGTGTCATTTACATCTCATTCATCTTATATTTCATGGATGTGTATAATGGTATGACTTAATTTATAGTTTTAATATTTGATGGTGAGATTGGAATATAATTAGGTTATTTTATTTCGTTCTTTAAGATGTTATATTTTCCTCTTTATTTTTTGAGTTACCAGCATATATTATAATTGTATTTTCACTATTATTTGATTATAATGATTATATAATTGTGTATATTTATTAATTGTATTTTTTTATTATTTATAATGTACAATATGAAGATTGTGGGAATTATTAAATATCATAAATGGTTATATTCAGTGGTATCAACCCTATAAGTGATTCACTCAATTTTTCTAGGAAATTTCTGCCTCAAAATTCCCAAAAATATTAAAAAAATATAATATTATATTATATAAATATAATATATAGACTTTAAAATTATATTTTAGTAAGATATATTAGTTGTTTTCAATGAATTAATATGGTTATAAGTTGGAATATTAATTCCCAGTTTTTTGAAATTAAGACATTGTTATATCGATATTTATTGTATTTCTCCCCTTGAATTAGATGTATGTATAATTAAATGTTTTCATGAAGTTTGTGTTAGATAAACCATATATATTTTTGTCACATAATAATATATTTTTCAAATTAATAAAATTTTAATTTGACAATATTATCGGGATGAAATGGAAATCATTAGTGTGCAATTTATTTTTGGACATATTAAAGACAACTATCAAACATGTAATGGGTTCTTGGTCTAAAGATTCCCAATTTGTTTAAATATTGATAAATATTTTATCCTAGGTCATACTTTTATTTTATTAAGGAATCAACTCTTCACAATTAATCCTAAATGAATTATAATCCAATGAACCAAATTTAACTATTGGTTAAGATGGTGCTTCAATGGATATATAATACATGGTTGACTAAGTATAGATTGAATTGACACAAAACACTAATGGATATATAATAACATAAATATTTTAAAATTAAAAATAATTAGGGGTTTTCTAGAGTCTAATGGGGATATAGTTATATGTAAACAACTTTTCAATTCCTCCTCTGTAAAATTTGTTCTTGAAAAATTTCATTCTCCCCGAATTGTTTTTGTAAAATATAATTTTAGAAAATCAAACACTCTAATTTCAAAACATGCATTTATAAATTAAAACTATAAAATATTAATCTTACCTTCAATCCTAATTTTGGTTTTTAATTTTACTTATGAGTAAGCTATTTCATAAGTAGAACAAGTACCATTTGTATTCTTTAATATAAATGAACAATAAATTAAAATTTGTTTTTATTATTGTAACTCCCATGTATATTTTGAATAAAGATATATTTCAGGAATAAATAAAGTTATAAGGAGCCTTTATTTTTGAAACTCAAACCCTTGGTTATGGGTGATGAATTTCTTATATTATAACAAAAACAATTTTTCTTGTGATATAGTTAGTGTTTTAGAGTAGGTGAACTAGAATCTAATAATTTTTACATTAGATTTTTGTATATTAAATGACCTAAATATTAATAAATATCTTCTCATATTATCATTTTCCTTCAATATAACATTTTAATGATAATTTCCTCATATTATTTTTCATATACAAACATTATTCTACTTCCTCAATATAGTGAGAATCTATAAATTTAAGGAAAATATTATTAAATCATATTTCATGTCATCTATAGGATATTTATAGCTGGACATGGATGATTTTTTTAATAATAGATGATGAATTCTCATAGTTGATGAGCCTTCTTCTCAAGATATTTATCACTTTGTAATCTATAATATAGTTGGTTATAAGGATAGACCCGCCAATATGAATTCCATATGTTTTCTATGTTATTGGATATTTATATATTTGGTTGTTTGTTTTAGTCATTATAATTGTGATTATTATTAACGGATATCCAAAATCACATATTTTTATATATTAACAAAAACATTTACGGAATATTCTCTCAAAGATGTAGGATGCATTGGGTGTGTCATAATTTTAATGACATCGAATAGATGTGTCATTAATTTTGTCCCTTCCAAGATAATGAAGATGATATATATTGATATTTGATTGATATTGAATGGATTGACTATATTTATGGCCATAGTGGTCAATCAACGAGATATTTTTAGAGTTTCACTGAAAGATAAATCAGGCATAGAGTTTAATGACATATGTATGAAACCTACTTGATTAGATATTATGGAAAATGGATTAAATTACATAATAAGAATTTTTATGAATTTTTGTTCGTATGGAATAAAATTATATCTCTATGGATTCTTGAACGTGTTTCTAAAAGAACATATTTGTATTCTTGAAACCTATTCTAGTACCCTAAAAAATATATAGGGTAAACTACTAGGTGCATCCAAAATCAATTTTAAATTCTATTATAATTTCATATTAAGAATAAATATTATTCATAGTCTATAGAATAATAATTATTAATTTTAAAACCTCTTACTATTTTTAGGTACCCCCCCCCCTTCAATGATTTGGTTGGGGTTCGTCTCAAGTTGTTCTGGGAAAGAAGATTAATATTTTAAAATTTTCTAGGATATCCACGGTTGGCACATGTTTTTTCATAAATTGTGCCCATATAGTGAAATCCAAAAAACCCAAACAATAGTGGTTTTTATGGATTACCCACAATTTTAAAAACATTTCACCCACCTAGAATAAATGGTACACCCAATTAGGGTGTGTATGGTTTGGAAACACGATTTTATAAACCATGATGCCGCCACCCAGAAACCATTTGTGCATATTTTTTTATTCCAAAAAACACTTTACAATTTCCCAAAGCCATATTTTCCCCATCTCGTCCCTAAATAAGGATTGGATGTCTTACTAGATCTTTGGGAGTCCACAGACACCATTTTGGATCACCCAAACCTATTTTATGTGGATTGATGTTTGGAAAACCTCATTTTATCCTCTTATAGTAAGTGACCTTTTCTTGTTCTTCCTCTCTTACTCTCTCCTTACCTCCCCTTCTGGTTGTGTTAGATTATCTATCTGTGGATGAATCTATCCTCTTTGGTTTTATATCTTGAATATAGGCTTGATTCATTGATCTCCATTGTAAACATTTTTTTTAAAATTTTCATTGTGGGTCTTGTAATACATGATCTATGTGTTAAGGTAGGATGTTCTGTTTAATATTGACCAATTTATTTAACCTTTAATTTATTTATTTAAATTAAATTTATTTTAATTTAATTATGAAAATTTATTTCGATGTGAATTGGTATTTTAATTGATTTTTCATCAATTCTGTTGAAAACCCTCAATTCTAATAGAATAGGAATTTGGGATACGATTTGGAAATTGATTTAAATTGTGAAATGAATTTGTAAAATTTATTTTTGAAATAGGTATTTGATAAAAATGGATTAATTTTTTTGATAAGAACATTTGGTTTGTTTTATCTGGAAAAAAATTTAATTGATTAAAAATCCATGTTTTGGTTTTTACATGGAAATTCTTATATTGAAATTAAAAATAGGGAAATTGTATCTTAAACAATTTTGATATTATTTTCCCATTGTTAAATGATTTATAGAACATATGATCCTGTGTGTATTGTGGTTTATTACAGAAAAATATCCTAGGATGGTTATTCCGTTGAAAATTATTAACTCTTGAAAACTCTAAAAAACATAATGCATCTTATCACATCCCCAAAGGGGTGATGATGAGTCCTCTATGACCAGTGTTTGAGGCATTTTCATAAACATATTATCATGAAAACTTTTAAGAGTGTGTGAATATCCCATAACCTGGAACTATTGTACCTCATAGTAGATGGCCATGTTGTTTATTGTTATTACTTGATATATATTTCATTTAAAGTAAAAATTCATTACAATTTCATTTTGATTTAGATTAAAATTTCATATAAAATATTTATTAATGCATTGTTTGAAATGTTTCCGTTAATTGAAACTAAAAAGAATAACATTTTTTATTGTTTCTTTTGCACTAACATGCATTTTTTATTAAAAATTTAAAGCATTTATTATTTAATTATTGTGGAATATTCTTAAGGAACACTTGTGAGAACCTAATAGTATTTATAAATCACACATTTTCATTTCTTTCGATCGTTTTAAGATTTCCTTCTAAAAGGTTTGAGAAATGTGAAATCACCACTTAGAGGTGATGGGTTTTTTTGACTCTTTAGGCTTAGGGTATTGTGATTCTTAGTGATTGGCTTGTTTATATTGTCATTATGGTACATTAGTGAGGTTAGTTTGGTTTGTTTTAACCATTTAACGTTCCCATATGGTTCTCTATTTTCATATTTCATTTGAACATATTAATATGTGTTTTTTTCTTCAGTGGTTTTGTGGAAGAGTCATTCCAACTATTATCATATATGATTATAGGTTCTACTCACTATCGTATATATATTTCAATTTAACTTCATTCCATGGCAGTATCAACTCAGGAGTTAGGGTACTAGGGTATATGAGATGGTTTATGAAAATTTGATATGAAATTTGAAATTGTACCATCATTCATTGATGGTAATATAAAAGTTTCTAATCTTATTGGGACTTTGGATGTGGTTTTGAGTGATTTTTTAGAAAACTCAAATCACAATGAGCCTTAAGTCACCATTGGTTTTTTGGAAAATAATTATTAAGGATGTTTATATAGTCCTTTCCCTACCTTATATATAGATATTTTAAATCCCAATCTTTTTTGTATAATGAGATTAATTTTCATATTTTCTCTTATAGATCTGAGGAATATTATAATGTCTTTAATATAGTCTTATAATGTGGTGTTGCATCATTCCTCTAATAATAATATAAAATTGTATCCAAGGGACTGTTTTTGATTAACCATAGTGATAAAATCCTATTTTGGAATATATTTTGTTTTTGTTTATTGTGCATGTTTTCCAAGCCCTTGGATAAGAACCCACATCCATTCTAATTCAATCCCCAACTGTCAATCAACAAAAGAATGAATCCAACAATCAGTCTCAGGGGTTTCATCACCAGATTTCTTTGTCTCCAATGATCCTCAATAATTTTAATATTGGTTGAAGAGGATCGAGATTTTGTTTGAGTTCTTGGAAACACCTGGTGAAACTAATGTAAATTATTCCAACATTATGCAAGAGGGACCTGGATGGAGATTATGGGACAAGATGGCGATACAAAACAAGAATGAGGGATTGGATTGGAAGGAATTTAATGTTATATTCACCGACCATTTCTATCAAGAGTCTACAGTGTTTTCTAAATCTATGGATTTTTTCATACTTGACTATACTAATAGGATCATACTGAGTATAAAAATAACATTGCTAAGCTTATACAGTTTTCACCTAAGATAATATCAAATGAGAGGATGAAGACTCAATAGTTCATTATGGGACTTCAATATTATATTGTTACTCATGTTTTCATGTTGAAGATATCCTTTTATGATGATGTTTTGGATAGAGTGTTGATCATAGAGACTAACCTTGGTGGTAATTTAGGATTGACATGGCCTCTTTTTCTCCTAATATAAGTTGAGTGAGTTCTCAAAAAGGGAATAGAAATTTTCATGATTCTCATAATATTTCCAAGGGGATGGTCTTTTCCTGACCTCTTATAGTGTTTAGAAGAGGTACATTGATTTTTTAAACATGTGGAAAGCCCGGGAACTCAAAATGGTTTTTCACTAAAACTGTACAAGTATGTGGTTCATATGGTCATTATGCATACATTAAGAAGTTATACCATATTTATTAAACTCTAGATGGTGTAATGAGATCATCAACACCAAAAATTATTTCCACATATATAGATTATTCAAGAAAAATAGAGTTACAACTATAGGTATCTGGAACAAATATTCTTCATATAGTAGAAGAGTCTCAAGAGGAATCAGATATTGTTATCGTTTCTTTGGAAGGTACCCTCATTATAGATTCAAAATTAGTTATTATTCTATTTTATAATTCATTATATCATTCATTCATTTCAAATTGTATTGTGAAGCTACAAAATATTCATACGAGGATTCTATCTTATGTGATGGATATTACTACACCTCTCATAGTGAATAGAGATCAAGGAATTCATTATCCTTCTTGTGTTTTTTCAATATTAAATATAAATATTACATGGTATTTTATAGTTATTGACATGAAACCTATTTATCCCCTATTTAGGATGGATTAACTTATTAAAAACTCCCAAACTAATTTATATCTTCCACTGATCTCCATTATTGTGTCATATGGAGTGTGTTGTATCATTCATGGATAATGAGACCAATGGTCTAGTAGATATGTAACTTGTTTTCTATATTAATGGAAAGTTATATATGCATTTTTTTCAATCTAGAGTGATAATCCTTGAGTGATGATCTGCCTCCAGTTTTCATTGAGTTTCTTAATGTTTTTCCTTCTAAATTCTCTATTCTATCACCAGTGAGGGGGGTAGAGTTTTTTATAGATTTTTTTTCTATTAATCAACCAGTTTTTATTCCTTCTTAACACATTGAAGCATCTAAAATGAAAAATTTAAAGAAGTAGCTCGATGGTATTATAGAGAAAGTTCATATATGTCTGAGTGTTTTGCCTTGGTCGGTGCCTATTCCCTTTGAAATGGATGTTGGAGGGTTAATTTGCCTATGTGTTGACCACTGAAAACTCAACCGAGATATGGTAAATAACAAGTATCTATTTTCATGGATTAATGAATTTTTACGAGTTGAAAGGGGTTAAATTCTTCTCAATGATTAATTTTTTATGTGGTTATCACCATTTGAGAATAAAATAATTTTATATTTGGAAAACCACCTTCTATATCATGAATGGTCATTATGAGTACATTTTCAGGATATTTGGTCAAACTAATGATCCTAAAATATTTATGGATTTAATGAATAGGATTTACCATTAGTATCTTAATACTTCCATGGTGGTATTTTGGAATAATGTCTTATTTTACTGTATGCCTGAGAAGGATCATGTTAATCAGTTGAGGGTATCTTTTAGAATTTTATATAAGTCAATAACCATATTCCAAGATACCAAATGCAAATTCTATATTATATAAGTTAATTTAATGGGACACATGGTGTTAGAACATGGAATCTCAACTGAACATTATAATTTAAAAGCTATAATGACATAAGAGAAACCAT
This sequence comes from Viscum album, assembly GCA_963277665.1. NCBI lineage: Eukaryota > Viridiplantae > Streptophyta > Magnoliopsida > Santalales > Viscaceae > Viscum > Viscum album. The sequence goes on along the minus strand of OY728139.1, from coordinate 1,222,792,615 downwards.
GAAATGTTTTTGTGATTCATAGATTCATGAGTTTAGTTAGATATTATCATCGGTTTGTAAAATATTTCTCAAATATCAATTCTCCAATGACCACCGTAACATGAGAGTGAGTAATTTTAATTGGGATGAAAAGTTCCAAAGTACTTTTTTAGATGAAATTCCTTCTTTAATACTACATGAGTGTTGAATCTTTCAGAGGTGGGGAAATGAAATAGGGTCTACTATGATGCATCAGGTTCATGTTTGAAATCTATTCTTTTCTAAGGTGATCATGAAATTACTTTTTTCTCTTGAAATCTTAGGTTACATGAGAGAATTACCCAGCCCATAACTGGGAACTTTTAATTTTAAAGCATGAACTTAAGAGTTCACAGCATTTCCTTTTTGGAAAAAGTTTTACTATCTATTTAGACGATGATATATTGAGTTATATAATCTATAAAAAAGTATTTGAATCTTTTTTAGAGGAATTGGGTGGAGTAACTGTAAAATTTGAAATTTTTCACCACCTAAAAAATGGGGAAAGTGAATGTCTTCTTAATTGTTTTGAGAATAAAATTTCAAATCCATTGTCTCAACGAATCATCTAAATTGTGGAACTTGAAGGAACATTTTTTAAAGATATATATAGGAGTTGAGAAATCAGGGGCTGAGGTTTCTTTGGAAAATGTTCATTTAACATCTACTCTTATCAAGATGATCCTTCAGAAATTGAATCTACATGATGAGTTTTTTGGCATTAGATACTCTCTTTATTATGGGAGACAATTACAAAGCGTTCATCCTCAATAGAGGAAATTCTATGTTATCAGAATTATTTTATATACCATTATCAGTTACAAAATATGAGATAGGGGATTTTGAAAATTACTATGGAGAGGTACTCCCAGGAATAATAGAGTTTTTTTATGATATTTGGTGATGATTTTTTTTACCATTTATGAGATGTTCCATTACTGATTATGTATATTGTGGTCATACTTGCTGACTGGTCAAGCTGAAGAACCAAAAACCATCTTGTTTATTTCATCAGCATTCCGTACCAACTTGTATGTTGGATGATATATCTAAGGACTTTTTGGTTTGGTTGCCTCATACACTGAAACGGAATATTGTAATTTGGGTTGTGATAAATAGGCGAACCAATTCATCTCACTTTATATTAATTCATGTTATAACCATATTAAAGGAGATGGGGAATCTATATGTGAAGTATATTTTTTATTTTCATAGAGTTCAATATAATATATTCTATGATTGGCATACCTAGTTTACATAAATCTTTAATAGAGTCCTTCCGAATGCACTATAATTTAATGCTTGTTTTAGTACGACACATAAGAAATAGTTATAAATATTTTCAAGGATATGATTCATGAATTTTTATTGACTATGGTGGATATTAGGAATACCATTTAGGAATAGTATAGTTTTCTAAAAACAATAGTTACTAGCCCATGATTAAAATGGTTCCTTTTATGGCCATGTATGGCCATCCATGTAAATATCTATTTTGTTGGTTAAATAATTGTTGAATATCCTTGGTTGGAAATAATATATTTCAAGATATGACATCAAATTTTCACTTGATTCATCAGATAATGTTAATGTCATAGAGATTGTAAAAATATTATGTTTATTGTCATTGTATACTTTTCGAATTTATAGTTGTTGGCTTGATGTTCTTGATATTTTCACCTCCCTTGGGTCATTAAAAACATGACAGGCATGGGAAGAATTATCCTTATTCTGTGGATAGTTTTTAGGTTGTTCATTAGTTGGGGAAAGTGGATTACCATTTATAACTTCGTCCCCAACAGACATTGATACATAACAAGTTTCATGTATCGGAGCTAAAAATGTAACTTTCTGATCCATCTCACATTCTAAGCATGTGATATCTTTATGTTGATCAAAATTTGTCTGTGACTGAGCATCCAATCAGTATAGTTGATTTTGAATCCAATTTAGTTCATGGTAGGATGATTCCTTTGATTTAGTTTTTATGGAATCACAATTTTGATACTCATGAGACACAGGAGAGAGAGGCACTAATGAGAGAGTACCGACCTCATCTTTTAAACATGGAGACTTCTTAATAGGATTTCTAGGGACATAATGTTTCTATTGGGGGAGTTTATAAATTCAACTTTTTTAGGTACATCTTAACCCTCCATTTTTCTATGTTTTATTTTGGGTTCTTCTCTGGCTTTGTTGAGAAAGAATTTAACAAATTTCAAATTTTCTAGGCACTGTACAGTTGACGCATGGTTTTCTGAAACATTCCACACACCCAATGGAAACCATGAAAAACCAAATAGTATGGGTTTTCACATTTCTCACATGATTTTAAAAAACAATTTCACATCTAGTAGAAATTGTGATCCCCATTTGAGGGGTGAATAGTTTGGGGGAACAGTTTGAAAAACCATGTGGGCCCACCCAAGAAACTGTCTTCACTGACTTTTTTTTCTAAAAAATATTTTAAAATTTATTGAACCATATTCCTTCACCTAAATGTCTATAACTTATGTTTTAACATCATCCTTGACCTTTGGATCTCTCAATAGCCTATTTTGTCACCTCTAAACCTATTCTAAAGTATATTGAAGCATGAAGAACCTCATTTGATCACTTCCTAATAAGTGATCATATCCAATTATTCATATCATGTTATCTCCTTATATACTCTTAATTGTTTATTAGATCATATTGTTTTTTATGGATATAAACTCCTTTGTTTTGGATCATGAATATAGGTTTTATTCCTGGTCGATGTTGTTGACGTTCTTCATTGTAAATTCGGGATGCAGGTGTTGTGATATGTGATCTTCATGTTATGTTATGTGGTTGCATTAATGATTGTCTTATTGATATAACCATTAAATTTCTAACATAAATAATTTTTTTTTCAATTAAATAATTAAAACCCTATTTGATGCGAATTTGGATTTGATTTGATTTGGAATGATTTTTTGGGAGAACCCAAATATTCCTATAGAATTGGAATTTGGGGTGTGATTTGGAATTTAATGGAAATTGTGAAATTAGATTTTGAATTTAATTTTTGAAATTGGTATTTTTGAAAAAATGGATTAATTTTTTAATAATAACTCTTGGTTTGTTTTATCCTAAAAAATCATTATTTGATTGAAAACCTGTGTTTTCATTTTTAAAATGAAATTTGAATATTGAAACTATAAATGGGGAAATTTTATTTTGAACTATTTTGAAATATTTTTTCAATTGTGTAATGTTTTTTTAGAATATGCAGGTCTGAGATGTTACTGTCTTATTAGTGATAACATGCTTGGATGGTAATTCCCTAGATATTTATTGACTCTATAAAACACTAACAAAAACATAGTCTAGAAAATCACATCCCAAAAGGGATATTGATGAGTCCAATTTGACCAGTGTATTAGGGACATGTGTACACATATTATCATTATCACCTATATCATTGTGTGAGGCTGAAATAACCAGGAACTATCATACCTATTGGTAGATGGCCAATTTTCTTATTGGTGTTACCTAATATATATTCCATTAAATGTAACACTCATTTAAAAATGCCTTTTGATTTATATAGACTATTATATATATAATTTTTATTAAGACATTTTTTGAATGGCTTTCATCAATTGAAATAAAAATTATGATTTGTTTTAAATATTTCATTGTACCTCAATGTATGCATTATTTAAAATTGAAAGAATGTTTTGGTTAATAATCATGGAATATTATTATGGAACAATTGGGGAAAGAATAACTTGGAGGTGGTGGTTTTGTAGACCCTTTAGGCTCAGAGTGTTGTGTCCATTGGGGTTTATAATTTTTATCTTGAAATAAATTTAAATTTACTAATTTTCTATTGGATTTTTTACCTATTTTACTTTCAATTATTATTCTCTTTTTTGAGATTTCTATTGATAATTCTGATATGTGTCTCTTTTTTTCAGGTTTTTTTAAACAATTACCACTTTTATCTTATATGATGTGAGATTCTAGTAACCAGCTCATGGGGATGAGGAAATCCTTTCATGCCATGTTAGAATTGGATCAGTTGTTAGGGTTCTAGGGTATCTTGGTAGATTTTTTTATAATTCCGGATGATTAGATAACATAAATTAAATCTATAGTAACTTTTGTTAATAAAATATGTGTGTTTAAGATTAATAAATATTTATTTATTAATTTATTGAAATATTTTATGATATTTATTTATAATAAATATTTATTATTCAAGATCCAATAAATATCAAAGAGGATTAATAAGCTAATTCAATTCCCATATGAAAAGGAATATTTTATTTAATAAAATTTTAATATTTATTTATTTATTTATATAAAAAATAAAATTTTAATATATGTCTGTTAGAATACTCCATAGAAGATATTATTATTATTATTATTCACATTATTTGACGTAGGGTTTACATAGAATAAATAGTTATATAAATGGTCTTAGTGAAATTACTAATTTCTTAATTCTTAGTATATAATTTGAATAATGTTAATTTCTAGGGTGATGTAAATTAATGTGCACAAACAATCCATTCTATAGAATTATCCCAATATCAAAGAGAGTCACAAAATAACCCTCTCATGAATATAGAGAGACAATCCATCTCATCCCTCTATTAAATTATATAACTAGAGAATAATTCTTTCACAACTGAGAGTAATAATTATTTTAAGATAAAAAGACTTATAGTCTCGATCAATTGGGAACAATGTAAGGTTCTTGGTTACTTTGTACTAGAACCTAGTGTTTTATTAAAGATGTCTTGGGATTCATGTTTTAGAAGTAAATTCATCAAGGGGAATTGTATAATGGATTATTCATTGTATTGATGATACAAGAGAGGATACAAAATATTCATCAATAATGATAGAATAATCAAGATTCTATAATTTTTTATATAAATAAATTATACATTTAATGTGAAAATTTTCACTCTATAGATATTATGGGGGTTTTTTTTATAAATTTTATTATATTTGTCAACTAAAAATGATGAAAAATTTTATTAAGCATGGGCCTGACCACTTTTTTTACACCTTGAAACCTTCAAGTGGTATCAATGTGGTCATATTATAATTTATAATTAATTATTATTATTTTCAATTTTTTGCTTTTTATGTAGAATTAATTTCCATTTTTTTATTATTTATACCAAAAGTTAATATAACATGATCATTCCATTTCATATGACCATGAATATAACTAGAATTTTAAAATAGTTCTCAAATATCATATTCAATGTTTCCCATGATACATTATGAGAGACCCAATTACTCATCATGTAACAAAAAACTACATGTTGTATACCCATGGTAAACTGTGAAAAGGCTATCCACATAAATCATGACACAATGTGTGTGGGTTTAGTACATATTATAATTACCAAATATGTGTTGATGATGATTTTTCATGTGGAATAATTGGGAGTAAATAATGTATAGATGGTGTACCATTTATTTTGAACTAGATGGTTTTTACCCATGTAAATTGTAGAATCCATGTTGTCAAATTATGTTGTAGGTAATTGCAACATTCCAAGTATTGAATGTTATTTGAGAAACATGGAATCACATGAAGTATATGGAATATATAAGGATATAAATGAATTGAAACACCTATTAAACTCTATTAGATACACCCCAAGTCCCTAGTTGTGTAAGGTATGTAGCTAGTAATGAATTACATATTTCATGGATGTTTGTACACACCATGCAACTTAGTCCAACTCTTGTAAGGTGAACAATGAGACATTTATGGTTTGTGTGTTGAAGCATATAAAAATACAATTTTTATGGAAACTTTTATCTACACATCATGTAGAATGAAGTATAAATAGTGTGAAATGTTTTTTTCACACAAATTAAATGTTATGTGATTATCAGTAAGTCGTGTAGAATTAATGCCATTAATTATTATTTAACTTTTTATTTTGAAAATACATGACGCATATCGTTATCATACACAACGTGCACTAGACAGACATCAATAGTAGTATATAGTATTTATATTCATGTCATGTTGTTTGGTTATATATGTTATTCATACTATGTATTTTATCCCATGAAATAACATGTCATGTAATATTACAACCTACCATATACGTTCTTGTTATAGAGAAAAACTCTTTATATATATAAAAACTAAATCTTATTATAAGTATAATAATTACATATCAATAAATTACCTTATAGAACAAGAAGGATTACTGTATTTGTATAATTGGACAAATAAATAATCAGTACATAAAAAATTTTTATTTCCCACTATGATCATTATAACTAACACACTTCTTAAATATATCATACTTATAACCTTCCTTCATAACTTGGGGAAAGGAAACATATCAATTGGAGAGTTCAAATGCCTAGAAAGGGTGGATATATGAGATAACAATCATGATCATAAGTAAGAATAAGATAAGAATTATTTTTTTTTAAATTGACCAAAAAATATAATAATAATTCCCAATCAGATATGGATCTTTAATCGTTAAACATTGAAATTTTGTTTCAATCATAACAAATAAAAAATAATTATTTGAAATCATCATTACTCAATCATAAACCATGAGAACATATCATAAGTATAATACATTAGATTTTGAAATTCATATAATCCTAAACATCACTTATTTAGTCAAGGATAACTCCTAAGAAAATCATTCAAGACAAAGTGTAATAACGGAAATGCCTACCATATCATTTCTAATGATCCATTTCGAGTACCTTCCATCTAGTAAACTCCATCATCTCTTATAAGTTTCTCAACACTTTCATCCTGAACTAATTAATTTGAGGGATATAATGGAACTACTCATCCTTCGTTTATAACATAACCACCCATCATTGGTTTATAAAGTGACCACATATCCTTGGTTTACAAAGGAACCTCCCATAAAATCATCCAAATCTATTTATATTTCTCCATAAGTTCATGAAAACATTAATCATAACATCAAATCAAAACCCATGTCAATGAAAACTTATTTCATAAATATTACATTTTCAAAATCAAAAACCATCTAGAGAAAGATTAAATGTGGTAACATATCCCCAGTAAATAAAAAAATACATTAAATGATTTTGTTATAGATTAACGTACCTATAAAAATCCTTGAATAATGAAAATCACCATTAAATTTAAAATCAATTATTTTAAATTTCAAAATTTCAAAAAAATTATGGAAATTAATATTTTAAAATTACATTGTATACTAGTTATGGATGAATAAGATCAAAGTGAATGAATTATGGTGTGAAATTTTGTTCCTGTAATTTATAAAAAAAATAAATACTCATATCCTACTTACATCAAAATCAAAAGTACCTCATTCAAAAAATGAAAAGAATATTCATTTTTGAAATGTATAGAATATAAAACATGGGTACAAATGACTTTATTAAAACTTTGGATGATATTAAAAACCTTATTGAATTTGTTTTAAATAAAATACATACATGTATGGGAAAATTCATGGTCGTAGAGAGATATAAAGTCAATTTTACTTCAAAATACCATTTCGATATCTTGAATAAATAAAGGGGAAAATGAAATGAAATCATGTAATGTGAAAAAATAAAGATACTATAAGAAAAGGAATAATATTTAAAAGAGTTATATCATATATTTTTAGTGTAATATAATATTGTTAACAATCAATCCCTATAAAATGAGAATATAACATAAAACTCATACCACGATGGTAAATTTTGAATCGTAACCCCCATGAAAGAAATAAATTTAAATGAAACATGAATTAAAATGAAATTAATGATATTGAAGACAAAAAATATCAATGGATTAACAGATACATATCATAAAAAATAATGGTTTATAACATAACAAATGACCTAAAAAATACAATTTGAGACTATAAACCCTTACAACATTAGTAACATTCATATCAAATACCGTTGGATGATATAATATGAATTTCAACATTAAATACCATGAATTAAGAAGTATGAATAAAATAAAATTTCAAAGTACTATTATATAAACCTCATAAACATAAATAGTTGGACAACATCAAACATGTCTTGGTGAAACAAAATAGAGACAGAGAGCCCTTATAGATTCAAAAAAAATTGGAACGAAAATAATTTGAAGATTCAAAATAAAATGGTTATATAAATTCCTTAATTAAATCATGTATTATGAAATACTATATCCTTCATCAGTACATACACCATTGAAATAATAAGTCGATGTATAACATTAAAACATGTCCCAATGAAGAAAATTTTAGACAAAGCCCTTACCATTTTTCTAAATAAATTCATAAATGCTCGAAACTATTATATATTAATATTATATTTATTATAATTATATAATATAATCATATTAACATAACTAATATCATATAATATCAAATAATATCCACTTATATCATCTATACACCCATTTATTAACAATTATTCGTTAAAGTCGTCATTTCAGGTGTTAAGTACTTCGTTTTTCATGTATGTTTTATTTCATTATTTATTTTCCATTCATATTGATCAGGTTTATTAGTATCTAAAATGTTAATAATCATATAAATATATTATATATTTAAAATAAACATATTAAAAACCACTCATATTACATAGGGAATAAAAATGAATTGTATCACATTGTGGAGATGATTATTCGTATCTACAAACAAGTGATGTTTCCACCTTTCGATGGATGGAATGAAATAATGTCAAATAATAATTAACATTTACAGAATCTTTAATATATAAAAATATCATATATTTTCATTAAATATATCTTTATTACAAGATATATAAATTTCAGTTGATAAAAAATCACATCACTTCGTAGAGGTGGTAGTCCACACGTGAGTATGAGCAATGTTATCATTTATCAAAGGATCATATGGATAGAAGGTGGAAATGATATTATAATTATTGATTTCTAATTATTTTATAAATATAATATTTAAATAATAAATCCATAATTGTAACCACCCATGCAATATGGTGATGGAAAATGAATCATATCATTATGCGGAGGTGTTATCCCAAATATACGCATGAGCGATACTTTTTTCCCAATTTGATGAAGAAGAGGTGGTTAATGGTTTTGAAATAATTATAATAATATAAAACTATATTTATGAAAATTAATTAACAATGATTTCATTTATATGAAATTTTTATAGATTTTTTATGAAGAAATAAAAATTTAAAGGGCACTGTTAAGATTTATACATCTTTTTTGAGATTCCTCCATTAAATTACACATTAATCTTTGAAAGATTTCTCATAAAGGATGAACAAAACTTCTAGGAAACATTTATGGAAAATAAAAAGGTTTTGAGTACTTATTTTATTATCTATAAGGGAAAATAGTGCAGATAAGGGAGTATTAGGGGTTCATTCTTATATGTGAGGGGAGGGACACAGATGAAATTTCATAAAATATTTTAATTATATATGTTCACTTTCAAGGGAAAGTGACTCCATATTAAAAATTATTTGAGGTTAATATAAAATATGTTTTATGAATCATAAAAAATATAAATTATAAAATTTTGGGAGAAAATCATACCCTTTTTCACTTTTTTAATACCCTCCTCCATCAGTAACCTCATTTTAATCTTAATCGTGCTAACAAAATTTTGATGTTTTTACAATTCACTATGACGCAAAATTATGTTCACCCTATTAAATTATATTAATAATATTTATTTGTAGTACTTAATATATTTTACTAGATTATATATTTGTAATTAGAAAATTTTATTTCTTATTTGTTACGCAAAAAAAATAACAACACCACATTTAGAAAAATGTATTTTTTTCACAAACCATAATTTAATTCCAATAATATCCTTCTAAAAACTAGTAAATAAATGTTAAAATATATTATATATTATATTATATAAAAATTTCATTAAAAAATAATCTATTTGGATTAATTTAATTTATTTTGATAAAATCATGTTTCACGTATAAATACATTTCTCAAAAAATTGTTGGGTTATGAAAAAATAACTTATAAAAAAATTAATAATAATTATGATTACCATGTAATTAATTATATAATTTAAAATTAAATTATACTAATGATTTTTTAAGATAAAATACACAAAATAATAGTACTTATACTTGAAAACAAATTACAGTTTTACAAAAAATGGCTATTTACTAATTTTTTTTTGAAAATTTCTAAATATTGACCCTAAGATAGTATTAAGAAGATCATTTTAAAAAAATATTTTTATTTTATAAAATATAATTTCTAAAACATGTAGAAATTTATTATAATATCCATGAAAAAAAAGCAAAAATTCATTTTTTAGGAAAATATAATTATTAATAATGATATTACATTAATGAAAATTGAGTGCTTATTTGTTGTCCATTAATAAATATAGTTGAATTTTATAAACTATAATACATATTTTTCATAATATGGTTATTCTTATTCATACCTATGATTTAATGGAAATTTTATAATTTATTTTGGTTTGTTTTAGGATCGTAATTGTAGGTCTATCATGCTATCAAACACATAAAATTAATTTAAATAAAACATAATATTCTATTTTCTTGAGGTGATAAATTACCCTCAAAAAAATTACATCCTCACAATTTTCATATTTTTAACTAATTTTTCAATATTTCAATTTTTTGTGAAAATCCACAACCAACATAGATATAATGAAATTGCCTTTGAAAAAAATAAAAACTAAAAGGTTACATTAATAAACTAATAATTATATTATAGGATGAAGATAAAATTAGTAGGAAGTTAAAATATTGGCCCTGAGGAGAAATACAATGTCAAAATAATTTTATAGAGAGAGAAAAAAATTTCCTGATAAATTTAATGACTACAAAAAGATTAATTTGTAGGGTGAAAACTAACATCAATCATTATAAATAATTATAAAATCAAAAACAATTACATTTTCAATATCATTTTTCCTAGAGTTATTATTTTACCAAGGAATATGAGAAATTTTTCACAATTGATATATTCAAATACTCAACCATAATTTCAACATTTGGTTTTGTGTTCAATTTATATTACCCCTATTTTTCATCCATAATCCAATTTTCAGGACTCGTCCCCCTCAGCTCGCATCGTGACTACCCCAAGCCCGCCTTCCATAGGCCAGGGATTAGTGACTAGTACCAAAAGCTTATTTCCCTAAAACTGGGAAGGCATTGCCTTTATAAAATGTAAACACACACAACTAGAGTACAATACGATGCAAACAATATGTAGAAACTATATACAAAAGTAGTGCTGAAAAGTAAAGGGGTCGGAAATACAATCCCAATTGTAAAGTACACGGAAAAGATAAAACATGTAAAACTAGAAGACAAACAACTGGAAGGTATCTAGAAGCTCCTAGATAGTCAACCATAGATCCTACTTGAAGGGTAGGTATAGATAGCCTCACCAGCGCTCCACATCTGTCTGTCTCCTCTGGGTACCGACTCGTCGTGAGGTCCACCTCTGGGTATCGTCTAGTCATGTCTCTCTCAGATGCCATCAGTGTTGTTCATCGTCTGCATCCAACACAATGAGGTGCGGGCATAGCCCATGCAGGGGTGAGTATAACGAAACTTAGTAGAGAACACAAGACCCTCACGGTCACACAAATCCAACAAGGATAAACCACAAAGTATGATTTCAACAGATTACCATTACTTAGGTATATGCACATACATATACCTAAGTTATCAAGTAACCCATATCAATCATGAGGAAAACACAATGGTTATTGACTCAGATCAAACCAATATTTTCATTATTAAAACCACAGCTACTGGAGAACTCCTCCTTTGTCGATTATAGTATCCCTATCGTGACTCTGAGGCACTACTCACTAACCTTAGACTGTTGAGGTACTCCTCTTATCATGTACAGTGGGTCTACTGCCAAACTGGGCGCTCTTTCCGTTGGGGGTCTGCCACCAAATCGGGTGATCCCCCTAATAGCCATCAGAGGTACTCCTCCTGTCGAGTACCGCGCGTCTACTGCCAAGCCAGGCGCTCCGTCCGCTGTGGGTCTACTGCCAAACAGGGTGCTCCATCTACTGGGCTAGTCGAATCACTCTGAGTCGAATCGGTCAAGCAGTCATCAGGTATACAGCTACTAGGTCTCTATACTCCACACTCTCGTCTCTAGGAGGATCTACTCCATGGGCTACTATTCGATACTCCATGTTTCATGAAGTCTCATGTGGAAGTATCTCAAAGGATCGCCACATCATATGGGTATCAACGCAATAGATAGCGTGTCAATCGGATGCTCGGACTGTGACTTTTTAGCCTTTTAGTCCTGGGGGCCCGGTTGGTTTTGTGTACGAACCGAACTGACCGTATCTCAAATATACCATGAACTCCCATGGGGTATACTCAAAAGGACAGATATGATCCATGAATACCACCACCACTGACGGGTTGTCAAATGGATGTCTGGTGCCAAAGATATGGCCCAAGGAGGTAAAGGGGTCATTAAAGGGCCCGGGTCCGATCCGATCCGGTCAGACTGACTCGGCCCAACCTATCCAAGGCCGACCCGATCTAGTTCAACTCGGTCAGACTCACTAGGTCTAACCCTGCCCATTGGACAGTTCAGCCAGTTAATTTTTAACCCGGTCCACTGGTCCCGGCCCAGCGGACCATGATGGCGGTTCAGCCCGATAGTCGCCACGTAGGTGGCTTGGTAACACGGTCCGGGAGATCGGTCTGGTAAGACCAACGACACCGCGGCAGCGTCGCGGGCTGGTTCAGTAGGCCGGTGGCCGGCAGGATAGAAGGCTGGCCGCGCGGGGCATGGGCAGGCATGCGGGACTCCAGGCAAGCCGTGGGGGCACCTAGCAGGGCACTGGTGTGCTGGGTAGGATGTGTGGGTGCCGGGCAGGGTGCAGGATGTCGGGTAGCACGCGGGAGTAAGGCGGGAAGTGCGGTTGGGAACCGGGGGGCACCGGGCAGGGCGGTAGGGTGCCACGAGGGTGCCGGGTTGGGTGTCGTGGCGTCGGGGGGCACCGGACAGGCCAGGCAGTGCGCCAGGGGGCGCAGGTAGGCCGGCAGTGCACCAGGCAAGGCACGGGTAGTCCAAGGGTGCGAGTAGTGCACTAGGGTGCCGCGGGGGCGGCACATGAATGAACTGTGTAAAATTTTAAGGTTTGGAAAACTACAATAACATTTTAAAGGATCACAAGATCCCTAAAAGAATGAAAATTCATTTATCTTGTATTGAAATATATTCCAAAACCAATGAGGTTATAAAATTTTATCTAGTACGGATTAAAATTCATATGAGTAAATACTAAATTAATTTATAAATCCTCAATAATAAAACCCAAATATCAACATAAACATTTCCATAAAAAGTTAATCTTAAGACATATTCCAAATATGTTTGTTCATGAAACCAAAAAATATTGAAAAAACTTCTAAATAATTTTAAAATCAGTTTAAATTTAATCTCCAAACAAACAATAATTATCTCTTAATATTCTAAAACAATCGTATAAATACCTATATCAAATTTCTAGGTTACTGGGACAATTCAATATATTCTTGTAAATCCTTGAATAAAAATTATTGTGAAATAATCCTAAGATGTTTCATGGTTATTAATATGTTAAAATCATTGATAAAACACTTATATAATATAATTATCCTATCCCCATATACGAATAATTCAATTATAACAAATCAACAATTTGCATAGCATATTCCATTCCTTTTTCTATGAGTTAGATTATAGATTAAAGCATTGTATTGAATAATCCCTATGTTCCCCACAAAAAATACATTCAACTATAAATAGTGACATGACATATTCAATATCTACCTCTATTGAACTCTTTATTATTACCTGTAAATTAATTATTATTATTCTTTTCCCAAAAATAAATATACTCCCATTACTTTGAAACATTTCCCTAGTTCTTCTTCCTACATTCCTAACATATATGAAGCTTAATATTCTTCCCCCACAATGTTGTTCGTAAACCCCCATTTTTATCTTATTTTTTACATTAGGAAAATTACTTATGTTCATTTTTTTAATAATATATCAAAATTGACGGTTATATAAAATCAACATACTTTTCATTAAATTTACTAATTAATTTGGTTTCTCATGGGGATAATCATTACATAGTCCATCACATTCAACGTTAACATGATTCCACCTAGTTCTATCCATTAACAAAAAATTGGAGTATAATGTGAGAAATTGTAATGTGAAATCATATAATCATAAAAAAAGATATATAGAAATTATATTTTATGTTAATTTATTTTCAATATAAGATACCTTATATTTAACGTTGGTCATCCAAGGTTATTATCTTTTAAAATCATTTTTAATAGTTCATAAAAAAAAATTGAGTTGCCAATGAATTTACCATGGGAGTGTCAAATGACGTACATAGTAATGTATGATTCAGAAGGAAAAAAATATGTTTATGATATAAATAACCAACTCTTTTTGGTTTTATTACTCCTAGATCCATTCGTTCCTAAACCATGTCCACTTGTAGTGTACTGAGAGGGATTAATTACAAGTAAAAACACACTCCTTTTATTCACCAAAACAATTGATATTATCTTATTCATGGTCTTATCATTACGGTTGTTATTAAATTTTTCTAGTCATATTTTCCAAAAGATGATAAACCTTTCTATGTTAATAACTATAGTGACCCAAACATTACATCAATAAATACTAAATCACAGTTAAAAAATAATAATTATACAAAAATATTATCTATGTGAGAATTAAAAAGGTTTATTATATTTGGAAGAATTGATACGTAAACGCATGGTATATAAAACATTGACAATATTTCCAATTAATCTCTTCACACTAGAACCCTTCATGGACATAAAAAACTTATGACCATTCTTCATAAACCAGATAAAGGGAATATAAGAAAGGGTGAGCACATATTCTCAATAATGGTAAACATAAGAGATATCAATCACTGATCACAATATAAGAATTAGGGTATGAATTCATGATCAAAACATACTATATTCATACCCATTCTGTCAGAGATCATCATTGATGATTCATGGAATAAGGTTTTATCATTAAAAAATATATGAAATAAGATTGTGGAATCATCAATAGTCAATCATTAATGATTATACCACATCATAAGAAAAGTTAAAATGTTTTTAATCTATATAAGAATAGAAAATTACATCCTTATAAAATATCTACACCCATGACTATGAATTCGGACAAATTCCATTAATGGGAATGCCTACCTGATCATTTATTACATTCTATTATATATAAATTCCATCCAGTTAACTTTGTTGTCTCTTATAATTTTCTGAAATATAAAATAAATACCCACCCATCCTTGGTTTATAACATAACCAAGTATCCTTGATTAATAACCTAATCACCCATTCTTCGTTTATAATGTTACCATCACAATATAATCACAATTCATTCCTTCATATTCCAAAATATCATAAAAAAATTAATCATTACATAAAATATTAACATGTGGAAAAGAAAATGGGTTTTATTAATTTCTAATCTTTTTAAAAATAAACCATCCATATAAATAATAAATCTAGAAATGTTGGATATTATCCTGATTAAATCATAAGAAACAATAGGGATTTTTTTATGGTTTAATGTGACATTATAACAATAACTAAAACATTTCTTCAAAAAATTACCTGTTTCATTTTGAAAACAACTATTTAAATTGGAAAATTTTAGAAAACATTATGGGAAAAAGTCACTTGAAATAAACAAGGATACTCTCTATGAAGGATTCAAAATAGAAATAAAACAAAATAATATGGAAATACATCCATGTAGTGTATATAAAGACAATTATTCCTTTTACATTTCTAATAAAAATTCAATTATACCACATTCAAAAAAATGACAAGAATATTCCTTTAAAACATTCATATATAAATTTAAACTTGGGTAAAAATTAAATTATTAAATATTTATATAATATTAAATATGGCCTTGAAAATATTTGAAAAACAAATGTTGACACAGAAGGGAATATTCACAGTAGAGTATACAAATAAAGCAAGTTTTACATAAAAATTGTCATTATTTATCTTATTTTCTTAAAGAGAAAAAAAATTAAAACAAGTAATCACGTGAAATATTGATAGGATTAGAAAAATAAATGATATTTTAGGGACATTGATCATAAAATTAATGATCAAAAACTATTAAGAATTAACGATATCTATAAACATGAATTTATAACATAAAACACTATCTATTGTGTTAATTTGTGGATCATTAATATTATAAAAGATATAAATTAAAATGAATAAAAAATAATATGAAAATGATATTATTTATTATATTAAATAAAAATAGGGTACTATATACACCTTAAAAAATCTTATAGGTGTATAAAAAATATATTTCCCCAAGAAAATAGTTTGAGATATAAAACCATAACCACATTGGTAACATTCAAATTAAATCCCACTGGGTGATATAATTTAAATTGTGGGTTGAAATAAAATTAATTAAAAATAATAAATGATATAAAATTTCAAATGATTAGTATATACACTTCATAAACATAAATAGGTGCATAACATCAAACATGTCTCAACGAGACAATATTTGAGATGAAGAACTCTTGCGGCTATAGTAATTTCTGAAAACAATTCATTGGAATCATGATAATAAAATTATTCTATAAATACATTAAAAAAATAATAGTTTATTCCAAAATAAATTCATGGGTAGTACATACACCATATAATTATGAAATTCATGCATGGCATTATAACATGTCTCAAAGAATAGAACATAAATTAATACCCATACCTTATATCTGACATTATTTTTAGGCACTCTAAATTCCAATAAAATAAATTTAGGTTTATTATAATAATATAATAGAATCATATTCATATGTATAATATCATATATTATACACTTATATCACTTCAACACCTATTTATTAACAATTCCTTATTAAAGTCATCATTTCGGGTGTTAACTATTTTTTTCATATATGTTTTCTTTGGGAAATTATAGTCCAAGCCCATTGATCATAGATCATACATATAAATAATTATAAAATTATAAAAATATAATACATATTCATTATATTCATATTTATATCCATTTATATTAATTTTTTATGAAAAATTAATTACATCATTTCATGGAGATAATAATCTTTATGTACACTCGCGTGATGTTTCCACTTATTGATGGATGGAACATAAGAAACTAATATTATAATTAAACATAAAATAATAATAATTATATTATAAAAATAATATAGTTTCATGAAATCTATTATTATTAGCATCTAATTAAAGTCGAAATGATAAAAAAAATTGCATCGCTTCATAGAGTTGGTCGTGCACATATACGTATAAGAAGTGTCATCATTTACCAACGGACAGGATGGTGAGAAGGTAGATAAGATGTCATAATTATGTAAGAATAATCCATTCCTAAAAATAATATAAAAAACATTATATATAACAATATAACACCCATGAAAATGGTGATGGAAAATGAATCATATCATTTCATTTATTTCCAATTTGATGGATAAGTGTAGAAAAATGGTTTATTTCATCATTATAATAAAATATAAATATATTAATGATATTTTATTAATTATTTTTATGGATGAAAAAGTTTTATATAATGTTTAATAGAAAATATTATAGAAAAGATCTTGGTTAATATCTAAAACTTATATTAGAGAGTCCTCATTTGGATTGCACAAAAATCCCTGAAGGATTGGTCTTGAGAGATGAAAAAAATATTTTAGATAAAGTAATGGAATATTGGAAGGATTTTTAGTAGGTATTTTATAATATCGATGGCTCAAATAGTGTGAATAATGGGTGAGGGTGTGTTCTCTTTTATTTTTAATGGGAGGGACATAGTTGGAATTTCTTAAAAGATATCAATTATATAAGATCATTTGTATTTGAAGGTGGGTCAAATAGCCATGGATTAAAAGGTGGTATAATAAATTTTTTAAATATCTTCATATAATAAAAAAAATATAGGTTTGGTGTAAACTCTACACATGTCTCTTGGTTTAACACCCCCTAGGAAAACTTGTTTTAACCATAACTATAAAAAAATTCTACTTTAACTTTTCACTTAGAAAAAAATTATGTTGATTGTATTAAATTATATTAATTATTATTACTAAAAATATTAAAGAAAATTAACAGATATAGTTTCTATAATTTGTTTTATTTATATTTTTTTAATCATGAAAACTCTAAATAAAACAGTTTTATAAAAATTCATTTTAAATCATAAAACATAAATTAATTATATTAATATACAATTAAAAACTATAAAATTAATGATAAAAATATGCTTGAATATATAATTTGAATATTTCATTTAAACCATTGATACATATTTAATAACTATTTTATTATAAGTAAAATTTCATAACACGTATAAAAAAATATTTTATAAAAATTTGTTTTAATCCAAAAATTTACTTATACCAATATTTTAATGACCCCATCACCACTTTCCGTGAGATATTATATTAATTTATTATATTAATGTAGATATAAGGAATAAAATATCTAAGGACTGGATAGTTTATCGCATTTTAAGAACCGGATGCATCCATGATACCTGTTTTACCTTGGGAGTATAGAATAAAACATAATACATAGCAACGGAAAATGAACTGCAACACTGAAACACATTTAAGGATATCTTTCTCATATCCTCGGGAAATGAAACAAAATAAGGGTGAGATGAAATTATCAATAATAGTTATGTATATGGGAATATTTCCTGAAACAATAAAAAATAATCAATATCTCATGGTAAATAACTGAACAAAAATTCAATTTAAATAAATTGACTTCATAATGAGATAATACATAATACGTTGGGAAATGTAAGTTACTTGAAAACAATTACATTTAATCAAAAATATAAGAATGAAATGCATCAAGATATAATATCACTGTGGAAATATCATGGATAATAATAATACAATTATTAAGGGAGAAACCGATTAATTATTGGGTTTTATAATCTCATGAATCTTGATAACATTACAATCAATACCTTTCAAAAGATATTTTAAATAAAAAATGTAAAAACTCATTTAAATGGGGAAACATAATTTTTCACATGAAACCGAATTACGCATCAAGGGGATATATCATACCAAGGCCACACATCACTGTAGGTCTAAATAATTCCTTATATATTAAATTTATATTTAATTCCTGAATCAATATGTCTTATCATCATATATCGGTATTGATTAAAGCATACAAATTTATCAATATCTCCAACGTTAATCATTCAATGTGAATACCATATGTAAAAATTGTATATGGTTAAGGAAATAGAAATATAAATCATAATAGAATATATATATATTTAATATAAATTTAACGACCATTGAAAAAATATCATAATAAAGTGTTTTTTTTTCAAGATGACGTTAACAATCACATGATAAATTGAAATTTTAAAATAAATTTTATTTTATGGTATTTTTCAATTGAAATTACCTTGGATGAAATAATTCAAATTTAAATAAAAAATACCATTAATTGTGAATGAATCTCGTGATTACATGTAAAAAAAATTTATATACACTACATAAAAGCAAATTGATTCATAATAATAAATTAGTCTTAGTGGAATGTAAATTGAGAATAAATCCCTTCACTCATGCTTTAATTTAGTTGAATGGAATTAAATCAATTTTATAATGGTTTTATGAATATTCATATCATTAAACTAAACAATATTACTATTTATGATATCATATTTGATCCTTTTATAAAATATTATCACCCATTCATTAACAATATTTCATTTTTTTCATTTTTTCTGGTGTTAATTGCTTGGTTTTCTCATTCATGTATTATTATGAAAGATATGGTTCTTTTGAATATTTTATATATAAATAATATAAAAAATACTAATCATCAAATTATTATAATTTTTATACATCAATTATAATTTTAAAAACAACCATGAAATATGGTTTTGAAAAATGTATGTCACAATCATGGAGATTGTGGGTTGTATGTGCTCATGAGTATCGTTTCAATTTTCCAATAATCATTATAGAAAGAACATAAGTAATATATAATCTTTCTATAATGATTGTAATATCATATATACCATATTATATACTTATATATATATCATCCATTTTTTGTGAGGAAAATAGAGTCACATCATCTCATGAAGGCAGTAGACCACACATACATGAATGATGTTATTCTCATTAAGTGCGTGGAAATGTAAGAAAGAAAATGATATATATATATATATATATATATATATATATTATCATGCTATGATGATACATATTTCATGAATATAATAATTATTCCATGAATATCAAATATATTTATTAACATTCACCTTATTATATTCTGCATAAATCTTTAGTGAATGTTGAATCATGTTGCTTTATAAGGCGATAGTCTGTTGTACACACGAATGATGTCGTTATGTCCCCTACATAATTGAAAGTATATATATGTATATATATAGATTAAATAATTAATTAATAGTTATATATTTATATAAATATTATCTATATACTTTATATTCATCATCATATCGAACTATGGCTGGTAGTAATGGAAAAATGAACGACATCAGTTCACAAGGAACTAGTTTGTTGTACACAGCAATGATGATTTAATAACCCATTTGATAGAGGTGGAGATTATTATACGTAATTAAAATATTATTAAAAAATACTATTTTATGTATGTTTATGATGTTATTATATAATAATGATATAGTATGAATTTGAGGTGGAGAAATAAAAAAAATAAAAGTACTTGTTGAAAAATGTTACCTCTTCTTTTTGTATAATCCTTAGGTTTGCACTAAAGTACCCCAATTATGTATTTCATCAAAAAAATAAGGCTTATTGAATGAGAGTATGAAATTAGGGATGTAATATTTTTGGTCTTGTCTAGACCAAAGTGGTTTGAAGGTGTGAATAAATGATACAACTGAATTCCCTTTTACAGAATTGTTGGAGTGGTATTTTTGTAACTACCCAAAGGTATTCAATATTGGGAGGTCAATATTACCTCATGTGGATCCCAAATTTTAAAATTAATGGGTTGAAGGTATAATCTGGTCGATCTACACCTCCAACACACAGTGAAACACCTTTTAAAAAAATCATTAAGTTTGATGATTCCCTACATTTATCGTTTTTGTTTTTCACTAAGGTAACTAGATTTTGATCCTTCATAATTTATCATTTAAGACAAAATTAAAGTGAACCTTATTATAAAATTTTTACCTAGATATTATAAATATTAAATCTAATTTATAAAATAAAAAACAATTAGGTGTTCAAAATATATTTTAACACAAACTCATGTACATGGAAAACCCCATTGTTTTATCCTTAACAGCACTAAAAAAGATTTTACAGTTTAGAGGCCAATATATTCCACATAAAAGAAATATTGGTACATTAATTGAACTAATTTAGTGTTTAAAATTGTTACTAAAAACATGGAATAGTGTTATAATTTTTTAAATTTTATACTATTTAATATATTTTTTTATTATATAATTACATTAATGTCTATTTTGACATTATCCAATTAATTTTAAAATAGAAGTATCATTAAAGTGATTAAATTAAAATATATTGTCTTGAAACCTTTTATAAATGATATTATAATCTATAAAATTAATGTTACACAACAATTAATTCAATTTACTTCACATTTAATATTTTTAATAATATTTATTTTCTTTTAAAATTAACAAAATATTTCTTATGTTGGTGTTTCTTAAGCATTAAATTTAATTATTTCAACTATAAAATATTAAAATAAATTATCATGATCATAAAAACTCATTTATATTCATAATAATATTTGTAACATAAAATATAATAATTTTTCTTTATCTGAGGTCTTTATTGACACTAAAATTAATAAATGTTCTTTTTTTTTCCTTATTTTGACATAACTTATTATATAGGTCTCATTTATTTATAAGCGTCCTCAAAACTCATAAAATAGATAATAAGGCCATATGAGACTAAATAGAACCATGAAAGGGTTTTTGAACAAGTTGGTAGGTCATTTTAACCCTTTTCATCTTAGCTTAATACCCAGTAAATTAGTTTTTACCTCAAACATGGTAATTAATTTTTATATTTATCGTTATTCATTTTCATCAAAAAAATAAGTTGAACTTATTAGAAATTATAAATTTTTATTATTGAAAATATGGAAAAAATTAAAAATTCGGTCCATATAACATTTAAAATATAATTTAAAATTTATCCCCTAGATTGGATGAGAAAGCGCATTTTTAAGAGAAAATGTTTAAAAATTTCAATATTATTATATAAAAATTCAATATTTAAATGATTTAAATTCCATAAATTCGTTTAAATGTTTTATTATTGAAGTAGTATTACATTAAAGCCAATTTATAATATAATTTATCATTATAAATGTTTTAAAGGAAAATTTTGTTATCAGTTAAAATTCAATATTTTCCACTATTCCTAAAAAATGAAACTTCTTTGCAAAAATCCCAAAAAATCACAATAAGACAATTTTGATTTCAAAAATTATGTTTATTTTTTAAAATTCAATTTTAAAATTATAAAAACATTTCTAACTAATATAACCAAAGTGTGACTCGGTCGTGTTTTGTTTAAACACAGTTTTTTTATTAAATGCTAATAATGAAATTAAACATATTCTTAAATAATTTTTTTTTTAATTTTCTAGGGTGATACATCATCCCCAACATAAAAAAAATCACAATTTAAAATGAAAATCATTAATAAATGTTTTTCCATTTTAAGAATACGCTTATGGGAGACCACATTGTGATAAGAGATGAAAAAACATCTCATAGATAAAGGAAAATAAATGTCTGAATGTCCTATGGAATAATGAATACTTTGTTTCCTAAATAAGGGAACATGTGTGAGAGGTTGAAACATAGACATTGAATAGAAAACTAAAACCCCAACACTGGTGTAGAGTGGTAGAGAATGTTGATCAAAATAAAGTGAGTGATCTACAAAAGGTTAACAAACACATATCCATACACCAAATAGGAATAAAAAGGTTATTGATATCATAAAAAATGATGATAAAAGGATAAAATTTTATTTCAATTCATTTTTCATATTTTTTTAGAATTAATTTTTCTTATAGATTTAAAACACATAGAAATGTAATTAAAAGACATAAATCTATTCGATATGAAGCATAACATATTTTGGTTGTTCTTTGATCATTTTACACATTATTTATCATTATAATAACTGAATAACCAAGAATGGATTTTTTCTATTCCTGAATAACTAAAATTTAATTTTAACAAATCATAATATTCAAGATAGGTCATTAGATTCCTCTGTAGTTATTATTATAAAAAAATGGTTAGTATATGATATATAATTTTCATAAATCATTAAATGGTGTATTAATACATTAATCTAGAAAACATTATGAAAAATATCAACATAAACTAATTTATAAATGTTTAAAATTTAGAACCATACAAAGGATCAAGATATAGAACTATTTGAAGAAGGATAATAAATTTAAAAAATTAACTTATCATAAATCTCTCAAACAACATGAAGTATCTCATAATCATCACAAAGATAAAATGTGAATACCTTCTTCATGTATTCTCTTCAAAAAAAAATTGAATTATAATAAAACCATATTTAAATTACAAATTATTTCTTATTTCTTAACTAAAACATAGAAAATTAGATATATTCTATAAAACCATAAAAATTTCAACTCCATCAATGATAGCATAAAACACCTTTATAATGAATCATTAATTAGTTACAAGGTAGTTAGTACTATCCAATATACTTTATCAATATCAATCATTTGTTTATCACATCATCATTATATCAATATCTGAAACATATTAAGGGTTATATCTCCTTTAATAATATGTTTCCCAAGAGATTAGCATTCCATTGAATCATTTTTATTTTTTCATTGGTTCCATTCAGCATACACTTTCAAATCCATAATGTAATAGTACTATAGTACATTTCTTATATATTTCATAATTATTTTAATAAGAATGTCATCAATAAAATACTTTTATAAGATATTTATTTCATCCAAATAAAACAAATATTACTTACTCCACTTCAATTGTATCAATAACATAATATTAACCATAATACCATCTATTTTTCTGAGGTATATTCCCTTTTTGTATAGTACATTCATTTTCATAATTCCCCATATCATTATAATTTATGTATTTAACATTTACAACTTATTTATAACCATTGGAATCAGGATAATAGTGACCTTTCTCTCTACACTTATAGGAAACTCCCACTACATTAAAACAATTACCACAGTGATTCTATCCAAAATTATCACATGTGGTAAAGTCATTGTTTCTCATATTCCCTTTGCCTATTTCGTTGTTATGTCATCCTCTTCTTTTCTCTCTTCCCTTCAAATCCATATGTCTTAGAGAATTATTTCACTATATTCATATCAAATAAAACTATTTCATTAAATTAATAAGTAGTTTTAGAGACTATTTACCTTTGGAGACTTTTCTTAATCTTTATAAATAAATGGTCAATCTTGCATTCTATACTGTGTATGTAATCTATATAATTCCTATATAACCTTGAAAATGTATATTCATACTCTACACCAATTTCTTCATCATTTTTCTTTAATCTATGATAATTTATCCAATTCTTAGTTTGTCTATCATGAGGTAAATATTTCTCCAATAATGTCTTCTTAAAAGTTTTATATTCAATTAGTTTTATTTCATCTTCTACCAAAGTATTTTGGATCAAATACCACCACTCATCTGCATCACCTTTGACATAATACACTTTAAGTGTAATTTATTTACATTTTAACACATCCCATGTTCATAAATATCTTTTCCAAATAATTAATCCATTCTTTAGATACTAGTGTATTAGTGGTACCTCCAAATTATGGGTGTTTCTGTGCATAAAGTTATCCGATATAGAAGAATATCACATTCAAATAGGTTGATCCATCTTGGAAAGTTAAATTTTCATAACATGATTTAATTTCCCTAATATTTCCATATTTTATAAGTTCCAATACAAAATACGTTATATTACAAAGTACAGAAATCTCAAAATAGGACATTTGTTTTGATACCCATCATCTTTCATGGATACATTTATAAACAATGGAATATTGGATTTTCTCAAAAATTGTGAATTTTAAATCATAATATATAATTAAAAATATTGTGTAACACTTAAAATAAATTAATAATTATGAATTTTTATTCCTAGAATAATAAACATGGTTTCTTTTGAGATATCATTATTTTCAAATGCCTCATAATGGTTTGTAAAGAAAATATGAATCCTCATAAGCATGTCCACAAGAATCATCCAAACAGGTACATAGTAAGAATTGTTTTCACATACCAATTAACGCTTGATTGAAACTCCACACAACACTTTTATAGTTATTATCCCTATATACCATTGTTCCAAAACCATATTTGGTTATAATATCTACACATTGATATATTTCTAGGAATACCCACATAATATCATAATTACCAAAACTTTAAGGTGGTCTCCTATACTTTTCTTCAAAGTATATCATAGGGTTATGTTCACTAATTTTCGTCTTCTTAAATATAGTTCTCAAGGTTTCTATTAAACTTCCTATGATGCCAACTATAACGACCCCAACCCCAGTAGTCTGGAGTTAGTGTATTACTTTATTATTTTGGCATAGATACATGGAATCAAATCTTAATGAATTGAACAATTTTTTAGTTTTATAGAAATATCTACATACATGATAACCATTTTACATTGGTTATACAAAATATAATAGAATAAATAACAGTATACAATTAATTAAATCCTCAAAAACTCATTAAAATATATCTTCTACATATCCTGGGGAAAAGAAAAAATTAAGGGAGAGATAAAATTCTTGGTAATGGTTAGGTACAATGGAATTTTTCGTGATTCATTAATTAATAATAAATATGGAATGGTAAATAAATAAACCCCCATGTCAATTAAATTACATGACGATATAAATAGATAAGGCATAATCAATACGGTAAGGTAAATAACCAAAAATACATGTCGCTTAATCATTAATATGAAAATTTAATTCATCCATATACAATATTTGTAACATCCCAAGTAAGTAAAGAATTATTTATTTTTATATATATGTCTATTTATGAATTTGATAGTGTTTTAGAGTCATAAAATGAGAATAAATCTGATCTTAAGCATAGAATACTCTAATATTTTTTAAAAGATCATTTTACCGCCTTTTGATAGAAAACCATCTTTAAATCAAACTTTTCACAATTTTATAAGCTATATTTGTCAAAATAATATTATTATTTAGGATTGGGACATTGAAATTTACTTTGGATAAATTTTTGGTATTTTTCTGACAATGTTCATTTTTTTATGAATAGTGAAAAATACTGCATTTTACTTAAAAACTACTTTTTCATATAATTTAATTATATGGATATATTATCCCATTAATTGGTTTTAATGTTTAATTAGAATATATTTTTACCATTTAATCCAATTTTTGTAATTTTAATTAATTTTACTTTGGAATTGTGCATAAACAAGTGTAAAACTTTTGATAGATATTGTTTCTAAAAAACCCGCTATTTGTTTTGACAATAGGAATTACTTTTAAATTAATTACTAAAATTTCTGTGTTTGGAATTTTGTAAAATGGATTCCATATTCTTAATCATGAGGTTCATATTATGTAATTAAGACTCTTTTTTTTTAAAATATGAATAGTAATGACGGTAATTATCTTTAATTATCTTGATTAATTAGTAATCGGGTAGTTAAGGGTAAACAAATAATATCATAACAATATAAAATGACCCCAACATGTTTCCTAATGCTACTGTTTGTGTCATGGCCGACCATGGTATTCCTTTTTCCAACTTTGGGACCCCATGGAATCACTTTTTGTGATATTGACATTTTATCTTTTTATTTTTAAAGAAAGATAAATATTACAAAAGTATGTAACACCAAAGTAAAACAATTTTTATTTGTCTACATAAATGATCTCTTAGAATATAAATAGTCATTAGAAAGATAAAAATATTTTCTAAATAATGGTATTTTTTTATTATTTGTAGATATTAAATAAATAAATTTATTTATGACACCATGATGATGTAGTGATTACCTCATTAATGAATGATTTAAATAAAATTAAAATATAATGTAAAATCTAAGACTTAAACTTGTCAAAAACTTATTTTATGGGTTTATTTATAACCCTTATCACCTTATACTCGAAATATATCAGTTTGGGACCTTTAAAATCCAAAACTAATTTTATGATAAAGTAACATTTCATGACTTTGCAATAGTTCCCCTCCTCCATCTTATAAAATGCTCCCACATCTACCCCCTTACCCACACCTCTCAATCCATTGTCTTGGCCGAAATCTGCTCATTGTATCTCCCCACATCCCTCTCTTCATCCAAGAAGCCTTACCATAGGCAGAAACCACTTCAAGAAACCCTTTTGGTTCAAACCAAGGGGAGTTACCCGATTTAAAGGTGATGTCTTCTCTTATGTTCCGTTGTTTTATTTGGCTTCTCCAACCCACTAAACACTTTTTATTACTTTATTTTGTAAAAAAACTACTATATTCAATATACTAGGATTTTGGTATGAGAAGTATTTTATTTAAAATTACACACACTTCTATCTAATAGTTAAAGAACATACTGTTTCTGTGAGTGGCGAATTATTTCCTCACAAAACGATGATTGTTCAATCTTCTTTTAAAACCATTCATGGTGTCCATTAAGATGTCACTCTATTTATATATGATATATATTATGTTTATGTTTTCTTTATGCTTCTTTATTTTTTATTTATGTCATACCTTTAGGGTTTCCATTATGGGTAAACGCAATATCTTCATTTTAGGAAATGAGGACTATCGCCCCCTAAATGTGATTTTAATCGTTAATTCCATATGTGGGAAGTATAAAGGATGGAGTTAATGATATTATATATGGTATTATACTTAAAATATAATATACCTTTATATCATTATGATTTCATTCCATTAAATACGAAATAGAAATGAATATAGCGTTCATGCGTACATACGTCTTACCGTCTCCATGAACGGTGCATTTCATTTCTTACCTCTAAATGTTATAAAATATTATATATGCATGTATATACTAGATATATATGATATATATGATATCTACCTCACGAATATAATTCTGGATATAATGGATTGTTTACCACAAAAACAACTTGTAATTATAAGAAGTTTATTTTTGACTCAAGTACCAAAGATCGACAAAATGACCGTTATTAGCTTAAATAATTAAATAATGTTAATATCATGGTAATAAGTGATATAAAATGAATTATTAACTTGAAATGTGTTCTTAATAAAGTATAAATTAACTCTAGTTTATTATTTATGAGATTAATGAACAATTGAGTCAAGTCGGACACAAGGTAAGGGGCTTCGTCTCAATGTCCTTCCATTGAGGCATATTTTGTTTTATACACAACTTTCTTTTATATGGTGTATAAAACCCTTTGACTTTTAATTTTATTCAAAAGGAATATTTATATATGAACCATTTTACTAAATAAAAAATGGGAATGTTTTTGTCTTACGTATGCAGCGACAACGACTTCTCTGCCGCCGTGACCATTATTTGAGTTTCGGCTCCCTCTACAAGTCATAACATTTTTAAAATGAAAAATAAATACCATGTTTTAATTTTATTTTATTTTGGTATTCAAAATTGTTTCAATAATTTTTTGATTATATCAATTTGATAAATTGATATCTTGTGATTGAAATGTGGAAATTTTATGTTTCCATTATGCATGTTTTATGTGAAACGATTATGTTATGGTTCTTGGGCATTGTTTATGAAGAATGGTGGTTCCATGATAAACTAAGGGTGGGTGAGCCCGTGATTGCTCTCCAATGCATTGGGTAACGTGAAGGAGTTAAATTCTAAGGTTTCTCCGAAGTGATTTATGGAATACACTGTAATGGGTATTCCAAATGTTACCATGAGGGTTACTCCCTATATAAGAATGTTTTGAATGCCTCAAGTTACCTTTATGTCTTATGATTTCTATGGGTTATTCATTAACCTTATGATTTAATGAGGTATGTTAAAGTGCTTATTTTTATAAGTAAAGTATGTTTTCAATGATTCTTATGTATACATGGACTAATGTTTTTTTCCGTATTTTTATATCTCTTACTGTGATTTTTATGCTCATCCCATGCTTTTAAAAAAAAATTCATAGGTTAAGGGAAAGGTACATATTGTGAGATAGTGTCGAGGAACTATCAAGAAAGAATCTATGTTTTATTTTAAATATGTTTCCTTTGATGAGAAAAGTGAATATTGTCTTTTATTCAACCACATTGATTAAATGTGGAATGTAATGCATGATTTATTATCTAATTCTCTAAAACTCTAAACCTAAAAAGATCCTCAATGTGTATTCTTGAAATAACTCAAGATTAAGTAATGTTTTTAAGGCTTGGGCCATATAGTTGGTATCAGAGGTTGGCTTATATAACTTTAGGAGTTTGAATTCTATTAAATGAGTATCCAAAAATATGTTTTTGTTCAAATTGAAATGATATAGCATTTGAGATTACCATGTTGCTTCATCTAATACATATTTGTTCAGAATGGTTTTCCACATAAGAAATAGGGAAGCAGTTCTAGGAAAGCATGCAGAAGGAAATGACCTTCCAAGTTAGCATCCTGAGATGATCAGAATTGGAACATAACAGTTTGTTGTAGTAATGGTGTAGTTGACTCAAGAAATAAATGGTTGTGGTATCCATGAATGAGATCAACTAGATCAACTGCAGAGGAACATGTCATTGGTGAAACATTTCATGAGGCCACATCCCCCATCATTTAGAGGATCATCTGACCCTTTTTGAGCTGAAGGGTGGATTAAATCACTGGAGAAGATTTTCAATGTCATGGGATGTTCAAAAAATCAAAAGGTTATACTTGTTGTTTACCATTTGGAGGGTGAAGCGGATTAGTGGTGGTCGATGGTTGAAAATATCAGGGATGCTGATGAGATTGATGCTCTTGTCTGGGATGAATTCAAAGGTATTTTTCTTGAGAAATATTTTCCTAAGTCTGTTTGACATAGTATGGAAAAAAAATTCTTGTAATTGAGGAATGAGGAAGACTCAGTGGCTTCTTATAAATAAAAGTTCACTAGATTGGCAAGGTATGCCTCAAATTCGATCTGAGACATTGATAGTAAAATCAATCATTTATACTCAGGATTAAAGCCAAAATATCGAATGGATTTATCTTATCGCGAGTTCAAGAGTTATGAAAAGTTTGTTTGATGTGATAAGAAGGTGGAAATGGAGTTTTCCAATGATCAAGTGTTCTATAACAACCAATAGAATAAGAGACCGAGGTGGCAGGAGAAAGGAAAGAGTCCTTCAAAAAGGTCTGATGGTAAGAAAACTAAGTTTTCAGTTTGTGATAAGTGTTGTAAAAATCATGTTGAGGAATGTCTTCGGAATTCTAGAAAGTTCTACTGATGCGGTAATATGGGACATTAGGATCGTGATTGCAATGAAAAAGATTAGGGTGTTGGTAAGATCAAATTTTATTTAAAGTTAGTGAAATGTTTCAAGTGGAATGGGATAGGTCATTATGCAAACGAGTGTTTAATAAAGATCTCAAATGATGGGACGTAGTAATAATACAAGCAGAAAGGTGTGGTGAAATCCTTTTCAACTACTTCAGTAGATTTTGGGCCATCAAATGAAGTGGAATTATGTATATTGTTTGTTTTTTCAGATTATTCCAATGTGTTGTTTGATTCAGGGTCTTCACGTCCTTCCATCTCGGAAAAGTTTCTAGTAAATTGGGAATTCCATCTCAAGAAATGACTCCTGAACTTGTGGTAAAAACCCCCGGGGGAAATGTTGAGGAAAAAATAATTTATAAGAATCTTCCTATCCTTATCCGTAGAAATAACCTACTTGAAAACCTTATTGTTTTACCTCAAGTAGAGTTTGATGTTATCATGGGTATGGATTGGCTCTCTGTTTACCATGCTAATATTGACTGTAGAGCTAAAGAAGTTTCTTTTCATAAAGAATTTCAGTTTGTGTACAAGAATGAACCCTTACTGTTGACAACATATCAATAGGACGAGAAACTTGTAAAATATGGAAATGAATGTTACCTTGCACATATTGTTGAAAACAAAGGAACCGTTCAGATTAATGATGTGCCAGTGGTAAATGAGTATACTGATATTTTTCCTAATGAGTTTCCCGGAATAATACTAGATCGAGAAGTTGAATTTATAGTTGACTTAGTTCCTGATGATAATCCAATTTCAAAACCCCCTTATCGAATGGCTCAAATTGAACATTTAGAGTTGAAGGAGAAATTGGAAGATTTATTAGAGAAAGGTTTCATTCGACCTAAAACATCACCATGGGGTGCTCCTATCTTATTTGTTAAAAACAAAAGATGGTTCAATGAGAATTTTCATTGATTATAGAGCCTTGAATAACATCTCTGTTAAGAAAAAATATCCTTTTCCTCATATCGTTGATTTGTTTGATCAGATCCAGGGAGCTCAGTATTTTTCAAAGATTGACCTGAGATCGGGATACCATCAGTTGAAAGTAAAGCAAGTAGATATTTCAAAGACTTTGTTTCTTACACAATATCACAATTATGAATTTGTAGTTATGCCTTTTGGGTAACCAATTCACCTACTGTATTCATGGACCTTATGAATATAATTTTCCATGAGTTCTTGGATATGTTTGTAGTTCTTTTCATTGATGATATTTTGGTGTTTTCTAAATGTAAAAAGGATAATAAAAGTCATTTAAGGGTTATTTTTCAAACCCTAAAAGAAAATAAATTGTATGGGAAATTCATTAACTGTGAATTTTGGTTGCAACAAATATCTTTCCTTGGTCACATTGTTTCTAAAGATTGAATAACTATTGATCCTGCAAAAAACGGTTGTTGAAGAGTTCCCAAGACCAACAAATGTAACTGAGATTTTTAGTTTTCTTGGTTCGGAAGGCTATTATCCAAGGTTAGTTAAAAAAAATTCAAAGTTATCTTGTCCAATGACTAACTAACTTGAAATGGTGTTAAGTTAATCTGGACAAAATAATGTGATGATTGTTTTTAGGAGTTGAAAAGAAGATTGGTGAATGCTTCAGTTTTGGAACTACCTTCCATGAATGGTGAGTTTGTTATCTACAATAATGCTCCATTGAAAGGACTTCATTGCATCCTAATGCATAATGATCAGGTAATTTATTATGCTTCACGTAAGTTGAAAAATCGTGAGGTAAATTACCTTACACATGATTTAGATTTAGCTGTTGTTGTTTTCACTTTAAAAATTTTGAGGCATAATTTGTATGGTTTAAAGTGTGAAATATATACTAATCACAAGAGTTTAAAGTATATATTCACTCAGAAATAATTGAACATGAGATATAGGAGATGGCTAGAATTAATGAAGGGTTATGATTGTACAATTCATTATCATCCAGGAAAAGAAAATAAAGTGGATGATGCTTTGAGTTGAAAAGGTAATGCTTCATTAACCATGTTATGTTTGGAATTTGATCCTTTGGCTAAGGATTTGATGAACTTTGGCATAGAAGTTTTTGGTGTAGGATGTTCTTTTGTTTTGTTTCAGGTATCAGTGAAATATTCTCTATCAGATAGAATTAAGCAAGCTTAGAAGCAAGATAGTGAGTTTCAAAAAAAGGAAGAGCGAGTTCATAAGGGTATGTTACCTGAATTCAATATTGATAAGGATTGTGTTTTGAGATTTGGGAAGATATTGTGTGTGCCTTGTGATTCACAATTGGAGAGAGAGTTGTTATGTGAATCTCATAGTTCCCCATTTTCAGTTCATCCGGGCAGTACTAAGATGTATAGACATCTTCGGGGGTATTACTGGTGGGATGGAATGAAAAGATATTTTGCTAATTTTACCGTGAAGTGTTTTAATTGTCAATAGGTTAAATCTGAGTGATAGTTACCGAATGGGATGCTTCAGCCTTTACTAGTGCCAGAGTGGAAATGGAAGAATATATCCATGGACTTTGTTGTGGGGTTTTCGAATTCACCTAGAAGTAATAATGCAATCTGGGTTATTGTTGATCACTTCACTAAATCTGCTCATTTCCTTGCTATATGAGATACTTTTTCTCTAGATCAACATTCTCATTTTTATCTTAAAGAGATAGTCAGGTTACATGGAGTTCCCCTCTCTATTGTATCTTATCGTGATCCCAGGTTTACTTCTAGCTTTTGGAAAGGCCTTCAGAAGTCGTTGGGTACTGAATTAAATTTTAGTATAGCTTTTCATCCCCAATAATATGGGAATCCATAATGAACAATTCAGACATTGGAGGATATGCTACGTGCTTTTTCGATGGATTATTAGGGAAGTTGGGAACTACGTCTTTCTTTGGTTGAATTTTTTTATAATAACAGTTTTTATTGCAGTATATAGATGGAACCATTTGAGTCATTGTTTGGGAAGCGTTGTAAAACTCCAACGTTTGGGATGATTTAGGTGAAAGTAAGTTTATGGGACTAAGAACATCTCAGAGCAGGTAGAAAAGTTATGCCGACAACAGGAGGAAGGATCTCTCTTTTGAGGTAGGTGATCATGTCTTTCTCAAAGTTTCACAATGGAAAAGTGTGATGTGATTTGGTAAGAAAGGAAAGTTGAGTCCAAGGTTCATTAGACGATATGAAATTATGGAGAGAGTTGAATCTGTTGCATACCAAGTGGATTTACCTCACAGTTTATCTGAGGTAAACAATTTTTTTCATGTTTCAATGTTAAGGAATTACATTCTAGATCTATCTCATATTTTGAGTCTAGAGGTAGTTCAGCTAGAAGAGAATCTATCTTATGAGGAACAACTGGTCTGAATTCTTGACCACAGGAAGCACGTATTTCGGAATAAGATGATTCATCAAGTAATGTTTTTTTGGAGAAACCACATGATTTTAGAGGAAACATGGGAATCTGAAAATGCAATGAGGGATAAATATCCCCACTTATTCGATAAGTAAATAAATAATGGGGATGCAATTTTCTTAAGGGGGGAAGGATGTAACATCCCAAGTAAGTATAGAATTTTATATTATCATATCTATGTCTATTTATGAATTAGATAGTGTTTTAGAGGCTTAAAATGAGAATATATCTGATCTAAAGCATAGAATACTCTAATATTTTTTAAAATATCATTTTACCGCCTTTTGATGGAAAAACATTTTCAATAAAACATTTAACAATTTTATAAGCTATATTTTTCAAAATAAACTTATTCTTTAGGATTGGTACATTGAAATTTACTTTGTATAAATTTTTGGTATTTTTCTGACAATGTTCATTTTTTATGAATAGTGAAAAATACTACATTTTACTTCAAAACTGCTTTTTCATCTAATTTAATTATATGGATAGACTGTCCTTTTAATTTTTTTTAATGTTTAATTAGAATATATTTTTACCATTTAATCCAATTTTGGTCATTTTATTTAATTTAACATTCATATTATTCATAAACAAGTGTCATTCTTTTGATAGATATTGTTTCTAAAAAACCCGCTATTTGTTTTGAAAACGGAAATTATTTTTAAATTAATTAATATAATTTAGGTGTTCGGAATTTGGTAAAATGTATTCCATATATTTAATTAGAAGGTAAAAATTATTTAACAAATACTCTTGTTTTTGGATGTTATGAATAGTAACGACGATAATTATCTTTAATTATCGTGATTAATTAGTAATCGGGCAGTTAAGGGTAATAAAATAATAAAATAATAATATAAAATGACCCAAAAATGTGTTATAATTATAATTTTTGTGTCATGGTAGACCATGGTATTCTTGTTTCCATCTTCGAGACCCCATGGAATCACTTTTGTGTGATAGTGACATTTTATCTTTTAATTTTTAAAGAATGTTAAATATAACAAAAGTATGTAACACCTAAGCACAACAATTTTAATTTTTCTACATAACTAATCTCTTAGTCTCTAAATAGTCATTGGAATGATAAAAATATTTCCTAAATCATGGTATTTTTATATAATTTTTAGACATTAAATAAATAAATTTATTTATGACACCATGATGATGTAGTGATTACATCATTAATGAACGATTTCAATAAAATTAAACGATAATGTAAAATATAAGACTTAAACTTGTCCAAAACCTGTTGTATGGGTGGATTTCGAACCCTTGTCACCTTGTCCTCGAAACATATCACTTTTTGACCTTTAAAATCTGAAACTCATTTTTTGATAAAGTAACATTTCATGACTATCCACGAGTGCCCCTCCTCCCTCTTATAAAAGGCCCCACCTCTACCCCCTTACCCACACCTCTCAAGCCATTGGCTCGGACAAAATCTGCTAATTTTGTCTCTCAAAATCTCTCTCTTCATCCTAGAATCCTTACCTTAGTCATAAATATCTTCAATAAACCCTTTTGGTTCAAACCAAGGGGAGTTACTCGATTTAAAGGTAATGTCTTCTCTTATGTTCTTTTGTTTTATTTTGCCTCTCCAAACCCCTAAACTCTTTTTATCCTTTATATTGTAACAAATAAAATATATTCAATATCCTAGGATGATTTTATGAGAAATATTCGATTTACACTTACACACACTTCCATCTAAGGGTTAAAGAACATACTGTTTCGGTGAGTGGCGAATTACTGCCTCATGAAACGATGATTGTTCAATATTCTTTTAACACCTTTCATGGTGGACATTAAGATTTCAATCAATTATATATGATATATATTATGTTTATGTTTTCCTTATGCTTCTATATTTATCATTTATGGCATACCATTATGGTTTCCATTATGGGTAAACGCGATATCTTCATTTTAGGAAGTGTGGACTACCGCCCCCGCAAAGTGATTTGAATCGTTAATGCCATATCTTGGACGTATAAAGGATGGAGTTAATGATATTATATATATGATATTATACTGGAAATATAATATACCTTTATATCGTCATTATTTAAATCCATTAAATATAAAATAGAAATGAAAGTAGTGTGCATCCGTACGTACGTCTTACCGTCTCCATGAACGATGCATTTCATTTCTTACCTCTAATTGTTAAGAAATATTATAAATGAATGAATATACTGGATATATATGATATATATCATATCTACCTCATGAATATAATTCTGTAAATAATGGATATTTTACCACATAAACAAATTGAAATTATAAGAAGTTTATTTTTGACTCAAGTACCAAAGATTGACAAAACAACCATTATTAACTTAAATAATTACATAATGTTCATAACATGGTAATATGTGATATAAATGGAATAATGAACGTGAAAAAAGTTCTTTAATCAAGTATAAAATAATTCTAGTTTATTATTTAGGAGATTAAAGAACGATCAAGTCAAGTCGGACACGAGGTAAAGGAATTTTTCTCAATCTCCTTTCATTGAGGCATATTTTGGTTTATACCCAACATTATTTTATACGGTGTATAAACCCCTTTTACTTTTACTTTTATTCAAAAGGAATATTATTATACGAATATTTTTACTAAATGAACAAAGTGAATGATTTTGTCTTACGTATGCGGTGACAATGACTTCTCTGCCGCCGTGACCATTATTTGAGTTTCGGCTTCCTCTACAAGCCATAACTTTTTTTAAAGGAAAAATAAATACCATGTTTTAGTTTTCTTTTATTTTTGAATTGAAAATGGTTTTGATAATGTTTGGATTATATCAATATGTTGTATTGATATATTGTGATTGAAATGTATAAATTTTATGTTTCCTTTAGGCATTTTTTATTTGATATGATTTTATTATGGTTATTGGGAATTGTTTATGAAGATGGGTGGTTCCGTGATAAACTAAGGGCGAGTGAGCCCGAGATAGCTCTCCAATGCATTGGGTAATGCAAAAGATATAAATTCTAAGGTTTCTCAGAATAGATTTATGGAATACACTATAATGGGTATTCCAAACGTATCCATGAGGGTTACTCCCTACATAAGAATGTTATGAATGCCTCAAGTAAACATTATGTCTTATGATTTCTATGAGTTATTCATAAAACTTATGATTTCATGAGGTATGTTAAAGTTCTTATATTTATAAGTAAATTATGTATTCAATGATTCTTATGTATAAATGGAATATGGTTTTCTTTCTGTATTTTTATATCCCTTTCTGAGCTTTTTATGCTCATCCCAAGTTTTTGAAATGTTTTTCACAGGTCAAGGGAAAGGTACATGATGTGATGATAGTGTCGAGGAAGTGTCAAGATAGAATCCATGTTTTATTTTAAATATGTTTCCTTTGATGGGAAAAGTTAATATTATCTTTTATGTAACCACCTTGTTTAAATGTGGAATGCAATGCATGATTTATGATCTAATTCTCTAAAACTATAAACCTGAAAAGATCCTCAATGTGTATTCTCGAAATAACTCAAGATTAAGTAATCTTTAAGGATAGGGCCTTATAATATCATTGTGAAAATATCATTGTGAAAACATCATTGATAATAATAATAAAATTATTAATGGATGAAATTCATAATTATTGGACACCATGGCCTTAAGAATTATGATACTACTACTATTAATACCTTTCAAAAGAAAATTTAAATACTACTGGAAGAAACCTGTTTAATTTTTCCAACTTATGATTTATCATAAGACCTACTAATGAATAGATGGGAAATACTATATCTGGACCCTCCCATCACTATTGGTTCAATGAATTCTTCATATATTAAATAATAAATATACTTAATGATTCAATATTCCTTATCATAAAATATCCTTGTTGAGTAAAAGATAAATATTTATCAATATTATCACAGTTAATCTTTAAAAGAAAAAAATTTATATAAAAAAGGAATATATTTAAGAAATAATAATTTCCATCAAAACATAACATGGATATTTAAGATAAATGTATGTAATAATGAAGAATAACAAAAATAAAATGATTTTTTAAGATAATGTTAATAATCACAAAAGAAATTGTGATTTTAAAATAAATTTTACCACTTGGTAATTTTCATTTAAAATTCCCTTGGATGAAATTATTCAAATTTAAATTTAAAATACCTTTTATTATGAATAAATGGTTATATTACATTTAAAAAAATTAAATTTATACACTATGTATAAGTGGATTGGTTAATAATAACAAATAAATCTCAATTGAATATAAGTTGAGAAAAAATTCTTTTACATCATTGTTTCCATTAGTTAAACAAGATTTTACCTCATGAATAATGTCTTCTAGAAATTTATTAAATTAAAAACCAATATTAGATTTTATGATATCATATATGTTTTTTTATAAAACCTCATCTAAGGTTCATTAATAATTGTTCATTATTTCCATTTTTCGGTTTAATTTCCTATTTTTTAATTTGTGGATTATTATAAAAGTTACAATTCTATGAATATTATATATTTACAATATATCAAGAATAATAATAATTACATAATTATCATATTTATAAATAAATTATACTATTAAAAACAATCATGAAATATGGTTAAGAAAAACAAAATATGTTAAGGTAATAGAGATGGTAGGTTATACGTACGCATGAGTAATGTTTCCATTTTCTAATGATCATTATGGAAAGAAGATATGAAATTTATAATATTTCTAGAGTTATCATAATATAATATACATTATATTATATAATAATATATTTCATACATATGGTGTGGTGATAAAAATAGAGTCACATCTTTTTTGAAGGCGGTAGTCCACATGTACATGAACGATGCAATCATCTTGAAGTGAGTGGAATGGTAAGAAATAAAATGATATATATATATATATATATTATCTTTAAATAATAATAAATATTCACTAATATCAAAATAATTTCATGTATATCACATATATTCATTACCTTTGTCTTTATTACATTCCATGTAAATATTCAGTGAAAGAAGAATCACATCACTTCGTGAGGCGGTCATCCACTGTACACACAAACTACGTGATTGTATCTCGTACGGTATGAGAAGTAAAAAATTTAAATAAGTTATATTGACTATATAGGTATAGATGTTATATAAATATCATATATATTATTTATATTTTCATCATCATTCCCAACCATGACAGTTGGTAATGGAAGAAAAAAGAAACTACATTGGTTTGCGTGGTGGAAGTCTTCCACACAAACGAATAATGATTTTGTAACCCATTTGATACAGTTGGATATGGTTTTATGTCATTACCGTATTATAAAATATCTTAGAATATGGAATATACATCAGATATTATATCATTATTATTTAATGTGAATTTAAGGATTTGGATAATGAAATAAAATAAAATGGATTGTTGAAGAATGTTACTTATCCTTCGGGTAGGTATTGGTCAAACCGAAGTACTTTGGAGGTGTGAAGATTTGAGGGGATTGATTTTTCTCTTATAGTTGAGTAGGAGTTCCATTTTTTTAAATTCCAAAATTATTCTCTTTTGGTAGATCAATATTACATCGAGTGGCTCCAAAATTGATAATTTATGGTTTTAATGGATGATATGGACAAGGAACACCTCTACAGCATAATGAACCCCATGTTTTAAACAATTTTTCTTAAATATCTATGTTTTCCAACTTCTTTCATTTTTCGTTTTCCACTACAGTAACTAGTTTTCTATCCAAGTTAATCTATCCACTAAGACTATAATAATGTGAGCCTTATTAGAAAATTTGGACACACTAATATTAAATATGAATTCTAACTTATCAAAGAAAAGTTATATTTGTTTTGAAAATATATTTTAATATAATCTCATATAGATAAAAAACATTGTTTTAACATTAACTCCTCTAAAACAATTTCAAATATTTATGGATCAATATATTATTTATAAAAGAAAAATTTGTCCATTAATAGAATATATTTTATATTTTTTAACATTTAAAAATAACATGGATGAATATAGGTTTTTTATTAATTTTAAATCATTTAATAAAATATTATTTATTATAAAAAAATATTAATTTCAATTTTATTTTATTCAATTAATTTTAAATAAAGAACTTTTATTCAATTATGGGATGAAAATATATTATTTTTAGATATTTTAAATAGATATAATCATCTAAAGATTTAATTTGACTTAAAAATTCATTCAATTTAATTCACTTTTAATATTTTTAGTATTAATTATTTTTTTAATTATTATCTAAATAATTCATGAGTTATAGTTTATAAAGAGCCTAAAGTAAATATTTCCTCTCTAGAAAATTAAAATAAATTATTATGATAAATAGATTATTTATATTTAAAAATAATCTTTATAATATACAATGTGATGTTTCTTTTATATCCCAAAGCATTATAGATATTAGAAGGAATAAATATTCTCATTTTGATTTTTCTTTATTTAACATATTATGTAGGTCACTTTCATGGAAAAGTATCCCCAAAACACATAAAATAGAGGATAATGTCGTAAGGGTAGAAATATTAACAACTAGTGGGTTTTGGACAAATTTCAAGGTCATTTTAACTGTTTCTTTCATAATTTATCTCCCCAATAATTCAGTTTGTACCTTTACCACATTAATTAATTTTTATTGTTTGCACTATTCATTTCGATGAAAAAATAATCACATATTATTGAACAATATAAATTATTATAATTCAAATAAGGAATCCATTTTTTTAAATTCAGTCTATAGAAGTGGAAAACATAATTTCAAAAAAATCCTATATACGTGATGAGAAAGCGGGTTTTTTGAAAAGAAAATGTTAAGGGTTTGCACTGTTTTTATATCAAAATTCAATATGAATATCATTAAAATGACATAAATTGGATTAATTTATATGTAATTGAACTAATTTTTCTTTAATACCTATTAAAAGTATAATTGACCATTATAAATTTCTTAAATGAAAATTCCATTTTCCATTAAGATTCTTTATTTTAAACTATTCATCAAAAAAACAAAACTTCTTTGCAGAATCCCAAAAAATCACGCTATGCTAATTTATATCTACTCATTTGAGAAATGAATTATATTTTTTCCAATAAATTTTCTAAATGTGTTGAAAATTATTTATAAATTAAGTTCACATGTATGAGTAAGTCATGATTTTTTTAAACATGTTTTTGTGTGAATTACAAGCTATCAAAAAAATAAAATTTATTTTAAAATAAATATATTGCAATTTTATTGGGTGTTCGAATAATAAAGTATGTTTATGAAAACTATTTAATATATTTTATTATTTCTAATTAATGTATACATATAGATCATTAAGATAAAATACAAAATAAAACTATACTTCAACTTGAAAAGAAATGACAGTTTTACAAAAATCAGTAATATTCACTATTCACTAAAAATGGTTTTTTAGAAAAATCCTTAAAATTAACCCTAAGATAATATTAACCAGATTATTTCAAAAATTATGTTCATTTCAAGAAACAAAATTTCAAAAAATGAAATAAATGAATTATGATGTCTGTTCTCTAAATACAATGAATTCAATTCTTTAAGAAAACTTATTTTTTAAGCATGAAATGACTTTTATGAAAATTGTGTAATTATTTATTATTAATTATGTAATAATTTTTAATTTTATAAAACCTTTATAAATATTTTTTATATTTTTTATATTTCTATTTGTATCTCTAATTTAATAATGAAGTTATAATATATCTATGTTCATTTTACGCTTAGTGTTGTGTTTCATGCAAGCTATCCAACTCATATAATTTATTTAAAGAGAATATATATATTTTAAAATAGTAGGGTGTTAAATGAATTTCTTGTAAATATGAAGTATATAACATGGTATATACATAATATTGTTCACATTCCTTGTTGAGAGATGGTATAAACCAAGTAATAGTTAATGTTTAGAAATGCATTTAAGAATATGTGTATGGGTACACAGAGTTCCACATCCAGTACACATTGTGTATATAATAATTATAAATTAAAATTAATCAATATAACTTATTAAAAATTATAAATGATTTAATTTTTGAAACCCCTTACTTTCACTCATGGATTATGTTCTAATTAGCAAATATTTTATATATTATCCTTAATACAAGTTGTAAAATCATGGATATAACTATCCATAATTAAAAAAAAAATTGTTGAATCTCTTATATTCAAAAGATATTTTCACATTTATATCTTTTGAGAATTAAAAAACACATAAAAATATGAATCCATTATTCTTTGTGTCCAAAGGATATTTTTCCACTATATAAAAACTACATAATTGATGATAAGTCTTCAAAATCTCCCACAAATTCTTCCATAGGAATTATTATTAAAAACATGTAAAATAGACTAATTTTATCCATAACCGAGTAAAATAGAAAATTTAAAAGGGTTGACCTCAATATCTTACTAATGGAAACATATAATTAGTTTAATCATATGATATACATGGAATTAATATAATGGAAAATAGTAAAACAACATGAATTCATAATCATCTTGAAACTGGGGGCATGCTATATTAGTGATAGAAAATTTAAATATAATTAATAATGATCTCATACTAATTGAATTGATAAGGTTAGAAATAAAAACCTACATTCAAGGATATTTTAGAAGATACATAACTTTTTATTTAGACCATACTCAATACATTGTCTTAAATTGGGTTGGTATACACCAATTACCCAAATAAGTTTTATATAATAAGGAATATTTATACATCGAGGTGTTATATAATTTCAATCCCAACATGTCACTTTTTTATGTATAATTTATTAACCATGTGTGAAAATAAATAAAAAACATTTAAATTTTTTTCAATAATCATATATATTGGTAAACCAATATACGGAATGCCAATACATTTCCTTAATCCAATAAAAGGTATAACATGATCATACCACATCCATAGAAAGAAGTTGAATGGTTAAATAATGCATAATCAACATTATAATAATAATATGTATTTGAATAACAACATATGAATTGATAATAATTTTCTCCATTCCAATGAAATTTATAACATGCTCATAACAAATTTAGGGGAATAAGGTGGATGGTTAAACAATACATAATCAACATGCGAATAATTATTCGAATAGAAATAAGAATATATAGAATGAAAATACATTTCCCTAATTATAGTTCATAACATTATTTATATTTAAAAATCATTCAATCTAGGTATTTTAAAATTTTATTTTCATGCTATATAGATAAATGTGTATATGGATAACTTAATACTATAATAACATGATCATTATCCATATAGGGAAAGATATTATAAAATTTTTAAACATTTCCATAGAAGAGAGAAAAAACTGTAAAAGGTTTTATTTGTTTGGATTTTATATCCTAATAAATATGAGTTAATTACATATCATGTAATAAAATAGTAGAATGTACCCATCTTATATGAAATAAGTTCATGAGAATGATTATAGCTCAAAGAATGAAAAGGTGAGTAACTAAAAATCAGACTATTAGGGAATAAATAAATCAAATTCCAATTGAACAAGGGAATGTGAATTGGATATTAAATCCCATTAAATACATATATTATTATAA
This sequence comes from Viscum album, assembly GCA_963277665.1. Classification (NCBI taxonomy): domain Eukaryota; kingdom Viridiplantae; phylum Streptophyta; class Magnoliopsida; order Santalales; family Viscaceae; genus Viscum; species Viscum album. Next base: position 1,222,748,903 of record OY728139.1, on the reverse strand, counting down.
TAATATATCTCTAGTGATTAAATAAACCATACAGATAATATACGGTTCCGAAAATGTTTTATGTCTCAAAGAAAAATAATTGAGACAAAGAAAACATTAAGTCTTAGAAAACATCAAATCAAAACACCATGAAAGAGAGGGATTGAAATAGTACATAAAATACCATTATTAAAATATAATTCAAGATATTAAATCTATATTAGTTTTTATATAAAAAAATAAATTAAATTAGGTACATAATACCAGCATATCCCAGAGAGAGGAATTTGGTGTGAAAATCCATAACCTCTTATCCTAATTTCCATGAATGTAATTTCACCTCTTGTATCATAAAAATTACCATATTAATAAATTAATTAGTACTTTTACTTATACCTATTTTCATTCATTCACTGCATAAATAGAAATTTTTTTCGTTAATTCTTCTGAATTTCCACGTCGGGTGTTTAAATACTTGATCGTTTGTACTAGTTTCATAATAGCGATGTGAATATTCATTATTCACTAAACTTTAATCATTAATACGTCATTAATATTACTAATAGGGATTTTTAACAATTATATATGATAAAAAAATTATTTCCTGAGTTTTTTAGCTTTTTCCTTGAAGATGAAATCGATAAATGTAAGTTCTGGTTATTTAAAACAATTAAAGAGAGTTTTCTAAAATGGTGAATTAAATATTGAATTAAAATATCCAGAAAAAAAATATTTATTTACAAAATTATATCAAATTATACGAGTAATTCTGTTACCATAGTCGTTCATCACATTAATTCTCAGTATCATGGAGTTAGGTTGTTAAACTAACCCTAACATTAACATAAGCGTATTTTATAAATGATTATGATCTATTTTTTTGGTAATTTAACTATAATATAATAATAACAATTTTATAAAGTTTTAATTGTTATAATTTGCAATAATTAGAAGTATTTAGAAGAATAAATTATGGATATGAATATATTTCACAATTTAAATAAAATCTTATCCTCTTAATAGCTTATTTTAAATGACTAAATTAACAATAATCATTTATGGATCATTTCACTAATTTTTTCTCTAGATTTTCATAAAATAAAATTAATTATATCATAAAAACCGTATTTATATTTTAATAAAATACTTATATAAATCATCTATAAGAAATAATGGAGAATGAAACATGTTACGTCATGTAGGCAGTAGTCCACACAACACAAAAACAACGGTTCATTTTCTTAATAGATGTGGTATATGAATAAATAATGATAATACCCATACTATAATAAAATTAATGTAAATAAATTTAAATAAAATTATTATACTATTACAGATAGAATAAATTTTTTAAAAATATAATTACGAAGAATACAAAATAGTTAATAATGCTCATGTTAGAGACTTGAATTCTCTTTAGAATCCCCCATGAATTTTAATGGATTAGGACAACTATGAGTGACTGGAGAATTATTTTTAATCCAGATAGTTATATTGATATTAAAATTTAATATTTTAAATAATAAATTATTAGGATATCTAAGACATGATGTTATGAAGGTCATACCCATTTGTAAGTGAATGGAAGTGCAGCTTTATTAGTAACCCTTACCCTTAAGATAATTTAATGACACTATTTAAGTGCCAACGACCATAAAATAGAAACATTATAGAGGAAGCATGTCTAGGTCGAACTATAGATCTACAACTCAACTGAAGGAATGTTTATTAAATTTTTTGTGACTCTTACACTAAGTTAAGGTGAGTTCACTCTATTTACTTTTACCATGACAATAAATCCTTAAAAATAGTAATTAATTTCAATGGCATAGATTAAGATTAAAAATTTTACATAATTTGATAATTATAATTTAAAATTTAAATATAATTTTTTAAAAAAAATTAGGTATCTATGAAATATATATTTTAAAATAAATACACTTAATCGCATTAAATAATTTTTTTTTGTGAAATTACATGTTTCTACATTAAATTGATACATATGAGAAATTTATATTGCATAATTATTTTAAGAAAATAAATTAAATTTTTATAAAATTAAATATAAGGTATGAGGCTTTAAGTTCAATCCAAAAATAATTCTCCCTTTGGAATTATTTATTTCAAAGTAAAAACAAAAAATAGTTTTTATATTAAAGTAACATTTTAATTTACTATAAAAATGTTTTCCATTGGTCATCTAAGTTCATATAATATTTTAAAACTAATATTTATATTCCTAAAATTAATATTTGGTTACTATAAATTTTTTATAAAATCTTATGTCATTTTTATATAATATTAATGTCAAATAAATTACAAGTTTCAAGAAAACCATATTTTGTTTACTAAAAAATAACCATTTTTGAAAATTTTTTAAAATTCATACATAGTCAATTTTAATATAATGATTTAAAAATTATAATTTTTTTATTAGTTTTAAATTTTAAATTTATGAAATCATTTTTTATTAAATCATAATATATAATCAAACCCCCATTTTCCTAGGAAAAATGACATTTTCAGTTCTTAACTATTATTATTCTAATTCAATATAATTTTATATCTAAATTGGTGTTAACAAATTAATATTATTAAACATAATTTATCATTAATCATATATTTCATGAAATAGAAATTTTTTTCATGTAAAAGGAAATTGTTTAGAAATATACATATCTAACCAATATATGATTGTATTAGTATTATTAGGTATATAAATTTAATTTCGATCATATTAAAAGAAGCATTTATTTTATATATACATACATTTTATAAAGTTTTAAATCCTATTCTTTCTCACTAATTCATTTTTTAGGTTTTAATGGTAATATTAAATATTTAAATATTTATTTAAATATATTGTGGTTTCATTTTAGTTCAGGGTTTCTTATGGAACAAGTTCTCGAAATAGATGACCTATTTGTGCTAATCATATAATATAAGTATTAGGATGTTATAATAATCTCAAGGATTGTTTGTATTATTAAGTAAGATAAATAATTAATTGAGTAAATATATTTTTAATTTACATATTTTGTAAATTTATCTTATTAAATAATTAATTGAAATAAATGTTTTCAAGTACTTGTTTTATGTTATATAAGATCAGGGGACTGACTAAGCTATGTGTGTTTTGGGATTATATTTAATATATTATTTAGTACTTGTTTTGTTGGAAAAGTTTAGTATTAATTATATTTTACGCTCATTATATCATCCCTCTCTCTATATTTTATACATTCTTTCTTGTCAAAATTTTATGTTTGTTACCCTAGGCCACTGATTCCCCTTGCTAGTTAGTGACTAAGCATGTGTAATGGAATGCGCTTCAATTAAGAAAATAAAATTAAAGAATGATTCGAGTTATATCTAAGGAATAAAATACATAGGATAAGGTGGAAATTCTATAACTATTCCGGGTATCAACTCAATGTGTTATTCCCTAATCTTCACGGGTTGGTTTATCTTCCACTTGATAAACTAATTTGTGGTTTCAATCTCATGGCCATATCCCATTTTTATTTTTCACCAAGTGTATGATTATTTATTTATGTAATGAAATGTATATTTTTTGATTAAACATTTTCACCAAAACTAAATGAATTAACATTTATACAGGATGAAAAAAATTTAATGTTACTATATATATTATCTAATCATATATTGTTAATTAATTATTTGAAATATACCTAATATTAACAAGTATGTAAAGGATTAAATAAAGATTATTTTTTATTTTCTTTAAAAACTTCTTCAAGGAAAATATTAATTAAAGAAAATACTCCCATTAATTTATTTATAATTAAATCATATATCAAAGTGTTTCTTTTCCCATTATCATGAGATGTTCATTTATTATGGAGTCCTTATAAATGTTTTGTGCTAAATTAAAAAAACATAGAATCAAGAGTAATTTTCAATTAAAAATATAGTGTAACTTGGAGGCATGCAAAGAGGAAATCCTAGTTTGGTAATTCATGGTTGTGGATTTTTGTCAATATATCATGTAATTATTTGTAAATTTAGTTAGAAATGCCACCTACCAATATACCTATGATTAATTTTATCTCAACCTTGTATATGTTATTAAAAGTGGAAATGGATACATGAAACAATAATATCCTTGTGATGTGATATCTTGAATACAATGGTGAGGGTTATATTTATTTGAAAACAAATAGTGTGAGATTAATAAAAAACAATGCTAAGTTGGTAATCAATATAAAGTACTAAAATATTTTTTATTTGTTATATAAGATGGTAAGTCATTCAACCATGAAAATACTTCTATGATCGATATTATATAGTTAAAATATATTATCTATTGTTAACTTATAGTAGTTATACAAGAGATTACCCATAGTATTATGTTATGAGTTGATGTTTTATGTGTTGGATTCCCCAATTTTCATTGAACCCTCTATGAAGGAAAGGGAATTAGATAATTATGTCATCTGGAAATTGGTTGATGGTGTATTGATTGTCCAATACCACTTATTATCACCCAATACTTTATATCCAAGTGTTTCACGATGATATGGATGTATGCACCAAGTTATCTCATTTCTATGATCATTATCAAGAGAATAAAATACAAGAGATATATGGGGTCATCAATGTTATATTTATGTTAACTATTGAATAATATACACAATTCCGACCTCATATAGTAAATATAATTAGAAAAATTTAGTGTTTTTAAGTTTGGGGTGTCAATTTACCAATGGAATTATGAATAATCCACATTCTTTCTTTACTTTATCAAAATATCTTGATTTTTATAAAGAATTTTAATTAAAAAAATATAGAATATAATCCTATATCTCTTGAATCTAATTCACCAATTAGATAAGGACATGAATTGTGAAAACCCAACAGTAATTATGATGAAAATGATGAATAGAAATGTGAATTTCCCTATGAATATTAACAAATACCAAGAACCTTAATACCATTATTACAATAAGAGAATGATAATGGGGAAATATGATAGGTGTGTTGTAGTGTTTTTGGTTATTGAACAAAATATCCATTATAAGAATAATTTATCCTCAATTAATAGGTAAGGTAAAGATTCAGGTGAGTTCATTATCAAATGAGATATCATTATTTCTAATAATTTTTTATTAGATATAACTTGTTATTCTAAAATTTGTATCTACATATAGGAACTATGTACATTTTGGAGGGTTACCTAGGTTTAGGTGCTTCATTGAGTTGCTAATGGACAAACACTAATTATTCTTGCTAATAGAGACTACCTACTTACATTTACGAATGTTTTAGTTCTTGTTTTAATTAATTTTTATTATGATTCTAGTGTAAGCAATAATAATATTTTCCTTGTCCAATTTCGATTTATATGGATTTATTTTAAAACTCAAAAATAAGGGATGATATTATTATAAAGATGTTACATTTTTTATATATGAACAATAATATTTATGTATGATAATATAAAAAAAGAGTACTATAAATTGATAATGAATATGTTCACATGAATCATATCCCATATAGTTGTGTTATCACCGGTATAGTAATGTAAATGATATGTATTTGAATATTTTCTATATATAAATAAATATAGATTATTTTTAAATAATAAATGCAGATATATGTCACATATTTTTAATAGAAAAATATGTTAAATATATTTATTTTAAATAGTAAAATGGATAAAAAGATTATATAATTAGTTAAAAGATTCTTGTATGAACCATTTCCAGTAAAATATAGAGGTGTGTAATCTTATTTTTTAACTATTTTGATAAATATAGTAGATTTGGATATTCCTACATAATTTGTTAAAAGTTTGATTCATTTGATAAATTTATGTAATATGATAATGAATTATATAGTCATATTATTAATAGGATAGAGAAACTCCACTCAGAAAATAGTTGGGTGTATCGTAATAATGATATTACCTATTATCTAAGGGACATTTGGATTCTATTTTAACATTATACTCATTATAAAAAAATCATGAATGTTTTTAGTGAAGAGGGGCATGTCATCTTATTGATTATGGTGAGATAGATAATGATTCATTAAATTATTCTATTACACATTTAGGGATAGACATTATAAATTACATCAGACATACAAAAACAAGTTCCAACAAAATCAACAATCAAAATCCCATATGAGTTATCATATAAGAGTATATTTGTTTTTTCAAATTTATATGTGTGGGGATGTAAATCATTTTTTAGGTTTATTGTTGAAATAAAATTTCATCTAGAGGGAAAACCCTTTATAGGATACCCCATATAAATAATGGTATGTGGTATATATTACATCTTAAACCAAAAGATAATGATGAAATTATATTCCATGTTCCTTGAGAGTGATAGGGAGATAATGATGAAAATATGTTCTATGTTCCTAGTCGATGAATAAATTCTAGGGGAAAAATACTATTCAAAAAAATAGATAGGTTGGTGAGCCATAGAGATAATTTTTTATAATCAATAATCATGGTGGAAAAATATTAGATAGTAAGGAAGATAATTAATCTTATAAGGAATATGTCAACAATGTAGAAGAGAGAAGCTAGGAAGAATCCAAGAATTGTAAATTAGAATCTTGGTTTCATTACCATGTCTATTTTTTTTTATATCCATATATGTCCTCTCATTTTCTAGGGGATAGATCTCTCTCACTCTCTAACTCTATTACCTTTTTATACTATTGTTTTCTCCTGAAACCCGCTACACTTGTGATAGTAGTGTATCATAGCATTTTTTACTTATTTTTTTATTATACCATGCTTCAAAGTTCATGATCATTAGGTATTATTTTTTATTTAGGGTTTTATTATCCCATCAGGTAGGTTTATACCAATATTATTTATTGTTTAATGTGATGTTCAGTTATGATTTGTTTTCCATGAAAATTCATACCCTACTCTAATATATTAATCCTTTATGATAAAACCTATTTTGTATTAATGTGAAGTATGTCTAGTGGTTTACGATTTTTTGGTAGTGATGCTCGGAAACTCTTGATGTCTTTATGTCCTCCCACCTCCACTATTGTTGTTTATCCCTATGTGATAGACCCAAAAAATTTCTGGTATAATGTAGTTTATGGTAGTTTGGAATGTAATTTTAGGATGTGTTCTATTCCATGGGTGTGACTTAGCTGGTATCATCCCAAAATTCGGTTTCTAGATTCATGGTTGATGGAATGTTCTGTATTTTCATCCCTTACCTTTCAATAGTTTTCCATTAATATAGTTTTTCTTATGGATGTCATTATGTTTCTTTATATTTCTCTTCTTCCCCAAGGTATAAGTGACAGAGTTGAATAGTTTGGTGTGTGGTTCTATTTTAGTAATGATTTGGGAGGTACTATGGTTGTTTTATTTGATCCATTGCAGGTGGTACAAAGGATTCCCCCCTTAATTTTGATAATAATAAACCGGTGAAGATATTTATTCAATTAAATTTCATCATTTCATTATTATTTTTTCATTGGTGTTTGCGGACATTGAGAGTTTATCGTGGTCTTTAATAGATTTTTTCCATTAATTTATTCCCTTTTATATTTGGTTTTTATAGTTCTTATATCAAGGAATGATTTTATTTTTGTTTATATTTTTGGTTGTGTAGTTTTTTGTTGAAATAATATAGCATTTGGTTGGTGATGAAGTTATTTTTTGTTTGTATATCATGGAATATTTTGGGCATTCTTTTCATTCCAATATATCAATTATTCAATTCTCTAGGTGATTTTTGATTCTGGGGGTGGTAATATATGAGGAGTAATATGTTTTGGTTGAATATATATGATAGGGTGGTGGGGGTATTAATATAGGTACATGTTGGTCATAATTGTTCTGAGCCTGAGCTGATTTCCCTCCATTAGAAATTTAGTTTTAAAATTTAAGTTTAGCTTTGGGGTTTTTGTGTTTTTGGTTTCTGTATTTTTGGTTTAATTATTGGCTCTTTTTATAGGTTACGACTTATCAATAAATGAAAATTTTATAAAATTACCCAATAATGAATATAAGTATTAAGTATTTCTAGATTCTAGAGATGTTGTACAGCATGTTCAGTGAAAATGATCATTCAAGAAGAACCTGAAAATTGATGGTAAAGTCAATACCTATAAAAAATATATATATGGGTAAAGGGTTTAAGAAACTATAATTTATAGACTATGAATAAAACTTTTCATCACTTACTATTTTACAATTTAAAAGAATTATACATTTTATTACAAATGACTATTATTTTTATATTTGAAAAATTAATTTCAAGAAATCATTCCATAAGAAAAATATTGTATAGTATATATTTATGGAAAAAAAGGGGTTTGTGACTCCAATGGAAGATAATAATATTTGAAATTTTTATATATCCATTTATAGGATGAAGAAATCATCATGATTATACTACATTTACATTTAAAAAAACATAAGAGAACATTGTTTCAAAAATAATTATTGTGAGCCATGTGTCTATAATTGGTTTAAGGGGATTACAATTGTTTTTATAGTAGTATACATTGATGGCATATTACTATTTTAAATGAAATACTATTCTTATAATTTGATAATACATAGATAAATGAATTATTATCCATGAAATTCTTAGTTGAAGAAGCCAATATTCAAGGGTACAAGATCAATCATGATAGGACAAAGAGGTTTCATGGACTATGTTAAGGTACATAAATTGACAATGTATTAAATAGATTTTGTATGAAATGGTCCAAGATCAAATTTATTAAAATATCACATAGTATAAATATCACTAAGAAAATATTTCCATGAACACAATGTGGGAGAGAAATAGGGGGATTATACATTAATGATGGGATATGTAATATATGTCATGTTATCTATTGGTTTTATGTTTCCCTCACCTTGAGCATAGTATAAAGTTATCAATCACTCCTAGGTGACTCATATTGGATGGATTTAAAGTATATTTTGAAATAACTGAGATATACTAAGTATGTGTTAATTATATAAAGAGGATATAGGGAACTATTCATCAGAGGATATACATATTCTATTTTCTAGAAAATTTAAAATAATTTGAAATCAATATCATGATAAGTATTCTTCCTTAATAGATGAGATATGAGAGATAAGAGTTATAATAATTTAGTGGCTAATAGATTTTTATAATATTCTCAATATATATAAGCTTTATATGTAAATAAATAAATACTTTGGATATCCAATATATTTTAAGAGCTTCATGTGGTGCCTAGTAGTAAAGATGTTATAACATTAAATTATTATAATACAGTGGACCTGGTCCTAAAAAAGGATCCAATGTCACACGAAGGATGAAAATATACTACGGTGCTATCAAATATTGGGGGGTATTTCACTGGGAGTGATTTTATAGTAATAATAATTTACATTAAATAGGACATGATGGACCCATTGACTAAAGACTAATCCCTCTAAAAACAAGAATATCATGTGAAAGTAAATCAACCTAAAGTTTTTATCAGTTTTATCTATTTATATTTTGAGTCTATTGGATTTATTACCCTATATGAAAATAAAATCTAACTTTCGATTGTCAATATATTCTAATATATGAAGATTAATTAATATTTGATCATATAATGGGTGTTTTCTTACATAACATTATTGTGTTAATGTCCAATTAGTATTTTTCACATTGAAAATTTATTAGTTCCCTTCTATAATGAGAACACAAGAATTTCAATGAATATATTCTTAAAAAATATATCCTATGGTCTAGATAAATTCTTTATGATAGGACATAAATGATGTTTTGACTACCATGGGTTGGATTTTCATAATCATATTAGGAATCTTCTCAAAAAGTTTTTCACTTGATAATCTCCAAGAGATTATGTTATGACGATAGGCCTAAAAACAAGGAATTACACATGTTATAGGTGATGTCACATCTTAGGAAGTATTAAGATAAATCATTTTCATATATTAATTAATTATAGAATTATATTTTTTGTAAGAATATTATGGTAATTTTTTTGTCAAAAGAAAAATCGTTATTTCAAACCAAATTAGGCTTTCATGCTTTAAAAAAGTTTTTTTAAATTTTATTTATAAGTTTAATTTAATTTTACAAAATTAAATTTATTTTTAAATTTACCAAGTAAAAATTTACCAAGTATAAATTGTTTATAATTAGAAGAAATCTTTTTTGATGAACAGTGAAAAATACTAATTTTTTAAAAACATTATATTCTATTAAAGTATTAAAAAATTAAAAAACTATTTTGGAATATTTTAAAAATATAACTAGTAATTTTTTATTTATAATTTACTAATTATGGAGTTTGGAATAAATTATATACATAAATTTTTTATAAAAATATTGTCATACCTTGAACAAAATTTTCATAGATTGAAATATTTCATTCATTGTATTTTACAGGTGTGATTTTAAATTAAAATTTATGAATTATATGAATTTAATATTGAAAAATGGACTCAATATTTTGAATCATTTTTTCAACATTTATTACATAGTTCCCTTTTATTTTTTATCATTGTGAATATTAACCTCAGTATATTCAGGTTGCCTCAGTAAGGGTAAGTTCGATAATTATGATTAAAAATAACATGATAGGTCTAATAAAATGACCCGCCGCAATCCTTTATTTTATATTATGATTAAATTCAATCCATATTCATTTAATATTTAAAAATTGGAAAATTTATTTCCACTTTCCTTTGATTATAACATTTTTGTTGTTATATTTTAATATAAAGACCTAAATTCCACTCTCTTTCTTTTAATATCTCTAAATTTTTTTATATGGATGGAAAAAAATTATATTCGAGTATAAATATTTTCTAAAAAATAAATTATTTTTTATCATATTAATTTATATATAATTTTTTTTGGGAATTAATTAACTTAATTTCTTATGCAACACTGACATGGTATTTATTTATTTAATGAAAAATAAAATATATGATTTTAAAATTATTTAAGAAATATATTTTGAATGAATTATTGTGTTCTACAATTTTTTTAGACAAATATATCATTTTACCTATTTTTTAAATTATTATACCTTAATTATATGTTTTCAGGTTATTTTTGAATTAAAATTAAATGAATAGTTCTAAAAATTACATTAATGGTATTTTATAAAAAATAATATTTAATTACATCATTTAAATATCCTAAAAATACTATAATTGGAATAGTGATTAGGATATGGTTAAAAATAACAACCATGGGCCATTTATGTGCCAATGTACCTTTTATAGTAGCTCTCTTGACCGCTTAATAATTAAACACTTTCTTATCAAGGTATTTGTCACAAGGGATAACCAAGGGTTAAAAGAAAATGATAAGGGTGAAAAAACACCTAGATAAATTTAAATTTTATTTTATTGATATATTTAGACACATAATCATATTATATTATAATAATATCAATTTTTCTATTTTAACATTATAAATAATTTATATTAATTTTATATTTTATCAAATTATAGGAATTCCCCTCCCCTATATTATAAAAGGGCGCCTATTTTCCAATATTCTTCACACTTAAATACCATTTTAGGTTGACGAATACCTTCCCAAAATACTTCCATGAATCCATACCATCTATATATATTTATGTTTTAGTCATAATTAAAACCTTAGTCGGCTTAATGTGTAAATCAATAGATATTCTCTAAAGAAGAGGTACAGTTGCTAACCAAATGTTTTAGTTATATCTATTATTCTACCTCTTAAAATATTCATAAAACACTGTAATATATAAACACTATTCAATTACATTTACTAAATATTTTTATTCTATTATAATAATCCATATCTATCAATTCTTCTTTTAAAGGAAAAAACAAAACCATCTTTTGTGTGTACGGAACAGTGGTGGATCATGAAGCAATGTTATTCGTTGTCCATCATCACCTCTCAAGAATAATTATATTGATGTATTTAATGTAAATATATTATATTAATGATAAATTTATAGTTATGGAAGAATAATTTATTATATATTTTTTACCTTTATAATCATTGAAAAAAGATAATATTGATCTGCCATACGTGTGGATAACTACCTCCACCAAGAGATGTGATTCTTTTATCACCACTACATCCCATAGATTATATACATAAGAAAATTTAAATAAATAATATTGTATTAATGATATAATTTTCATTTTATAATGTTAAAATAATACTTTTCTTTTTTCATAATGATCTTTGAAATTTGAAAATGTTACTTTTGTGTATGTAAAGCCTACCGTCTCCACGATTTAATGTTGTTCATATTTCATAACCATATGTGATGGTTGGTTTTAAAAGAATAATTTGTGTATAAAAATATAATTGTGTCATGGTTATTTTTATATATATGGTTGAGTAATGATATCTTTTTCCATAGTAAACCAACTGATATCATTATGGACATATGAGCTTAATATCATCAGAACATCCAACATGAAATTAATTAATTCAGTAAATCTATATAAAATGGTAATAATTAAAATAAAATAAATAATAAATTTTAAAAAAAGGTTCTTATGAAATTAAAAAAATCAAAACATTTATTATTAAGGAAGACAAATAACATACATGTTGAATGAGACATAAGGTAATGGAAATATTACATTAAAAATCCCCATTTTAAATATTTTAATTTTTTTTTGATATTTTTAATCCATGTCAGTATTATAAAATTATTTTATGGATTTATGAATATAAATTAATTATAAATTAAATTTCATTTATATTTTTACTTTATTTCAAAGGTTTTTATAAAGGATATTTTTACATATTTTAAACGGAATGTTTTGACTTTGTTTACAGGAAGGAAAAAGGAATGTTTTATTTAAATGTATACATAATCTATTCTTTTTCCAACCACTAGATAAATTATTTTATTTTATTTATTTATTTATAAGATTCTATGTTTTTATCAAGGAAAACACTACATCCATTTTCATTTATAATTTTTACTTTTAAATTTTATGTCTTAAATGAAGGGGTTATATCTAGATCCTAAAATGTTTTATTATGTGTGAAAAAATATATTTTATTATGAAATATTTAATGTATTATTGTTAAGATATTATTATAGGGAACTATTATAGTTTTTTTTTTGGTTCGGTTATAATCTACATATGGTTAGTTCTGTTATAAACCAAGAATAGGTGGTATCTTTATAAATTGATCATGGTTGAGATGTCAAACAAATCTAATGCATTGGGTAAAAGGATTAAGTTTACCAATTAGGTTTCTATTATGTGTTTATTAGAATTTACCAAGAAGAATATTATATTTGTGACCACTAAGGTCATTACTTTTGTTAACTATGAATTTTATTCCATTTATAATATTTATTATAAGTGATTTTTGAAAATGATTCATCAAGTTACCCATATGATTTATGTTTTCTCGGAATATATTATTATTTAAATATTGTGATTTTTACATGGTAAAAAATTTGATTATTTTTTATGGAAATTATACACTACATATAAAGGGTGAAACGTATAAATTTTGAAAAAAAAATATGATTTTATATTCGTGATTAAGAAGAAACATTTCTATGTTTCATATTCCCTTTAATATTTTTTATAAACTATTTTATGAAATTATTTTGAAGGAGAATTTGATTTATTGGGTAAAAACTAATCATTTGTAGACGAAAGATTGTTTTTTAAAAGGAAAACATTTATATGTAATCATGCACTAACAGATATTTTATTATTTTTTATGTTTATTAATGATATTTTTGTTCTTATCCCATGTTTTGAAAAAAAATTCACAGTATTTTAAGGATGATTAGAGAAAAGGATGATCTTAAAATTTAAATTGGTAGCATTTTTTGATGAAAAAGGAACTTTTTAAATCTTAAAACAAATTTATGGTGAAAAATATATTAAGTGTTGGTTCACACATTTTCAAGTAATATTTATTTATATAAGGGTTATGGGATAATTCTCTAGAACTATAAACTGTGAAGATCCTCAAATGTGAGAGAATGAATTATTAATTTAAAATTAATGATTATGTAAAGTTAAATGTAAGCTCATTGTATTCATTATTAGAGTTTTGTTTTATATAAAATTATTGTTTAGGATAATGTTAATAAAATAAAATTTAAAGGTGCTTCTTTGATTAAGTTGAAATTATATATCATTTAAAGACTACCATATTGTATCATCTAATCTATGTTTATTTAGAATCATTTCACACTGAGAAAATAGGGAAGTTAAAATAATACGGTTTTAGGAGGAAACTATTCATCCATATTAGAATCAAAAAATGGTTAGAATTGGAACTGAGTAGTTTTTTATTGTTATAGATCTATTCACATAGTCAATAAACCGTGGTAGAACTCATACTAGAGAACAAAAAATTATTCCAAAAAATTTTTTTCATAGTGGATAATTTTTTGATAAAACCCCCTCCTGTATTCAATAGATATTTTAAACCACTTTTCATTGATGGATGTATTAATGTTCTGGAAATGATAATTTAAGTCATGGGTTGTTAAGAGCATCAAAAGGTCACTCATACTACTTACTATTTTGAATTTGAATCTAGTCAAATGTGGATAATGGTTTACAATACTAGATATAGTATTGATATTAATACCTTGGAATGGGATGGATTTAATAATATTTTCCTTGGGAAATATTTTTATACGTTTTTTCAGATTAGGATAGATAAAACCCATGGAATTGTGGATGAAGGATAAATATTCAGTGCTCGCATATAAAGAAAAATTCACTTTATTAGAAAGGAACTCATAAAATTTTATCTAGGATATTAATATAAAATTAATTATTTTTACTTAGTATTTCTTCCAATATAACAAACGGATTTAAAATCTTGTGGATTTAAAATTTATGATAAACTTTCTTGATCTTCTGAGAAGATGGAATTAGAATTTTCTGAAGGACAGATATTCTTTAAAAAAAGAAGATGATGAGTTCAATGTTGTGGGAAATGGTAATGAACCTATAGAATAAATGTGAAGGTAATAAAATAAGGTTTCTAGTTAGTGATAGGTGTGAAAAAGAAACCTCGGGGAGTATCTTATGCAATTTGGGAAGTACTTCTGATTTGGTAATTATGAGAATATATATCATGATTTCAATGAAAAAGATATTGGTGGTGGTAAGTCAAATTTGGATTAGTATATGGTAAAGTGTTTTAAATTACGTGGGATGGTTAATTTTACATATGAGGGTCTGAATAATAACATGAATTTTGGGAAGTACCAAGACTATAAGTATAATTGTGTGGTGATATCCTATATACCAACTTTAGTCAATATTGGCCTATTAAATGAAGTGGTAACATATACATTACATGTTTTCTAGACTATTACTTTTTTTATTGATTATAGATCTAAAAAGACGTAAATGTTTTACATATTTTTAGTTAAATTATAAGTTTCTCTTATATAAATGAATCCATAACATTTGGTAAAAATAAATACATAATTATTATGGTATGAATAAATTATAAGAATAATCATGTTGTCTTTTATGGAAATACATAACCTGTAAAACATATTAAATTTCCCTTATAATATTTTGTTGTTATTTTGGTTATGTATTGTATCTCTATTTAACATACAAAGATATATTTCATATCTAAAGAATTTGTTTTCCGGAATCAGTTTCAATTTTATAAAAGAATTAATTGATACCTTTGATAATATACCAAAAATTGTGAAACAATAAGAATATAGAAATTCATTATTTCTTATAAATATAATCTAAAAAGACTTAAATCTTCAGGAATATGATTTTCTAATAGTAAAATAATAATTTTTTCATTCATGATAAATTTCTAGTGCTAGACCTAATTGGGAAGTTAAATTTACTGTTGACATAGTAACTTAAGATAATATAATTTAAAAACCCCTTTATCTAATGGCTCATGTATAACTTATATAATTAAAAAATCATTTTCAGGAGCTTCTTAAAAAACATACAATCATTCATGAACTACACTATTGGATGCTCATATTTTAATGAAAAAATTCACTTAAATGAGGATTTTTATTTGTTATTGGGATTTGAATATCATTACTATTTAGAATAGGTATCCATTCCCACATATTGATGAATTTTTTTACTAGATCTAGGGAGATTATTATTTTTATATGTTTGATCACATGTTTGAGTACCATTATCTGAAGTTGAAGTTGGAAGATATTATAGAAATAGTGTATCATAATATGTACAGGCATTATGAATTTATAATTATTACATTTGGGTTGAATAATAAACTTCTTATATTTATAGATCTTATGAATCAAGTTTTCCCAAAATAATTAGATATTTTTTTGTTTTTTCTTTTTAATGATATCTTGATTTATTTTAAAATTAATGATTATAATGAAAAAAATATTATGATTTATATGGAAACCCTAAGTGAAAATTATTTATCTGGAAAAAAATTCAATTCTGAATTTTTCTTACAGTATATCACATTACTTGGATACCTCATAAATAAATACGGAATAACATTTGATCTCATTAAAACTAAAGTGTTTGATGAATATAAAAGGCCTATAAATGTTTCTGAGATTCTATGTTTTCTTTGATTAGTAGGAAATTAACAATGGTTTTTTGAAAACATTTCAAGGTTATCTTTCTCACAAACTATGTTAACGTGAAAGGGATTTAGGTTTTTCTGGACAATGGAATGTGAATAATATTTCATGTAATTAAAAAAGAGATTATTTAATTCTCTAGTTATTTCCCTATAATCTATAAATTATGACATTTTTATCTACATTGATTCTACTTTGTGGGTTATGGGTTGTGTTTTAATTCAAAATTATATGCTAATTTATTATGATTTACAACAATTAAAACTACATGAGAAAAATTATCCTACAAACAACCTCCAACTAGAAGTTGTATTATTTTCTATAAAAAATTAGATAATGTATTTTTATGGGGTAATGTGTGAAATATATAATGATAAATATATTTTAAAGTATATAAACACAGAAAGTGTTTAACATGAATCTGAGAAGATAGATAATACTAATAAAATATTATTACTTTATGATCCATTACCACCCGAGAAAAGGAAACAAAGTAATTGACACTTTGGGTTGGAAAAAATTCTAAATTTTCTATTTTATATTTAGAATATAAAATTTTATTAATAATATGATGAATTTATATAATAGAAATTAAGAATTCCTAAGATTTCTCTATTTTTTATGTTTGATTACAATCATTTATGTTGGAAGGAATTATGAAATCTCAAAATAAGAATCGTGTTTTTTAGGAAAATGTATAACCCATTACAAAGGGTATGTGTATAGAATTTTATAAAGATGAATGAGGTGTTATAAGATTTTAAAAAATATTATATGTACCATATGATTCTAAGTTTAAGGGAGAATTTTTGAGTGAATCTCAAAGTTCCTCAGTTTATATTCATCCTTGATGCAGTGCGATATATAGAGACCTTCGAGGGTATTACTGGTGTGAAGGAATGAAAAGGTATATATCTAAATTTTAGATGAAATGTTTTAATTATAAATTAGTTAAATAAAAATGATAATTATGGAAGGGGATGATTCATTCTTTTTTAGTTCCAGATTAGAAATGGGAAAATATATCAACTATTTTTTTGGTTGGATTTCTTGACATCATGAGGTAATAATAAGATTTGAGTTATTATTTATCAATAAAATAAATTTTAAATGTTCCTTTCCATTAGAGATATTATCACCTATATCATATTTCTCAATTGTCCCTAAATTATATGGTTGGGTAACATAGATTTTCCCACTCCATTTTATCTATCCAATATCCCATATTTACTTCTAATTCTTAGATAGGCCTTCAGTAGTGGTGGTGTAGTGAATTAACTTTTAGTATACCTTTTTCCTCAATCTGATGGATGCTATAATCGAGTGATTAAAACCTTTGAATACATGTTTTATAATTATTAATGGATTACCAATGAATTTTGTATAAATATCTTTTATTGTTTTAGTTTTTTTATAAAATCAATTTTAATTCTTATATTTATTTGGAACCTTTTGAGGAATTATATAGAAAGCGTTACAAGAATCCTACTTTTTGGGAAGAAGTATGAGTGAGAATGTGGTTCGGAACAGAATTGGGTGAATAAATGGTTAAAAGGTAAAGGTAATTTGGAAACATATGAGGATGGTTCAGAGTAGGAAGTAAATTTATGTGGATAACATTAGGAAATATCTTTATATCAAGTTGTGTGATTTTGATTATCTTAAAGTATCCCTTTAAAAAATTATTTTGAGTTTTTTTTAAAAACATAGCTAAGCCCATGATTTATTGAATAGTATTAAATCCTAGAGAATGTTGGATTAGTTTCCTAATGATTAGACTTTCCTGAGAGTTTAGGCAAGTTACACAGTGTATTTAATGTTTCACTATTAAGAAAGTATACTCTAGAAGCAACTCATGTTTTTATCCCTAGAGTAGTTCATTTTGAAGAGAAATTTCCTTATAAAGAATATACTTTTAATATTCTTGAACATATTGAGAAAGTATTTCATAATAAGGAAATTCATCAAGGTATGTATTTACAATATGGTGGAAGAATGAACATTGGAATTTAAAAATTTAATGAGGGGAAATATATCCCGACATGTTTAAGTAATGATTGAAATTGTGAGGACACAATTTCCAAAAAGAGTGGAAATTTTAACAACCAAGGTAATATTACAATAAATTATCTTTATTAATTAATTAATTATATAATTATATTAACTGTAATAATATTTGATAAATTTCTAATTAAAGTTAAAATCTTAATTTCAAACCAATTTTGGGTTTTATTCATCGTATGATTTCAAATAGAAGTTTATTTCAAAATAATTGAATTTTATTTTGAGAAACTAAATTCAATTTTTGAATTCATTATATCAAAATTATTCTATGATTAATATTTGGAACTCTCGGAAAATGTTGTTTTTTTAATGAATAGTTAAAAATACTGATTTTTATTGAAAACTATATTTTAATAATTTTAATATTAAAATTCAATTTTTTATTATTTTTGAAAAAAAATTGTTACTTTTGAATAAACAATTTCAATAATGGTATTTAGAATTAATTTTATAATTTATTATGGTATAAAATTATTTTTATACATAAAAATATTTTTTTTGAAAAAACTGATTTTTCATGTTTTCGGAGTTTAATTTTAAATTAGAATATTCCACCTATATGGATTTAATATTATAAAATATATTACATATTTATAATAATTAGTTGAAAAAATTTAATAGGCCTCCTCTATTTTAATCATATTGAATGTTAAACAAGAAAAAACATTTCACCTCAGTAAGGGTAAATTAAGTAATTAACGTTAAAAATAATATGATAACGACTAAACAATAACCCTAATAACTTCATATATTTCACTTAATGGATATATTTAATATATAATCATCAAAACATATAAAATAGTGAAATTTCATTCCACTTTATATTGATTATAATATTTTTATTATTTTATTTAAATATAAAGTTAATAATATCACTCTCATGTTTTTAATGTCTCCGATTTTTTTTTTGAAAAGGATGAAAAAAAATTATTCTAAACGATTATTTTATGTAAATAATCTTTTATAATGTAAATTTATATTTAATCATTAGTTATGAAATATTTCCCTTAAATTCTTATTCAACACTAAGATAGTATTTATTAAACTAAAATTAAAATAAACTAAATTATTTTAAAAATGATTACAAAAATTTAATTTGAATGAATAATTGAGTTCCATAAATTTTTTAAGATAAAAATAAATTTTTGGGGATGTTCGAAAGGATTATATTAGAATTCATTTTCTTTCATGTTTTTTTCAAAGTTAAATTAATGACTAGTCCTAACAAAGTCATTAATGGTAGTTTATAATAAATAGTAGTTTATTAACTAAGTTTCATTATATAAAAACTATATATTCTTCCATTAGATTGTGATATGGTTTCATATTTCAACTATGGCCTATTTACGGTATAATTTTCATTTTATTGTAACTATCTTAATCCATAAAGAGATAAAAACTGTTTATTGTGATAATCATTAAAAGGGTTAAAGAAGGGTTAAAAATATATATATATATATATAAGTGTGAAATCATCAACTAAACATGTCCAAATTATATTTTTTAAGGATATTTAGACTGATCTACTTTTTATAATCTATTTTTATCAATTTGGATCAATGTTTACATGCAAAATAATTTATTTTAATTTAATACTTTAGGGAATTATAGGAATTACCCTCCCCTCTAATTAAAGGATACATGTTATTCTATTCTATTAACACTTAAAAAGTCATTTTTGGTTCATATAATATCAACCCAAATTACTTACAAGAATCCATTCCTTCATTATAGAGGTGATTTTTGGGAACAATACCAACCTAAGGGGTATTGTGGTGTAAAGAATATGACATTTTCTGAAGAAGAGGTATATCATTTAACTGAAATTTTTGGTCTAATTTCTTATTACGCCTCCATAAAATATTCTTCAACCATGATGATATAAAAAATATATATATTTCATATACTCGTATGTTTTTATATTAATTTCATAACCTATATCCATTTCCTCTTCCATCAAATGGGAAACAGATCCATGATTTATATGTGTGGCGGACTACCACCTTACGTACTAATGTAATTCCATTTACATAAAATCATATTAATATTATTTATAATTATGGATTTAATGTAAATATATGATATCAATGAAATATTTTTAATTGTTTAAAATTAATATATCATATAATTTTTACATTTCAATTCATTGAAAAATGGTAATGTCATTCGTGCATATGTGTGGATTACTAACTCCACCAATCGATATGATTTATCTTTCATAAATGCATCACATTGAAATTATATATGGTATTTATGATATAATTATATATATTTAAAGATAAAATAACCCTTACCTACATTCCATATTGATCATTGAAAAATGAGAATGTTACTCATTCATATGTATGACCTACCAACTCCATGATTCAACATAAATCATTTTTAGAAAAAAAATTCTTAGACGGTTTAAAAATATCAATTTATTTATTAAATGATAATTATATAATTATTTTTATCCTAGATATTGTGTAATAATTACATATTTGACCATAGTCAGCCTAATGAAGTTATTATGCATGTATAAGATGAATATCGTCTAAATATCTGATGTCAACTTAATTGACTGAAAATTAAAAAATTTATTTAAAACACATTTAAAGAAAAGTGAGAAACCAGGAAACATCCACATTATGATAATGTGGATTCATTGAAAATAAACTAAATTATATTAGAATCAATTTCCCTAAACCTGTTCTAGGAGATAACTATTATTAGAGTGCTCTGTTCATCCCTTATCTGATCTTCAAATGCAGATGCTAGCTTATCCCAGGTCTGTATATACTCATCGGGGATGATCGTTCCCTTTTTGAATCCCCTAAATAAGATCATGTCCTCCTTATCAATCCAAGTGTATTTCTCTGCATTCATAATCACTTCCATAGAATGCCACATCATTTTCTATGCTTCTTATTTAGAATAATTGGGTAACAGAACTTGTTCTGTCACCTCATCTTCTGAACTCATAAGTAAATTGAATTGTTGTTCACACAGACCGCTTGATTTTAGTTGACACATAGCCTTGTTTTCCATCTTCTCATTTTTTTTTCTTTTTTTTTTCTGAACGATTCTCCAAGGGAGGTGGAAAATATGAGTAATCCTTCCTTCCATTCCTTCTCAAGTTACTCTTACTACTTCTCGAGCTTGTTTCCCTTGTGAAAATACTCATACTAATTTCATTTGGATCCTCCACACATACCTTGTTTTCACAGTTTGAGTCCTCTTGGTTAGTTTTCAGACCTTCCATTCCAAGAAATTTAAATCTATTTATCACCTAAATTGATTATTGTTTACCTGAATGAAAACCCCAATGCCTTTCAAGATAATCTTTGTTCATCCATAAGCAGTGAGTGATTTCCCTTGGGTAGGACACCACTACCCCAAAAAACCTCCACAAACGAGGCATTAACAACATCTTATTCAATGCCCACCATTTGAACCATAACACCACTACTTAAATCCTTTTTAAATTCATACTGAGCAGGATCAACCTATAAAAATCCTTCCCCTATTCTGTTTCCAATGGATTTTAGGTTATATCACATGGCTGGACCTACCAAATCCTACCTCAATTGGTTAAAGACCGTAGATACTTTTGGGTTACCTTGAAACACCACTATAAGTTTCCCCTTAACAGTGTCTTTCCTACTAAATTGTGTATAATTTCCAACACTTTGAACCAACCCATCACAATCCTCAGTTGACATAATGTGATCCGCTAAGACACTATCATGGATTTCCTCCCCTATAAGCACCTCTATCCCCCCAGAAGCTAGTAGTGGTGACTGAACCTCCATCGGACCCCTAGCAGAGTGAACACCCCGAACACTACCTTCCATACTAGTTGGAATCTGATCCCTCAAACTTACCTTGATATGAGCCACTGACATTGACGGTAACTAACACCCCCATCAATAATACTCTTTCGAGTGTACTAGGAACTTGCAGACAAAGAAAAAATCCGTCCAGGATTCAATGAAAACAAATTTCTTGCATCGGTACTCCTTTCCAACAACAATCCAAACAAACTCTAAAAGAACCTCTGATATGGCCATTTGGACAAAAGTACGTAGGTTGATAGGATAGAAAAGGGACTCAATTTGGCTACCTAAAAACAAATATCTACCAATAAGTTTCAGGAGCATCATAATAACAGCAGGGTTTTGAAAAGGAAGGGGAAGTTCGGGAAAACATACCAAATCACCATTGTAGGGGGGTCTTGATTTATATGAAGATCAAATTACCATCTTAATAAGTAAAACCTAAATCCATTACAGTTGCGATTGTAACCGGACCATGATTTGAAAATATCAACCACCACAGAAAAATGAATAATTAAATGATATCTATCAAGAAGGACCACGGTTTCCCTTTCTTGTAAATCCCAAGTATCGAAGACATTACTATTGAAAAATTCCAATAATGGGTGTCCCTACTTAAACCGAGAAACCAAAGTAAGATTTATGAGAGCCGATGATTCCACAAACACCATTGTCGAGATCAAAAGATTAGGGAACCCAACAAAAAAAATTGGGATCTTCGAGCCAAGCGAGATGAGAGGAAACGTTAGGAGGAAATCTGGGTTCAAGAAGGGGAGGAATGAAAAAGCTACTCCCTTTTTGGACATCGGTGGTCCCTCTCCTACCGATGGGTGAGGGACTGTCATAGTAGACTCCTCCATCACAAATAGAGGAGTCACACCATTAGTTTTTAATTTCCCTCTTTCTAGTTCATTCCCCCCTATGTCAACTTAATTTATTAATTTATTGTATATAACATGGTAATAAATAAAATAAAAGGCATAATAATGCCGAAAAAGGTTCTAGAGAATGTAATATAATGAAATTATTTTATTATTTTGGAATATAAATAAGGTGGAAGATTAGTCAGAATAAAGGTAAGACACATTTGAGTTTAAAAAACACATTTAAAACATTTTATAGATTTATTTTTTGATTTACATTCATCTCGATATTATTGAAATTATTTTTTTTGATATATGGAAATAAATTAAATATAAAATAAATCTTATGACTGTTTTTATTTTATTTAAAAGGTTTTAAAAATGAATATTTTTACTTTTTTTATAAGGAATGTTTGAGTCATTTTTCAAAAGGAAAAAATAAATGTTTTATTTTAATGTATAAAATATAAATGGATTTTCCCACTACCAAAACTGTTATTTTATTTTTTAATTACTTTATAATCATCCATGTTTCTTTAAAATAAAAAATAATATTCTCTTTTTTCATGGAATTTTAGTTTTGAAAATTGTGTTTTAAAATAATGTTATATACCAAAATAGTTTAAGAGTCATTCAAACCTACTCCAACAAAATTTATTGAAAAAAAGACAAGTCACAAGAAGAAGAGCTGATAGGAATAAGAAAGGAAATTCCCTCATACAGAAAATAAAATTACAAATGGGTAGAACTAAAGTCATCCCTATAATCATGATCTGAGATATCCTCAAGAGATTCTCATTATGACTTTGAATTATTCTAATTGAAAAAACATAGTACTTTTCCTAGAGTTTAATAAACTCTAGTGTGAGATCCTTTAAAGAATTTTTTGTAGAATATCCACACCAAGCCCATTAATCTCTATCATATACTAACTCATAGTTTTTCAGATTCTTAATTCACTTTCATGTTTTGATTTGTTGTCAATCCTCCACTGGATTAGTGAGAGGCTGCTTTATAGATTCATTAATAACTCTTCAAGCATTAGCATCCATATCTTTTACCCTAGTATCATTATCAATCATATTTATTCTATCCATAACCGGTGAGGGATTCTTATCATTTGATTTTCTGCTAACAATCAATGTGGATTTTGGTGCAATTTGATCCAAACTTCCCTCCTCTACATTTTTCTCCCAAAAACACTATCTGCCAGTAATTTCTTTTAACCAGTGCATTGAATTCCTAGAAAAGATGTACCCTCTTCCTCTACTCACCTAGTGTCACCTAGAAGTTTTCCATAGGTCCCATAAGCTAGCTATCCTACACATTCACTTCCATTTATCGGAATCTCCAATATATGAAAAGGATCCCCTACTGTGTGAAATCCTTTTTTGTAGCATCATCCTCTTGTTTTTCATGCACAATATATCCATGATATGTATGATCACTTTAGGTTGTTGCATCCCAAGCCTGATCACACCCACTATTGTGGGTGTCTTCATTTTTATTTTTCATCAAACACATCTTAGAATCAGTCTAAACCAGGGAGAAAAAATTAAAAACAACAAATTTCCTATAAATCGAAATTTCATGCCCAATTACCTTTTATTTTGAACAAATTTTTTCATTTATTCAAAAATAATTAACAAATCATTATCATCAT
Organism: Viscum album; assembly: GCA_963277665.1. Taxonomy (NCBI): domain Eukaryota; kingdom Viridiplantae; phylum Streptophyta; class Magnoliopsida; order Santalales; family Viscaceae; genus Viscum; species Viscum album. The sequence goes on along the minus strand of OY728139.1, from coordinate 1,222,723,941 downwards.
CATCAGTGGATAAAATAACACAATCCAAAAAATTTGAATTTAAATCAACATCGACCAAAAAAAATAAGGAATGTGTCTAAATCTCAATTTCTCCATTTCTTTATAAATTTTTATTTGAACTCCATTTGAAATTATGATATAATAAAATATCCTTGGATGCCATAAAATCTAGTTAATACCATAAACCCTTATCCATAGTCAGATAAAATACTTACCAACATCAAGTGGATTAAACATAATATCCCATTCACGGATATGAATAATACCTGGTTTGAGCGAAATAGAACTAAATCCCCATGCCTGCATCATCAAATCATCAGAGGGGAATAACATATGAAAGAAGATTCATCCAAGATAAATATACATATAGGATGAGAACCCCCATATTTTTGAGAGATTCTCTGTTAAATCATCAATTTTTAATGGAGTGGAACCCCATGGTCTAATATGATGATCTATTATGGAATGTTCACCTATTTTTGAAACGCTCTTCAATAGTAGATAGATCCACATTGATGTGTGCAACAGTACCTTTAAAATGGATAGGAGGGACATCAAACCCTTTTTAGATCAATAATGTGAATTTCTTACCCCATCAATATCCACAATGTTTTCACCACAAGAAACTGTTGGAACACCAAGAGCATATGGACACAAAATCACTGTATTGATATCAGCACGAGCCAATATTGGAACATACCTATACTAATAAAACTTCCCTAGCCCAGAAAGGATTCAGAAAAAAACCCTCATTAATCAAATGATCATGTAGTAGTTCAGTAAGGACTGTGTATTAGAATCCCACAACAGTAGATCGAATGGATGAACCATGGATGGAAATGCTTCCCCGTAGTGAGAAACAATGGTCATAGTGGACAGAACCCCAGTGTAGATAAGGATCATAACAGACTAATCCAATGTAGATATGGACTAGACTCTATAAAAAATCAAACCACAAGGACTACAGACTCGAATCTCATAGTAGCGCATCAACTGGATGAGAGACTATAGAGAAAAAAGCTTCCCTAAAAACTTGGATACCGCGAAAATGAATGCATTTATGATGCAAGATTTAATATATAATGGTTGTGTTATCTTTATTTTTATTTATTTTTGATGACTGGTGGTTCTTTTATAAATAATGTATGAGTTATTTAATTATAAACCAAGGATTTGTGGTTTAATTTTAAACCAAGGATGGGGAGCATGTTATACCACTCTAGTGCATTGGGTAAGGAGTCAAAATTTACCAATTTGGTTTATCGAAATATTTTTTTCAAATTAACCGTGAATCTAATTATATTCGTTACCAATTATTTCATTTCATTTATAAACCATTAATTTCATTCCATTTATAAGAATGATTGTATGTTTTATTTGAAAATGATTTCTCAAGTTACCCATTTGACTTATCTTTTTGTTCTATAGGTTTTCATATAAAAAATTGGATTTCTAAAAGGTAAGATATTATATTAAATTTTACTGAAATTATAAGATAAGTATTAATAATGAAATTTCTAATTTTTTATAATATTTTTAGGATTTTTTGTTCATGATTGAAATGAAACATTTTTATGGTTTGTTTTTAACTTTAATATTTATTATGAAATGTATTATTAATATCATTGAGAAGTGGTGTGGATATCATCGATATGAAAATGTTTTTTTATCCCAGAGGTTATTTTGAAAAAATAAATGGTTTATAATTACTCATGGACTAATAGTCTCTTTCTTTCTATTTTATTTTTCTTACTGGTATTTTTTTATCATCCCATGTTTTAAAATGTTTTTATAGGGTTTTATGGATGAGTTGGGATAAGTGTGAAATCAAGATTAAATTTTAAGTATATTTCATGAAAATAAAAAGTTGTATATAGTAAATTTTTGTTTTATGGGAAAAATATATACTAATTTGAAGATCCCACTTTATAAATTAATATTATTTATATAAGGGTGATGGCCTACTTCTATAAAACACTAAATTTAAATATCCTAAATTGTTAGAGACTTACTTATTATCTCAAAAATAAATATTATATATTGTTTAAGGTTAGACCCTTATATGTGTCATTGTATATTTCTATCCACATACATGTTTTATAGTCCTTATAAATGAAATCATTATTACTTTATATGATGAATCATATACTTTGATATATTTAAGAAAATATAGATGGCATACTTTCATGGAAAAGTAGGATACAATAGGTGTGTTATACATTATATGAAATTGTAAGAAAAAATAATGTTATGATTTTCACTATATGATTCAATGAAAGATGACATATTATGATACTAATTAGAAATGGAACTATCTAATTCTGTCCATCGCCATGGTTTTATATCAATATTTTCATTTTAGAAGTTCAACGAATGATTAATAATAGATATAGGTTGATGAAAAAATTATTCTACCAACATGATGAGATATCATGATAAGTGGATCAAATTACATATTAAGAGTTCATAAGAGGTTTTTTCAACACAAAATTAACTTATTTGCCTATGGGTGTCTTGATGGGTCGCTAGATACCAATATTGGACATTAGGAAAGCCCACCTAAGGCCACAAAGAATGAATCCAAGAGGGTTTCTGACTTAGTGTATCTAGGATATTAGTTAAATTATATTTTAATATAATATGAAGAATAAATATTATTCATAGTTTTTTGAAAAAAAAATTCAAGTTTAGTTATTCACATAAATTCAATCACTAAGTATTTAAGTCATGAATAGGTGATTAGAATATTTAAAAATATCTAAACAAAAGTTTGCAAATATAATTTTAATTTATTTACTTTTATCATATAAAATATAATAAAATTTATTTATAAAAAATATTTATTATTTAAGGTTTGATAAATGCCAATGAGGATCAAGAGGTTAAGTCAAGGGTCTCATTGAAATTATATATTTTATTAAATATATATTAAATAAATACATGTTTATTTATTTTTAAAATTTTATTTAAAAATACATGACTTAAAAAATTCATGGATTAAAATATAAATAATTATTATTTTATATGGGGTTTACTTCACATAAACCATTAGAGAAAGGGTATCTATTAAATTAATAATTATTTAAACCTATGTGTATAATCACAATTATTTCATTTTCCAGAGTGATTTGAAATAATGTGCACACATAACCCTTCTATAAAATTATCTCAACATTTTATAAAATCACACAAGAACTATCTCAAGAATCTAGAGAGATAATCCTCCTCATCTCACTCAATAATGAGGGATCTATATAAGAATCCTTTCTTGTAACACCCTGATATTTTAAAACAAGAAAATTATATTTGATAGTGGAAAGTAAACACAACATATATTTTATCTTATATTACATTAAACAATCATTTTTTCTTATGTTACATGGAACCCTGAAAATTTTGTGTTTGATAATGTATTTAATATACAACACTGAACTTAAACGAACCATGATATATATTACTGTTATAAACTAGATGTTAAATTAGTGGTATGATTAGTATTAACTACATTATGAAACATATAAATTTATATAGATAAATTTCACACTTAATATAAATTATAGATAAGTGTTTATTAAATAATTAATCAATTTTTAGTAAATTGTTTTTATTCTTCAAAATGTGTTTTCTTCAAAAATGGATTTTATTATTTTTCATGAAAAAATATTATTAAAAAATTCGAAATTTTATAAAACAGTATTTATGGAATTAAATTTATTTTTTTAAATTAAGTATCACAATATATTTTTGGTTAAATTTTTAGATGTTTTAGAAAATATTGATTTTTTGGTGAATAGTGAAAATGTAGATTTTTGTAAAGAGAATATTACTTTCAGTAAATTAATTAATTTAAAATTGCCAATGTATTTTGAATATGTATTAATGTAACATAAGTTTTATTTATTTATATTTAGTCAACTTTGAATTAATTTTCTATTATCTTTTCATGTAATTTTTTTTTGATTTAAAAATACATTTTTCTAAAAAGAATTATAAAATGCATAAGGTTTATCCTTTTTAATTATTTAAAATATTCACATATTAAAAAAATTAAATGAAATTTATATATTATATAAAGTAAAATTTTAATTAATTTTTAAATAATGATGATTATTATTCATTTAGTAAATATAAAATCATCTCTTAAATAAATACACTTCTTAAAACTATGTTATCTTGTCGCGTCTTAGGGATTAATATTAAATTAAAATTTTTCACTTATATAGTTTGAAATTGAGAAAATGGATTCATTATTATAAATAATATTAACTTATAATTCCTAGTATGTATAGTTTCATTTTTTACCAAATTTATTAGTGAAAAAAATAAATCTAATTACAATGATTAAAGTAAAAACAAGTTTACCAATGGATTAAAATTTAAAAATAAAGTGAAAATGACCTTGATACCTTTCCAAAACTATATTTCTAAACCTATGTCCACCATTATGAACATATTCTATATTTTTATATGATTTCGGGATATTATTCTATCAAATTGTCGCATAAAATAAGTCAGGTATAGAAAAAAGGCAAAAAAGAATCTTTTTCCCCTTTTAATTTGTAAAATGCTTTTAGATAGAGAGAAAAACTATATAATATCAGATATAAAAAAAATTTGAAAGATATATTATTTATTTTTATCTTAAAATTTTTCCTTTAATTTTTAATGATGAAATAATTATAAAAAAATCTTATGAAATACCGACATAGTAATTATTTAATTATTAGTTAACTAAAATAAAGGATAATAAAAAATTAAAAGTTAAGTAAACTGAATGAATTATTGGATTCCATTATTTTTTTATATTGATATTTCATGTAAAAGAGGTTTTTACTTAATAGATTAAAATTACATCTATGTATCTATATTTTTAAATTTGAATTAAATAAATAGTGTTCAAATTGACATTAATGTTAATTTATAATAAATGATATTTTATTAAATTATATAAAATTTACTTAAAATAATAAGTTATTAAAGTTATTTTAGATGTTAATAAATATAAAATTAATTCCATTCATTTTCTAATTGATATTTTATAATAAACATATAGACCCCTAAATCGTAAAAACATTGGAAACATGGTTAGGGTTAGAGTTTTGTTTTTTCCTGTTACACACGCATCTGATAAAATTAATTCCCAAAAAATAAGGTATTTTTATTTTATAATTTGGTTTTAATATTTAAAATTATAGGTTATAGATTTTAAAATATTTCACACTTTAATGTATTCATAATGGATAAATTACTTATGTTAGAAAACTAATTACATTAGTTAAAACCCAAAATGAAAAAAAGGAAACATTAGAGTCTGGGAACAAAATGTTAAAATTGTTTTATTTATTTGGTTGTTGGGGGTGTTTCTACACCTAAACATCCCTATACTACATTATTATTCAATTTTTTATGCACATGAGGAAAAGACACCTCCCAATAGTGAATACTTTTCAGTATTTACAAGAAAGACCCTCTTCCTCAACTAAAAAAGTGCACTCACTCCCCTCACTTTTATACACCTATAAAGCCATTTGGATCATCTAAACTCTTCCCAGATCACTTCCCAAAACCCATTATCTCAACCTTGGATGCTAATTCAATGAATTAATCAAACCAAGAAGGTTGTTTTTTTAAACAAAAAGGACTTACCTAAAACATAGGTAACATTCATCGACGAGAATTTGTTTCTTTATTTATTTCTCCACCCCATTAAATTATTCTTATAAACTAATTATATTATAACATAAGTATCCTAAATATACTCATTTTTTTATGTTAATGTTATAACCTAAAACCACACTCACTTTCGCCAAATGGGTAAAGAAACCATCATTCATGTGCACGGTGGACTATTGCCCTGTGAACCGATGTCGTTTGTATTTTCATTACCACCTATCAAGGATGAAAATAATTATTGATATAAATTTTTTATGTGATATTTATAAAATAAGTAAACCAATGGATTCATTATATCTTATATACCTTTTTTACAATCCAAACTAAATGGGATACAATAATATCACTCGTGTGTACAAAGGATTACATTCTTGAAAAGTGTTGTGAAGTGTTTTTCACTAACACATTACATTAAAGGTAATAAGGTTAATGATAATTAATTTATGTGATATAAATGAAATAATTATTATATTCAAAAATAATTATCTTCCTATAAATATAATATATATTTCTCTTTTTTCTATTTTAATGAACCAAGAAAAGTTATAATGTCATTCATGAACGTGTGGACTACCTCCTCCACAATGGAAAGTTTTTTTTAAGGTTAGGGTTGAAGCCTCAATTTTTATTTAAACCAAATACCTATTTAGACTAGGTACGGGGAGACCGATTACATATCCCAAAGGCCCAAAGCCAAGTGGCCTGAATACTAGGCTTGAAAGCCCATTTTTTAGCCCAAATGGCCCCTTGGTGAATAGTACATCTATAATACCCAAGCTGTTACAGTGCCTGCTACCGTACTGCCACCACTACAGTTCCTGCAATAGTGCATCCACCGATATAGTGTCTCTGCCACTAAAGATCCATCAATTCTACAGTGATGCTACAGTATCATGCTATAGTGCTGCTACAGTGCCTGGAAATTAGTCCCTACTCGGATTTGATCCTAGGTCTTTTGGATGCCAAGTAGGCGCCTGTATCACTAGGGTACAGGCTCATTGGCACCTCCTCAAAGAAATGTGATTCCATTTTCATCAAAAAAATTATATAAATAATTATATGTAATTAAATATAATGGTACTTATAATATAATTATAATTCTATAAAGATGTAATATTACTTAAATTATTTCCATATTGGTCGTTGAAAATGGATATGTTATTCATGCGTACGTATGACCTATAATCTCCATGATCATAGCATTAGTTAATTTTTCCTAAAAAAATTCATAATTTATTTTAAAATTATAATTGATGTATAAATATGGAAATTATTTCCTGACTATTATTCTAGATATGTTTAAATAATGTTTTTTACCATATTCAACCAACTAAATTCATTTTTGACACATAGAACAAATGTGGTCAAAACATCTGACTTAAACATTAATGATTAATTAATTATTGTTGAATTTTTATAAGTTAACTAAAATTAAGAATAAACATGGAAAATTTTATCACAAAATTAAATAATTAACATAATTTTATAATACAGGAACATAAATAACAAGTGTGATTAAATAGTCTCAATGTTAGGGTCTTTCTCATCTCACTTTTATTTTTGTTATATATATGACATATTCACCAATTATGTTTGTTGTGTAATGTATGTAATGCACATGAATGTATAACAGAATTATTATACATAAATTTATGTGGATTTACATATCCATTTTATGATCTCTCTTTCATGTGATTTATGGTTTCAAAATTAGCAAAGAGGTAAGTGATTTTTTTCTCAATTTTCCATCTTTGATGTGTATGTTTTCTCAAAAACCCCTATTATTTTATGAGGTGTATATACGTCCCCTTTGAAATTTTATTTTATTAATATCATTTTATTCCTAATATTGTATGTTTTATTTAATGTTATTAATTCATGAGGATTACAGATCAATGTTATAAAAGGGGTAAGAGTCATTTCATCAAAATCTTTTGGTAGTTTTTTATTATTTTATAATTCATCATAATAGACATCCCATGTTTTTTCTTATCCTCCACTATGGATATTTTTTGATACCATCATTATTATTTCTCTACATAGAATAATATATTTTCAATGAGATTAATATGAATACTGTTTCATTTTCACGGGTTAACTATGATACAAAGAGATTATTATGAAACCTATTTCCTTTCCATAGGTAATTCTTTTTTCCAAGATATTTTTATAGAAACTATTTCTTTTCCATAGGAAATCCTTGATTCAATGATATTTTTGTGGAACACATTTCCTTTCCACAAGTAAATCAAGTTCTGAAAATAATTAAGGTTGTTTTAATGAGTTATGATGAGAATAATTTGATATAATCTTTATTCATTATTCAGTTCCCCAACATTATAAATGTTGGGAGCACCTAGATATCATTGGGTGATCCTGTTATATAATATATGATGGCAATAATCAGATAGCACATCAATGAATTTAGTAATGATTATGTTCTTCATATAGTTATATTGGGAGTTTGTTGAATGGTTATTCCAATTATTAATGGCTCTAAAGAGTTCTATAATGGTTCTATATTAAGATAGTTCAAGATACTAACATGTTTTAATCTCTACTTTATATGGGTTTATGATGGTTCATTTGATAAATATTTACATCACATGACACATAATTATTAATTCTTATGAAATTTTACTTCTTTAATTTCTTATGCCATGTTTACATTATTCCTGATCTAGGTACTGATGGGTATGAATATTCACAAGTTATAATCAGGCACTTTGATTATGTCATCATGCCCTTATGGTCATCTTATACACATGGACAACATTAATTATGTTAATTCTTATGTTTTGCCTTATTAAGAACATGATCTCTCAAATATTATATTCCTTTTTTCCCAAGATATAAATAAATACGTTGAATGAATTTTTTCTTAAGGAATTTTATATGGATGATGGTGATGTCTTAATGAGAAAAATAAAATCAGGGTTAAGTGTATGAAATGCTCATTTAAAGTTCTGTAAATTGTTAATTTATGATTTTTTTAATCCTATTAAACTATAAACCTAAATCCATCTTATAAATATAAGTGATGAAATTTTTTCCTTTTGATGTTGTAAGGTTTGGATGAAAAAAATGGTGAGAATTATTGGCATCAATACTGGAAATGTAAAGCTTACAATTTCATCATCGGATCTGGGTGTGTGGTTCATGGGTTATTATAGTCAGTATCAAAGGTTAGTTAAGGTAAAAATAAATATTATTATCTTTTCACGTGATTTTATATTATGATTTATGGGTACCATCATAGATATATAATATTAAGTGTGATGATAATTTCAATGTCTTGGAAAAATCATTTGAAGGTCTTAAGTAGAAAAAAATTCATCGTTATTAATGTCTTTTTAGAGTAGTTTTATTTGTTTGTGGAATTTTTACACCATAGGATCAACACGAAGTGTTTTTATGGAGGAATTATTTTTCATGATTAAAGAAAAAAGGGGAAACATGTATGTCATGTGATAACCCATCGCATTCACAAAGATGGTGGGGTTTGAATGCATGAACGGAGTACAATAATGGTTTCCCTCTTATAGCTGGATATCATAATTAGTATGACACTTTTACAGGTTAAGATGTATTTTATTATATTAAAATATGAAAACAAATTGGGGAATACGTGTTGATTTATCTTAGAATAATATATGATAAATTTATTCTAATACTTGGGTTTCAAACATTGTCGGAAAATATTTGAATATTTTTAAATATTGATATTTATGGAATAATTTAGATTTTTCTTTCGGTATTAATATAATATCTTTAAAATTAGTGTTTCATTTGAAGTTTTATTAAATATGGTAATTTTCTTACCATGTTCTAACCATTTTGGTTTTGTTTATGGTTTAATTACTGGATGAACATAATGTTATCCCTTTTTAGATATGTCAAATTTTTATTTTTATTTTAGTGATTGAGGCATTAGAAATTCTTCCTAAATACACAAAAATTTTATTTAAAGAAGATAATTTGGTGTCATTTATTTAAAGGATGAAATTCTTCTAATCATTTTGATTTATTTCCTTATTCTATTAGTCTAGATGGTATAATGATTCCTTAACTAATAGAAAAATATATTGAAAAAAATGATATTCTAGTGCCTTTATTTTTTATTAGCTAATAGTATTTTCCATCACCGATTTATATGGTTTTTAGGGCTTATATTTCCATTGATCATTCACTTATTCCTGATCAATGGCCTCAATAACTCCCTATAATTATTTTTTATTTTCCACCATTCCAACATATGTCAACCTATTTGGAAACCTATTAAGTGTTATTCTATATTACCTATTTACTTACAATTCTATATTATTAATAAGATGTTTTATTAACCCTTGTTATGATGTGGGTTTTCAAAAAAAAACGTATTTTCAAATGTCCTTCCCTGGATTATTGAGATAAAGTGAAACTTGTGAAAACAAAGTTTATTAAAGGAGGGAGGATGTAGCAGCCAGATATTATAAAACACAAAAATTATATTTGATGTAGTAAAGTTCATGAAAGACTGAGAGTATCAGGTGTTACATATAACACTCGGTTTAGCATGCATTACATGAAACCCTGATATTTTTCTTTTTGATGGGATATTTGACATGCAACACTAATATTTAATGAAAAATGCTAAATATTATCATTAAAATGTGGCTCTTAAATTAGAGTGTTTGAATAGTAATAAATAATTTATTATAAATATATATATCTCACTAAATATAAATTATTGATAAATTCTTAATAAATAATCAATAAGTTTTTTGTAAATTGATTTTATTCTTTAAAAATATGTTTTTATCACAAATTATTTTAATTTATTTTCATGAAACAAATATTATATCATTTCGTTGTAAATTTTATAAACCTATTTTGAAACAATGAACCTTATTTGTTTAATTTTAATATCAACATTTATTTTGGGTGAAGTTTAGGGATTTTTTTGAAAAATAGTGATTTTTTTAAACAGTAAAAAATATAGTTTTTTTTGTAAAAACAATATAACTTTTGATGTATTAGTTAATTTAAAAGTAAAAATGAATATTATTTCAATAAAAATAATTATTATCTCATAATATTTAATTATTTTTTAATCAAATTTCTATTATTTTCACCTAACTTTATTTTTTGGTTTAAAACAAGGTCTTCTAAAAAGTGTTTTAAAATGCATAAAGTTTCTCATTTTTAATTTAGTAAAACTATCCATAATGAAACATATTTTAAATTAAATTTATATATTATATATAAAAAAATATTACTTTAGCTTCACACACTGATTATTATTAGTCATTGAGTTAATAAAGAATCATCTTTTTAAAAAAAATTATTCTTCTTAAATACCTATTGTCCCACTATGTTTGCGGGATTAATATTAAATTATATTTTTCCACTTATTAGGATTGAATTTGGACAAAATGATTCCAGATTTGGAATTAGAATTATTTAGAATGTATATTAAGGAAAATGAATTTTTTTTCAAAGTGATTAGTCAAAAGAGTTAAATTTAATTACAATGATTAAGGTAAAAACGAGTTTACCAATGGGCTAAAATTTTATCTTAAGGGGAATAAAGAACTAGAAAACATTTCAAACATCGTTATCTAGACATATTTCAAAATTTATAACCTTAGACTATAATTTTATATGTTTTTGGGATAGTAGTTCAGGAAAGTGAAACATATAATAAGTTATGTACAAAAAAACAACCTTTTTTCCTTTTAATTTCTATAGATATTTGAGATAAGGAAAAAACAACATAGGTTCAGTTACAAATATTATTTGAAAATAAATATAATATTATTTTATCAAAAAATAAATATGTAATTTTTATTGATTAAAAATTTACTAATATTTCTTAAGAGATATATGTTTGATAATTTTTTATTTAATAATTATCTGAAATAAATTATAAAACAAATATTAAAAGTGATGTAAATTGAAATAATTACTGACTTAAATTAATTGTGTAGGTAAATATATAATGTCACAATGGTTTTAAATTAAAATATTCAAATTCCATATTTCTTTTGATATTTTTAAATTTAAATTAAATTAATATTGTTGAAATTGAAATTAATCAAATTTTATAATAAATGATATTTTATTAAATAATATAACAATAAATAAAAACTTATATTTTACCAATAGTTTTTTAAATGTTAATAAATATTAAATATGTCCCATTAGTAGATGAATTTACCTTTTATAATAAACATATTGACCCATAAATAGTAAAAATATTATTACAACAGTTAAAGATAAAGAATCGTTTTTTTGTGTTTAATTTTCATCTATTTAAATTAATTTCATAAAAACATTTTATTTTTATTTTATAATTAATATTCCATGTTTAGAATTAGTGGCTTCAAATTTTATAAAAATTTTTACTTTACTTTAGTCTTAATGGATAAATTACTTGGGTTAGAAAATTAGTTATCGTAGTTAAAACCCAAAATGATAAAAATGGAAACATAAGTGTTAAGTAAAAAAAATTTAAATATACATTTATTTTTTTTATTGGAGGTTTTTATTGACTAAATAATCCCTCACTTAAATTATTATTAAAATCTTCTCACACATGATGTAAGGGTGGCCTGTCATTGTGAATAATTTTGAGTATTTACAGGAATGTTACTCCACCTCAACTATAAAATGGTACTCACTCCCTCTCATTTTCACACCTCGTAATACATTTTTCTTATCCAAACTATACCAAAATATCTTATAAACGTCCCAAATTTCATGCTGAAAGTATCACATTGGGCATAAATAAAAATATGAAAGGCATTTTGTTCAAACCTGAAGGAGTTAACCGAAGAATATGTAACAGTCATAAATGAGAATTTTTTCTTCATTTCATTATCCAAACCCTTAAATTATTATTATGACATGATTATATAAAAACATAGGTATCCTCAATTTACTGATACGTTATTAGGTAAATGTTAAGACTAAAACCCACACAAACTTTGTAATGTACTTGAATTTTCATATATTTTTTTTTAATTATATGAAATTATTTTGAGACCGCGAAATTTGATGGTATGTGCTTTCGATTCCTGGAGAGCCCAAAAGGATCTATTGAAAAATGTTAACCTTTAAATAGAGCTCCTGAGTAGTTTTCCTAAAAAAATTGAATAAATCTTAAATGGGTTTTTGGATTAGGAATCTGAGGGGATAGTTCTATTCAAGATGAAGTGTTTACCCTAGGCAGGACTTAATTTTAGTCAGCGCAAGCCTTCAGTCAAAAAACCCAAAATGGCATAACTGTAAATAAAATAATTAAATAAAAATTATTTTATTTTTCAAATTCTTATATCTCACGAACGGTGAATCGGATTAAAAAGTTGTGACCACTACTAATTTCATGAGGGTATGATTTCCCTAGAATGATCCTAACATAGGTTGGCATTGGAAAAAGTGGAAGTCAGTTTTTTTCCATAAATAAAATAATTAAGTAATAGATATTTTTTTATTAAATACTTATAACATCTAAATGGTAACTCAAATTTAAATTCCAAGAGTTCCATTGAGTTTGTGGGGGTCTGTTCCACTTAGGTAGAGCATAACCTCGACCGGTGTAGATCGAGGGTGAATGTTAATTATTTTTGAAATTTTTAAGATATATTTAGTAAATGTTTGATAGGGTTTTTATATCTTTTGAACAGGTTCTTGGATTAAAAATATGAGGAAACCGTTGAATTCGCAGTGCTGAGATTCAATTAGTCAAAGATTAACTTCGACCAATAAGGGTCGGATGAAAAAGATAATTTATAGACTTTCAGAAAAGAAAAAGTACATAATAACTATAAGTTATTTTATTCTTTTCTTCCACTATTGAGTGATAGTTTGTGGAACCTCAGTGTAAAGACGGTCATTAAATGAATAAAAATTAATGACTCCTTTATTTGGTTGTGTAACCGCAGCACTCATGTGATTAATTGGATCATTAATTATGGTTCATTAATGAATCACATTAATGAACACAATTAGGTGTGGATTATTTTTATTTAATAAATCTGTTGGAGAATGGATTGGAAATCGTGGAGAAACCTCTAATGAAGTACTAGTGGAATACCTATTTAGTGGAGAATGGTAAAATAATGAAGATTGTTAGAGGAATCGATCTGAGGATCGACGATAAGTGATGAATGTCGAATGAAAATGAACGTGGAATTCTTTCCATCATCCACAACAGATTCCACCAAATCTAGGTAGGGGAATTAAATTGTTCTTTCTATGTGTTTTAAGATTCCTCTCATCCCATTTTTGGAAAATACAGTGAACGTGGATCAACCAACTAATAGGTTGATCCGCATCTCATTGGTTCTTGCGGGTGGTTATTTCTGGGTCTTAATTTAGGGTTTATTATTTCTAGATGATTATTTTCATCACCCCTTGTTAAAATGATAACGCAAAGGATGCGACCCAATATAAACAAGCCTTAAACCCTCCTCTACTCAAGGATTTTGAGTATTCTTCGTGGGAGACTAAGAAACACGGTGGAAAAATGAGTCCAAGGGCTTTACAGAGAACGCAGTGACCTGGGAGGCCCATAAGCGCATACGAAAAGGAAAACGGGCCACCAGAGAATCTTCGGTGGCCCAAAGAAGTAGCTTCTAGTGCGGTACCACCGGCGTATTAGCACCAGGCATTGACGACAGCAGTCGGTTTAAGTTGGTTTCATAGAGACGGTGGTGCCCACAGGCACTGCAGCGGTAGGAGTCACAGCCAGCCTGGCAGGGGAGGGTGGAGATATAGTGCTAGAAAACTACATGGGAGAGGAGCGGCCTGCTCGGGCCACTCAGCTAGAGCACAAAAACTTGAACAGCCGGTAGTTATGGAGGGTGGGGTGGTACTCCGCTGGCACCGCCAGCTGGGTTAACTGTATGCATAGCATCCGGTCCAGCACAACTGGCCAGCATGTGAGTCAGGTTTTCTGTCTAGGCTGGACCTGCCTGTCAGGACCGACCCGTCATCTGGTCTGGCCCGCCGCAAGTACAACGGGTCAGCCAGGTCGGACCCCTACTAGACCTGGACTCGACTGGCCCCGTTTCGTTAAGATGAGCATAACTCGCAAACCAGGTGTTAGATTAATTCACTATCAGCGGATTTTGGACCCTTATGACCTAGAGGTCCTTTTAAGATACTCAAAATGGGTTTTGAAAGAATTTTGAGTACAGTTCAGTTGGATCAGACTTGAATCCAATTGGCCCCTTTTTACCCTTTTTATTATATCTTACAGACCTGGTGTCTGATTGATGAAACGTCTGTCATATTGGAACCCGTACGACAAGGTGGTACAATGGGTTACTTATTTGTTGGACTTCATGTTGGATGATGTATGACCGTTAGTATGAGAAGAAGGACCTTTGGAGATCAAGTGCACCATGTGCAGAAATCATGTGGCTGACTGCCAAGTGAAGAGCGACCCTCTATTGATCAGCAAGAGAGTGACCCTCTGCAAATTGGAACTAATAAAACCCTCTATGGATCAACAATATATCAACCCTCGATGGATCAGAATGAGAGAAACCCTCCATGGATCATTAGTAGTATAAACCTCTGTGGATCAGTAATAGATCGATCCTCTGTAGATCGGTATGAGAGCGACCCTCCGTGGATCAGTAGCAGTGCGACCCTATGTGGACTGGAAGTAGTGTGAACCTCTATGGATCAATAGTAGAGTTGCCCTTTTTGGATCAACAGTATAGTGAACCTTCATATATCAGCAGTAGAACCTCTGAACAAAATAAAATTATCTGGATTTAGACTAATCATCTTAATTTTTATTCTCTAAGTTGTATACCTGGTGTGAGATGTATTTTAAATTTTCTTTGTCATTGATATTGTGCTTTGGTTTTTTTCATTTTGGAATGATGGGATACCTTCGGGGGTCTCGGGGTCCCTAATGGGTATTGTTATACTCTTCCCTATTTGGGCTTCACCAGCACCTTGTTGTGTCTTGTGTAGACAACGAATATCTTGAATGACACTTGGGGATCCATGACTAGATGGTTCTTGGAGGTGATTGATAGATGTGGTGAGCAGAAGTGACGACAGACAACTAGTTTTACCTACCCTTAAGGTAGGATCCTTGGTGGACGACCTCCAGGGCACGTTTTCCCATTTTAGCTGTACTTCATTTTCAGTTGGGTTTGTATACTGGCCCATTTTACTTTATGTTGACACTTTTACTATCATCAGTTCTACTTCGTTGTTTTCTTTTATTGTGTACCTAGTATGTGTTCATACAGGTTTAAAGTAAATGCCTTCCTTTTTTGGGATATTCCTTTCCAATGCCATTCTCCAAACCCTATCCTATGGAAGATGGGCTTGGGGTGGTACTACATAGGCCCCAGAGGATGGGTCGTGAAAAATTGGTATCAGAGGGGCAGCTGGTTCTACTAGAAGAACTAAGGGTTATTATTTTTTAATGGGGGAAATAGTGTTAAGTGTCTTGAGTTCGTATTTCAGTCCAGGGAGTACAGTGATGGTGTGGCGGATGATGTATCCATACACCAGGACCCTAAAATCCATATTATGTGTCGGTACACGAAAACAGTAGTTTCATGTGATTTGAAAATATTCTTCTCTTGATCTCTTTTGAGTCAACTCACTAGGTATAACTTATTGACCCTGGTTCATCTTGATTCTCTTTCAAGATGCCTCCATGTAGATAGCAAGCCAGCATTACAGTGTCTGACCAAAAGGATAGTCTATAGATTGATGAGGTTTCAACACAAGTATTGTTGCTCGATATGGTACCTTCAAGAGGTGTCCCAATAACACCACTGCCCGTTTGTCAATAGTTACTACCAGCGCAACCTATAGAAGACACATGTAGTCTTAGTTACTTATATGATTTTCAGTAAAAGATACCCCCCAGGTTCTGAGGTGATCCTGACTCATGGTTATTTAAGGACTGGTTTACCATGCTGACTGAGTTTCCATCTATCAAGGGTGACATTAGATCAGAGAGCGGTCCTAGTAGTGAGCCTTCAATGAGGCTTGATAGGAAGATGATAGGGTTTATATTACCCTAATCTTATTATTAGGTGACTTCTCCATAGAAAAACCTTGAGAAACCTCCTCAGATAAGGGGTCTCAATCCATAAAATGGTAAGGGGTATGTGTTCCCAAGAGCATCAACATCTTCGGTTGGAAAACATGTCAGTAGCTGAGTATTTGTCGAGGCATATCAACCATTATAGGTACTCGATGAATATGACATGACCAGTGAATTAGGTCTTGGTCCTCTGAGCGAGATGTGGTTAGTGACATCTGAGACATCATCATTCCTCTGTGCATTCCTACTAATGTTAGGTTAATACAGATAACCTTTTGTGGTTGAATGTTCTTTTGATGAGTACATATAACCAATGAATGTCAGTGGTGGGAGATTAGGAAACCAACATCAGTCTCACAGACTTGGATGTGTAAAATGTTTTTGGAAGGGGATGTGATAGTATAATGTGAATCAGTAGGGCAACAACGTGGAAGGGGATCTAGGAGAGCAATAAGAGGTTGTATATATTTTGACACGTTAAAAAACCCACCCCAATGTGGTCCCGACCAGGATCTAGGAGTTCAAGGATAGGGGAAGTGAGTAGTTGCATGAAGTCAAGGAGTGTGTTCCAAGGGCTCCAGGAATGAATCAATGTATGATATGTCTCTACTACTAGTTATCATGTTAATAGATATAGGTACTAATCATTCCTTTTTGTCATGAATCCTGTTCACGACCTTGAGTTTCTGATTAAACCGTTGACTTGACCCTTACATCAGGTGATACCTATGGGAGGATACATGATCATCACACTTATGCTGATAGTTTGATCTGACCCTTTGAGGTGAGATTTTTGTTTGGAACCTCTTGTCTTCAGCATTGAGGCCATACGATGTTAGTTTGGGTATGGAATGGTCATCCATAGTTCATGGTCAGATCGACTATTTTAGGAAAAAGGATGTGTCATATCATCAACTTTGGAAAAGGGTTACCCTTATTCGGTGGAAAAATATACCCTAGAAGCACGGGATAAACTCATTCATAGGATGGTGCATCTGATAACTCTTGAGCCAGCCAGCCTTACCCTCGTGGTAGTAGGTGTTTTGTGTTTTCAGTTCCCAATAGTAGTGGAAGAGTGCAGGAATATCCTTTCAAATAGACGTTTATAAGATTACCACCCTAAAGGGAGAGGTACTTATATAATAGATTGTTCCTAGGGATGGCACTGATATCTAAAATTGCATATAGGATGGCTCCTATGGAGTTCTAAGAGCTAAGAGTATAGTTTGGGGACTTGAAGATGAAGGGCTCAGTAATACCCAGTGATCAACGTTATCTATGGATTGCCGACACTTTAACCAATTGGTCATGGAGAATGAGTACCTACTACCAACGAGACCTATGGGCACATAAAATAGTTAAAAATTGGTAGCCTGTCACATGGATGGAAAGGTGAATGTAAGCATTAAAATAGTTGATACAGTGGTGATGGTTGGAGTTCCAATAGAACTATGACTTTGAGATATTCTATACTTCTGGGAAGGGGAACGTGGTTCCAGACGCACCCAGCAAGAGTTCAGGTTTTCAGATTCTGAGTGATGTGACAGAATGGCTAGTTGTGTTATAGATTTCCACCATGGATAGAGATGTAGTGGCATACCTCTAGTCTATGAATGTCACTCTCATACTCTTTCAGTGGGTTTGGGAGGCACAACTTGGGGGCATTGAATATGAGGCCCAGTGTGCTTAGATGTCCTCAAGACATGCTCCTAATGGATTCTCGATAGGTGGGGAGCACATCATCCATTTTAGAGGATGCACTATGGTACCAGTGACATTTTGGGAGGAGGTGTTGAGGTAATTCCATACATCACCTTTGGAGATACATCCTATTGTGGCAAAGATGTACTATGATCTATGATGTGAATACTGGTTGTTAGGGATGAAGAAAGTGATGGCAGAGTTCGTTTCATGATGCCTCACTTGTCAGTAAGTGAAATCTGAGCATCAGGTTCTAGAACGTTTGACACCAATTTTACCCCCAGATAGATGGTTACACGAAGCAAACTATACAGACCATGTAGTACATGTTGCATGTTTAGGTCATTGGTTTTGGCCAGAGTAGGAAGGACCACCCACCATTTGAGGAGTTTGCATAGAGCAATATTTATCACTCTACCATTGGCATGGCACCATTTGAGGCATTGTATGGATGACCATGAAGATCACCTCTATACTAGAAATACCAAGGGGAGTTAGCACTTATGGGTCTAGATTTGGGTCGAGCTACCATTGGAAAGGTGTAGATCATCTAAGAAAACATGAAGACTTCACAGATTAGGCAGGAGCCTTATACTGACAGGGGATGGCGACCCATGGAGTTCGATGAGAGAGCCATATTTTCCTTTAGGTCTCACCCTGATGGGGATTGTAGAGATTTGGTTGGGGTGGTAAACTATCTTCGAGGTTCATTGGACCTTTTTCATATCCTTAGTAGAGTTAGAGATGTGGTGTACCGCCTACCTCTTCCCCCATAGATGCACCGGGTGCATGATATTTTTCGTGTCACAAAGATGAAGAGGTATGTGCATGATCCATCGCACGTCATCGACTGGGGTGATCTGGACATTGATGATGGTGTTAAATTTGCAGAGTTTCCAATGGAGATAGAGGATGGATAGGAGAAGGTCCTTGATGGATGGTCG
Source organism: Viscum album (assembly GCA_963277665.1). Lineage (NCBI taxonomy): Eukaryota > Viridiplantae > Streptophyta > Magnoliopsida > Santalales > Viscaceae > Viscum > Viscum album. Next base: position 1,222,704,555 of record OY728139.1, on the reverse strand, counting down.
ATTCCTCTAGTGTGAATTCGGTGACATCTTGAGAATCTCTTAGAGAGCACAAGGGAGTGGGAGGCTCATATTCAAAGTCAGTACCCAAACTTGTTTGATTTTCATTTATTTTGGAAATTGTGGACATAAAGCCCTAATATGGGGTGAATGTAATGTTCCATAATTTACATATAATTTTTTTATTACATGGAATTATTTCCAGACCGCAAAATTTGACGGTACGTGATTCTGAGGCCCAGAGTGCCCAAAATGATCCGTCAAAAAATGTTATGTTTTAAATTGCATGTGTGATCAATTTTACTGAAAAAATTTGAATAACTATTAAACATGTTCAATGATTAGAAATATGAGGGAACCATTTGGTTTTGGATGGTGGGTTTACCCTAGGCAAGACATAAATCTTGTCGGCACATGCCTCTACTATGAAAACCCAAAAATTGAATAACCATAAATAAATTAACTAAATAAAAAATATAGTATTTTTAAAATTCTTATAACTCACGAATGATGAATTAGATTAAAAATCTAAGACCATCGCTTTCCTCATGAGGGTATGATTTTATTAGTAAAATTCTAACATTGGACGAAACATACCAAAAGTGGATGTTAGTTGTTAGTCGTAAATAAAATAATTAAGAAACAATTATTTTATTATTAAATACTTATAACTTCTAAATGGTATCTCGGATTGAAAAAATGAGAGTAACTTTGAGTTCTTGGGTTCATGTTCCCCTTAGGCGGTGCCTAACCTTGACCGGTGCGTGTCAGGGGTAAATGTTTACTATTTTGGAACCTTTTTTAATGTACGTTTAGTAAACGATCGAGTGGGTTTTTCTATCTTTTGAACTAGTGCTTGGATTGAAAATATGTGGGCACCGTTGAATTCACAGCGCCATGGTTTTCTTAGGATATTCCTAACATGAACCGGTAAGGGTCGGATGAAAGAGATAATTTTTGGAAATTTGTAAGAAAATAGTTAAATTACTATAAGTTATTTTATTCTTTTCTTCAACTGTTGAGAGAATGTTGGAAAAACTGTTATGTTATGAAAATTATTAAATTAATTACAATTAATGACTCCTTTATTTGGTTGTATAATAGAAACACTAATTTGATTAATTGGTTCATTAATTGTGGTTCATTAATGAACCACAATAATGAACGTAATGTGGAGAGGTTTCTTTTTATTTAATCAATCAGTTGGAAAACATATTGTCAATCTTGATGAAAACTCTGACGAAACGCCTTCAAATTTCTTCTTCAATGGAGAATGGTGAATGAATGATGATCGTTAGAGGAATCGATATAGGTATTTATGAGCAATGATGAACATAGAATAACAACAAATGCGGAATTCCTTCTTTCATCGACAATGGATTCCACTAAATCCAGGTAAGGGAATTAGATTGTTTTTCTAAGTGTTTTATGATTCATCTCATCTCATTCTTGGAAAATACAATGAACGTGGATCAACTAACTGACAAGTTGATATAAATCCCATTTTTTTCTTATAGGTTGTTGTTGAGGGGTCTTAGTTTGGGGTTCTTCCTTTCTAAATGATTATTGATATCACCCCTTGTTAAAATGATAATGCAAAGTGTGCATACCAATCTGAACAAGGGCCTGGACCCTCCATTGCTCTTGGATTATCAACATTCTTTGTGGGTGATTTAGAAACATTGAGGCAAGATGAATCCAAAGGATTCGTAGAGAATGTAGCAACTCAGGAGGCCCGTAGGTGTAGATATGAAGGAAAAAAGACCACCGAAGTATCTTTGTTGGCCCGTGGAAGTAGCCATTGGCAAAACATCCACTGACGCACCACCACCGGCATGGTGCCGCTTGCGACCGGCGGCAGCGGGCGGTTCAAGTCAGTTCCTGGAGACGGTGGATCCTGAAGGTGCCTTGGTGATAAGAGTCGCTACTAGTCAGGCTGCTCTGGGTGCAGACAGGGCATTGGCACACAGCTTGGGAGAGGATCAGCCTGCTCGGGCTTCTTGGCTGAAGTGCCATGACCGGCAACGCTGGCCATTTTGGGAGATGAGGTGGTGCCCCGTTGACGTCGTCGGTTGGGTGAACCGAATGTGTTGCGTCTGGTTTAGCAGAACTGGCCCAGATGAAGGCTAGGTTTTCCAGTCAGGATGGACCCGTGAGCCCAATAGGTCGACCAGGCCATACCCCTACATTACCCAGACCCAACTGGCCCGTTTTCACTAAAACCAATGTAACTCGCAAATCGGGTGTTCGATTGATGTGTCGTCGGTGGCGTGGGGATCCTTGCGATGTGGCGGTCCTTTTTTATACTTCACTTGGGTTTTGTTTTAAGTCAGTGTATGGATATGTTGGATCAGACTAGACTCCAACCAGGCCCTTTTTACCCTTTTTCTTCTATCTTACAGACTGGGCATCCGAATGACGCACCATCTATCGTGATAGAACCATTACGAAAAGTCAGTCCATTGGGTTACTTATTCATGGGACTTTGTGGTAGTTGAGGTATGACTGATAGTAAGAGGATCAGACCACGTAACTCAAGTGCACCAAGTGCGGAAATCTTGTGATTGTCTGTCCAGTGAAGAGCAACCCTCCATGGATTAGCGTGAGTGCAACCCTCCTTAGATTGGTAGTAGTGAGACCCTTCGTGGATCAGCAATTGAGTAACCCTCAATGCATCATCAAGAGAGAGGCCCTCCATGGATCAGTAGTAGTGTGACAACCGATGGATCTGCAATAAAGTGTCCCTTTATGGATCATCATGAGAGTGACCCTCTGTGGATCTATAGTAGTGCGACCCTCTGTGGATCGACATTAGTGTAACCCTCGGTGGATCGGCAGTAGAGAGACCCTTTTTGGATTTGTAGTATAGAGACCCTTCATGGATCTATAGAAGAATCTCTCAGTAGAATAGAATGATCTATCTTAAGACTAATCATCTTTATTACAATTCTCTATGTTGTATACCTGATGTGAGTTATCTTTTACTTTATTATTCATGATTGAGATCGTGCTTTTTAGTTTTTCCTTTGTGGAATTCTAGGAGAACTTCAAGGGTCACAGGTTCTCTATTGGGTATTGTTATACTCACCCATGCATGGCCTCCAGTCGCACCTTGTTGTGTCTTATATAGAGGACGGACAACTTGACTAAGACTTGGGGAACCTTAACTAGATAGTGCTCGGAGGTGATTGATAGACATAGTGAGCAGTAGTGATGACATACGTTGAGCTGTACCTACCCTTCAAGTAGGATCCTTGGTGGACGAACTCCATATCATGTTTTTCTATTTTTTATGTACTTTCTATTCAGTTGGCTTTGTATAATTCCCCTTTTTTCTTTTAGTTCACAATTTTACTATCCTCAGTTCTACAATGTGGTATTCTTTTGTTGTGTACCTAGTCTGGGTGCGTATAGGTTTAAAGGCTATGCCTTCCCTTTTTGGGATATGCCTTTCTACAGGTAGTTTCCAAACCCAGGACTATGGAAGGAATGCTTGGGATAGTCATGGAATGTGACCCAGGGGAATGTTTGTGACACACTTCCATAAAATGTGTTACAAAATCATTGTTTGTGTGTATGATGGACTACCACCTTTTGAACTGATGTCTTTTTTTCATTACCACCTATCAAGGAAGGTAATAATGATGGATATAATATTTGTGTATTATATTTATAAAATAATTACACCTATATATTCATTATATAATATATATCATTTTTACGTTCCATACCATAAGGGATAAAATAATTTCGCTCATGTGTTTAGTGGACTGCAGCCTCGCGAAGCAATGTGAAGTGTTTTTTACAAACCCATTACATGGAAGCTAATAAGGGGAATGATAAAAAATTGAATGATTTAGATGAAATAATTATGATATTAATGAAATAATTATATTTCTATAAATAAAATATATTATTTTATTTGTTACCTTTTCACACACCTAAATAGTTACAACATCATCCGTGGACATGTGAACCACTGCCTCCTCGAAGCGATTAGAATCATTTACATCACAATAATGATATATATAAGTATATATAATTAAATATCATTGTATTTATGATATTATTATTATTTTTTATGGATAAAATATTACATACATTCTTTCAAAAATGATAATTAAATTTTTGAAATGTTCCTCAAGCGTATGTGCAGTCTACCATCTCCATTATCATAACATTGGTGCATTTTTCCTAAACATATTCCATGATTGGTTTAAAAATTAAAATTTATTTGTATATATTAAAATTATTTCATGGCTATTAATCTATATATGTTCAACTAATTATAATTTTTACTGTATTCCTCCTACAAATTTTATTTTGGACACACAAATCATATATGGTCAAAAAATATGACTTCAAATTAAATGATTAAGTAGTTATATTTAAATTTTTTATGAGTTACATATAACTAATAATAAACCTGTAAAATGTAATAAAGAAAACAATAATAATTGACATAAGTTTATTATTTAATAATATAAGGAAAAATTGTGATGAATCGGATTCGAGGTAAGGGTTTTTCTAGTCTCACTTTAATTTCTGTGTGATATATGCCAAATTAAACACTTATTATATTTTTTAAAGTGTATTTACACCCCATGAATGTATTTTATGGTTCTTATAAATATATGTATTTGGATTTACATATCCATTTTATCATCACTCTTTCATGTTATTTACAGTTTCAAAGTTACCATAGTGGTAAGTGATTTTGGTTTAAATTTTACTTATTTAAGATGTATGTTATGTCACACACCTATCTTATTTTATGGAGTTTATATACCTGAACTATGAAATTATATATCAGTAATATTATTATTTTAATTACATACCTATAATGATTTAATTTTATTCATTCATGGGGATTATGGATCAAGGTTACAAAAGTTATAGAGTCTTTTATTACAATCTCATCATTTATCGGGACTATTCATTATTATTCTTCTAAAGTTAAGAAATTATTATTCTCATGGGTTCTATTAACCTCTATTTATTCAAGATTTTTTCAGGTAATTTCACCATTTTCACTCTTTTGTACTTAAAATGTTTTATAATATGTTTTTAATAAAATATGTCTTTATTTCTCCCTTTAGTCAAAAATGTGTTTTCTTCTTGAACCATGTTTTCTAAAAAAATAAAAAAACATAATAAAAACTTTTTCCCAAATAAAAATAGGAATTTTCATTTTGAAATTTTGTAATTTATTTCTTAAAAAAATGTTATATGTTTCTTAGGTTGTTTTCAAATAAGATCATTTTCAAAATGTCTTACGTTTTTTAAAAGTGATTTTTCGAAATGAAATGGGTATTTCCCAAAAAATGTTTTAATTACCTTTTAATTATAATTTAATTCATCAACATCAAAAAGAAACTTTGTTCTTTCTTATCATACACTGTGGATATTTGGTATTGATGCCATCCTCATTCTTTCTCTAGGTATAATAATATTGATTCCATGAGATTGTAATGGAACTTATTTATTTCCTACTGACTGACCATGATTCAAAGATATTACTATGAAACCTATTTATTTTTCATGGGTTAATAATGTTTAAATGAAAATTTTATAGAATTGTAACACCCTGAGATTTTGTGATTTTTTTTAAAATTAATTTAACCTCTTTGAGATTTCTCATTTCATGCCACATTGATATTGAATAACTATGTATTGATTGAGTTATACACAATAGAATGGTAATTATGCACTATATGTAGCAAAAATAATTCTTTATCTACACAGAACACTAAGGTTAGCTTATGTTTCATGAAATACTTACTTTTCGTGATAGGTTACATAACACACAAGACCGAGTGCTACTGAACAATAATTCATTATAAAAGTATTATTATTTAATAGCATCTACCATGGATATGAAATTTAATAATATCGTATTACCTAACTTATGAATGTATATATTTTAATAAAAATTTTACCAAATAATAAGATAATAGTATATAAACCAAATTAATATAAAGGAAATGATTTTATAAAAGTTGATTTTTAAGTGCAAAAGACGATTTATATTAATAAGTTAAATTAATTACTAATAGTGAATGATATTAATTAAATTTTTATTTCATATATTCAAACAAATATTTTTTATAATTATACAACATATTACATAGATATAATATAAGAAAAAACTGAATTTCATGCAAAAAACATATATTTTTAAAAAGGTAGTTTTACAACCTTTTAATGGATGCTAAAATTTAAATATTTTTATAGAACTTTGATAGATTAAATCCATCGAAATAAACATAATCTTTTAAATTGAAACATAAAAATTATTTGAGGATAAATTTATAGTATTTCTTGTATGGTTCCATTTTTTAATGAATAGTTAAAAATACTAAATTTTAATTCCAAACATATTTATTAATTAAATTATTGACATGTTTTAATTATATTATATATATATTTAAAAGTATAATTATATATTAATTTTATAAATTAATCCAATTTAGCTCATTGGAGTCAATTCCACTTAGAAATTGGGTATAAAAAAATAGCAAACTTTTGGACGTTTTTACTTTACAACCCCACAGTTTCATCCCATCGACATGATTATTTTTAATTTAATTTATGCCAATTAATAATTATTATTTGAAAAAATATATTCCATAATTTAAATAAGAATAATTTAAAATATATAATATGTTCCAATTGTTTTTGACCAAAAATATTTGTGAAAGTGATTAAATTTAATTACCATGATTAAGTGTAAAATTAATCCAATAAATTGACAAATACTAAATTTAATACTCAAAATAATCTAGAAACTTGTCCAAAACCCATTGTATGGACCTTATTCTTCCATTCACATTCCATTTTATATTTTGGTTAGTTTGTTATGACTTTTTTAGGTAAAAACATGGATACAAATAACTTGTTTCTAAAAATGCCAAGTATGTTCATTCCATTCCCTATAAAAGGCCACCACATGTCCCTATTCTTCACACATCTCAAACAACATTGTTTTGGCCAATATCTACCCAATACACTTCCCAAAAACACTCTCTTCCTCCTAGAAGCATACCCTTGGGAATAAATCAATCCAAGGAATCCATTTGGCATAACCTAAAAAGACTTATCATATTAAGAAGCAACAACTTCTCTCAAGCTCCTTTATTTTATTTTCTCCCCCCCAACTCTGTTTATTAAATTATTTTATAAAAACACTAGTATATAAAATATAATATGTTGTTTTTATGATAATTTTTTGACTTAAACATACTCACCCCTCCGTTTAATGGATTAAAAACATATTGTTTTGTGTATGGAGAACTACCACCTCACAAAATGATGATTGTTCATTTTTCTTTACTTCCTCTCATGGTGTAAATTGTGATTGAAACTAAGTTTAAAAATTATATATATTATATTTATGATGAATTCAATAATATTTAATTATTTTACAACATGTATATTTATATATTCAATTTTTTGTAAATAAGAAAATATCTTTTGAGGAAATATGGACTATCACCCACTCAAAGTGATGGGATTCGTTCACACACTACATGGAATGTATTAAGGATGGGTTCAGTGAACTTATATGATATATATATGATATAATAATTATTCTTTAATAATGATATATATAAACATATATATAAATATATTTCATTTAATTACTTTCTTTCAATACGATTACTAAACAGAAAAAACATTCATCCATATGTACGAAATACCATCTCCCTGAACTGTGTATTCTATTTCATACTTCTATATTATATAGATTATTATAATAAAAATATAATGATTAAAAATTATATATATCATTATTTAAATTCAATAAATCATTATATATGTATAAGGACCAATGATATAACAAATTTAGACACATCTGAAAAACAAAGTGAATATTACCCAAAGAATAACCTTAATATGGAATTATTGACATGCAGGTAAAATAGAGTCGCAATAAAAAACATATAAGGTATTATATATAAGAATATATTTCTGTGATATATGAATAATATAATTATCTTTATTATACATTTTTTTAATGAGTATGATGATAGTCAAGAAACAAGGTAATGGAATCTTATCCCACATTTTATATTTGTGAGATACATGTCATGTTCACCACTCTTTTCACTTGTGTGGTGTATATACTTCCCAATAATGTATTATATTATTATTATTATTAAACTTATTGGTATTTTCATATCCATTCTATGATCTTTGTTTTAGGTGATTTATGTTTTAAAAGTCACCAAATAATTAAGGTAATTTTATCCCAATTTTCTTTCTTTGAGACACATGCCATTTTATGCACCTATTTTTTTATATAAGGTTTATATACTCTATTTGAAATGTAAACTCATAAATATAATTCTTTTAATGATATTTTAAGTTTCCTGTAGATTAATTTTCTTACATGATGATTTTATTTTAAAGTTAACAAGTGATAAGATTTTTATTGAAACAATCTCATCATTTTTTGATATATTTAGATTATGCTTACATTAATGAAATATAATGATCAACATTTAAATAACACTCATTAATTTTATTCTCCTCCAGTTACTCATAAAATATTCACATATTGGTACCTTTTTTCACTCTTTTGGTACAAATGATATTGAAGATAATATCTTTATGAAATCCAATCATTCCCCTCTCTTTGGTTGGAAATCTGTATTCCTTCAAAACTATGTTTTAAAAAAATATTTCAAAGAATATTCTAGTATTATCTTAATATTATTTTTCTTTTACCAATTTCTTCAAAGGAATATTTTTTTATCTTTTTGAACAAGTAATGTTTTTAACAATTTTAACAATAAAAATGAATGTTCTTTGTACCTCATAGAGCATGTATAGATTTACCCACCATCATTTATGTGAAGCATCCATTTCATTTTTAAAAGGTTGATTTTTAGGAAATTTTTTTAATATTACTTTTCAATGAATTATTTTTTAAAACATTTTCAAGATTTATTTATAAATTACCAAATTATTTTTCCTGGAAAAAGGTTTTCAAAATGTTTTGAAACTTCTTTTATAAGTTCAAAAGGAAAATGGTTTTCTAAAAATTTTTAAGAATACTTCATATGTTTTCAATTATAAATTTTTAAAAAATATTTTCATGATTTTATTGTACAATTTCAAAGTTATTTTTGATTATATGGTTGTTAAAAACATCAATCCTTCTTTACAAGTTTTCAAATTGATTTTCAAAGAAATGGTTTTTAAGACATTTTCAATAATTCTATATAAGATTTCAAAATATTTTTAATGAAAGGGTTTACAAAAAGTTTTCAATATTTCATTATAAGTTATAAAATTATTTTCAAGGAAATTATTTTTAAAACATTTTCATTATTTATTTTAATTTTTTCAAATTTTTTTCAATGAAAAATGTTTTTAAAATGTTTTGAATCTTATTATATATTTTTTCAAGTAAGAAGTTTTTCAAAATGATTCCAAGTCTACTTAAATATTTTTTCAAGGTATATACTAAGAAAATGATTTCCAAATATTTTATTCATTAAAATGAATTTTTAAAGAAGAAATGATATTTTCCTAAAGAAATGTTTTTTAAATTCAATCTAATATAACATTTGTTGATATAACTCTTGCATTTATAAGAAATTAACCAAAGGTTCCATTCATAATATTTCTTTAAATACTTATGATTAATGTAATGGTCTTTATGAAACTCATTCTCTTTCATGGGTTATATGTTTATTGTAAGAACCCAATTTTTTCTATAAAACACTTTGGAATATTCTTGATGTTGTTCCATAGAAACGCTTCCAAACGGAAGGCGATTCTGAGCCCTGGTGTGGCCGGAATTAAATTTTTAAGTGCGTTCACAGTGGGTATGACAAATAAATGGGATAACTCCTAAATGGTAATTTGGATTATAAATCTGAGAGTACATATGAGTCTGAAATGGGGTGTTTACCCCAGGAACGACATAAAACATATCGGCATGGGACATTGGGACCCCTCACCCGTTAACGAAACAGTAAACAGATAAATTAAATAATTAAATTATTCATTTAATGGTCAAACTCAAGTATCTCTTAAATTATAGTTAAGATTGTAAAACTGATGGCACTGTTGAGTCCTGATCATGCCGTTTACCATAGGATGGGTGTAACTTTCTCGGGTGTGAGCCCTCTGTTGAAAACTCCACTAGGGGTGTTTTTGAAATTAAGTGGTATCGGGCGTTAGATTTTATATCATTCGAATGGATCCTAGAATTAAAATTCTATGACTGCGGTTGTTCTTGGGAGGTGGTGTTTACCATAGGGGGGCTTAACCTTGACCCCGTCGAGGGTTTCATACGTGGGTCAATTTGGGGGTTTAGCTTAATAAAAACTTTTTAAGTAAATGGGTTTTCCTACTTAAACACCTCACCACCCTTTCCTCTTCCCCCTGTTTCTCTGGCGGAAGAAAATGACTCAACCTATTATCTCTCTCCTCAATCTCCCCATCTCCACCTCCTCTCCAAGGTGTTGTGACTTCCAGTAGATCGCACGTGAAGCTATGGGCTACACCCAACAAGGTAGGATCGTGCGTTTTTCTTTTATTTTCCATCACCTCCTTTGAATTCATAAATACTCATTGAATTGATGTTTATCTACCAAGAGAATCCCATATTTGAAAATTACTTGTTCTAAGATTTCCGACGCTTGTTTTAGATTGAAATTCCGAGTCCTGAGGTGTTCGTAGTTGTCCGATGAAAATTCGAGGTGGTTGGGAGTTTTCTGGCGAGTTCAGCCAGTTTCGGAGGAGGATCCAGTGTCTCAGGCGGTGGCTTGGAGCGGTAGATGGCAGAGTTCTTATGCAGGAAGGGTGTCTTAGTCCAAGGTGGCATGGGCTCCCTTCAATGGAGGTGGTCGGCGGCTCGGTTGGGCGAGCAGCCAGCAGGAGACGGCGGTTGAGCGGGGGCGGCAGAAGGACTCGGAGCGAGCGGCTGTGGGTGGCAGTCGTCTGAGGGAGAGCTGCGGAGGAGCGGCCAGCCAAGTGGCCAGCCGGTGCTGGGTTCGCCGGACCACCAGGGTCACGCGAACCTGGTGGAGAAGAAGAGATCCGCAAACAGCGGGTATGTGCTGGACGTGACACGCAAAAGCAGGCGAACAAAAAAAAGAAAGATAATGTAAAAAATGGGGGTGCCGCATTTGAGTTTGGGGGCTCCATCACTCTAATCAAGGAGAGAGGATAAAAAATACATATAAAAACAACAAGGATTCTCGCGTGGGGGAAGGGAAAAAGGGGTTATAAAAAGGGTTAATAAATCAATAATAATAATCATATATTATTATTATGGTTAATAAGTGGTTTATCTGAGAGAAAAACCCCATACGGTGTCTATTTGACACATCATCTGTGGCTGCGTAGTCCTGACAATGAGATTGTCTTTTGAGTCCAATGTTGGATACTTAATTCGGAGTTGAGGCATAGCCTGCATGGGCCCTCGTTCGAGCTATGTGCAACGTTTTATAACTTTTTCATCGGACGTTTTTTTTGGGGCGAATGAGTAGTCATTACTAAGTGTTTTTCCGAGGGCATTGCAATAGCGAAATATGCCCGCTTTAATTCTGCATGATGTTGCGGGCCCCACGAGTGTCATTTTGGGAGTTTGTAGTGATTTCTATCATTATCACAGGGTGGCCGTTTTGTACATGTGGATAGTGAATCTTGTGTACTTTTTTGAGAGGATCGCAACAGTACGATACCTTCGTTGCACTTCGGGACAGAGATGTGGGTCCCATGAAGCAACGCTCGTGTGTGGTACGGTAAAATGAATCTTTTTCTCCTAACATCCGTTCCACGCAAGTAAGCAGTCAATTTGGTGTGTCTTTCCGAGGAGATCGCAATGGTGAGATGCTCCCGACTGTTTTTGGGACCGAGGCTCGGAACCACGAGACGTCGTTCAGGAGTAAAGTAGTGTTGGACGACTTTTCCATTAGATGTCCATTTTATGTGAGTAAATAGTCAATCTCGTGTGTTTTTACTATGAGAATTACAATGGTACGATCTGTTTGGATGTGTGGAGAATCATTTGAGATCTCATTAAAAGTGTAAGCATGAAAGGTTCTCTAGTGGAGTTTCTTCTTGCTATGTTCGGAAGAGAACCCTTGGCGTGAGATTGTATTTACTCTTGTGTGAGTGATGTTGATTTTTAAAGAGATGTGGGTGGCTGTGCTTGGGCTGTGGAGGACGCAGGTTGGCAAAATTACGTTTTCACCCTTCGCACTGACGTTGGGTGTTGTGTCCATGATAGCCTTTGGGATAGAGATTTGGTATACTCTGGGAGTATATGGGAATTCATGGAGGTACATGTTGTAGTCTGTACCTAAGAACGTTTGTGCGCTTGGTCTGTAGATGAGTTTTTTCCACACGTCATGTGGGCCCCATGAGTGTGTCGTGTTCTACTCTACGTACCTTTGACCTCTCGTGACGTAGAGGGTCCTCCTTTTCCCGATGGTTTGGCCAGAAGAGTTGTTTGGGTTCCCCTGTTTCTTCAGCTATGAGGGGTTTCAGTATCACGTACCTTTTATCGGACTGTAGCATCATTTATGACTACATACGTTCGTACAATGTGGGTGTTTTCCCACTTTCTGGAGTGAGTTGTCTCAGTCCACTTCAACAGTAGACTCAGTGGATTGGAGCATGTATCACCACGAGAGTCTAAGGGAGATCCTCACATCCCTTCATGTTCCCTGGTAGGGTTCTTTGGGTATCGGTATGACCAACACATTAGGAGTAGTTTCTAGTAGGGTACGGAGCCCCCAGTGAGCCCTGGGTGCAGACTCCCTATCTATGTATCGAGATCATATCTTCCTTCCGCGATCTATCATGACGTGTTTCCCACTACGTGTTACAGTTTCTAGTGGTGTAACATCCTATAGGGATGTCCAGTGATGTACCATCCACCAGGGATGGCAAGTGTGGTACCATGCAGCAGGGATGGCCAGTGCGGTACCATCCACCAGGGATGGCCAGTGGTGTACCATCCACCAAGGATGGCCAGTGCGGTACCATCCAGTAGGGATGGCCAGTGGGGTACCATCCAGGAGGGATGGCCAGACTAGTTTCAGGTCTCCTACCAGTGCATTAACCTTCACGGGGCTGGGCAGTGGGAACCCGTCAACTTTGAGAATACCTCTTGACTGTGTGACAGTGACGAGGTGTGGTTTGACTTTCCCCAGAACTATCAATCTCGAGGGGCGCTTTCCCCACCAAGACGCGTCCTTGTGACACGACCTAAAACTATGCGGGAGAGTCAATTCCACCCAAAGCGGATAGTGTCGAGGTGCGGGGATTTGATCCCCTTGACTTACAGTTTTGGGTAGACGTGCATGATACTGGGCATCGATGGTGTTTACTTCTGGGACTGTTGGCTACTCACTTCCTTAGGCTAAGCTACGAGACGGAGATCCCATTATGATCTTGTTTGGATTTATTGACAGAGCATATATATATATATGTATACCCTATTCCATAACCCACTTCTTTGTTTTTGGTTACTCTCCTTCTAGGAGAGGTAAAGACGCGTGGGGTATGCCAAGTGCTTTCATTTTCTAGCTTCTGGTGGTTGGATCAGTCTACTCTCCTGATATAGGTAGCGAAGACTCGATGAGAAGTTCATTTTCTCACCGTTTCTAGCTCCTTTTGTTTGGATGATTCTACTTCCTCTATCTTGTTGGGTTGAGCTATACTCTTTACTACACTCTCAGTTTTACTCATTTACTTTTCCCTGTTCGATCTACTGCTCACCTCTTTAGTACCTCATTTGTTTCTCCCTCGAGACTTCGGGGCATCCTACTGAGTATTTTTATAGTCACCCCTTCTTGGGCTTTTCCTGCACTTGGTGTGTTCTTGAAGACGATAGACTGGTTGGTCGTGACTTTAGTGAAGCTTAAGAGTTTGGGAGCTTGTACCACGTGTAGTGATTGTAGTCGGGTTCTAGGTGTGGAACTCTCCTAGCTACTTACTTTTGTTTACCTATTGTTGGGTTTTGGTACTTTTCTGATTGAACGCGTGTTTTTCCTTTTTTATTTTCAGTTTACCTTCAGCGTTTACTTTGTACTATTTAGAGGTCGGTGCACTTTGTGGTTTATTTATAGCAGTTGGTACTTTACTTTTCTCTTTTACTCTACAATTCTTCATTGAGTGGGTTTCGTGTGTGTGTACAGGTACTTAGGCAAAGCCCTCCCCAAGTTATTTAGCCTAAGGCGCTATTCGCCAGCCCCTGGCTTATGGAGGCCGGCTTGGGGTATTTGCGGCTCGAGCCCGGGTAGGTTCGGGTCATGAAAAAGTGGTATCAGGGGTGGCTCGTTCCTTAGGATGTTGTTCGGACGTCCCTAAAAAATAATTGGTTGGGATCTAGGGAAACAATGTCAATGTGTCTCGAGAGTGTCTCTTAGGCCATGGAGTCCGGTGATGGTGTGGCGACCGACGTATCCATTCACCAGGACCTTGATAACCCTCTTGTCAACTCGGCATGCTGAGACACTCATTGTAGGTAAATTGGTTGGTGAATCATACAGTATTGAGTCTTGAATGTCCTTCTTGAGTCAGCTACCCATTGTTGTTATTGTTATATACATATATGCTCATTTGACCACGGCACTCCTTGATAACATTCAGGATGTCTCCGCGATGTTAGCCAGCTAGGATAACACCTTTGGATCATGACGAAGACCCTATGAGCTACGAGACCTCAGTCCAAAACCCATTATGCGAGCCCCTTTCTCCGGGTGGGCCGGTATTAGAACCCCCAATTGGTGAGCAGCGGACAGCTCTTGAAGAGTAGATAGAGCTTGAGCGCAGTTTGACCACGCACCGTGAGTTCCAGCGACAGAGACCGCTGACGTTCAGTGGTGAGATAGACCCTTAGGTAGTAGAGGTTTGGAAAGAGACAATGGGTTTCCTATTCAATCTTGTGCAGAATCTGGTAGATCTGATGGTGCCTTTGGCCGCCAGCCTTTTCCATAGAGCAGCTGGGCGTTGGTGGAGTTTGGTGACTCAATTACTCTATGAGTCATCACTTTCATGGGACGACTTTCAGATGCTGTTTCGGGAGGAGTTTTACCCCTCATTCTTATGCTCTGTTCTGATCCAGGAGATCCTGTAGTTTCACTAGGGAGGGATGGTGGTGACTGAGTGTGCGACTAGTTTCACAGACTGTGCAAGCTTTTATCTGGACATGTTCCATGACGGAAACTTCCGAGCACAGAAGTTCAAGCAGGGTCTCTGTAGAGATATCTTTTCTATCATCATACCCTTGTGCATTTCCACTTATGTAGAGGTGCTAGAGGAGGCACTGGTGATAGAGAGCTTCCTGTGATGCTTTATAGTTGGTGGTGGTTGTAGGATCAACAGAGCCGAGATGTCTGCCGCAGCTAGCGGGCGTCGGCTGACAAAACCTCAACGCAAGAGGCCTTCCCACCATCGGTTTCGTAGATGTGGTCCTACAAAACAGTGGCTCCGGCTGGCACCAAGGCATTCTAGAGAGAACCGGTGCTATGCTTGCGATGGGCGAGGTCACTTGGCATGGGACTGCCTGACCAGGTTTGTTGAGAACTTCAGGAGGGAAGCAGGAACACCACCACGATGGAGGCAGCGTCATGTTCGGCGTGGTACTCAAAGAGGTGCTGCTAGTAGAGGAGCAGGAGGAGCTGGAAGTGGGGGGACGACCTTACAATGTCTTCTCACCACCACCAGGCGATCCACGTCAGGCTCTGGGAGCTTACAGTTGGGACCACAGATAGCCGCGAGCTTTGGATGTTTACGACCCTACATAGCATGAGTTGAAAAGTGGTAAGCTTTATGACTCTTCTACTTTTTTAGTAGAATTGTTAGACTCTGTGTGTGAAATAATTTTTCTCCCTTCTCCTTGCTTGTGTTGTTACAAGGGTGACGTAGGGTGTCTGTGTAACCCTGTGTTAGTGGAATAAAAGATGTGGAACCTTTCTATTTGGTCAATGGTGGTGACTCCTTCACCTTTCTAGTGTGTAAGAGATTCTGGGTTGTGTGACATTGACTGTGAAATCTTGCATGACCAGATATAATTGGGTGTTTCACCATATGTACATTCTGAAGGAGGGAATCACCGGGCTTTGTCCCTGGTCCAAAACGGTGATTCTAGTCTCACCGTGTGATGTAGAGGTGCGGACGGGGAGGTTAGCTGCCCCTGAGGTCCTTCCAGCCGTTTTAGACCGTGGGAAGGGATGGCGAAGTTGTCTACCGCCTTGACCTAACCACAAAGGCTGGTTTGGGTGTATAGCGTCTCCAACTTGACTTACCTAAGAGGAAGTGTGTGTTCTCCTATGCACATCACTAGAGAGGGAAGACCTAGTGTGAACTGATCAAATCCTTTTGTATGTGTGTGGTAGCGCAGAACTGTGCAAGAGTTCTTCTGGGTATAGAAGAGCCAGGTGCGGGCTTTGAACCCTGAGTTGTTCCCTAGTTTTTCTTTTTGAGAATGAAAATCTTGAAGGAGAGAATAATTTAAGAGCCTGGTTTTTTCTATGAAAGACTTTGTAATATTCCTGATGTTGTTCCAGAGCATCTCTTTCAGACGGCGTGCGATTTCGAGCCCTGGTGTGGCCGAAATAAATATTTTAAGTGTGTTCACACTAGGCATGCCAAATAAATGGGATAACTCCTAAACAGTAATTCAGATCATAAATCTGAGAGTACGCATGGGTCCGAAATTGGGTGTTTACCCCCAATAATGACATAAAAAATGTCGGTGTGGGACATTGGAACCCCTCGCCCGTTAACAGAAAATTAAACGGATAAATAAAATAAATAAATTATTTGTTTAATGGTTAAACTCAATTATCTCTTAAAAGATAGCACGGATTGGAAAACTGAGGTCACCATTGAGTTTGGATCATTTCATTTACACCAGGAGGGGTGTAACTTTCATGAGTGCGGGCCCTCTATGGAAAATTCCACCATGGGCGTTTTCGTAATAAAGTGGTCTCGAAAGTAAGATTTTATATCTTTCAAATGGAGCATCATATTAAAATTCCAAGACCTCCATTGTGCATGACAGGTTTTTTTTACCCTTGGGGAGGCTTAACATTGACCCTGTCGAGGGTTTTGGACGTGGGTCAATTTGGGGGTTTAACATTATAAAAACTTTTTAATTAAATGGGGTTTCCTTCTTAAACACCTCACCACCCTCTCCTCTTCCCCTTGGTTCTATGGCAAAAGAAGAGGTCTCAACCAATGAGTTCTCACCTCAATATCCCTATCTCCACCTCCTCTCCAAGGTTTTGCGACTTCTAGCGGATCGCACGCGAAGCTACGAGCTACACCCAACAAGGTAGGATCGTAAGTTTTTGTTTAATTTTCCTCCACCTCCTTTGAATTCATAAATACACATCGCATGGATGTTTTTTTACCAATTGAAGCCCATATTTGCGTAGTACTTGTTCTGAGATTTTTGATGCTTGTTTCGGATTGAAATTCTGAGTCCCTAGGTGTCTGTAGTTTTCCGAAAAAAAATCGAGGTTGTTGGGTGTTTTTTGGCGAGTTCAGCCAGTTACGGTGGAGGATCTGGAATCTAAGGCGGTGGCTCGGAGCGGAGGACGGTGGGGGCCTTAGGCAGGTGGGGTGGCTCGGTTCAGGGCGGTGTGGGGTCCCTTAAGCAGAGGCGGTCGACAGCTCGGTTGGGCGAACAGCTAGCGGAGACAACGGTCAAGCGGAGGCGGTAGTAGGCCTCGGCCCGAGCGGCTGTGGGTGGTGGTTGTCTGAGGGTTAGCTGCGGAGGAGTGGCCGAACGAGTGGCAACCAGTGCTGGGGTATCCGGGCCACCATGCTCGTGCAACCCTAGTGTAGAAAAAGAGACCCGCAAATAGTGGTTCTGTGATGGACGTGACCTGAAAAAGTATGAAAACAAAAAAAAGAAATATATTGTAAAAAAAGGGGTGCCACATTTGATTTTGTGGGATCCATCTCTCCAATCAAGGAGATAGAATAAAAAATACATATAAACAAATAACAAAGATTCTTGTATGGGGGAAAGGAAAAAAAATGGGTTATAAAAAATGGTTAATAAATTATTAATAATAATCATATATTATTATTATGTTTAATAAGTGGTTTATTTGAGAGAAAACCCCCATACGTTGTCTGTTTGACATGTTCTGTGCGGCTAGGTAGTCCCGACAATGAGACGGTCTTTTTGAGTCCAATGTTGGATACTTAATTCAGAGTTGAGGCGTGGCCTGCACGGGCCACCGTTTGAGCTATGTGCAAGGTTTTATAACTTTTTCATCATACGTTCGTTTGGGGAAAATTAGTAGTCATTTCTGAGTGTTTTTCCGAGGGCATTGCAATGGCGAAATCCACCCAATTTAATTCTGCACGATGGTGTGGGCCCCACGAGGGTCGTTTCTAGAGTTGGCGGTGATTTCTATCTTTATCACTGGGTGTCCATTTCGGAAGAGTGGATATTCAATCTTGTGTACTTTTTCGAGAGGATCGCAATGGTGTGATTCGTTCGTTGCGCTTCGGGACCGAGATGCGGGTCCCACGAAGCATCGCTCATGTGCGGTGTGGCGAAATGCATCTTTTTCTCCAGACATATGTTCCACGCAAGTAAGCAGTCAATTTGACATGTCTTTCCGAGGAGATCGCAGCGGTGCGTTGCGCCCAACTATTTTCGGGACTGAGGCTTGGGAACAAGGGATGTCATTCGGGCGTAAATCGGTGTTGGACAACTTTTCCATCGGAAGTCCATTTGAGGCGAGTAAACAGTCTATCTCACATTTGTTTCCATGGGGATGACAATGTTATGGTCCGTTTGGATGTGCGGAGACTCATTTGAGATCTCATTAAATGAGGAAGCATGAAAGGTGCTCTGGTGGCGGTTCTTTTTGCTGTGTTTAGAAGCGAACCCTTGGCATGAGATCACGTTCACTCCCATGTGAGTGAAGTTGATGTCTAAAGAGATGTGGTTGGCTGTTCTAGGGACATGGAGGAAGCAGTTTGGCAAAATTACATTTTTTCCCTTCGCACTGACGTTGGGTGTCATGTACACGATAGCCTTTGGGCTAGAGATTTTTTATACTCTGGGAGTATACGGGAATGCATGGAGGTACATTTTGTAGTTTGCACCAAAGAACGTTTTTGCGCTTGGTTTGGTGATGAGTTTGGGCCACACGTCAGGTGGGACCAATGTGTGTGTGTCGTGTTCTACTCTACGTACCTTTGATCTCTCATGATGTAGAGGGTCCTCCTATTCTTTATGATTTGGTTGGAAGAGTTTTTTGGGTTCCCCTGTTTCTTTCTCTATGAGGGGTTTTAGTATCACATCCCTTTCATCAGACTGCGGCATCATTTACGACTACGTGAGTTCGTACAGTGTGGGTGTTTTCCCACTTTCTGGAGTGAGTTATCTTGGTCCGCTTCGACATTAGACTCAGCGGATTAGAGCATGTATCACCCTAAGAGTCCCGGGGAGATCCTCACATCCCTTCGTGTTCCCTGGTAGGGTTATTTGGGTATTGGTGTGACCAACACATTACTTAGGCACCGATCCTCAAACCAGGAGGTTGTTTCCAGTAGGGTACGGAGCCCCTAGTGATCCATGGGCACAGACTCCTTAGTTGTGTATCAAGATCATATCTTCCTTCCATGACCTATCGTGACATGTTTCCCACTACGTTTTCTGGATACCAGTGGTGTACCATCCAGTAGGGATGGATAGTGATGTACCAACCAGCAGGGATGGCCAGTGTGGTACCATCCATCAGGGATGGCCAGTGGTGTACCACCCAGAAGGGATATCTAGTGTGGTACCATCTAGCATGGATGGACAGTGGGGTACCATTTAGTAGGGATGGCCAGAGAAGTTCTGAGTCTCACTCCATTGGATTACCCTTCTTGGGGCGGGGCAGTGGGAACTCATCGACTTTAAGAAGACCTATCGACTATGTGATAGTGACGAGGTGTGGTTTGACTTTCCCAAGAACTCGCATGTACGAGGGGTGCTTTCCCCACCAAGAAGCATCCTTGTGACGTGACCTAAAACTGTGAAGGTGAGTCAGTGCTGCCCAAAGCGGATAGTGTCGAGGTGTGATGATTTGAGCCCCTTGACTTGTAGTTCTGGGCAGACGTGTGGGATACTGGGCATCGATGGTGTTTACTTCTGGTACTGTCGGCTACTCACTTCCTTGGGCTGAGCTACAGGACAGATATCCCCTTACGATCTTGTTCGTGTTTCTTAACAGAGAATATATATATATGTATACCTTGTTCCTGTACCCACTTCTTAGGTTTTGGTTACTCTCCTTCTAGGAGAGACGAAGACGCGCGGGGTATGCCATGTGTTTTCTGTGTCTAGCTTCTCGTGGTTGGACGAGTCAACTATCCTACTATAGGTAGTGAAGACTCAATGAGAAGTTTATCTTCTCACCATTTCTAGCTCCTTATGTTTGGACGAGTCCACTTCCTTCCTCTTGTTGGGTTGAGATGTACTCTTTATTGCACTCTCGGTTGTACTCATTTACTTTTCCTTGATTGAACTACTTCTCACCTATTTAGTACCTCCTTTGTTGCTCCCTCGAGCCTTCGGTTCATCCTACTGAGTATTTTTATACTCACCCCTGCTTGGGCTTTGCCTGCAGTTGGTGTGCCCTTGCAGACGATGAACAGGTTGGCTGTGACTTTAGTGTAGCTAAGGAGTTCGAGAGCGTGGACCACGTGCAGTGGTCGTAGTTGGGTTCTAGGTGTGGGACTCTCCCAGCTGTTTACTTTTGATTACCTGTTGCTGGGTTGTTGCACTTTTCTGGTTGGGTGTGTTTGTTTCCCTTTTTCTTTTCATTTTACCTTCAGCTTTTACTCTGTACTATTTAGAGGTCGATGCACTTTGTTGTTTATTTATAGCATTTTGTACATTACTTTTCTTTTTACTCTGCACTTCTGCATTGAGTGGGATACGTGTGTGTCTACAGGTACTTAGGTAAAGGCCTCCTCGATTTGTATAGCCTTCTGTGCTGGTCGCCAGCCCCTAACCTATGGAGGCGGGCTTGGGGTAGTTGCAGCTCGAGCCCAGGTAGGGTCGGGTCGTGACATTTATGAAAACTATTTCTCTTTCATATATTATATATTAACAAATTTCATTTCTCTTTAATGGTTTATGATTTTTATGAAACTGTTATGAAAACTATATATTTTTTCACAAGTTACGATATGATTACATGCTCATGATACCCATTTAATTACATTGGCTGAGATATGATTGTTTATGATTTTTTAGAAAACATATGTATGATATAATTTTGAGATGGGTGGTACCTATATCTCCCCATAATGTATTAGGTAAGGAATTATATCTTATGAGATAGACTAATATGGTCTTGGGAGTAATCCTTCACTACTAAGATGGACATGGAAGTGAACTATGACTACCATGATGGTATAAGGAGTGAATCATGCTACTAAGATGTCCATGGGAGTGAACCATGACTACCAATATTGTATGAGTAGTGAACTTTCGCTACTAAGATGTCCATGAGAGTGAATAATAACTACCAAGATGGTATACGTATTGATCCCACACTACTAAGATAGTATTGGTAGTGATTCCTTTGATACTATGAAAATCATATTATATGCCTCTGTGTTTTCTACAATTCCATTGTTTGTTCCTATGTTATGATTTACTGGCTTATATTCTTTATATTTTTGGATTTATGTCATATTAACTACCAATATTTATTTTGTTATTCATGTATATAATCATTCATATGTAGGGTATGATCTTTTATTTTCATGATCATGTTCTCCTACCCAAATTATCATGATTATACTTACTTATCTTACTTTTTACCCTTACTTAGCATTTGAGATCACCCATTTTTTATGTTTCTATTATAGGGTTATAAAGATATGTATTATGTTTAGTGTGTCTAAGAAGTGTTTTAGTCAATAATATCCTAGTGGACAATAATGTAGATCATTTATGTATGATTATTTATGTTTCCTTATTTCAAAGGTACTACACTAGTACGGTCCATGGGCGTCTATTTGTATAACATTTTAAGTATTCCGTAAAATTTATGTAATGTTAATGTATAAATAGAATGTTTCACTATAGGATCCCATTTCTTTTCCATAGGTAGAACATTTTTCATATATATTTTTAGGTAAAAATTTCATTTTGATGGGTTGAACATGTTTTAAAAATAATAATGGTTATTTCAATGAGTTATAATGAAAATAATTCTCGGTGTTCTTTATTCATTATTCAGTTAATGGAAATAATAAATAATGGTTGTGACCAGAAATCACTGGGTGATCCCATTATAGCTTATATAATGGGTTCACCTAGATAATGATCAATTGAATTTTCTAATTATTATGTTATCAAAATAATTACATTGGAGGTTGGTCGTATGGTTATTCCAATTTGTAAGGGTTCTATAAGTGTTCTGTAAGGGTTATATAAGATGATATTTCAAGATATCAATATATTATATCTATGCGTACTATGGGTTTATGATTATCCATTTGGTCAATAATGATATAATATGGAACCTAATTATTGATTCTTATGAATTTTTCATTTTTTAATTCCTTATCTCATGTTTTTATGTTTGATGATCAAGGTATTGATGTGTATGAATATATGTATATTACTTTTATTATTTCATAAAACTCTTAAACTCTTATTATTCTCACTGATGGCATTTTTTTTGTAGTGCATACATTTTTTCTTAATAAACATTTTATCTCACCCCACTTATGTTTCATTTTCGCCAAGATATTAAGCGGATTGATGAATTTTTTCTAAAAGGGATTACATATGGATGATGATGATGTCTTAATGTGAAAAATAAAATCTAGGTTCAGTGAGATAAATTCTCATATAAATTATTAATAATTATTCATATAGGGTTTTCTATTATTTCTCAAAAACATTAAAATATAAAGGTCCTCCAGAATTTAAGTGATTCCATTTTTTACTTATAGATGTTGTATGGTTTGGATGGATAAAATGGGTTACAATTATCGCCATTAAATAAGAAAATTTAAATATTACGTTTGTAGAACTAGATCTAGGTGTTTGGGTCTTGTGTTTTTATATTATAAGACTAAAATAAATTATTCCTTTAAGACCCAAATACATCTTATTGTGATAAATGGAGAATGACATAAGGCTCTTGGTTCCTTCACACTACCACCTAGAGTTAAAATGATTCTTCTATAATTTTCATAAAGCATATGTGAATACTGATTGAGTAATTATATCTTGGGAATTTATCTATAATAATGATATGAGATCATATACCAAATTTATCATCAATGTTATAAGAATTATCAAGATGAGGTAATTCTTGTTATAAATTAATTATAAAATAAATGTAAAAATATCCACTCTATGGGGATTTTAGGGTTGTGTTCATCTTTTTCTAATTATTTATCCATTAAATCAATGAAACCAATTGTAGGTAATGGTCTTAACCAGTTCTACTGGGACGTGAAACCTTCAATTACCACATTTGGATCGTTCATAAGATGTCGACAATAATTATATGGTCTATATTTCTTACCTTTGATAGAATCCTTTTAATATGCCACCAATATTAAGTATGGATAACCTTATGAGTTATTTAGATTGATACCACCACATATAACAACCTTTTCCATGTTATTTATCCATATGTTAGCATAAAAATTGTTTATTATATATTATGATTGTCATTTACATGTTGGTGTGAAACTATCATTTTTTTTATTAGATTTTTCATTAATTCCTTAACATAATGAAGTATATATGATCTAAAGAATAAATATATATGATGTATATATATAATATATATCATATTGTATAACATAACTAGTAAATTAATATTACATGCATAAAAAATTGGTTTTTTTCATCCATTTTGGGTAAATCATTTTATACTATTCACGTCATCTCATATGGAAATGGTGATGTAAGATTTAGTGTATGAATAGATATATCATAGGTAAATTTACGGTATATATTTTATAATCTATGATATTTTAGGTGGTAAAATTATAATTATTATCAATTTTTTAATGTTCTATGATGGATATCATATATGAATTGTTTCACAACATAAAACATGAGAGATTTAAATATATTCATATAAGAGTTTCATAAACTGCTTGAGTTGTTTAGTCAATTTTTATAATTCTTCTATAAATGAATGAACAATTAAGGATAATCGTTAATGTATTTATAAAGATATTTCCTCCATGAGATTATGTATATGCATGCCTACTACATCCATGAATGAAAATTTCCAACCTAAACCCCTTTTCTTATATATCCTTTACACTTCTAAGAACTACCATGTCATGGAGACTTGGGGATCCCGCTCATGGGATGATCAATTTAGTATAGCCTATTGATACTTATAGAAGAGGGATATTGTCATTCTACCTCTACTATTATTTTATTTAAGCATGGATAAATACAAATATAATGTCCATTTATGGTTTATGGAACATTAGTTTCATAATTTATAGTATATACAAAATTCTATTATCTAAGATTGATGATCATGGGCTTGGGTTTATATATTTATTTCACTGTGATAAAAGGTTTTCTCTGATCCTATTAAACATATTAGTGGTATCAGATCCTTAAAATTCCTTTGGATTCATGAAATCATTATGATAAATGAAGGTTTCTTGAAATCATATGGATGTATTAGTCCACTTCATTACATATTATTTAAATTTTTTCAACCTTGTTGAGTCGTGGATTATGATATGTGGTATCGTCTGTAGAGACTCAGTAAAAATCATTAGGATTTTTATTTTTCATAGAGTATGACCCTCAGATATCGTATCCAATGATTACTTTACATCTTGGTTTCAAAAATCGAGCATCCATTCACACTTGGGATATCAATCTTTATTTTTATAAATGATAGGTCTATAATAGGAGATGAGTGGATTATTAGTTACAAAATATAACTGATAGTATATAAATGGTTTATGCACCACAACCACTCAATCCTTGATAATGATTCCCTTTAAATAATTAATTATAATTGGTTTTTAAAAATTAAATGTTTCTAGTTTTGAATTTTGAATAGAATATATAAATTTAAATTATTTAAAAAATATAATAAATGTAAATTTAAGAAATTTCATAAATTATAAATTTTTTAAGAAATTAATTATTTTAAATTATTTATAATTAATTAGATAAATCTTTATGAAACATATATTAAAAAATATTATGTAATATTTAGTGTTAATACTAATAAAAAGTTTACCGAATTATATGATGTTCATAATTCCTTAGAAAAAAATTTGTTTTTTAAAACATAATTCTAATTTATAAAGTGCTTATATTTCTAAATAATGATGCATAAAACATGTTTATATTTTTTTTTTATCAAATTTTCACCATACTTAATTTGAATTTTTCACTATAGAGGACTTATTTGGGATGTTATTTAAATGACATCATAATATTTTTTATTATTTATTTAATGCATGTTTAGATAGTGTTAAGAAAGTGATATTTATATTTTATGTATAGTTTAGATGCTAAAATATAAAATATAACATGTTTATATTTCATGTAATATCATATATTTAAATTGAAATTAAATGTAATGAATAATATGAAAATTTCTATATTACGAAATATATATATAATTTTTGTATATAATATTATGGAATGTCTATAATGAATACCTAAAATTATAAAGTGTTTATGATTTCATTTAATTAATTAATTTTTCATAAATGTTTATATAGTTTTTAAATATATTAATATTTAACATTTATTCCATTTTTTATTAGTCATGGATATGAATTGTATATAATGTGAATATGTGTTTTCTTTAGTTGAAATTATCAAACTATTTCTACAGATTATCATACGTGCATATAAAGTTTTACATAATCGGTATTATAATAGATGTATTTTACATCTACCTTGAAATGAGTTTATATTTAAAGTTGTAATATTGAATTTTATTGTTGAATATGGTTAATATAAATTAGGTGTTCTATTTAGGATTATCTAGAATTTCTCTTGAGTAAATTATCCCTCGGTTGAAAGTCTTTGCGTTAGTGATGGTTATCTACATAAGACCACATAGCATAAAAACCAAAAAATTACATGATTTATAATAATGGTTAAACATTATTATATTTCAATGATCTTTTCAATTTATATTTTTAATTAATTAGCTAAAATATTATATTAAAATTAAAATTTTCAAACAATATCCATTTTCCCCGCCAAAAAAAACTTTAAGAGGGAACACATTAATCTTTCAAGGTAATTACAGTATCTATTAATCTAACTTTATTAAATTTTATATCAATCGTTAATACATGTGAAATATATTTTGAAATTATAATATGAGAAAAAAATCATGGAATTGGAAATGAATGAAAAGAACATTGCAACCAAAAAAATTAATTTCTAAATTTCTATCATGAAGAAATTTCTTATGAAATCATAAAGTAAAAAATCATAACCATGGGTGTTTCTTTTATAATAGAAAGACTTATGACCATAATTCTTGGAAAAAATTACATTCTTATAAATAAAATAATACTGATTCCTTAAAAACTTATGCTCATTTTAATAAATTTGGAGATCAAAACATTTCCATTATAAATCATTTCAATTATATTATTTAAGTAAAATTTTCATATTATCTTCATTTTCAAACTTAAAAGAATCCTTATAATATAATCACATACCAGGCTAATTATTATATCTCTTTTGAGAAACCTATAATCAGTAAACATGTTTACTTTACCCAATGCATTAGAGATATTTTTTAGTATCGCCCACAATTCGTATAAAATATCTAAGAAAAATTTCATGAATAAAACATTATATATTTCACTTAAATCATAAATCCATTCTGAATTGGCAGTTAATCCCATAAATAATAATACATTCAAATATCTCCTAAAGAAGAAAAAAAATTTCTTTTTCTGTAGAAAATTTTTTCAAATATAAATATTAAAAAAATTGGACAAAAGGATTTTATTTTAAAATTAACATGGAAATTTTAAACCCAATATTGATAATGAATAATAGTAATGATTGTGAGAAAAAAATATCAAGTCAAATAACAAAAAAAATTATTTTTCAGTTCATTAAAAAATGTCAAAATGACTCGTTCAGTAAATTATAAAAAAAGTCCTTTTTAAATTATCATTAATAAATTAAAACGTTTTTAGAATCATATTTAACATCCTTTTAATTATAAATAACAACATAATTGTGGTATTTTAATGAATATAGACATGGAATAAAACAATTAAAATGGAATACATTAAAACATAGTAGAAAATAAAAGCACCTTTCCTTATGTGACATCAATATTCATACTTAATAATAAAATTATATTATTTTAATACTTTACAAGATAAATTTTTTTAAATTTATTTAATTATCATTATTCATTTTCCTTCATTTGTTACCATGATTTATTTAGCTACTAAAATGGTTAGGATCACATTGGATGTTTTGGGGTCATTCATTTATAACCTCAAAACCATATCAGTGTGTTGGATATGGTAAAATAGTTTATGGTTCCATTACATACAAGAAATTAAAAAATTTTATTTATCATATTAATACATTACTTACACTTTTGAAACCAACCATGTAGGTCATTTATGAAAAATGAATCAGATTGTTTTGTAGATATGGTGGTCTTTATGCATGCATGAACATCATTTAAATATACTAAAATAGGTGGAAAAGCGATAAAATAGATAATATTTTTCATTTATTTAATCATAAATATGTTTCAAATTTAATATTTATTCATTATTTTTATTTTATGGATATCCTTATAATGTGAAAATGGAAGATTAATCACTTTAGTTCACGGAGAAGGTACTCTACACATACACACGAGTGACGTTATCAATTTATAATAGATAGAAAGAGAAATAAAGTAAGTAATATATTATAACACCCTAATAATTTAAAATAAGAACATTTTTTATCATATATGTGACATCGAACCCCAAGATTAAACAATAAATGAAATATATTTCATTAAATTTTTTCTCTATGAAAGTTTGTGGAACAGGAAACCTTGAGTTGAAATGAACCATAATATAGTATATCATTATAACCAAACTAATTCATTTTTTAGGATGAGTATTAATAACTAAATCATGAAACTTATGATTATCTATTTATTATAAAAAAATAATGATTTAAAAGAAAAAAAGTTTCTGAAAAAACTAATTTTTTTCTAAAAATAGTTTAACCATATTTTTCACACAGAATCTAAAATTTATTTTTCCTAATTTTATAAAATTTAATTAGTAAAATGATATTAATTTTTAAAATCATAATATCAAAAAATATTAGGTTTAGTCATGGATATTTTTCGGAAATGTTTCATTTTTTGATGAACATTTAAAAGTACTAAATTATATTTCAAATCTAAATATTAATTTAATTTATTTATAAACATAATTATTTTAAAAACTGGTATCCAATTAAAATCAGGTCAATTATATTACAATTTAAATAATATAGGTCATTGAAATTATTTTAATATTGAAATTTTATATAAAAAAATGTGTAACCATTTGAACATTTTCTTTCTAAAAACTATATTTATCATGCGTCGGTGAGATTAATTAAAAATTACAATTTTCTAAATCTTTGAATGGAATTTATAAAATAGAATAAATATTTAGAAATATAATAATTTATATTATAAAGTAATTTCAACATAATTTTTACCATAATGAATAATATAAACATTAATAATTAATTACCATTGTTAAGGTAAAAATGGATTAACTAGGGGATAAACTAATAAGATAAGGGTTAAAATTACCTATCACTAGAATAGAATCTATTTTATGGGAATTTTTTACACAATAAAATTCGTTTTCCCCTTTTTTTAATATGAATAATGTTGCTATACCTTTTTTGTTTCATAAATTACATGCGTACGACTCACCACACTTATAAAAGGCCACCATCTATCCTATCTAATTCACACATTCAAATACTTTAATACATCCAAATAACCTACAAATATCCATAAATTAATCCTGTATTACTTGGTTTTTCATAAATCCATTTGAGTACTTCTTTTAGAATAATTCTAAATAGGCGGTTCGAGAATAGATAAAATTTCTAACTATGATATTTTATTTCATTTATTCTTCCTCATCCATAAAATACTTTTAATTTATGATTTTATAATAATATAAAAATCATAAATATAATGATATGTTTTTATGTTAATTTAATGACTTAATGGGTTATGAAATCATCATTCGTGTGTACGGCGGATTACTGCCTCATGAATATATGTTGTTCGTTCTTCCTATAGTACCTATCATGATTATGAATGATGAGTCATATAAATTTTATATATGATATATATATATATATAACATAATTATACCTATTTTTAATTATACCATTTTTTATTTTCCATTCCCTAGGGGATAGGATAACGTCTCTCGACTGTACGAAGGACTACCGTCTCGTGAAGTTATGTCATTCATTTTTCACTAACGCTTTACATGGAAGGTAATAAGGACAAAGATAATCAATATAAGTTATATAAATGAAATAATTATGATTTTAATTACATATTTATCATTATTAAAATATAATGTATCTTTTTCATTCTTACCTTTTCACTCACTTAACGATGATAACATCGTTCTTGTACGTGTGGACTACCACCTCCACAAAGATATGGGAATCACATTCCATAACCACACCAAATTGATAATATACATACATATATTTAAATAAATAATATTTTAAATATTACACTATTATACTTGTAGAGAGAAAAAATATTGGTTGCCTCTTTTTTATAATGATTTTTGAAAAAATGGAAACATTAACCATGCGTACTTATAGCCAACCATTTCTATGATCTTAACACACTTAATTTTTCATGACCATAATTAATTATTGGTATTGAAAATATAATTTATGCATAAATATGAAAATTATTTCAAGATTATTATTATAGATATGATGAATCTATATAATATGTACAAGAACCGGAACATTCTTGGAAAATACTGATTGATAAAACAACCTAATTAACACCTTAAACAATGAAAAAAAGAAATATGACTAACGAATGGGTGAAAGGATGATAAAAAAGGATAATATATGGTATTATAAATATTAATATGTCTCGATAATAATATAACAACATGTTTAAAACCTCTTTATATGGTTTATTCACATTCATCCAAAAAGAATGCTCGCTGTAAGGCACACCATCTCAATTTCACTTCATTAAGGCATATCATAATGTTATGCACCTAATTTATATTATATTGTGTATATATTGTCCCATTAACTTGAAATATCTACATTCTTTAAAACATTATGTTATTTTAAGTTTAAATTTGTATCATATCATATAATTGGATTTGACATGAAAATTATCTAGTTGTATTGAATTTCATAATTCAATTTATTTTAATTAGGTTATATTAATTCCTTGATGTCATTAATATTCGATGATTATACATGGATTAAATTTAAAAGATAGTATGTTTTATATCCACATATTTGTTGTGTACTTTAATTTTAAACACATAATATGTCCATTGGTTACTTATTAAATTAACATAATGAACATTGTAAGGGTTTATTTCACAATCTTAGTTTAATCAGAATTATTTATAATTTAATTTCCTTTATAAAAAATATATGATCCTTGTTTAATAAACAATTTAATTTTTTTTAATTCTTTTTATCCATGAACTTTTTCATGTATTGGTATCATTTTTCCACTATTTTTGTACTTGAAATGATTGAAATTTTTTTTAATAAATGTTTACATGATTCCACTCTTTGTTTGGAAATCAATTTTCTTCCCAAACCATGTTTTCTAAAAACGTTTTTAAAAAATTAAACAATTCCAAATTATTTTTAAATAAAAAATTTCTAATTTTTAATTTTTATAAAAAAAATCGAATTAATCTTCAAATTGTTTTCAAAAAATGTATTCTTTCCTTCTACTGAAAATGTGAATCGAATCATAATTTTATTATACTCATCATGTATGGAATTTACTATCATAATGACAACCCAATTTTTCAACAATTCCTTAATATGGTTTAAAATTTATTTTAAAAGAAACTTATATTCAAAAAAATTATTAACATTTATTTTTAAAATGTAATTTTCAAAATGAAAATGATATGTTTCTCAAGAATGTTTTTAAAATATATTTTTATGGTATTTAGATTCATCAACAACAAAAAGGGTTTATTTTAAAAATAATACATTAGGGATATGATATATTTATAACATACTTATTATTCCTCTAGATAGTTCGTGATCATTTTGACCATATAAAGTATTGACATTTTATTTCTTATTTTATTTTTTCACTCATAAAATTTCCCATGAATTATTCACTTTCGGGTGATCATTGGACATTAAATTACCTCTAAATATACATAATACTTATCATTGATATAATTATTTTTTTTAAATATCTCGTTAATACACACAATATTTTAATATTAAGGTTAATTTATTAACTTCTAAAATATTGATAACATTTATTCCTCCTTTAATACTGACATTTAATTGTAAGCAAAATTATTCTTTAATTAAATAAATTATTAATTATATGAGGAATTATTTTGACATGAAGTTATGGGTGGGGGCCATAATTATGTATCACCTTAATTCATCATTTGGTTTCATAAGGCGAATTAGTAAGACAAATTAAACGGGATTCTACTTGTAGTTCTTAAATGTATTGTAAATTATTTCCACCATTGTCTTCATTACACATTAATTCATAATTTATTACATAATAGTACATAAAACAAACCATAACATCAATAAGTATAGTTTATTTTGGAATTAGGTACATTAAATAAAAAAATTAAAATAGGTTTATGTTTCCATTACTGAAAACATATTCAACTAGATCATAGTATTCATTGTTACTTAAATATACATCGAATATCATGGGGAAATACATAAGAATGTGTTGATCTATACATCCTAATAAGGTAAAAAATCATAACATGAAGGAATCCTTAAATTCTAGATGATATTAATTTCAATGGGACATAAAAGGGGTGATAATACTAAACATGAACAATGATGAATGATCTAGCATGATAATATAAAGGAAACATGGGAGATGTGGTAACAACATTAAATATGGATTCATAAACATTGGCCTTGGCTAATGGCTAAGTCATCATGATGAAGAAATTAACATGACGGATTAGTTTCACTGCCTTATCCCTTTCATGATGTCTCATGAGACTAAAAAAATACACAATGCATTCGAGTGCTATATAATTTTGGGTGCACCCATCACTTACATTTCATTCACATACATAATTGTGCTCAATAGATCATATAACATTGAATCATTTACCATCAGATTTTATTCCATGAGAAAAGAGTTTGGAATAAATACATGTAATTATCTAATAAAATGGGTATCATTTCAAAACAGTGTAAAATAATGACAACAAATTTGTATGGGTATTCACTATATAATTATTTGGAATTGAAAATACCTACAAAAATTTGTTATCCTAACGGGGGAACATAAATGTTCATGGGAGGTATTAAAGAGATTTATATGAGTATCTCTAGATTTATACATAATATGTTTAGTAAATATTATATATAATAGTGTATAAAAAACTTATTAATTAAAGATAAATGGCATAAGTTAACGAAGATTCGCGAATAAAGAGGAAAAAGAGAGGATCCCTTACTAAATTTTGACAAGGTAACAGATGTACAAAAATATTCAAGGGAGGAATTAATGATATTGAAACGGATTTATAATCATTTAAAAATAAAATGGACCATAAGGGGGATATGTAAGAACATATAAAAATATTAAAAAATAAAAATTAAGATCCATAATAGAAAAGAGGAGCTTTAAGAAAAAGGAGAGTGGGAGATACCACACTAAATTTCATCATGGTAACAGGTGTATATAAAGGTTCATGAGAGGTATAAATGAGGGTGAAAGTGGTTTATAATAATTTGTACATAAAATTTAATGTAAGGCGATTTGTAAGAACATATACCAACATGAAAAATGTCAATTAAGAGGCATAACATAAAAGAGGTTCTTGAATAAAAAGGATAGTGGGAGATCACTTACTAAATTTCGTAATGGAAGAGGCCTGGGTAAATTCTATAAATATTTTGAATAAATACTGTCTCATTATTATATAATAAATTTTAAACTAAATATATCATTATAAATATATTAAAACATAACCAATTTAGATTCCAAAGTCTACTTACAATGAAGAGGCATGAATGGAAATGGGAAGATAAAAAACTCATACATTGAGAGGGTGATTCCAAATTATTAAGAGAAGCTTCTTGAGAGTTGGGGGAACCATGGTATGACTATATAGACGGTAGAGAAGATAAATAACATTACAAAATGTTTTTAAGTTGATATGGATTAGATCATGGGTGGGATTATATAAGAAAATAGAGGGGAGTTCATTATTATTTCTCAAACATATATTTTACCCAACATGTCTAGTTAGAATAAATGCTTATGACCATTTATTAAGAATAAATAAAAAATTAAATATAAGAGGTGTATGGGATAAAAAAAATATAAATGTCCTCATCCACCTATTAACTTGCCCATATATCATAATATGACATATCAATTACATAATTGAAGTCACTAGCATCCTCCCACTCAGATTGAGATTTATCCTAATTAAAAATGAAAAGAATGTATGTTTCCACCATCATGTTCATCTTAAAAGATGATCTGGTAGACACATTCCTTGGAAGGTTATAATAATCCTTCTGTGTTCTTTTCATTGAGACAACAATGGTGAAACCATCACCATCAGTAATATTTTCCTTTCCACAAAATATTGCCTTTTTTGAATATGAACTCCCACCACTTCTCTAAGACTTAATAGTGGTCTCATTCACCCTTTCATCCTTAGAAACATTCCCACATTTCATAGGTAATTTAAAGACTGAAAGAGATTCTCAACTACCTTGTGATAATCAACATTTTTTGTGCATCAGTCGGGTCAGAGACATCCACATAATAGTGATCAAGGATCATCAATCCCAAAGATAGTGTAAGGATTTCTCTAGATAAAGTAACCTATTTAACAAAATTAACCCAAGGGATTGAGGGTCTACTAGGAACTCTCTCTTGATATACAACCACCAATAGACCCTTTCCTTTGATCGTAGACACATGAGAGTCATATTTCCCAAAAATCATCACATTAGCCATAGAGGGAACTGGTTCTATGAGTGCATCACCACCAGGAATGATGGGCTTTGACAAAGACACATCTTTCATCCTTTACTTCCTTTGACAGAGTTTTTCTCAATAACACCTTATTCCACACTCCTCACAAGATACTTGCTTTTGAAATGTCTCCAAAGAGTGTCCAACAGCCATACTGCCATTGAAAAAATGTGGTTTTTTCATATTCAGCTTCAATTTGAATGTTATAAATTTTTGTATAAAGAGTTATCTATTTAATCATTGTGGAGAGGAGTTCAACCTCCACCAACATCCTAGAAAAGTATAAAATCTGAACATCTTCAGTCTCCTTATCTAGATGAATAGGAGTCCAAATTTCTATAGCAATATCATAAAAAATATTCTAATTCCAAAGGACACAATTGATCCCATAAAGATGAACCCATTACTAAGAAATGAAATTTATTTCACATGAGACATTAAATTCCAAAAACCATTCATGTAGGAAATTTCAACCAGGTTTCAACAGTAGGGTCCCAATTCTCTAGGAAGGAATATTCAAGTCCTCTAAAGGAAACAATATATGAAAAAAAATCATCGACCAAGAGAGTTTCATTTACAATTATAGAAACCCAATATTACTGAGGTTTAGCGAGTCAAATCTTAAAGCTTCCAGGGTTTTCACCTATAGGTAAAACAATTCATGAAAACAAAGAGTTTTTCCAAATAGTTAGTCTCTCAAAAAGTGTTATAGTGTTACCTTTAATTTGAGCTAATGACCCTTATGGATAACCCTACCATGATCAAATCATTAAACATACCCAGAAAACTAACTCTATTGAATTATGATTAATAATTTATATTCTGTAAAGAATCTGCTTAAGATTGAGAGGTAAAATAATTACCACCATAAATAATTGGATCCATCATCGAATCCTACCATGATGCATTCTTCTTCAAACAAGATGGCATCAAAAAATCACCACGGTTTATATTCATACCAACAATAGGTCAATGTAGTGCATCTTCATATCTAGAAAATGGATCTGGAATAGGATGAGGGAAGGCCAAACATTGCATCACATCGTTATATCTATCAAGTAGATCAGGAACCGAATGAGGATCATTTGAGATGTGGTGCTTCCATGCATATATAGGGATGCAGGTATCATCAAAATTCAATGATTTTTATATCACAACATTAGAACTAATGGGTAGATCTGAAATTAAGCATTGAGAGGCTTTAGGGAGAGTTGATATTATGTCCTTAGGTTTACGAGAATACCGGGATGCCATGGGTCACAAACAGTTGAAGACACCAATGTAGTGCTACCAGGGAGGAGGAGTTTGAAACCAAGGATTTGAGGGATATCCATTACCAAAACCTAGATTCTATCATTGATGGTGGAAGCAATTATTCTCATATCCCATACCACCATCCTGAAATATCTATCGAACATATGTTTTACCTCTATATAATAAAGTAATAAAAATCACAAAACATACCATTAATTTTTCCCATTATTTGTTACAAATAGGGGTGGTTTTATTTATTTTATAATTATATGGGATGAATATATTAAAATATTACCCTTTATGATTTGGAATTGACTCATGTTTTTAAATAAATAATTTTAAATGATTAAAATAGATTATATTTTTTGGAGAATTCATAATGGATTTATAAAATTAAAAAATATATAAAATCATATTTTTTAAGGGGAAAAATATATTTGGTCTTTTATACCATTTAGAGTATTAATTACATAATTTTTGGGTCATTATGATGTCATACTACACACCTTATATTTATACTATAATTATTTTTTACCCGAAAAATCGAATTCCGTAGAAAATTAAAAATATTTAAACGTTGGATTATTTTGATATTATAATTCAAAAATTAATATTTATTTTATCCAAATAATTCCCCAAATATTATAATTTTCCTATTAAAATAAGAATATATATTTATTCAGAAATTCTGGGATTTTTTACAATAATTCTTTTTGAACCCTTCTAAAAATTACATTTGACTTCATAAAAATAATATGATCATTTTTATTTTATAAAATTTATTTCATAATAATATTTTATTAAAATAATATTCATTTCAAAAATCCATTAATTCCTAAAAAGAAAATCTTTAATGTAAATTTCATATTTACTAAAAATTAAATTTCTGTTCAAAAATATCAAAATAATAATTATTTATAAAGTGACAATAACAAAAAGTAAATCTAACCATTATTATACTGAAAATATAATTTAGATATTCATATTATTATTATTATCTTGATAAATACCACTTTATTACACTAGAAAACACACTAATGGTAAGGTGTGTGATAGTGAGACATTCATTGGGTGGTTCGGCGTACATGGTTAGGGTCATGATATAGATGAGCATCAACTTCTATCGTAAACGGTTTTACTTATGATTAAGTTGTTGGATAAAATATTGTAATTTTTCATTAGAAAATACCATGATGATATCTACTATGGAGACTCCAATAAATGGTCTTCATAGGGTACGATCCTACTAGTATAGTTCATCACTTCCTTTGTCTATATCAATTGTATTTTTCGAAATACAATATTTATACTAATCCTATGATCATTACTCAATGGGAAAATTACCAATGATTAATATGCTTAACAGTATTTTAAATCTGATAGGATATAAGAAAACCAATAAGTGAATGTGTTTTATATATCTATAATACATAATAGGGAATTAAATTCATCCATAAATAAAATTTCAATGAGATTATGTTCCATAAGGAAAAGATGGGAGGAACCATCCGACATTCAGATTTGATGTCATACTTCAAGGACGTGGTTTCCAGGGCGGACCTGGTCGATCTGGGGTAGTCAGTAAATCCATTTACTTGGTTCTGCGACAATTTAGAAGGCACCCGTAATGATGAGCGTCTTGATAGATTTTTGGGCTCTACTGATTAGATTAGTCTGTTCAGCATGTTTCATATCAACCACAGGGCCCTAAACTGCTCAGAAAACTGTCCAATCCTCATTGATTGTACACATGGGGAACATACTAGAAATTTTATCAAACCCTTCAGATTTGAGATCTTCTGGTCAAAAGATTAGGAATGTGAAGAGGTGATCCGATCAAGATGGAATTGTACTCACGAAGATGTTTGGATTAACCTCTAACATGTCACATCCGATCTGAGGTCGTAAAGCAATAAGAAGATCTGACACCCTGATCGGCACTGCGGCGCCCTTGAAAAGAGACTGAACTTTTTACTCAAACAACCCACATCCAATGGGAATCTCCCTAAGATTGGTGCCATACAAAGAGAGCTGGACATGGCCCTACGTATCAAGGAAAGCTTCTGTGCTATGTGCGCGTGGGACAACCATATCAAAGAATGGGATGCTAACACCCGGTATAATTAATCATTTACATAATTAAAAATTCATTTATTATTATAAATTATATTTTTCCAATGATATTATCTCTGGATGCATTTCATTTTCATTTTATTTATTAAATGGAAAGTGTATTCAGTTATTTACCTTTACAGATTTATTATACATTCTTAATGATGATTTTAAAATTATTTAAATTGAATTTGTGTTTATTTATTTACCTTCCATGTATTTTATGATTATTTATTCGTGATAACCTCCACTATACAAAACCATTAATACAAATTTTAGATCATCCTTAATTTATTTCTTTCCCTATGAATCTAGGAAGTGTACTAAGAATGATACACAATGATATGATAGAGGGAATGATGATGTTCTCAAAAAAATGTTGTAATTTGATTTGTCAAATTTAATATTGGATTCATATACATGATCAGTTTACCAAAACTTCTAAACTACTTGTTCCTTCAAGATTAGATTCTTCGTTTCTTATGCCAATGTAATAATGTCAGACCCTAGCTATGGGTTACTAGAGTCATGTTAATTACATATAATATTTTAAAAATAATAATAATTATGTCATAAATATAATATATATATATATATATATTAGTTGTTTCAAAAATTAAAATCATCCATATGATTTAGTAATGAAAAAAAAAACATGTCTCTTCGTGGAGATAGTATTCCACCCATATGCACGTGTGGCATTCTCATTTCTCATTAAATATAAAAGGATTTGAAAAAAGGGTTTTACTATAATCATAAAAATATTATTATATGTTATAAACATATGATATTATTTTTTCATGGTTGAAGAATATTTTAATGAGGTATAAGAATAGATAAAAGTGAAGTAGGACGGTTAAGACTTATACCTTCTTCATAGATATCTCCATTAGGCTTACACCTTAAGTCTTATTGGATTGAGATTTTGAGAATATTAGGACCTATAGTACATGGTTATGGATTTTCGGGATATTTTATATAAAGTATTAGATGAACTAGTGTTCTTAAAAGGTTTGATTAATGGAGGATAGTATGTCCTCTTTTATAAGTGAGGGGAGTGGTGCACTTGTAATTTTTATAAACTTTTAAATATTATAAATTATTAATTTTGGTTAAGTGGATAAAAAAATATATAAATTAAAATATAATGTGATAGGGGAGAAAATAATATCTTTTAATAATAATTAAAAAAATATTTTTTTGTCTTATCACTTCTTTTTTACCATATTTATCCCAATTTACCCTTTACTGTATAAACAGTTTTTTAACATGGTGACTATTCATAACAAAAAAAGATGAAATTTAAACCATTATTATATTTTAACATCATGATTCTAAATATGGAATAAATTTTTAAATAAAAAAATTATAAAAATTAATTTTAACAAAAAATTGTAAAACACATCAAGACACTACTTTAAAAATGCATTTTTACTCCTGAAAATGAACTTCTAACAAAAATATATAATCTAAATTAATATGTAATTATTTATATTATATTTAATAAAATAAATCTTAGGATACTTTAATACTAAATAAAAATTGTAATTATGCATTAAAATATTTTAATTTAATGAAAATAAATGAGTGTTTAGAAAAAAAAAAGTTATTTTCGCTAGTCACTCATAAATCAATCTTCCCAGAAAAAATGAAAACTATTCCTAAGTTAGGTTTTATATTTTTATTAAAAAAGAATTAATTTTTATAAAATAACATATCTAAATATATATTTTTATCTTTCCAATAAAACATTGTAATTCATGGGAAAATAATGTAGTTATATAAAATTATTCCTTTTTCAAATGAACACTTTTACAAAAAAAATTAAAATAATGAATATTTATAAATCATATATTTTATTTATTTAAATTAATATATTATTTATCAAATTATTTCCTCCTTAGGTAATTATGTCATTGTAATTGAATTCATTACTTAAATAAGTAAATGTATTTTTCTCTCATAGAAATTTTTGATTCTCATGTTACTTTTTAAATCATCTAATTATTAAATAAAACAATTACCTAGTGAATCTCATTATTCTGTAGTACCCACTCTCAATGATCAAAAATAAGAACTGTATTTTCTTCATAATTGAGATTCTCCATTAAATCTACCACATGTAGGCCCAAAATATTAGATACAACAGATATATACATTCATTGAAACAAAATTTGAAACACATCATGTACTGGAGAAAAAAATAATGGTAAAGAAACTCCATTATAAACTAATCCTTCCTTATCTAGAATTTCAAATTTACCTATAAATTAAATACTTAACTATCCCTTTCATCCAAAATATATAACACTTGTTCACGGTGAAACTTTAAAAAAAATATGATCGACTACATTGAACGAGTGATCTTTACCACTATGATCTAAAAACCTCTCATGTCTACTTTGAGAAATCCTCATGTGATATTTAATCATCATTATCTTTTCAAATATATTTTTTTTCCAATCTCATCCCAATAAATTTCCTCTCATTGATTTCATCCCAACATATTGGAGTCTCATACCTTTTTATGTATAATTCCTCAAAAATATCAATATATATACATAAATGAAAAATATTATTATAAAAAATTATAATAATGATAAATATTTGTAATATATTCCCTAATAATACAAATATTAATAAAAAATCATATCTTCCAAAACTCTGAAACATTTAATCTGATTGACAATTATATTAAGGATGATAATCTCTACTAAATTTAAATTTATTACCCAAATACTTTTGAATTCCCTACAAAATATTTTAAATTAATAAAATATCACAATGATATAAAATGGAAAATCCTTATCCATGCAATCTTATTATCTTCTTAAGATGATGTCTTAAAACCTGGTCTAAATATATAGTATCTCGTTGGTAGAAAATAATTGATTTAGTCTAAATATCTATAATAACTGAAATAAAATTATTACTTCATGATGTATTTGGAAATCCAACTATAAAATCCATGGAAATATTTTCCCATTTCTATTCATACAATAATGACTTAGACATAAAAATAAATTATTCTAGTGAATTTTGACTAGAATTTAATTTCATTCATTCCTAATGATCTTTTATATCTAGTGTTTTAGAGAATTAAGATGAAATATTACATAAAAACTTAATACTACAAAGAGTATAATTCTACAAGCCATCAATTTTTTTCATAAAACAAAAAACTATTGAAATAAAATATGTCTTATTTTCAGTAAAAATATTCAAATACATTCATCATTGCATCTTCTTTGTCCGTATCAATCTTAATACCTGTTAAAAACATGGGATGAGCACAAAAATCTCAGTATGAAAACATATGGGAAACATTTCTCATGTGATATTGAGAGAGATAAATAATAAAATTATGACTTTAATAAAGGTATGATAAATAGGAATATCATAACAATATGAACTTATATCATAACTTGAAAATGAGTCGACAACATTTAACCGAGATATTCATAAGAATATCACTACAGTCCATCCCCAAGGTGTCATATCACCATGGTCAATCCCTTGAAGTGTCGTATCACCAACTTTTATCCCCAAGGTTTCATAAAAATCTCCAAGGTTATTCACCAAGTTATATTAAAAATTACCATGGTTATTCACCAAGGTATCATAAAAACCACCATGGTTATTCACCAAGATTTTGTAAAACTTGTCATCTCTAGAGATTAATTTCTTTACCCAATGCGTTGAAGTGATATCA
Source organism: Viscum album (assembly GCA_963277665.1). Lineage (NCBI taxonomy): Eukaryota > Viridiplantae > Streptophyta > Magnoliopsida > Santalales > Viscaceae > Viscum > Viscum album. The sequence goes on along the minus strand of OY728139.1, from coordinate 1,222,663,221 downwards.
GGGTGCACCTTTAATATGTTTTTATCTTCATGGGATCCACATAGATAATAATAAAAAAATTCATAACTAATCAAAATAGAATAAAATAAATGGGTTCATATCAAAATCATGGCATTTTAAGAAGTGCTTAAAAACATGATTATTATATCATTAATAACCCATGGAAAGAGAATGAGGGTTTTATGTTTGTTAATTAGAGAATAAAATATATAATTTTTATGTATTTATGAATAACCTATAAATGAAATAGGTTTTATTATTCACATAAATAAAATAAAATACATTCTTGATAAAAAGAGAGAGATTTTGAGATGAACATTCTCCGGCATAACTGTTATGAAACATGGTTTTAGAAAACATAAAAAATAGAGGGGATAAGGTTCTCCCATACATAAATGACTAATAATACAATAGGGAGACTTAATATAAAGTAAATAAGAACATGGTGTGGAAAATATAAAGATATACCACATGAAATATAACATGAAAGGAAAAGAGAAGTGGAGATTTCCCTTATGAAATTTCAGCAGGCTATCGATGCAACTTAAAAATTTATAAAATGACTTGGTTGAGAGAAAAAGTGTTCTCTCATAATTTTAAAATATTATGTAAATTAAGGGGGGTATGAAATTAAATATCCTAAAATTAGAAAATATAAATGATTAATTCATAACATTAATGAAGAGCTTTAAAATAGAAGGGTGTTAGATTCCCTTACAAAAATTCGGCAGCCTAACGTCGTCACTTAAAAATTCAGAAAATGAGATCATGATAACGAAAATAGGCTCTCATAATTTATACAGAAAATTGATAGTATTAATAATATATAATAACATATCCCAAAATAATAAAATATAAAATAAAGTCATAACATAAAATAATTCTTTAACTAAAAGATGAGGGTGAAAGGATCCCTTACCTTGAAGAGTTACATCTAAAACACTTAGATTAGGACCTTGTAAGCTTGAAGACACATTGGGAAGTAGAACTAGAAGATATTTGTGGAGAATTGTTTTTGAATGAATGAAAATGAAAGAATTTGTGGGTATTTATAGAAAAAGTGAGGGAATATTTTATAAATTTCAAAAGACACCTCATTAGTGATATTTTCAAAACAATGGGATTTCCCATGGTATTTTCCCATGGTACTGGCCACTTTGGACACCTCATATCATATTTTAATCAATAAGAGTCGACCATAATCTTATCTTACACATTAAAGCATTATGAAAAATTTATGTTCTCATTAAACTTATCGAAAACCCTAAATTGTATTTTTTTTTACTATTCATTGAAAATTCAACTATTTCAGAAAAATCGCAAAAATTCAACCTAACCGTTTTTCAGCATCTAGAATTAAAAATTTAACTCCATTTTATAAAAATTAATTTATTTTTAATTTAAATTACAAAAATAAATTACAGATACTTAACTAATAATCTCTAAAACATTTATTTACTTATAAAATGATATAATTATATCACAATACCACTTAAGATTAATAAAACATATTTATACTTTCTTATATGAGGTTATTATCCCGTTGGTAAAATTACCATTCATATGTGTATAATTATTATTCCAAAGTTAAATTTACTATTCACCACAAATTTATTTTGACTTTATTGAACCACATTTTTCACCCTAATTACAACCATGTATGTCTGATTTTCAAAAATAATTTCACAGAAAAAGTTATTTAATAATAATATTTTTTTTACTATTCATAACATAAACTCTTTTCATCAAATACTATTAATCAAAAAACACTATTCATCAAATACTAAAAAATGGAAACATCATAGAAAACGTATAAAAATTCAGCCTTAATTAATTTTAACATTATTTATAACATGACTATTTTTTCAAAATATCCTAACAAATTAATTCCTTTGAACCAAATGAATTAACTAAAATATATTATGTCATTATTTTCCATAAAATTTGTGGAAGTCAAAAAAAAGTTCATATTAAACGTATTTTAATATTAAAAATATCATTTATTTGAATCTTTTATTAATAAGATAATCACTACACCATCTTTATCTCATCAATATATATATATAATGTGTAAAACATATAAATAAAATACCATGATGTAGGAAATATTTTTATCTCTATAATGACTATTTTTAGTCAAATAGATCAATTATATAAACCCATATTAAAAAATGTAATACTTGTTAAAAACATGAGTGTGAGAGAAGCATTCCACTAGCTTCCTGGGAAAGATTTGTCCTTTTAATTAAATAAGCTTCCATTAAAAGCATTAAATGGATTTTGAGGAAATATTTTTACATATAATTAAATAATATTCTATGATAAGCTTAAAAATTGATTCCATGGGAAGCTTTGTTCTTTCAATTTAACAAGCTTCTTATGTGAATCTTTATACTTTTAATTAAAGAAGCTTCTATGAGAGGATTTATACCTACGTCTATGGGACACCATATCCATTTAATTAATTAAGATTATATGAGAAGATTTGAACTATCTCATCCAATAAAATTATGACACTTGTTAGAGTAATTTTATAATTATATTTTTACCCTTAATTACCTGATTTACCCGTATCTGCAGTAATTAAAAATAATTACTAAAGCTATTATTCATAACATTATAAGATACAAATTTAAAAAAATTTACCATATGATTCAAAATATGGAATCCATTTTTAAAAATTTAAAGCCCAGAAGTTTTAGTAATTAATTTATAATTAAATCTGGTTGACGAAACCAAAACGATGGTTTTTAAGAAATAAAAAACGGTCAAATGATTGAAATGTGTTTATGTCCAATTTAATTTGGAAATTAAATCCAATGAAAATAATTGGATTAAATGATAAATACAAAATCCGATTAAACATTAAAATCAATTAAAATTATAATGTATCTATATAAATAAATTTGATGAAAAGGTAGTTTTGAATAAAAATGCAATATTTTTTCACTATTCATAAAAATATTTATTTTATCAGAAAAATACTAAAATTTTATCTGAAGTAAATTTTGAGGTCCCACTTCTATATAAGTAGTTTAGTTTATCAAATATAATATATATAAGTGAAAAAAACTATTTTTGAAAATGTTTCTCCATTAAAAGGTGGTAAAATGACCTTTTTTAAAATAATAGACTATTTTTTTCTTAAAATTGAATTCATTCTCATTTTAAGCCAATAATATAAATTGGATAAATTTAAAAACATTTAACAAATATGTAAAATCATAATATAGTTAATTTTTCTATTCCTTAAAATAAAATTTCTAGGTGTAAACATCCATTTAAAATAATAATATTATTTTTGTATTATTTTTCAGTATAACTTAGAGTTGTGTGCAATGATAGATTTTAGAGAAACCTGTTGTTGCATGTTGAGTACTCTATCATACATAGTGTCCCATATAAACTAAACATAGTACTAAATTCAAAATTATTAATGGATATGAAAATGTATTCTTTTATAAATACGTGGGATGTTACATCATTCCACCCCTTTTGGAAAATTTTTCCTCATAATTTTAAAATTGGGCACAGAAACTTCATTGAAAATCCCACATGGGAAAAATATTCAATAAAAATATCAATTTAAAGGAATTAAATAGAGGTAAAAATTTTACCTGTGATAACCCATAATACGATTCCATGTAGGAAAACATGGATATGGAAGAAAAAATAACCATCTTGTTCTGATGGAGGGTGATAGTAAAGTTGATCTGGAGAAATTTAACAATCAGAAAACCAAATTATTGTTATAGGTTAGATTGTCATTGATTTATTAGAAGAAAAAATAAACCAATAACATTTATTTTTTAAGGTCCTTTTCCAAAATATGGGGAATTTATTTACGTGTGTGACTAAGAAAATTAAGAAATATACTTATTTATCAAGTAGAGTTTCACCATTTAATGAATTTCCATTACACACTCATTTGTCTCTCCAAATTATGAGTATTCTAGGTAATTTATCTTATATAGAATCACATAATAAATAAAATATTAACTATCCTTTTCTCTTTTCATTATACATTAAACATAATATAAAAATTTAGTTCATGATATTAAAATTCTGAAAAAGAAAAAACCTTATATGACGAATAACTACTTCAATCGCCAAAATTCAACAAACAATACCCAAATTTCAAAAAATACTATCCAAAAAAATGTTTTTAAAATTCCTGATAAAACACTATTTTATTGAATATTTTATTGATAATAAATGAAATAATTTCCTCACATTGTGTTAAATATGTTTATTTATAAAATATTTGGGATTTGATCATTCATTTGAAAATTTGGTGAAAATTCCAGTTTTACCCTTAATAATGCGCTGTAGTATTTCGAAGATAAATATTTTTATATTTATTATTTGAATTTGAAATTTTGTAACAGTGTTCCTAACGTCATGTTATACAACTTTCAGTCAGGAGACTAGAGCTAAAGAGTGCATTTGGATGGAGTAAATGAGCCATTAATCCAATGGTGGGCTGGACTCGGCAGAATGGACATGGGTTCTGTATGTGGGCCATATGTTCTACATACGGGCTTGGATTGAGCCCAAATGTTGAGGAAATCTCGGGAACATGATTTGGCACAAATCATCCTTCTGTAAGGCCGGTCAATTCACGCGTTTTGGAGGTCAGATGGGCGGTGCAAGTTGGAATAAAATATTTGGCCGAGTTTTTCATTTCACACTTAAAAAGTTATGTATCCCTAGCCCTCACAAACTCTATTTAAAGGTGGTTTTAACTCTTTGAGAGTTCTGGTCTAGGATTTGGGAAGGTGTGACCGGATGGGTGACTCTTGGGAGCCCCTCACAACTCTTTGAAGAAGTAAGCCTTTGTGAAAACCTCTCTTCCAAAAAGGCTCTCCTCTCTCACCTCTTCTTTGTGTTTCTTTTATTTCATGTTTGTTTCTTGATTTTTTCTTCAAATAATCTTCTGTGTTCATCCCTATTCTTCTTCTCTTAATCTTCTTAATTGTGTTGGAATCAAGAGTGGAGACAAGATTGGGTTCTACCCTTTCAATCCGTTTCTTATGCAAAACGTCTCCACGATGACTACACCACCCATGGAAGAGTAGTTCCTTTTAGTAATCGATCGACCTCTATCCTTCTTCATTCATTTATTTTGAATCCATGAGCTACTATAATTCCCATATTATGATCTATTAATTGAGTTTTCAATTTAAATGAAACTAAGCAAGCAATTTAATAGTTAACACAAAACACGCGAGGTCGGGAATTGTGTGAACTGTGAGAGCGCAACCTTAACCGGTAATTCAAAACCACACGGGATCAATTTGTAGAGTTCAAATATAATCCCTAAACTCAATTAATCCTCATTTCCATAGTGGTTATGTGCCTTAATTTACCACTGACCATAATCTAATTTTAGAACATCAATCAAAGCAAGGTGTTGAGATTGCATGTTCCGAAGTTAGCCTAAGGTTAAATTCACTTCAATCTTCATGGTAAAGTTAATTCTCGTAGGGTTCGGGATTTATCAAATTAAGGGATCATAATTACGTGAATATTAATTTAAATGATAATGATTAATAAATGATTGAAGCGGTAGAGTTAGATCGATTACGTCTTTAAAATATTGTCTAAACAAACATCTTTTTGTTGTGTCATTTTAATCAAACTTCATTTCAAACTAAAAACAAAAAAAATACAATCTTCTTCCAGAAAACTTCTTCTAGATTCATAAACTATAAACAACCACCCCCATCCTTTCAAGTAGTGTTTTTATTCTCTTTTATTTTACTTCTAGAATACCTCTTAAAATTGTTTTCATTCACTTCCTCCTTTGAGAGACGACCTTGGTCAGCCACTCTGCTGCACCTAAGTACCCCAAAATCATACTAATCATTTGAGGGCGCCCACGACAGCTCTCTTTCAAATTGGTGTCGTTTCCGGGGAGGCAAGTAATTATTTCAACCAATTAAAGGTATTTATTTTGTTTTACATTTTATTCTCTTCCTCTCTTCTTTCTTCCTTCTTTACCCAATCTGATTTTTCTTCCTCTTATTTTATTTTCTTCTACTTGTTTTTGGACCATCAACTCAAACATCTCATTTTTATTTTACTATGGTCCACCTTCTTTCTTTTCATTTTTATTTGATCTATGACACGAACTAATCTTGAAGATATCTTAGATCTTGACCCTGAGATTGAACGTAGCCTTAGGGCTCGAATCAGAAATTCTCAGTCTACGGGAAGTTTCAATATTCAAGCAGTTGGTGAATTCCTCTCTTCTGGAAACATTGAAATTGGAAGAAATTCAAATTCAAACATAAAAGAAGAACTAATGGCTGGAAACAAGGAAAATGAACTTAATAGAACCATTCGATAATTGGCTGCACCTGATATTAACTATCAACCAAATTGTATTGCATACCCAAATCTCGAATCTGACTTTGAACTAAAATCTGGGTTAATTCAATTACTTCCAAAGTTTCATGGCCTCTCTGGTGAGGATCCTAATAAACATTTGAAAGAATTTAATGTGGTTTTCTCAACCCTTAAACTAAGAAATGTTTCTGAAGATCAAATCAAATTATGAAAATACCATTCTAACTTGATGGAGCTATAAAAGACTGGATGTATTATTTGCAACCTGAAGATGTAACATGTTGGAATGATTTGAAACGTCTTTTATTGCAAAGATTTTTTCCAGCATCAAGGACCACATCCATTCGAAAGGAGATATCAGGGATCAAGAAAGCACAATGGGATTCAATGTATGAGTATTGGGAGAGATTCAAGAAGTTGTGTGCAAGCTGTCCGCATCACCAAATCAGTGAGCAACTCCTCATCCAATAATTCTACGAAGGACTCACACCCATGGAGAGGAGCATGGTGGATGCTGCAGCTGGAGGAGCATTGGTGGACAAGACACCAGCAGCCGCACGTGCATTGATCGACAAGATGGCCCAAAATTCCTAACAATTTGGCGATAGAGGTACACCACATGTCAGAGGAGTACATCAAGTAAGCCCTTCTTCTCTTGAAAGTCATTTGATTGATACTAAGTTAGAAGAATTGATAACTATGGTGAGGCAGATTGCATTGGATCAAAAGACATCCCAACCCCCTCCTTCAAGGCCATGTGGCATTTTCACTGAGACAAGCCACCCAACTGACTATTGCCCACAACTATAAGAGACTGAGGATTGCGCAGCAGTATTCCCAGGGAGACCATTTTAGCAGCAACAACAACCATATCCCCAAAAGAAATTTGATTCATTTGCTCCAACATACAACCAAGGGTGGAAAGATCAAGAGTACATGAGGTATGGTTCTGGACAACAACAAAGGCCCCCATTTCAACCAAACTTCCAGCAGCCTCCACCTTACCAACAGGGCTTCCAACAACCCCAAAGGAGATTCGAAGCTCAAAAATCAACGAGTCAGCAACAAGGGAATATCCAACACAAGGTAGACTCTAACACTGATGATCATTTGAAACAAATTGTTCTTAATCAACAAAATGAGCTAAAGAGTCAAGGTTCGGAGCTGAGAGAGTAGAAGACTCAAATGAGCCAGATTGCCACCGCCCTCCATGAACTTGTAATTAAGAATTCCGGAAATCTACCTTCCCAACCCACTCCAAATCCAAAGAGGAATGTTAGTTCCATCACATTGAGAAGTGGGAAGAAAATGAATGATACATCTGGACCTACCATTCCACCGGGATTCACCTCTACTCTAGAGAAGCCGCATTCCATACCAACTGATGAGCAATCCAAGGAGAAAGATAAAGGTAATAAAAATACTGATGATGTACCTCCTAAACCCCTTCCTTTTCCAAACAGGGTTGTTCAAACCAAAAATATGGATGAAGAAGCAATGAAAAAGGAGGTTTTGGACACATTCAAGCGTGTGGAGATCAACATTCCTCTACATGAAGCCATTAAGAAAATCCCAAGGTATGCCAAATTCTTAAAAGAACTCTGCACCAATCGAAGAGGGCTCAAGGGGAATGAGAGGATCAACCTTGGAAGGAATGTATCAGCACTCATTACACCAACTCTAGCAATGCCAACAAAGTGAAAGGATCCCGGGACATTCACCATCCCATGTACCATAGGGGAGTTGCACTTCTCTGATGCTCTTTGTGATTTGGGAGCTTCCATAAATGTGATGCCTCACTCTATATTCTCTTCCTTGCAGGTTGGTGATTTGAAGCCAACAAGAGTAGTGGTGCAATTGGCGAATAGAGCTACGGAATATCCAGCGGGAGTTCTTGAGGATGTACTTGTTCGGGTAAGAGACATGATCTTTCCAGCAGACTTCTATGTGCTTAACATGGAGGATGATCAGGTATGTTCTCATGCCCCCATTATCTTAGGTATACCCTTCCTCAAGACTGCAAAAACTATCATAAATGTCAATGAGGGTACACTTTCCATGGATTTTGGAGATGAAGTTATGATATTTAATGTTATGGATTCCATGAAGTACCCCTCTGAGGACCATTCTGCTTTTGTTATCTCCCATTTTGAACCACCAAATAAAAACTCCGTAGAATTTGATTGTCCTATGATTAGGGAGATTATGAGTATTTGTTCGAGTTTGATGTCTAAGAGCGCTTCCGCACATGTTGCTGATACACAATCCTATCTTGGATTTGATTTTGATGTGGATTCATATTCTGATTTTGATCATGTTCACTCTGATTATGAAATGGCTGTTGATTATGCTAGTGTATTTGATGCTTTATTCTATGATTTTGATGATGTCTATTCTGATACTGATGCTCTTTGTGCACATATTTCAGTTCCTTCAATGTCTCCATCCATACTACACCCTACTTCATTAGAACTCAAGCCATTGCCACCAAATATGAAATACTCATACTTGTTCAGTGGTGAAAGATTACCTGTTATCATTGCTAAAAATATCCCTTTTGAACATGAAGAAAAGCTTTTGAATATTTTGAGGGAGAACATCAGGGCGATTGGGTGGACCTTGGCGGACATATCAGGTATTAGCCCCTCCGTTTTCATGCATAGGATTCTCTTGGAGGATGGGGATAAACCAGTGAGACAACCACAAAGGAGACTCAATCCCACCCTCCTGGAAGTTGTTAAAAAGGAAGTTGAGAAATTGCTCGAGGTAGGTATAATATTTCCCATTTCAGATTCTCAGTGGGTAAGTCCTATTCAGGTTGTGCCTAAGAAAAGTGGTGTTACTGTTGTCAAAAATGAGAAAGATGACTTAGTTCCAATGAGGGTGCAAAACAGTTGGCGAGTGTATCAATTATAGGAAACTAAATCAATCCACTCGTAAGGACCATTTCCCACTTCCATTCATTGACCATATTCTTGAGAGACTAGCTGGGAAGACACACTATTGTTTCTTGGATGGATTTTCTGGCTATTTTCAGGTTCCCATTGCAGCAGAGGACCAGGAGAAGACAACATTCACCTGCCCATTCGGTACCTTTGCTTACCGAAGGATGCCATTTGGAATTTGCAATGCCCCAGGTACCTTCCAGAGATGCATGGTGAGTATTTTCTCAGATTTCATTGAGACCTGCATGGAGGTATTTATGGATGATTTTACAGTTTATGGGTCCTCATTTGATGATTGTCTAAAGAGTTTGGGAAAGGTATTGAATCGTTGTATTGAGAAGAATCTGGTCCTAAACTTTGAAAAGTTTCATTTCATGGTAGAGCATGGCGTTGTCTTAGGGCATGTAGTGTCCAAACATGGGATAGAGGTTGATAGATCTAAGATAGACATTATTTCATCCTTACCATATCCTTCATGTGTGCGTGATGTTAGATCTTTCCTAGGGCATGCAGGATTTTATCGGCGCTTCATCAAAGATTTTAGTAAGATTGCTCTTCCTATGTCAAGATTACTTCAAAAGGATTCTGATTTTGTGTTTGATGTTTCTTGTAGGAATTCATTTGATGAGCTAAAACAACGTCTGACCACTCCACCTATCATACAGCCCCCACGGTGGGAGATTCCTATTGAGCTTATGTGTGACGCCTCCAAATTCGCGGTTGGAGCTGTCTTATATCAGAGGGTGGAGGGGCGTTCACATGTGATCGCCTATGCATCAAGGACACTGGATTCAGCCCAATCAAATTACACAACCACAGAAAAGGAGTTTCTTGCTGTCATATTTGATTTAGATAAATTCTTTTCATATTTATTGGGCTCTAAAGTAGTTGTTTTTTCTGACCATGCAGCTTTGATGTACCTCCTAAAGAAGCCAGATGCAAAGCCACGACTTATCCGTTGGATGATCCTTCTTTAGGAATTTGATATTGAGATAAAGGACAAGAAGGGATCAGAGAATTTGGTGGCAGACCACATGAGTAGGCTTACTCACACACTAGAGGATGACACCTTGGACCAGGTACCACTTTAAGACACTTTCCCCGATGAAAACCTTTATACCATCTCAGGTACGCATCCTTGGTATGATGATTTAGTTAATTACATTGTTTCCTCTGAAATCCCAGCAAATTTGAAGAAGCATCAATTCCAAAAATTAAAAAGTGAGTCTAGGTTTTATGTGTGGGATGATCCTTACCTCTAGCGCATGTGCATTGACCAAGTTATTAGGAGGTGTATTCCTAATCATGAGTTTGAGTCTGTTTTGCAATTCTGTCATACACTTGCATGTGGTGGACACTTTGGACCCCAACGGACAGCTAGAAAGGTTTTAGACTATGGATTATATTGGCCTAGCTTGTTCCATGATGCCCATTTGTTTTGTAAGTCATTCTCTCGTTGCCAACACACTGGGAACATTTCTAGGAGACATGAGATTCCCCAACAACCCATACTATTTTGTGAGATTTTTTATGTATGGGGCATCGACTTTATGGTTCCTTTTCCTAGTTCATTTGGATTTTTGTACATTTTGGTTGCTGTTGATTATGTGAGTAAATGGGTGGAGGCCAAGGCCACCCGGACTGACTATTCTCATGTTGTTGTGGACATTGTCAAAACACAGATTTTTTTTGCAGTTTTGGAGTACCAAAGGCCATCATCAGTGACCAAGGGACACACTTTTGCAATAGGAATTTTGCTTCCCTCCTTCTAAAGTATGGGGTGACACATAAAACATCAACACCATACCACCCCCAAACAAATGGCCAGGCTGAGGTTTCAAATCGTGAGTTGAAACATATCTTGGAGAAAACCGTGCAGCCAAATAGGAAGGATTGGATCAAGTGCTTGGATGATGCATTGTGGGCTTATAGGACAGCATACAAGACCCCCATTGGTATGTCCCCATTTCGGATTGTTTTTGGGAAAGCATGTCATCTCCCCGTGGAAGTTGAGCATCGGGCATATTGGGCTATAAAGAAATGCAACATGGATTTGGCCCAATCTGGCATTAAAAGGAAGTTGCAAATTCAAGAGCTTGAGGAGATTCGACAGTCATCATATGAGAACTCAAGGCTCTACAAGGAAAGATCAAAAGCAGCTCATGACAAAATGATCCAACAAAGGGAGTTTCATGTTGGAGAGAAATTCCTTCTCTATAGTTCATGGCTAAAGTTGATGCCTGTGGTGATCACACAAGAGGACACTGGAAAGAGCTTTACAGTCAATGGGCAACGTTTGAAGAGATACATTTAGGGACTTCCTATTGATGCAGTGGATTTTATCACACTACATGAACCCATCATCACTTGAGCTCATCAGGCTGTTCCTAACCCTTTCACTTTTATATTATTTGTCCTATTTAAAAATTCTGCATTTCATGTGCATATTTCATCTCATAGGTTCATATTGAGGAAAATTCAATATTTTAAGTATGGGGTATGTAACCTTTTAGTTTAGTAATTTCAATTTCTTTCCTGTTCAAAAAAACCCAAAACAAATTGTGTGTTTTTCAAAATTTGTGTGTTTATTTTACAATTTTCTGTGTGTTTTTGAGACTCTTGGGCTGAAATGATTCTCATCGCCATTTTTAAATCCATATCAATAAGTGAAACAATTTACCCCTTGAAACTAAGCTTAAATTAATGCTGAAATGACTTTTTTTCAAGTTCAAATATTTAGTAATTTCATGAAAAGTACGCTGAATTTTGAATCCCATGCCAATCGAACTGTCTTTATATTTGAAATCACTTTCCTGTGAGGCTTCTAAACAATTATTTTCATATTCTTTACATTAACCTCACTTCTTGAGAGAACCAAACCAAGCCTGATTTAACCAGAATTTGATCTATTCATGACAAAACATGAGGGTTTGAGGTATATATGTTTAAATGATTGAGGCATTTGTTTTGTATTAAAGCCCCTATTTCAAAGAATCCTTTTTTATAATGGCCTACCTTGAATATTTATTCCTTGTAGCCCTTAGAAGCCATGCACAGCCTGTTAGGTTAAGCCACATTACAAGCCAATTTTCCCTATCCAACCAACTCTTGAAGTGAAATTGCATAATCTAGTTGAGCATAAGTGTGGGGGAAGTTGTCTTGGGTTTTTCCACCACATTCTGTGATAATTTGGGTGGAAAATTAAATTCTGAAGATATGTGTTTTCTGCTAAAGAAAGTCATTATATTGAAAGCTGTTCCTTTTCTGGAGCTTTCATGACAAGTGAAGCCGTGCCTTTTCTGGAGCTTCTAATTGAGGTGGAATGTTGTGCCCATCTGGAGCTTTCAAGAAAATCATGTTTGAGAAGATTGAAATTTTTTATGCTGAAATGATGAATGGTGTAAACCTTTCATGACTTTTCATGATGATGGAGCTGAATTTATACTATAGGGATTGAAGAGAAGACCATATTTAAGTAAAAATTATATTAATGCAATTTTTCTTCAAAAGAGTCAATCCCTCCTCATTCAGGCTCAGAGTTTTTCACATCTTAATCCTACCAACCAAAAGCCACAGAACAACCCTGAAAAGTCCTCATGAGATGCATATGTCCTTGACTCACATCGGGTAGAGATATAAGAATCTATCAAGCCTATGGTGACCCTTGTATGAGTTTGGATGAGAAAGACGTTGCAAAAAAAATTGATATTTGAGTGATGAGAGAAAATTCAAGCGAGGTAAGTGTTTTGTGCATGGGCGGATAAATGAAGTGGAAATATATTGAATGATATAAATGAAGAACTTGAAATAAGTTTTATTATGAGGCATGATATCTTTTGATTCTTGGTGTGAAATTGATTGATCTTAAGGATATGTGTTTTAAAATTGGTTTTGATTTGATATTGATGTTTACTTGATATGAGGTTTTGCCCAGGTGTGAAAAAGGGTAAGTGTGGGGGAGTTGATAAAACACTATTTTATTGAATATTTTATTTATAATAAATGAAATAATTTCCTCACATTGTGTTAAATATGTTTATTTATAAAATATTTGGGATTTGATCATTCATTTGAAAATTTGGTGAAAAGTCCAGTTTTACCCTTAATAGTGTACTGTAGTATTTCGAAGATAAATATTTTTATATTTATTATTTGAATTTTAAATTTTTTAAAATTGTTCCTAACGTCATTTTACACAACTTTCATTCAGGACACAGAAGCTAAAGAGTGCATTTGGATGGAGTAAATGAGCCATTAATCCAATGGTGGGTTGGACTCGGCAGAATGGACATGGGTTCTGTATGTGGGCCATATATTTTACATACGGGCTTGGATTGAGTCCAAATGTTGATGAAAGCTCGGAGACATGATTTGGAAAAAATCATCCTTCTGGAAGGCCGGTGAATTCACGCCTGTTAGAGGTCAAATGGGCGGTGCAAGTTTGAATAAAATATGTTTCCGAGTTTTTCATTTCACACATAAAATGTTATGTATCCCTAGCCCTCACAAAATCTATTTAAAGGGGGTTTTAACTCTTTGAGAGGGATGGTAGAGGATTTGGGAAGGTTTGGCCGAAAGGGTGACTCTTGGGAGCCCCTCACAACTCCTGTAAGAAGTAAGCCTTTGTGAAAACCTCTCTTCCAAAAAGGCTCTCCTCTCTCACCTCTTCTTTGTATTTCTTTTATTTCATGTTTGTTTCTTGAATTTTTCTTCAAATAATATTCTGTGTTCATCCCTCTTCTTCTTCTCTTAATATTATTAATTGGGTTGGAATCAAGAGTGGAGACAAGATTGGGTTCTACCCTTTCAATCCGTTGCTTATGCAAAACGTCTCCACGATGACTACACCACCCATGGAGGAGTAGTTATTTTTAGTAATCGATCAACCTCTATCCTTCTTCATTCTTTTATTTTGAATCAATGAGCTACTGTAATTCATATATTATGATCTATTAATTGAGTTTTCGATTTAAATGAAACAAAGCAAGCAATTTAATAGTTAACACAAAACACGCGAGGTCGGGAATTGTGTGAACTGTGAGAGCGCAACCTTAACCGGTAATTCAAAACCACACGGGATCAATTTGTAGAGTTCAAATATAATCCCTAAACTCAATTAATCCTCATTTTCAGAGTGGTTATGTGCCTTAATTTACCACTGACCATAAGATAATTTTAGAACATCAATCAAAGCAGGGTGTTGCGATTGCATGATCCGAAGTTAGCCTAAGGTTAAATTCACTTCAATCTTCGTGGTAAAGTTAATTCTTGTAGGGTTCAGGATTTAACAAATTAAGGGATCATAATTACGTGAATATTAATTTAAATGATAATGATTAATAAATTATTGAATAGGTAGAGTTAGATCGATTACGTCTTTTAAATATTGTCTAAACAAACATATTTTTGTAGTGTCATTTTAATCAAACTTCATTTCAAACTAAAAACAAAAAAAAAATACAATCTTCTTCCAGAAAACTTCTTCTAGATTCATAAACTATAAACAACCACCCGCATCCTTTCAAGTAGTGTTTTTATTCTCTTTTATTTTACTTCTATAATACCTCTAAAAATTGTTTTAATTCACTTCCTCCTTTGAGAGACGACCTTGGTCAGCCACTCTGCTGCACCTAAGTACCCCAAAATCATACTAATCATTTGAGGGCACCCACGACAGCGCTCTTTCAATTCCATAAAATATTAAAAATTAAGATTTAAACCCAAAATTCGGGGGGTTTTGATCCCATAATCATCAAAGATAAATTTTAACATTTATCTCAAAATAACATCAACCAATACTAATGTCTCATACAAAAAAGTAATTAACCTAATCACATGTTCTCTAAGATAGGATAATAATTTCATAATTACCATAATTATACAATTTAACAACTCAAATTTAATCCTAAAATAAAACTCTAAAGTATTATATTATCCTTATAATTATAAAATCCCCAAAATAGTGAACATCTCCCAAATTAACATTTATCACTTAATCCCCAAATCATTTTCCAATCCCCTGGTTTTCTATTCGATAAAATATATATGTCAAAAATCAAATTATTATTATTTAATCAAATTTTTTAACTAAAAATAATTAATTAATACTTACCTGGTACTTCACATAGGTTAGTGGTAGGAAATAAAGGCCTATCACACTTTAGTTGTGGTTTCTATTCTTACAGCCTTGTCTCGCGTGACGGGCTGCCACATGGTCTACGTGATTTCCCTTTTTATAAAAAAAATATAATTATTATAACATTCCCAAAATACGATAAAATCCTTAAAAATATCCATACGATGTTTAACCACAATTTTTATCTCATATCTTTCATTTTACATTCAAAAAGTAATAAATCAGAACTACTGAACAAGCAAAAATGTCTCCAAAAATAATGTTAATAACCAGGAAATTTCATCATATAGTCCTAAAAATTATTATAAGAAAATAAAATTAGGATCACCCATAAACTTATAAGCCTTTAAGAAGAAAAGATAATATCCAAAGTTGTCTAAACCCTGCTTTGATACCAACTATAAGCACCAATACTAAAACATAATTTATTCTAATGAGTTTTTACTAGAATTTCTTTTCATTCATTCCCAAAGATATTTCTGGTATAGAGTTCTATAGAATTTGGAAAAAAATATTACATAAACATTAAATATTAAAAAGTAGATAACTCTACATGAAATATATTTTTTTCATCAAACAAAAACTATTAAAATGAAATGCTGTTTTTTTAAGACAAATCTTCAAATACCATCATAATAGAATCTTTTTTTCCTTACAAATCTTAAGACTGGTGAAAAAAATTTAAAGACATGTAATGATCACAAAATATATCAACAATGAAAAATAATGGAAAATTTTAAATTTGATCATGAGACATATAAATAATAACATGAGGACTTTCATAAAGGAATGAGAAATAGGAATATCATAACAATAAGAACTTGTATTATAACATGAATATTTGGCTGTAACAATTAATTTAGACATTGATAAGCATATCACCAAGGTCCATTACCAAGGTTTCATATCACCTTGGTCTATCCCCAAAGTTTTATATCACCAAGTTGTATCCCCAAGGTTTTATAATTATTTCCAAGATTATTCACTAAGGTATCATAAAAATTACCAAAGTTATTCACCAAGGTGTCGTCAAACTTACCATCTCTAGATATTAATTTATTTACTCAATGTATTGGAGTGTTATCCAAATTCACCATTAATATGTAACTATTTTTATGAGATCCACATAGATAATAACCAAAAATTTCATAAATAACTCAAATAGAATAAATTAAAAGGGTGTCATATCAAAATCATGGAAATTAAAAAGTGCTTGAAAACATGATCATTATGTCATATATGACCCATAGAAAGTGAATTAGGGTTTTATGTATATTAATTCCATAATTAAATAAATAATTATTATTTTTTTATGAATACCCTTTTAGACGAAATTGGATTGGGTATTCACATAAGTAAAATAAAATTAAAATATCGAGAAAGAGAGATAGATTTTGAGATGAAAATTCCATAGCCTAACAGCTATGAAACAAGGTTTTAGAAAACCATAATAAATTAGGGGAAAAGGGTCACCCATCCATAAATGACTCATAGTACAGTAGAGGGACTGAATAAAATATAAATTAGAACATGTTATGGAAATTTTAAAGATATACCACATAAAATAAAACATCAAAGGAAAAGAGATGCGAAGAATTTCCTAACAAAAATTCAGCAGCCTAATGGTGCCACTTAAATATTCATAAAATGAGTTTATTGAGATGAAAATGGTATCTCATCATTTCTAAATAATATGGATAGTAATGGGTATATAAAATTAAATACCCCAGCATAATAAAATAAGAATTCAAAATTCAAAACATTAAAGGAGTTCTAGAAAAAAGAAGTGTGTTAGATTCCCTTACAGAAGTTCGACAACATAATAGTGTCACTTAAAAATTTAGAAAATTATTTTATGGTAGTGAAAATGGGATATTATAATTTAGAAAAAAAAATGGACCGAAATAAGAATATATAATAACATACCCCAATATAAGAAAATTGAAATTAAAAGACATACCACAAAAAAGAAATCCTTGACAGAAAGAGGAGGGTGAAAAGCTCCCTTATCTTGAAGAGTGACTTCTAAAACTCTATGAATGGGACCTTGGGGGCTTGAAAACACTTTTAGAGGACTCCTTGGGAGGTATAACTATCATAAATTCCTGGAGAATTATTTTTTAATTAATGAAAATAAAATAATTGGTGGGTATATATTGCAAAAAGTGAGGGAAGATTTTATTAATTTCAAAGGACACCTCATTAGTGGTATTTTCAAAACCATGGACTTTCCCATGGTATTTTCCCATGGTATTGGCCAATTGGGACACCCCATTTTATAATTTGATCAAAAATATTCGTCCATCATCTTATATTACTCATTACATCATTATGAAAAAGTTATAATGTCATTAAGCTTAATGAAAACCCAAAAAATGTATTTTTTTTACTATTCATTATAAATTAAACTATTTAATAAAAATTAAATTATTCACCCTAACCATTTTCAACTTGTATAATTAAAAAGTGAACTTCATTTTACAAAATATAATTTTATATTAAAATGAAATTAAATAAATAAAATTCTGATAATTAACTCAAAATATCTAAAACATTTATTTACTTATACTATGATAAAATTATTACACATTACCACTTAAGATGACTAAAACATATTTATAATTCCGTAATTAAGGTTACTTTTCCATTGGTCAAATTACCATTCATAATAGTGAAATTATTATTCCAAACATAAAGGTACTATTTTCCAAAAAAAATTATTTTGATCATATTGAACCAAAATATTCACCCTCATTACAACCATGTATGTCCAATTTTTGAAAATCATTTTAGAGAAAGAGTTATTTAATAAAAATATATTTTTTACTATTCATCAGGAAAACTATTCATTAAATAATATTCATCAAATTCTAAAAAATTGAAACTTCAGAGAAAACCTCTAAAAATTCAGCCTAGATTAATTTTAACACTATTCATTACATGACTGGTTTTTTCAAAATATCCTAAAAACCTCATTCCATCAAACCAAATGAGTTAAATTATAAATAACATGTCATAATTTTCCATAACAACTCTAGATAAAATCAAAATTTTCATATTATATTTATTTTAATATTTATAAATTCATTTATTTGAATATTTCATTAAGATAATAATTACATCATCATTGTGTCATAAATATATTTATTTAATTATTATGTAAAAATTATAAATAAAATACCATGATGTAGATAATATTTTTAACTTTATAATTATTATTTATATTCTAATGTATCACATATAAAAACTGATAATAAAAAATAGTACTTATTAAAAACATTATTGTTAGAGAAACTTTAAACTAGCTTCCTTGTGATGCTTTATCTTTTTAATTAAATTGGATTCCATGAGAAGCATTAAACTGGATTCCCTGGAAATATTTTTACATTTAATTAAAAAATATTCTATGATAACATTAAAAATGGATTCTATGGGAATCTTCATTCTCTTAATTTAGCAAGCTTAAATTAAAATCAATATAATAGCTTCCATGGGAAGCTTTATTCTTTTAATTAAACTAGCATCTATGAGAGGATTTAAACCTGCTTGAATGGAATTATTCATCCATTTAATTAAATAAGCTTCTATGAAAATCTATAACCAAGATCATCTAATAAAATTGTGATAAGTGTTACGGAAATGTTATTATTTTATTTTCACCCTTAATTGCCTGATTTACCCTTATCTGTGGTAATTAAAAATAATTACTAAAGTTACTATTAATAATGTCCAAAGATACATATTTACACAATTTTTACCTTATTATTCAAAATATTGAATGTATTTTTACATATTAAAAACACAGAAGTTGTAGTAATTAATTTAAAATTAGTTCCCGTTTTCAAATCCAGAAAACAGGATTCTACGAAGTAAATATTATCAAAAGATTAACTTGTGTTTATGTTCAATTTCAATGTGAAATTACATAAAATGACCATATTTGGATTCAATGATAAAAAATTAATCTAGTTACACTTTAAAGCCAATTAATATTAAAATATAACTATATAAATAAATTATATGAAAAGGCAGTTTTGAATTAAAATGTAGTATTTTTCTCAATTTATAAAAATATGGATTTTATTATAAAAATACTAAAATTTCAACTGAAGTAAATTTTTATGTAAATCATATAAATAAGAAGTTTATTTTATCAAATATAACATATAAAAGTGATAAAAAGTATTTTTAAAATGGGTTCACCATCAAAAGGTGGTAAAACGAACTTTAAAAAATAATAGAGTATTTTATGCTTAAAATTTGATTCATTCCCATTTTAATCCTCTAAAATTAATTTCATAAATTTAAAAACATTTTAAAAATATGTAAAACCATAATATAGTTAATTTTTTCCATTCATTCAAATACAACTTCCTCGCGTTAATGACCATTTAAAAAACTAATATTATTATTGTATTACTTTTCGGTAAAACTCAGTGTTGTGTGCAACATAAGATTTTAGAGAAACTCATTGTTGTGTGTCATGTACTATATCGTACATAGTGTCGACCTTAAAATAAATTTAATATTAAATTCAAAAATATTAATAGATATGAAAATTTATTATCCTATAAATTTATGGGATGTTACACATACATTAGAAAAGGTCGATCCATCTGCTTTAGTAGTAGTCACTCTTGTTTAACCTATTTAAAATTCAAATATTTCATGGTAACATTCACTATATTAATCATCATACTATAGGACAATAGATATTCCAAAATTTCGTTGTATATTTTAGTGTCACTACAATGAACAAAAAACATAGAGCTGTGAGGTTCACTTAACAATTCCTTCTTCAACTGGGAATCACATTTCAAACACAACCTCTTTCTCATAATTATATCACCTTAGTTTTAAATAAATAACTTAGGAAACATAACCTTACTGAAAAAATCTACAGAATATTTAAAAATAATATATTCCTAATGATCCTACTTAATTATTTTTGACAAAGACTAGTGCACCAAAACATGATCCTAAATAGATAAAATTTCATCCTACAAAATTTCTAGTCTAACATTCATTAAAACATTAAATAAAAGGTTGTATTACAAAATTAACATAGTTAATGATGCATTTTCATTTCTACTCTGGGATGTCTCTACCTTTTTTTCTTTATCAATATCATGTGGAATTTTATATTTATAATCTATAATATGTTCTATCAATATTCTCTACTTAATGTTCCACTTCTCTTTATTGAATATAATCTATTAAAATTTATTATCAGCATAAATTTCACATTTATCATCGTATAAATTATTTCACCATATTTTTTATAGAGAAAAAATGAAATCTATCCCAAAATAATCTATAGGATAATTCTTCTCATGGGGTTTCAATTAATGAGATTTATAAATGATAACATAGTCATTCTATATCAAAACAAAACTAAATCTCTTTAATGAATCATTTCTATAAATAAGAAATAAAATATTTCTTATTGGAAAGGATAACACAGATTCATTAAAAAAAATCATTTAAATTGATGAATAAAATAATTTCCTTTATTTATTCATATTAATTTTACTAATTTTTGAGTTAACATAGTTAGTGGGCTAGATTACCGGTCAATGTTCTCAACAAACTATCGGTAGTAACACATTAGTCTATAATTCAAACTTAAATTTCTTATTATTGAACACATTTAAGGGAAAAAGTGAGAAACCTAGTCAAACATTAAAATAGTGGAAAAATTCATTGAAATGAAATTGCAGCCTACCCGTTTTAATCTCACGAAACAGCTTCCATGATAAATTATTTACCTAAATGTTCGATTTCTCTATTAGAAGGTCTTCCAACCTAAATTTCGGCTTCCCCCATGACTGGATGTACTCCCTTACATTGATCTTTCCGTTTTTGAAACCCTGAACTAGAATCAAGTCATTCTTGTTAATCTATTCGGTCTGTTTATCATTGGTGTCCACTTTAAAAGTATGTGACATCATTCTTTCTTCCTCCTCATTCGAAGCTTTGATTATCAGTTATATTTCCAATATAACCTCCTCTGAGCACATGAGAAAGTCTAAAGGATTCTCAGCCACCTCCCATAGCTGGAAGGCCACCTTGGGTTATTGTGGGCCCCAATCCTTGAACTTTCTCTTTGACTTTTTTTCCAATCTAGTCTCCATCGGTAAAGGTAAATGAGAATAGTCCTTTTTCATTTTCCGTTTACCCATTTTATTCTTGCTCCATATTGGACTATAGAACCTACTCCCCTCGTCCTAATCCTCTATATCACCGTCGAAGTGGATAGATCGTTCATCACTAGATTCTCTCTCCGACGCCGACTCCTAATCCATGGCGGTTCTAACAAAGTCATTTCCAACAATTTGGGCAGAATCCTCAACACCCAAAGAATCAAACCGGTTTTCCAACTCAATACCTTCAACCTCAATTGGGCATTCCTTGAATGCTACCGGATGCTTTCCCGCCTGCTCTAGTGACTTATCACCTATGACATGCCTCCTTCCACCATAACCCAGCACCTCTGCATAAGACGCCCTGCAATGAAGTGTGGGAAATCCCTCATCCCCCATTTGAGGAGCCACCAAGTTGAAAACCCTGCCACGTCGTTCCTCAGCCTCACCCACTAGATTCTGCTCAGGCCCATTTAACTCACACACCTGTGAATTCTCATCCATTGATCAACTCGGTACACCCCCAGCAACAATGCCCTCAGAAGCTGCTGAAGGAGCCACTAGAGGTTGCTGTTGGAGATCCTGTTGTGTGTTGACCACTGCATTCGGACTGGCTTGGGAAACCACCTCTAGAGAAATCGTGAACCCCTCCATTTTCTCCTCCAATCCTTCAGGAACCCGTGCTGACTGATCCACAACAGGTTCCAACTGCACCTCGTTCCCCTCAATCTCTTTAGGCACATCCTGCGGAGCGTTGACCGCACGACGACGGGTTGAGCCCTAATGAACGAACCGGTGACACCCCAGTCAAAACAGAGGCCATGATTCAAAAGTAACCCGTTGTTTCCAGTGGCATTAATCACTAACCATGATCCATATCCAATCTAGGGGGCCCTTGAAGCATCAACCTCAACAATGATTAGAGGGGAAATCGGATGACCCACGGCCGACGTCCAGCAATCAGAGCACAAAAATATACCAACCATATTTCCTAACATTCAAATTATGGAGGGGTTCTGGAAAGGAATAGGGAGATTGGGAAAACTAACCCAAACCGCTTATGAGGGCGAGTCGTGATTCATGTTAATCTCGAAGGACCAACGAAGAAGTAAAAAACTATAACCATTAAAAATGTGGGGGCCTCTAGACCAGGTAGAGCTCAAATCATCCTCTGAAGAAAAATGAACCATCAGGTGGCGCTGATCGAAGAGACCCATAACCACACGCGCTTGGAGATCCCATGAGTCAAAAACAAATTGATCAAAGGCGTCAATGGATGGACGTTGACCCCTGAATCAGACAATGAGGGTCAATCGATGAAGGTCTGAGGCCTCGTTGAACTCCTTCAGAGAGAGCGCAAGGTCGGGCGAGCCACGATGGAGATTTGGAACCTTTGGGCACAGCGGAATCGGAGGAAAGGGGGGAAGTAAAGCCAGATTTGGAAAGGGGGTGAACGTATGCGCCGATGAGGAAGAAGAATGGACTTTCTCCCCTCCCTCCGTTGTGGAGGAGGGGGCAGATCTGTCGGCATCGCTGCTAGGGAATCACTATTGAGGACGAGCACTGCCAATGGTTTGGTTCCCCATTAATCTATAAAAACATCGAATCTTAGTGATATTTTTATGAATTTTTCTCGCTTTCATCACTTTGTTTTTAAAAAAATAAAAAGTTATTTTATATCTAGAAATAATATTCCCACCAAAAAAATCTGTTGCAGCCAAAATTTAAATTTTCTAAATTTTGCATATAAATTATTTTAATTTGATAGACTGCAAAACAATCCACAGGTGTTTCTAATTATCTTCATATCTTTCAGATTATAATAAAATATCATTAATAATCACAAGGATAAATTTCTCCAACTACTCATAGAACACTTTTTTCATTATATCTATAAATACAGTAAGTGAATATGTCTATCTAAAAATAATAATAATAAACTCATAGTGACAATACATTTTATAAAGAATCATCCTCGTAATGTCTTTCTCCTTGATATTTAGTTGGCGATGCCCACACATAATATCGATTTTTGAAAAGTATTTTTCACCATATAGCTAAACAATGATATATATGAGTAATTGGATAATTTTTATTAACGGTGGTTTTACTAAGATTCCTATAATCAATGCACAATCTCTTATAATTTTCATTCTTTTTGAAAAAAAATAGAAGCACCCTGCGATGAAATTCTAGGATGGATAAAATCCTTATTAAGAAAATATTTAAATAGAATTTTTAATTATAACAACTAAAAAGAATCTATTCAATAATGAAGTTTTAAAATTTGATTAACATCAGGCACTATGTCAATAATAAAATAAACCTCATGATTAGAAATAATACAACTCAAATCATAAGGAAATACGTTCAAACATTGATTTACTATTAAAACATAACCAATCTGTTTTATTCCTTCATCTCAACAATATGAGAAATATAATGTTTACTTCCATTGTTTATTAGTTTCTCATCTCCTTGATATATTATCAATGTTATGAATTATTTTTTTATATAAACACAAACTCATTTAACTATGAAATATTTCTTGGAATGTTAAATATATAGGTAATCCATATCAAAGATAAAACATAAAACTCTATAATGCAAATGACAATGTGATTTTAATCCAAAAAATATTCCATATTTGAAAAGAGAAACATTTTTATAAATTCATTTTGCCTTTATACTACCCCTGATATTTTTACCAATGGTATGACATTATTTCCTGAGATTGTATTTCCATTTTACTTATATATATCCGATATATAAAAGAATTTATAGTTCTTGAATCAAGAAATAAATTCATATAATATGAATAAACAAATAATAAACATGATTCCACTTAATATGCGGACTCGGATCTATTGTATTAGTAGTTACACACACTTTTTATGTGATGTGGAAAATATATTTTAATTCACTTAACGGTGTAGTAGTAGTAGTAATTGAAGTTGTCTCTAATGATAAATGATTCAATATAATTGTCACAGGTGAAAAATAATAATTTTAGAACACGTTCACTAAAACTTCCATTCAATGAATCATAGTCTATGAAAAATCCAGATCAGAGATAATTGAATAGGATTTGGTTTGGGTACCAGACTTTTAATTCTATCACATTCTTTTAAAATTAGATCTCCATTATTTTATAATTGATTAAATAAATAGTTACAAATTAAGTTATTCAATTTGAAATTTGATTAATTTTGATTATGGATGAAAATAATCCTCAAAATATTAATGCTTGGAACATAAGACTTCAAATGTGTAAAATAAATAGTGGTTCTTCTTTTAATTACAAAGGAAATATCTAATATGGAATTGAGATAACCAAGTTTCTAAATTAGTTCAATGCTTCTTCCCTGCATGTTTAGTAATGACTAAATAATCTCCACCTGATTATAAATAAATATACTGATATTATTTAAAATAAATCATATATTTCTTAACCAAGGAAATAATTAAATTCTGAATTATTCATATAGACAATCTCATTAAATTAATTTCTAAAATTAAATACCTAAAACCATTTAATATATTAAAAATCTATAAATTAAATAAAATGTCATAGGCTCTAACATTACAATTGAGTAACCTCTCCTTCCCCAGACCAATTATGGTATCTCAGTCTTATATATAGAGAAAATAATTTCATATTCTTATATCATTTGAATCACTCTTATCATGATTTATCTTGGTCTATGATTGAATGGTTTAAATCACATATTGAATCAGCTAATATATTGGGGGTTTCTAAATTTACATTATATCAACATCATAGATATTAGGTTTTTCGGGGACTCTATGTGATGATTTCCTTCTAATATTTAAGAGAGAAATTATAGGAATTTAATATACTCAAAATCATTGTATCGTCAACATTGTGAAAATATCATTTACAAATTTTATCTATTTTAAATGAATTTAATTTTCTTTTGGATTTTATTCTTTCATTCCAGTGAATTCTCATAGCTGATGCTTTATAGATCCCATCAACGTATCAATTTGTATACACTTGTTAACATATTTGATTCTGGTGTAGCTCACATATAAATTTTCTCTTTTAACAGCACATACCCAATCTTATATGGGCTCAAGTATCCATTTTTCATCATCAGAACACATATTTGATCCAATCATATACCTGCTTCTTCCCACGTAATAAATCTCAGTGGAGTGTTACATAGTTGACTTAGGTAGAGTTTGTTGTAGTCAATTTGTCATTCATGTGCCATGCAATTCATTGTGTATCCTTTCTCTTTAAATTATCCAACATTCAATGTGGTTGGATCAATCCATCCTCTCTTTCAAGGAATTATTCTTCATCAATGATTTCTTTAGTAGTGTGTCTTATAGATTCTAAGGTGATCTGTGGTGAGCCCCATATTCAATAGTGGTGTTTCACTTCCAGTATGAGTTACCTAGGTGGTGTTCGTTGTTTCTCTCACAAGTTGAGATGGTGGTACACATCATCAAGAGGTGATAGTGGCATAAAGGAAATTTTTTATCCATGAGAAGAAGAGTAGAAGCACAAAAACATTGTTTTAGTTAATAATAAATAGTTCCCCCCAAATATTTGTCTCACATCAGTTTCCAACATGTCTTTGTGCTTCTTAATAATTGATATTGGGTCATCATAGCTTAGATAGACATTGATGTAGCAGATCAGCATCCCCTCACATGCCCACACATTTATATGGGGCCATGACAACATGCACAATCCCTTATGAACCTTTGAACACTATTTTCTATGTGGATTACTCCATATATGTCCCCTACTCTCTTTAAATTGGGAAGGCCTTCCTCCAAAGCACACATAGCTAGTTGTCCCTGCATAGGCTATCTATGTGGCTTACATTCCTTTGGTCAAGGGTTATCCCAAATGGCCCACTATTTTTACATGAAAATAATTTAAACAATTGACGAAATACCATAAAAATGTCATAAACATAATTAAACTTCCAAAATAATAATTTTTATCGATTTTTTTCCTTATAATTTCTTCAATTATAATTTTCAACATTTTAATAAAGCATTTAATTATAAGGTAATATTCACATATATAAATTAATTTTTTTAATAAATTTGAAAAAAAATATGATAGAATAAGTGTATAAAATACCCACATGGTTGATTTATACTTTTCTTAAACCATTAAATCTCAACATTGAATTATAGAGGGCACCAATTATACCGATATTGAATTATCAAAGTAATAAAATTTAATAATTTTCAATGTAATATTTAATTTTCATGTTCCACATAAAATATAAATTTAATTTGTCATTTTTTCAAAGATACAATAAAACTATGTATTTTTATTTTTCCCATTGAAAAATGATACCACTTTTCCATTAATCA
This sequence comes from Viscum album, assembly GCA_963277665.1. NCBI lineage: Eukaryota > Viridiplantae > Streptophyta > Magnoliopsida > Santalales > Viscaceae > Viscum > Viscum album. Next base: position 1,222,636,282 of record OY728139.1, on the reverse strand, counting down.
ATTAAATATCCTCAATTAATTATTATTAAATATGTCAATTCTTGATCAACATCATTTTGAAAAAAAATATCATCACTCATGAAACAAATTCCATTACATTTTTTCATATGCATGATTACATTATTATTTTCTATAGTCCTATAAATTAATTACATTCCACACATTTTAAAGATAAAAATCACTTAAAATCATGAGGCCTTTGTAATTATGGCTCTAATAAGTCTAATGTGTGTGGTTTGTTGGTATGATGTTAAAAAAATTATAGTTCAAAATAATAGGTCTATATCTAAATTATAATGCATGATCTCAAAATTAAAGGGAAATGAAATTATCCCCATAAAAATCAAAACTCATACTTCTTATACTTAAATAAAGTTTATTAAAGTTTAAATCATAATGAATGAATTTATCCTTTATGGATTTTAACTATTTTTTTAAATAATTTTCATATTTTTTAAATTTTCAAATTCCATTATTGTAATGAATATAAAATCCACCACCAAGCTACAAATTACAAAAATCATTTATTTAATAATGGTAAATTTTAATTTTCCAAGTTATAACCCATTATTTTTTTAAAATTTTTATTCATTTTTTTCATGAATGACATCCAATTAAAGTACAATGTGTAAAAAACCATTCCCTAATACCCAAATTATAACCCCCAAACTATTTCAATAAAATTTAGTTTCTAACTTTCACATTTACTTCCATATAGTGCCATACTTATACATTAAAATATTATGAAAATACTTAGAGGATGGTAGGAATAGCTATATATGGCTTCAAATGTGGATCATTCCAAATAATTTCATTCATGCAATCAACGGGGCACATATGAATTAAATTATTATTTTGTCTTAAGGATAAGGTTTTATCAATAAAAGTGCCTCAATCATGTTAGATTTTTTTGTTAAATAATATCTTTGACAAGTTCCAATACAAGATCTAGAATGTGACATGCCCTATGATTACTCAATAAATATTCTCATGATAACAGTTAATTTAATTTGTCTATAAAAATTTTTTGTAATGTAATATATGAAATAAAATAGTCAATCATGATAAGAATAATAATAACAAAACAATTCACATGAATTTTAGAAATTAAAATAATGAAAAATGAATTCAAAATTTCATTTACCTGAATCAAACAATTCCCTCAAATTATGATTCTTCAAATAAAAATCCATTCATCATATAATCATTCAATTATACACTTTAAACATTAAATATATTAACCATTGAATTATAAAACATGGAAGTATATGGTTATTAATAAACTCTTGTCTCCTAGTTTTATCATGTAATGAAAAATTCAAAGTGTGGGCAATGAATTTTCAGTTTATCACAGCTTCTATAATTTCTAATTTAAAATAAATTTTTATATAAAAATTAAGGAAGTTTAATAATAAATAATGTAAACAATTAACTCCCTTTTCTCATGTATTTTAATTTATATCTAGTTTTTTGTGTTTTAGGGAATATTCTATGACTTTCTTCCATGATTTTTTTTTAAAAAAATCATACACATATGAAGATCATTTCATTTATGCTCAAGGGGTATAGGGAGGGAGGTGAATTTATCCTAAAATCCTAAAATGTCAGAAAAAAATTCCTTAGTCTACCAATTGGAATACCTTTAGTTATCGTCATTGTCTTCACCTAAAATCATAAGAAGTAATGAGTAGATGGGTCAGATAATCATGAGATCCTCCATCTTTTCTTTATGTAGGCTTCCATGGAACTTTATTATCCTTTTCCAATTAATATTGAATGAGTTTCCTAATTTTCATTATTAATAAAAATAGAAAAATAAGTATTGATATTATTAATAATAAAATTTCACTGCCACCTGGAATGAATCTTTCCCCCACATTAACTTCAATATTTAATAGTAGAGAATGAAATTATATCCTGATTGAATGGTCTTTTAAAAAATCAGTTTGTGATGTGACACATAGGTTATCTCTTTATAAATTATTTAATTTTCAAAGTAGTCCCTTTTTATATCTTCCAATTCTTGTAACTTATGTTTTCTCTCATTTCTATCACTCCCCGAATCCAAATTTATCATTTTGATAGCCTAAACTATTTGGTCCTTCAACTCCAATCGTATATTAAAACTTTTCTCAAAAATAGACTGGTATGGGATCATACATATGGGTGTCTTATAGCATATCTGGTATGCCTATAACATGTCTTAATACCTTCATATACAATCCTTTGAATTGGGATTGAATGTTTTCTTTGAAATACCTTTATTTTGTAGGTTAGACACTTCATCTCAACAGTTTCTTGGAGGATGGTAGGGTGTATATGTCTTGGGATTAACCTCATACTTTTTAATCATATCCTCTATTTTTCTCTTGAAAACAATGATTGACTTATCCCCAGATTATGGATATTGTCACCCTCAAACTTACAAAAAAATATTGGACATAATAAAATCACATACATATTTGGGATCATCAGTTTCCATGGCATCGGTTTCCACTTATTTTGACAAAAAATCAACATAAAGTAGAAAGTAATAATTACAAAAATGTTGGAGAAATATTTGTATAAAATTAATTCCCTACGCCTCAAATATTTCGCCAAAAAATGATGGGTTTTTCATGAATCCCTTGTTTTTTTGGAAATATGATGGAAAATTGACACTTCTCACATTTCTTATAATAATTATATGAATCATAAATTATTTTTTTTAAATAAATTATAGACTCCAATACTTTTCTAGTTTTCATTTGGGGTCTAAAGTGTCCTCCATAAGAAATCACTTGAAAAAATTAAAATATATATTCTACTTAACTTTCTAGCAAGAACCCCATTGATCAGGATAAATATTTGGATGGAAAGGATCCGCCCAAAATAGATAATCTAGATTCCTACTTGACTTTTGTATTTTGATAAGAATTAAGTTGATATGGTACCTGATATGTGGCCAAATAATTTATTATATTCGCATACCAAAGAACTTCCACTGCCTTTATATAGATTTTTTATATAGATGTGTGATCACGGAGTGGATCCAATTATGGAATTTCTTTTTTCAAAAATGATTATAAGTCTTATAAGGTGATATTCCACTGGATTTTAGCTCTTTTCCCCCTTGATCTCTTGGTAAAAGACATGAAATATTAGAAACCTTGGATTGGTATCATCTTTCTTCATTAAGTACCTAAGTGTTTCATGATCATAAAAACAACCTCTTTTGTTCCAAGAAATTTAGATGTACATTTATCAAATAAAAAACAACAGCAAGGAAATATTTTTTAGTGGTTATATAAATGAGATTAAGATATTAAAAAATTCATGAGCCAAGATTTATGACTTTTTTTATACCATTAATTTATTTGGAAAGGCATTCTCTTATGTAAATATTTAATTCAAAATAATGTAGCTCAAATTGGTGTTCCTAATTTTGTGGTTTCATTTTTGGTGGTGTAATGAAATTCTTTTTCAAAGCATTAAATTCTTTCTAGAAATCATTAATAATATAAAAGCTGGCTTCTTTTAAAATAAATCTTCAAAGAGTAAGACTAGTATTAATAATGTTTTACATTAATCTTCGAAATAATCAGAAATACCCTAGAAATGATCTCATATGTCTAACAAGAGTGGGATATAGAAAAGAATCGATCACTTCAACCATGGATTATTCTACCACATTTCCTTTTGAGAAATTATATGGCCTAGAATTATTCCTTTCTCATCCATAAAGTATACATTTCAAAGTTCCAAAAAAATATTGTTCTCAATTCATGTTTGATGTACTTTTTCTATATTTCCCTTGAAATGATTTAAGGAATTGAAAATAATAGTAATGTCTTTGGGAAATGCCTCAGGGAAGTCCTTAATATGATCTGAAAATATTTTTACCATACAGCTTTGAAATATAGCTAGGGCATTACATAACTCGAAAGGTGTCATCTTATAAGAAATAATTCTAAAAGGGTAGGTAAATTTTGTCTTTTCTTGGTCTTATCGGTTAAATAGTACATATTATATATGAAAAACCCCTTCCAAAAAATAGTAATGTGGCATTCCTTCTAACCATTCTATCATTTTTTCAATGAATAGAATTGGGAAGAGGTCTTTTATGGTGACATGATTAGTCTTTATATATTCAATACATACTCTCTATGTATTCTAAACCTTAATGGGAATTTATTCATAATTTTCTTTTTCTACAATGGTCAAATTAGTTTTATTGGGATCACATGATTAAGAATAAACCAATCTGAGTCAGAAATTGGATAAATAATATTAGTTTCTATCAATTTTTCTATTTCTTTATTTACTATAAACATAATTTTGGGGCTTATCCTCCTTTGGGATTCCTAAAAGGTCATGAATTTCCTTCTATAAATATTCTATATGATTGTTTTTTTGTGTTAATTCCATGAATTTCTCCTTAGATCCACTCTATATCATCAGTGTTTCTTTTCAATAGGCTAATAAAGATTTTTTCCTAATTATTCGATTGGTTGTTACCTATTATTGGGGTAAAATTTTATCTATCCACGAGATTTTCCTATTTTAAGTCACATGGGAGAGGTTTCAATTTTAGATTTGGGGGTTTCTCTAGAGATTTAACTGAATAAAAATTTTAAACATTCAAATATAGAATTCTCTATATAATGGGAATCATGTTGGATTCATCTAGGAAATCATCAATGAGATTATATGTTTTTCATTCTTAAAATTAACAGATATAATTTCCATATTTTTTGGTATTTACTTTTTCCATGGCGTTTTATGTAGAAAAGTGATATATTAAGGATAAGAAATTTTGGAGAATACATAAATCTTAAATGGTATCAATATTGAAGGGAATAGAAAATGCCCATGAATCTTGAGTTCTATTTTGGGTAATGTTGGTATGAGAATGTCTAAGGCACTCCCCCCTAGACCGATTCTCTCATTACATTTAGGCCTATTTATTTTGGTAAAAATTCCCATGATAAATATAACATTTGTTAAAAAAATCATATGGATTCCATTAGTGGTATGTTAATTTAAAAATTTTAGAATGTATCTTAGATCTCTCTTCAAATTTAATATCCCTCTGTCTTAATTGATTTGGTAAACCTAGTAGGGAATGGAATGGGAATATCCATTTTCTCACTTTTTTTATTTATAATGGGGTATATAGTATTTAATTTAGGAATTTTACCTTAACATACAGTTTCTTATTTATATCTATTTATTTTTTTTGAGTAATTTATTCTTTGAGAATCTATATAAAATTTTCAGACTTACCTTATTCTGGTTTGGATTGAACTTCCTTAAGATTAAGTGGAATAATCTCATTACCACTCTTTGAGGTGATCATAATCATGCACTTATTTGGGTTTGAGTTTTCCTGAGCTGATATATTTACAGGGTTTTGGTATAGAATTTACCTGAGTTTCTATAGTTTATATATCAAATCATTTAATTTATTTTTTATCTCTTTAATCATTATTCCCTATATTTGTTTGACTATTGCAATAGGGTTTTCCAAATAATTTCTATTCCAATGGATGTTTTTATAAGATTTTTTGTTGTATGTTTTCTTGTACCATTGATTAAAATGGGGAATATTTCTGTATTGTTTGAAAATTTTTTGTCTATATTTTCATTGACCTCCAAGTCCCTGTTGGTATTTTCCTTCTCTACATGGGTGATTTTGTTGAAAATTATTTCCTAGAATGTAGCTATACAGCTCTCTATACCATATATCATAACACATTGATCAGTGAAGTGATGGGGTGATGAACCCAACCCATATACTTGAGGTAGGGTGTGTTGTTCACTCAGCTATTTTATAAACATATATCTCACCAGAATTATTAATTCATAAATATTGGTTTCAATAAAGTTTAGGAGTTATAATTTATTACCTCATGAAAACCAATTGTGTTTTTACCTCTTATTTCAAATGTTTTCCAATTCTATGTTATTTTATCATTTAGGATCCTAGATTCCATTTCTGAATTTTCCATAAAATCTTATTCGGATGTGAGTCTAATAGGTTCCTCTTGTTTTCTGGTAATCCATGATATAGTTCAACTATTAAGTAGTTCAATTCCACCATTTGATTAGGTTATCTTAAATAAATATTCTTGTATCATTCCTAGTGCTAATAGAGGGTATCACTAGTAGCTTGTTAGATAGTGTAAATTGTATTCCTTATTATTATTCATGAGAAGATTGTGAATAATATTTTCATAAAAATTATTTGGAGATAATCCCATTCACAGATTTATATGGATTTTAGGTTGTACAACCACTTCTTTGAGCCCCCCTAAAGTGAATAGGGGAATTCCCTCAACTTGAATTACTCTTAGGCTATTTCTCTGGACTTAAAGCTTTAAAATAAGAATATGATTTCTTTAATGTGATGTCTGGGATCGTTGACTTCAAATCAGTGGAATTTAGGTAATACTAGAATCATATTTACATGAAATTCAAAAATATTTTGTTGAGAAAGAATGGCCAACTAGTTTTCTAGTTTTTAAAATTCCATGTCACAAAGGCCCCTTAGAGTTTTTTGTGTCTTAATTTTCATTATTAAGGGCTCATACTAAATAATTGATGTTTTTATCAAGTCCTAAAGATTTAGTTGTTCAATGTTATTCTCTAGATTAATATTCTTAATCCTAGTTAGAAAATTCCTCCTAAACTCAGGATCAATAGAAGATAATTATTTATTGGAGTTCCTATTCATGCATGTTTTGGTGTTATATTTGAACTCACTCCCTGAAAGTGGTTACATGCTTTGATGCACACATGTCTTGGGGTTTCAAAAAATCTATTTTAATTCCATTAAGGGTGTATTAGTATTAGTATCCAAATTCATCTCTAAGTAGATGTTCTTTAATCTAATTGTCACAGGTGAAAAAAAAATCAAAATAAAATAAAAGGGATATTAAAGTAAAGAAACAAAGACTATGATAATTAAAGATGAGAGACAAGTGAATGATATTATGTTCGGACTCCACTATTATAATTTTATCATGTTATTTTCAAAATTGATCTTAAATTTGTTTTAATTGATTAAATGAAAGGTTTCACAATCATTTCCCCCTATTCAAACTTGATTAAGTTTGATGATGAATGAAAATTATTCTCATAATATACTTACTTGTAAAATACTCCATCCCATCTTTTGAGGCCATAGTGGTTCTTCTTTGAATTACCTATGCAATACCTAATCATGTTTTGTGATTCCTCGTTTTCCAAATTAGATCAATGTTTCTTCCTCAATTGTTTAGTAATCACTAAATACTATCCATTTGATTCTACCCCAATCAATACATAAGATTTAAATTCAAATAGCTGATAGAATATTTCATAAACCAATAAAAAATTGAAATTTAGAATTAATCAAAAAAATAATTTCATTTAGATCAATTACTAAAATTAAATATTTAAAACCATTTTATAGAGTAAATAAATACATAAATTTAATAAAAAAAATTAGACTCAATAATTAAAATAGGGTCCCCTCCCCTTCACCCAACATATTAGGTTTCATATCAAACCATTAAAGAAGAAATAATGTGAGTCTCACGGGAAGAAAAAATAATGGAATAAAAATAAATCATGAAGAAAATAGTATAAAAATACAGAAGGGTTGTATTAGTCAACTCCTAATCATGTGATTATATTATTTGTAAGAATCACTATATTATTTATAAAGGGAGGAATAATTACTTTTTTTATCATTTAAACCTCTTGTATCCTCATTTATATTGGTAAAATATCACATTTTTCAAATTAGGAAATAAATTTTTTAGGATATTAGGGGTATCCAAATTCACAATGCTACAACCTCACTGCTATCGAGTATTTCATATCTGACTATAGAATTACTCTCATAGAACTATGCGATGGATGTATGGTGAAGACCTATTTATTAGAATCTATGTGAATATTTCCTTCTAATATTGAATAGATAAACAATAGGTCTTTAATCTTCTCAAAATCCGTATATCTTTAGCCTTAAGTAAATCTCATGTACAAGTTCCATCAATTTAAATATTTTAAATAAATTTATTTTCTATTTAAATTTATCACTTTAATTCTAGAAAATTCTCAGATCTGATACTATGCATATCCAATCTATGTATCAATTTTTATCTATGGGAATCACATAGCCAACTATTGTCATGCTAGTTTACATTGAAATTTCTTTTATATCTCATGTAGTTTTTTTCTCTTTGGGAATCTCATAAACAATCATGTATGGGCTTACCTATCTTTTTCCACCTTCATATAATATAAGTGATTCATGAATATACAAATTTATTCTCTCATATCCAATTTTGGTGTAGTGTGATGTATCCAATTCTGGTGGAGTGTAACAAATCCAATTCATCCCTGGTGTTCCATGCAAGTCATTGTGTATATTTTATATTCGAAATGATCTATCCTTACTAGTGGAAAAATCAATCCCTATTATTTAAGGAATTAGATTTTCCTCAAAGAGTCCTTTACTGCTATCAAATGAGGCATCTAAAGCAATCCTTGGTGATCCCTCACTTCAGAAGGGGTTTCACATCAAGACCTTGTTTCTAAGGTTGTATTAATGACATCTCCAATGAGTGAAGATGGTGGAAGAATTTGTTGTGTGGTTTTAGTGAAGTAAAAAAACATTTGGAAGAAATAGGATTGGGTTTTATGGGAAATAGAATCATTTATATTATTAATGATCAATGACCATGTAATATTTAACCCATGATAGTATCCAGCACACTGGATCACTTATTAATAAAATATTACATGTCACCATGGCCTATATTTCAATGGATTAGTGGGATTAGTTCCCACCCATGCACCAAAACAATTATAAGGGAATGTTCCAACATGCACTGGGCCACATGATCCATAGAACACACTTTGTTGTTTGGGTTATTCCTTACATGCCACCACTCACCTTCTATTGATAAGGTTGTCCTTCTTTTCTCTCATTAATTTATTACCCTATATGGGATGACTACGTGGAATCCATCCCTTGGGTTGATTGATATCCCAACTATCCCCCATTATTACACGAAAATAATTCAAGAACATAAGAAAATGCCAAAAAAATCATTAAAAATAATATGTTTAGAAGATAAATTTAAATCCATTTTTATCTATATTATTTAATTCATTTAAATTTTTAACATTATAATAAAATATTTAATTAAATGAAAATATAAACTAATATACATTCAAAAATGAGAATAAAATTTCAAAATTTCTCATGATAAAGTGAGTAAATCAAGTAGAAAAAGACTTGGAGGAACCTTTTTATTTATGATCATGATTATTCCATCCCTGAGTAACAAATTCTGTGAATGTGTTATGTGAATTTCCTAAATCATTGTAATTAAAACATTTCATTAAATTCTTTTCTTTTACCATTTTGACCACTTTCATTAATCTTTTTTCTAAAGTCACAACCCATGTGTCAGTGATTCCCCCATCAGTAAAAATTCCCATATATTATTATAAAATCACAACAATAATTATTTTTACACTAATCATAGGAGGTTAATTGAATTTTCTTCCTTTTAGGGTTATTTGATGAATTCTTCTTCATTTAATTCCACCTAAATAACTTATTATACTTATTGTTTTGAAATTCCACAAAATAAATCTCAAATTTATCATCACACAACACATTTTATACTTAACTTCTAAGATCATGAGTAACTATATCTCTTCATAAACATGTATCAATCCTAATTAAAACCGATCTGTTATATTAACATCGTCTAGAATGAAATTTATTTTATACCTAAATATTCTTCTAAAATTATCTTCAATGGAAGAAAATAGATTCCTCCTCCGATTGATTGAATTCCAAATAGTTCCTTTCCATTCTACATTGAATAACAGGGAACATTCTTTTTGAGGCAGTGATCTTTAAGTACCATTAATTCCATAACATTTATTTCATATTTTTCTGGGTTTTTTTAATCTAATTCCCCCATTGTTTATATTCTTCTTGAAAAATATAAATAGAAATGGTTACCTTATGATATTATAGACATATTATAATGAAAAATGTATTCTTCATAACATTTATCCATTCTTTATATTTAACTGGGTCTAAAGATACAATGAATATTAGAGTGTCATTTCATTAAATACTCTTCTATAAAAATGTTCCTATAAAGATGATTTGGTCATTCTATTTAATGGGTGTCACCATTAATATCCTTCATTAACTACGTCAAAACTTCCACAAGATACTGTATTCTAACTATTATAGGTTATTAATTTTGAAGTTTACTATCCCCTTGATGACTTTTTACCACAGATTCTGTGTTCCTTCTATGTAAAACCATTTTTAATTGCCATGGATTTGATGAAGCAACATGTAAAACTTAAAAATAAATCTCGTGAAAGTATAACCATAAATTATAGAGACAATAAAGTTTATTTTAATATTATTTGAACCTCTACAGTTATATATACTATTTTTCTGATATAAACTATAACACCCCATACCTTAAACAACCCATAATTACATAATTTATATAAAGAATTTAACTTTCATAAATGTCTAGGAACTATTGGGTTTATAGTTTTTTGGGATTAGGTAAAAAATTACAAAATATAGTGGAAATTTAAGCATAGTATCCATTTTTTCTACAAAACAAGCTCTTTATAAAGACAAGATTACTTCTTTCAACATATCTCCAATATTTTAAACTCTAACATTATTTACTTTTCTACCCATTATTAATCCCTATGAAAAAAATATTTGAAAGTTAGGGATGATTAAAAAAATATCAACACAGTACATAAAATAAAATAATCCCATTAGATTTTTATAATCCATAAAACTCCATAAGAATGTTTTCCCTTTTCATAATGATCTTTTGATCTCAAATGCACCTTTACTTTTTTCTAAAAATAACATAATAAAAAACATCATTCAAGATGAATTTAATATGAATTAATAAATGAAAAATAATAGTTATAAGTGATTCTCCTGCAAAATATGAAAAACAATGAATATCATTACTTCAAAAACAATCCTTTCATTTTCATAAAAAAATTATAAACATTCCTTAAAAACAATATCTCATTTTTTTATCATTTTAAATATAAATATTTCATTTATAAACCATTGAAAGAATATCATGTTGGTACCACGTGATATTATCCTCACATACAACCTTATAATAACACATATAATGGAATCACTTAATTGAATAATTCCTATATCTCTTAGTTGTAAATCATTACCGGTAAACCCGATCACTTTACCCAATACATTAGAGAGTTATATCATGATAACCCATCCTTAGAGATATGTTAGGATCACCCATTATACATATAAATTTTTTAATAAATATAGAATGAATAAAAAACAAATAAATTTCACTTAAATCATAAAACCCCTTTGAATTGGAATTTAATCCTATATGAAATAACGCTTTTAGTTATCTTTTAAAGATGATTGAAATTTTCTATTTTCATCGAAACAATTATAAAAAAATTTAAAATATTGAAAAAAATAATGTATTCAAAAATAGACATGGAAATTATAAATTAATAAAGACAATAAATAATTTTGTTGATGGTGGGAGAATTTGGTCAATCTATATACATTAAAATTATTATTTTTTCACTTTGGAAAAAAATATTAAAATGATGCATTCATTAAAGTTTAACAAGATTCATTTGTATACTTTTAAAAATAAATAACAAAGTAGTTGAAGATGAAATTTAACATCTATTCATGTATGAATTAAAACAATATTGAAACATGTTAAATAATATGGACTTAAAATAAAAATATTAGGAAGGAATAATTTAAAATAATTTTTTAAACAAAATTCTTTTAACTTATGTCATGTATAACTTCATAAATTCTATAACACATCAATAATAAAATTATATAATTTCTATAATTTCTTAATAACTCTTTTCATTTTAATTTAACTATTATTATTCATTTTATTTCATTTATTATCATGTTTTATTGATTATCCACTGGAATAGGATAATATTTATTGTTAATATATATAGTTTTAATTTGAATTGTTATTCATAAATACAATTTTAGTGAATTTTACACTTTGAACATCATTTCATATCTTGATTGCAATTCTTTCTTAAAATGCACTGTTACATAGTAAATTTGTGAGCAAAATTTAAAATACCCAATTGTCTTGATTTTAATTTCATATTTAATTTTCAGGTTTCTCATTCCATTGGGAACAATTCATAATTTTGGTGCACTTGAAGATTCAAATTGGAAGACCACCAAAGTGGGCCTTGAACCAACAACATTCTAGGCGAAGTGAGCTGGACAGCAGCCCAAGAAAAGTACTGTAGCGGCCAGGATTCAGACCCAAAGAGTCTCAAATTTTATCTGGAGATAGAATAAATAATGGGGAACATTTAATTAAACAGTGGCCTAAGCTAATTCAAACGTTTTAATAGATTTCTAGGTGGCCCAAGTTGAATATTCAATTCATGGACAGATTCTGCTGCCTAGAAAAATAGCCCATCATTTAAATCATATCTCGCAAACCACAAAGTATTTTGGGCTGATCCACTACAGGATATTAGGGGCCATACAAGTTTTCATTTATGTTTTATATGGTCCACTCTAATTCTGCCTTCTAGATGGTGATTTCGGCGCTTCTGTTCGGTGGATGAAAGATGACTCCCACTTCGAGGCAAGAGTTGAAATGTCTCCTATACATCAAATTTCCACCCACCTAAGTCCACCACAATTAATTAAAGAGAGTGGGATTGATGGTTTCTCGACCCAAGTCCTCCTAAATGGCTATTTAAGGTAGTTTAAATGGAGTATTTAGGGATCTTGGAGGTTTACATTCAATGTAATGTTGTTATGCCAAATTGTCTTTGTAACGTTATTCATTTGCATGTAAGTTGTTTGAATCACCTTAGTTTTCAATAAAAGTTCTCATTATTCTCTTTTTATGTTATTATTCTTTTCACATTGATACGTTTTCCCCATGTTGTGATCGTATTCACACCAACACTAGTGAATTTATTCATACAATGGTTGAGTGATTTTTACATTGTTTTATTTTTCTTCTTCAATCCCACCCATATGAGCCTAATTGCTTCTTCCTTTGAGATCATAGAATAAATGGAGGGATAAACCCTTATGGGTTGATCCTAGAGAGTTGCATGGGCATGATTGGATGTTATTTTATGATCTTAAATTCTGTAATCATTTCATTATTTTAATATTCCCATTTGATGATTTATTTTCTTCTTCGTCTTCACCAACTTTAACAATGACACATTTCGAGTGCAAGTATGATCCAATTCCTTGGAGTGATAATTAAATTGATCCTCTAATTTCATTGGTTATTAGAATTGGAATTGTGTAGGTATTAATTTGGTGAATTATGTTGAGTAATTATATCATTTTGTGGATACGTCTTGAATTAGTGAAACAAACATGATAAGAAAATAAATACATTCAATCATAGCCTAGTTATAACAACCTGAGCCTTTTCTTACAATACTATTACATAATTTTAAATATAAACAACATAATAGTATTACACATAGAGGATACAATAGTTTAGTGTCTTGGGAAAACTGGGACCATACATAACAATTACAACATCAAGCATAAACAATTGTTTAATTTCTTCTTCTCTAGATTTTTATTGGCACTTGTCCTCTCCTTAGTACATGTATCCACCTGATGATATACATCAAAAGGGGTGATCTAGAATCCCAGTAAGAGGATAGATAAGAACAATATACCATGGGGTGATCATAATCATAACATGGGAAAAAGATCATGAACCTGAGAGGAATCATAAATATAAGACTTGAAATGTGGCAATGAATAAAAATGAAACATCATGTCTTAGTGGTAAACTACCACACATACTTGTGAACCAATATAGCATCATGTTCACACATAATTTAAAATTTACTCATGAGATTCAACACTTTACCCAATGCATTGGAGTTCTGTATAATTCCAGGCGCACGTGTCACATTTAAACATTCATATTGTGCTATATAATTCCGGGCGCACCCGTCACATCATAACATTATCATTTATCATGCATGCCACAATGAAAATGTATCATAAATTAACATTAATAACCCATGAAAAGGAATGGGTTTCATCTCATATGAACACATTCATAAGATTTGGGTTCCCAAAAGAAAGAGGGAACAACATACTTGATACAAGAACCATCAACCATGAATGAGATGTAAAAGTTGAGTTCTTAAAAGAAGATCTATTTTGGAAAACATTTGGATTTACATAAACATCATTAGAAAACATTTATATCCTAGAAAAGGAAATACAATGATGAACAAATGATCTTTATGGAGTGACCATATCAAAAATTGAGTGAAAGAGGTAAAACCTGAAGGATGAAAGTTGGGTTCGAGAATTTCCCCTTACCTTGTATCTGAATGCTTCCTTCTCTTTAATGTCCTGTATAATTAAATTATATTAATTAATTAGAAATAAAAAACCATGTGTACATTTTTAGGGTTAATTATGGTTTCATTATGCCATATTATGTTCCTTTTGATGACTTATAGAGTTTAGAAACATTTTTCGGGGATGTTCGTTTTTATGGTTGTTCTTGGGTGGTTCACTTGTATTCATAAATTGAAGTTTGGGTAGAACATTGGTAAACATCCAAAAATGATATTACATTTCATTAATGGTATTATAGGAGTTTTAATTATCTTATAATGAATTATATTAGATCCATGTGGATGAATCATTAGATAATAATTAAATGGAGATTGTTTGGGTTATTTTGGGAGGTTTTTCGATCACAACGAACTTGTTTTCATTTATCACTTAGTAACATGTTCATAAGTAAGTTAAACAACTTTAAATAGGACATAATAAAAATAAAATATTCTGTTATAACCATAAAAATGGATTCATGACCAGATCTGAAGGTATAAATGGAATAAGAAAGCATGTCGTTCTTGAAGGTGATAAATTAACACCTCACGAACAACGTTCTCTTTAATAAAATAAAAGGAAGAGGGAAAGGGGGTTGGATGGTATAGTATCCCATTAGAATCATAAAATTACTTTATATTTATAATACGGTTTTTACAATACCATTTGGAAGAAGATAGGTGGGAAGAGATCAAGAAATTAACTTGAACTTCAAAGGAAATTAAAGGAGAAGAGGGAGAGAAATTACCTCTTGAATCCATCTCTCGAGAACCTCCTTAAGGGAAAATGATTATTATTTTGATGATACCAGAATCTCTTGGACGTGGGGGAGGGGATAAGGAAGGTTTTTGGGCAGAGTTTAGATAAGGCTTGGATCTTGAGAGGTGTGAGGAAATGAGGGTGTGAAGGGTGACTTTTATAGTGGAGGGGAGAGGGGTTTCCTTAATATAAAATTCATTAGTTTATTAATTTACACTAAGTCAATGAATAGTGAGTATTCCATGACCAGGAATAGTAATTTAATCATATGATCCAGAACCAAGTGGTCTTACATCAGTAGATCATCATCGATGACTCAATTAATCGATTATTTAGCATTTATTGTAAATTATCAGATTCTGCTTTTCATCAAAAATTCAAGTATCTCAGAAAAATCCCAAAAATTTACCTCTACCATTTGTCGATGTGTAGAATCCAAAAAAATGAAGTCAATTTTTCAGAAATAATTTTCAAAATATTATTAATTTAATATTTAATTAAAATCATAATTTACATAAAAACAGTTTTTAAGATTAAAGTTGATTTTATAGTGCTTTCAAAAATTATGCAGGGTCTTATAAAATTATCCAAAAACTATAATACATTGATTCAATAATTTATGAATACATTATAGGGAAATAAATTTTCTTTTAAATTAACTAATTAATTATAATTATTTATTTATGACTTAGAAAATATCAAAACATTTACTAAGGTCAAATTGTCACTTTCTAAGATGTCTAAATTTTATTTAATTATTATTAGGTAATGTTACAATTATGTTGGATGATTTACTATTCATAAGGGTCATATTACTATTCATAAGTGTATGTTACTATTCACAAGGGTACGTTACAATTCACCAAAAATTATTTCTGATTCATTATACTCTAAAAATCATCTTGAACACAACCGTGTATGTTAGATTTCCAAAATTCCAAACACATTAGTGACAAACTTATGTTTAAAGGTCACTTATCACTTAGTAGTTCATTATGTTGTTTATTCATGTTATTTTATGAAAGAATTATAAGAAGGGAATTTTCATTGAAAAATAGGGGGTAGTTACATTCTTCCCCCCTTAAGAGATTTCGCCCCCGAAATTTCACGTTACACAAACAGATTATGGTGTTTCTCCATCATTTCCTATTCTAGTTCCCCAGTTTCTTCCACAAATTTATGGTTCCTCCACAACACTTTGACAAGATGGGTTGGCTTTTTTCATAGAACCATATCTCTCCGATCCAAAATCTTTATTGGCTTCTCCTCATAGGAGAGACCATCTTTCAGCTACACCACCTCTGAGTTTAGTACATGTGAGGGGCCGGGTATTTACTTCCTCCGTAGTGATACCTGAAACACATCCTGAACTTGAGCCAGGTTTTGTGGAAGTGCAACACGATAGGCCATAGCTCATATACGTTCAAGGATCTCAAAGGGGCCGATATACCTTTGTCTTAGCTTCCCTTTCTTCCCGAATCGCATGACTCCATTCCATGGAGATATTCGAAGGAAGACTTTATCTTCAACATCAAACTCCAAGTCCCTTCAACGGTTGTCAACATAGCTCTTTTGCCGACTTTGAGCATCTTTGATGTATTTTTGGATGACTTGAAACTTATCTATCATCTCATGCACAAGATTAGGTCCAAGTTTCTTTCTTTCTCCAACTTCATCCCAACGGGTTGGAGTTCTACATTACTTTCCATAAAGAGCATCATACGGAGCCATCTGAATACTCGAGTGGAAGCTATTGTTGTATGAGAACTAAACCAATGGAAGTTGCCGATCCCAACAACCTTTGAATTCTAGAGAGAAGGCTCTTAGCATATCTTCAAGTGTCTGAATAGTCCTTTCATACCGGCCATCAGTTTGGGGTGATAGGTCCTGCTAAAATATTATTTAGTACTCAAAGCATATTGAAGGCTCTTCCAGAATATAGATGTGAACCTTGGATCACGATTAGAGAAAATTGATAGTGGAACACTATGCATTCTCACCACTTCCTTCACATATATCTTTGCAAGTTGTTCAAGTGATAGATCTTCCCAAATAGAAATAAAATGGGCAGTCTTGGTGTGTCGATCAACCACAACCCATATTGCATTATTTCCCTTTGACATCTTCGGGAGACCCGTGACAAAGTCCATAGTAACATTTTCCCATTTCCACATGGGTATATGCAATGGATGCACCATACCCTTGGACTTTTATCACTCATATTTAACTTGCTGACATACCAAGAACCTTGATATATATTCTGCAAAATCTTTCTTCTTGTTATCCCACCAGAATTCTTCTTGGAGATCACGGTACATATTGGTACTCCCAGGATGGATTGAGATTGTTGATCTATGTGCATTATCCAATAGCTCCTTCTATATCCCAGGTGTTGAAGGCACACAAAGCCACGTTCCAAACTGAATCACACCATCATCGTCGATATGGAACTCTAGTAGCTTCCATTCCATTACTGCATTCACCCTCTTTTGTATCTCCACATCATCCCTTTGTGCTTCCTTAATCTTCTCCTGGATTGATGGATGTGCAATCATTTGGGAAAGGTAGGATGTATCCCATACCCTTATAATTTCCAAATCGAACCTTTACATATCTAAAAAGATAGGGTCATTCTCAATCTGCAGCATGGATAGAGTAGCAGGTTCTTTTCTACTTAGACCATTAGCTACCTTGTTCGCCTTTCCAGGATGATAGTGAATAGATAAATTGTAATCCTTGATTAGATCTAACCATCTCCTTTGATGCATGTTGAAATCCTTTTGTGTGAATATATACATTAGGATCTTTTGGTCAGTGTATATGTCACACTTCTCACCATAAATGTAGGGCCCCAAGATTTTCAAGGAAAAATCACGACTGCCTGCTCTAGATCATGCATTGGGTAGTTCTGCTCATGGATCTTCAACTATTGTGAGGCGTAGCACATTTTCATTTTACATGAGTACACAATCCAAGAGTTTCTTTGAACCATCACTATATATCACAAAACGTTCTCCACTTTTTGGTAGTGTGAGTATAGGTGCAGGGATCAGCCATCTCTTTAGCTCCTTGAAGCTTCCCCCACATTATTCTGTCCAGACATACTTTACCCCTTTCTTTCTTAACTTAGTTAGTGGTCTTGACAATTGTGGGAATTTTCTCACAAAACGTAGGTAGTACCTAGATAATCCATGAAAACTATGGATTTCGGTGACACATGAGCACATGGTTGATTCCTCAATCGCCTTTTTCTTTGAAGGATCTAGGGAATTTCCCTCACTTATGATCACATGCCCCAAGAACATGACTTTCTTCATCCAAAAGCCACACTTACTGAACTTGGTCTACAAATTCTCCTTTCTTAATGTCGCCAATACAAGTCTTAGATGTTATTCATGTTCTTCCTTTCTCTTAGAGTAGATGAGAATATCATCGATAAACACTACCACAAATTTGTCGAGATAATGTCTAAAGAATCTATTCATAAAATCCATGAAGATTTCAGGGGTATTAGTAAGTCCTAAGGGCATCCCCAAAAACTCATAATGACCATACCTTGTACGGAAGGCAGTCTTCTGAATATATTCCTTCTTCACCTTTACTTGATGATATCCAGAACAATGATCCACCTTTGAGAAGTATTGAGATCCTCTTAACTGATTGAACAAGTCATCAATCCTTGGAAGAGGATATTTTTTCATTATGGTGATCTTTCTGATTCCATTATAATCGATACACAGTCGCATTTTTCCATCCTTCTTCTTCACAAAGAGCATTGGTGCTCCCCAAGGTGATGCACTAGGGCGTATGAACCTTTTTTCTAGATTCTCTTGCAGCTGCTTCTTTAACTCCTCCTGTTCGATAGGAGCTATCCTATAGGGACACTTAGATATTGTAGTAGATACTGGCATGAGTTAAATTGAGAACTCTACCTCAAAATCCAGGGGAATTCCAGGTAACTCTTTGGGAAATACATCGCCATATTACCTCATGATGGGAGTTTCCTCAAGGTTGGAACCTTCCTTCAACTCAACCATTTGGGTGAGGTATTCTTCTTCATAGGGAATCAACACCCACGCCATTGAAGGATTTTTCAAAGGAGATTCATGATCTTCCTTGAATTTGTAGTGGAGCATGTGATGGTTGAGAATATGAAAAGATATTTTCTTTTCCCGAAAGTTGATATGTGCTCTATATAATGAGATCCAATCCATTCCCATTATAGCGTCTAATTCCACCAAGGAAAGTATTATGAGATTTTCTGGAATAATCTTCCTACATACACCGATGGTAGAAGAGTCAAACACCTGGGTTGCAATGATTGCACCACTCTGTGTTTTTATAGATATCTCTACTTCAAGGTTTCGGGGATTCGATTCTAAGTTCTAGAAATCTTGAAAGATATAAAGTAATGCATAGAACAAGAATCAAATAAGACTTCTTCCATTCTTGAGTGAATTGGAAGTGTACCTTGTACAACTTCATTACCATGCTCCACCTCCGCAATAGTGATGGTATAATCCCTTTCTTGTTCCGTTGGCGTTGGTGGTTGTTGAGGCTGATTACCCTTGAGAACTTGAGATTTAGTGCACTGGTTTTCATAGTGACCTATCACCTTAGAGTTGTACCATTGAATCATGAGTGGTTCTCTCCTTTTATCGGGTACATTCTCCTTCCTTTTCGTGTCTTTTCGACATTCTTGAGCATGGCGGCCTTCTTTCCCACACTTGAAGCATTTCCCTGTCCCTTTGAGGCAGTTCCCATGGTGCAACTTCCCACATTTTTGGAATGTAGGTCATTGATTTTTCTTCCCACCTTTGTCATTAGATCCACCAGCTTGAAACTCCATCTTTATTTTCTTATCACTATATCCATGGGACCATTCTCCAAACTCTATCTCCACTTTGAGAGTAAATCGAACAACTTATTCATAACTCCCAAAGTCTCTAATTTAAAGAGCCTTTCAAAGGTGTGGTTTTAATCCACTAAAGAATCTATCAATTTTTCTATCATTGTTGATAACAAAACCCGAAGCATACCTTTCAAGCCTTCTGAAATTCTCTTCATCGGTTGTGACAGATTCTACTTATTTTTACATGAGCTCTATAAATTATCTCTTCATCTTTGTGCGAAGATTTCTTGGGAAATACTTATTAAGAAACATTATCTTAATGTCTTTCCATTCCATCTCTTCAATTTCCTCCCTTGGCTTGGTTTTCTTAATCAAAGACCACCATTGATCGGCTTCACCATCTAGACGGTAAATGGCTAGGGTCACCTTCTCCATCTCAAAACAATGAAGAATAGAAAAGATCTTCTCTATGGAGTTGACCCACTGTTCCACAACTAGTGGATCAGAGGATCCACTAAATTTCGGTGGTCGTTGCCGCGTAAAACATTCGATAGCCAGTTTCTCCCTCTTTGGTAAAGGAGGATGTTACCCATTATTATGGTTATTGTTCATAACCTAGGATAATTGGGTAAGAATTGACATGAAGTTTTGAACTCCACATCCCAAATCATTGGGGATGTCGTTCAGGAAATCGTTGCATTGGACCTCGCACGAGTTGTTGGCCCGATTTCTCCTAGTTCCCACCATTTTCTAAAATAGAAAAGGTTAGAACAAAACATAAGTAAAAAATTCAAGACTAACTTATTCATTTAAAAAATTTATACCAAAAACATAACATATGGGATCCCTATGTAAATATTATTGTGTGCATATTTGTATATAGTCTCATACTAGAGGTTTTCTCTAGGGTTCACTAATCCTAATTCCCAAATTAACTAAACCCCCCTCTGATACCAACTATAGAGACCCGAGCCTTTTCTTACATTACTATTACAACATTTAAAAGATAAAAACATAATAGTATTACACATAGAGGATCAAAAGGATTATTTTCTTGGTAAAACTAGGACCATACATAACAATTTCAAAATCAAGCATAAAAATTTATTTAATTTCTTCTTCTCTAGCTTTTTATTGGCACATGTCCTCTCCTTAGTACATGTAGCCACCTGAGGATATACATAAAAAGGGGTGAGATAGAAGCCCAGAAAGAGGATAGATAATAACAATATATCATGGGGTGAGCATAATCATAACATGGGAGAATGATCATGAATATGAGGGGAATCATAAATATAAGACTTGAAATGTGGCAATGCATAAAAATGAAACATCATGTCTTAGTGGTTAACTACCACATATACTTGTGAAACAAGCTAGAATCTTGTTCACACATCATTTCACATTTACCCATGATATTCATCACTTTACCTAATGTATTGGAGCACTGTATAATTTCGGGCTCACCCGTCACATTTAGACATGCATATTGCGCTATATAATTTCGGGCGTACCTGTCACATCATAACATTATCATTTATCATGCATGACACAATGAACATATAGAATAAATGAACATAAATAAACCCTGAAAAAGAATGGGTTTCATCTCATAATAACAAATTCATAAGCTTTGGGTTCCCAAAATAAAGAGGGAACAACATACTTGATATAAGAACCATCAACCATGAATGAGAGGTAAATGTTGAGTTATTAAAAGAAGAGATCTATTGGAAAACATTTGGATTGAAATAAACAACATTAGAAAACATTTATATCCCAGAAAAAGAAAACATAAATATGAAAAAATGATCTTTAAGGAGTGACCATATCAAAAATTGAGTGAAAGAGGCAAAACTTGAAGGATGAAAGTTGGGTTCGAGAATTTCCCCTTACCTTGTATCTGAATGCTTCCTTCTCTTTAATGTCCTATATACTGATATTATAATCATTAATTAGAAATCCAGAACTGTGTGTACATTTATAGGTTTCATTCTGGTTTCATTATGTCATATTATGTTCCTTTGGATGACTTATATTGTTT
This sequence comes from Viscum album, assembly GCA_963277665.1. Classification (NCBI taxonomy): domain Eukaryota; kingdom Viridiplantae; phylum Streptophyta; class Magnoliopsida; order Santalales; family Viscaceae; genus Viscum; species Viscum album. The sequence continues at coordinate 1,222,614,196 of OY728139.1, read as the reverse complement.
AAAAACATTGTTCGGGGATGTTTGTTTTTATGGTTTTTCTTGGGTGGTTCACTTGTATTCATAAATTGAAGTTTGGGTAGAACATGGGTAAAAATCCAGAAATCATATTACATTTCATTAATGATATTGAAGGATTTTTAGTGTTCTTATAATGAATTATATTTGATCCATGTGGATAAATCATTAGATAAGAATTAAATGGGTTATTTGGGTTAATTTGGGCGGTTTTCCGATCACAACGAACTTGTTTTATTTTATCACTTAGTAATATGTCCATAAGTCAGTTAGAGAACTTTAAATATGAAATTATACATATAAAATATTCTATTTCAACCATAAAAATGGTTTCATGACCAGATCTGAAGGTAGAAATGGAAGAAGAAAGCATGTCGTTCTTGAAGGTGATAAATTAACATCTCACAAACAACGTTCTATTTAATATAATAAAAGGAAGAGGGAAAGGGGGTTGGATCATATAATATCCCATTAGAAACATAAAATTAAATTATATGTATAATAATAGAGTTAAAATACCATTTGGAAGAAGATAGGTGGGGTGATATCAAGAAATGAACTTGAACATGAAAGGAAATTAAAGGAGAAGAGGGAGAGAAATTACCTCTTGAATCCTTCTATTGAGAACCTTCTTAAGGGCCTAAGATTGGTATTTTGATGAGACTAGAATCTCTTGGACGTGGGAGAGGGGATAGGGAAGGTGTTTGGGCAGAGTTTAGAGAGTCCTTGGAGCTTCAGAGGTGTGAGGAAATGAGGGTGTGAAGGGTGGCTTTTATACTAGAGGGGAGAGGGGTTTCCTTAATTTAAAATTCATTGGTTTATTAATTTCCCATAAGGTAGGGAATAGTGAATATTCCATGACCAAGAATAATAATTATATCATGTGATCCCGAACCAAGTGGTCTTACATTAGCAGAGCATCATCGATGACTCAATTAATCCGTTATTTAGCATTTATTGTAAATTATCGGATTCTACTATCCATCAAAAATTCAAGTATCTCAGAAAAATCCCAAAACGTTACCCCATCCATTTTTCGACATTTAGAATCCAATAATGAAGTCCATTATTCAAAAATAATTATATAAATATTTTTAATTTAATATTTAATTAAAATCTTTATTTACTTAAAAAAACAGTTTTTATGATTAAAACTGATTTTATAGTGCTTTCAAAAATTACGTAGGGTCTTATGAAATTATCTAAAAACTATAATACATTGATTCAATAATTTATGAATACATTTTGGGGAAATAAGGTTTCTTTTAAATTAATTAATTAATTAAAATTGTTTATTTGTGACTTACAAAATACAAAAACGTTTACTAAGGTCAAATTGTCACTTTCTAAGATGTCTAAATTTTATTTAATTATTCATAGGTAATGTTACTATTATCTTGGATGATTTACTATTCATAAGGGTCATATTACTATTCATAAGGGTATTTTACAATTCACAAGGTTACATTACTATTCACCAAAAATTATTTTCGTTTCATTAGACTCCAAAAATCATCTTGAACATAACCGTGTATGTCAGATTTTTGAAATTCCAAACATAATAGTGACAAACTTATGTTTAAAGGTCACTTATTAGTTAGTAGTTCATTATGTTGTGTATTCATGTTATTTTATGACAGAAATATAAGAAGGTAAATTCCATTGAAAAACATTGGGTCGTTACACTAGTAACAACTTTGGATGAACACATCTCCATTAATTGTTTTAGGCTAACTAATTGTATGTTTCAAATCATTTTAATTAAATTAAATCAGTAGTTATTCAAATAAAATCAATCCATATAGTTGTACACTCCATAGCCGAATCCTTCCAAAATTAGAGTGTCTCAAGGTTTCTTCTTCGATCCATGTGGATTCGACCCCTACCTATACTACAACAACTGCATACCTGTAGGGTGAATTTGGGCGAAACCAAATTTTGGCGTTGTTTCCGGGGATTTAGCTAAGTCTCCTTAGATACTCACTTTCTTTTCTCACCCCAAATTCTCTCTTTTAACCTCCATTTCTCTTCTCTCTTTCCCTGTCTATTTTTCCATGTCCTAAAATCTAAAATCCCAATCGACCTCTAATCTAATGGATTTTCTTCAGCAATACCCCAATATAGAACCAAGATGGAATAAAATGGAAAATCAATATTGGGAATCAAAAAAAATTGGGAATTACATTGATCAACCCTTGAAGGATTACCCCACACCCGATGAGACGTACAATCAATGGGATAATGAATGCTTAAATGATCAATTTCCTGCCCTCTCAAGGATGATTGAGGAGTCCAATCTTAGTAAAGCCCATAATGTTCAACCTCCCATCCTATCTGTTCCTCAATAATTTCTTGAACAATTGTTTAATCGAATGGAGATAATGAATTATGAGGTTTCATCTTTGATGTTAGAACTACAAAACATTAAAACATGCGAAGAATCAACTTTAGAGTCTTGGAAATCAGAGTTAGATAATGAGGTGAATTGGTCAATTAATGTTGAAATTCAAGCTGAAGAGTGTTTAAATCAGGAGGAAATTGATTTTATTAATTCAAAAGACAATAACTTGACATCATGGATTGAGTTTCTTGAACATGGCTCTATTAGTAATTTTATTTGGACCATTGATCACTGAACCACATGAAGAAATCCAAAACGTTGACCTCATACCTACTCCTAGAATTCAAATGGAAACTTTGGGGGATAAATCAGATTTTTATAAGGAACCAATTAATTCTAAAGATTTTGTAGAAGAAACTGGTTTTGATTCAAATTTCCAATATGCTTTAAGAAACTTCAATCAACACAATCTCAAAATCATTATCCTTCCTTCCCCACTCGAGTATCCCATCATTTGTCACAAGATAGATCTTGGGGTTTTCATTCATTCAACTCATGAAACCCCCAAAGGGGGGTTGATCTTTTATTTATAAGTAAAGACTATAGAAGAAAAAAAATCAACCACTTCTGAAATTCCTTGGATTTATCCATTAATATTATAAAATAGGATTGTTCATGAGTAAAATCCAAAACCTTCTTACCAACCACAAGGGATACTCATTCTCAATCAAGTTGAAGTGGATAAAGATGATTTCATTAAAATTTTGAAAGTATGAATTGGATAATTTGGGGGGTTCAAGTCAAGATAAAGACATTAAATTAAGCACTTCCCAGGAGGCAACCCGTGGTTTTCATGTTTCCAATCATTATGATTCATTTTTTTCATTTTGATTTTTTTATAAAAAAAATTAGGTTGTTCACCTATTCTTCATTTATGAGTAAGGATGGGTATGAAAGGGGAGCATCATATTCATCTGTGTCACATGGTGTGATCCCTGAGTAATACCTTACCCAGAAATTTAAAATAAAACAATGTATCATTAGTTTATTTTATTTTATTTTATAGTTTTGTAGGTATTTAAAAAAATATTGTTGACATGTTCTTCTTTTATGAGTAAGGATGGGTATGAAAGGGGAGCACTGTATTTATCTGTGTTACGTGGTGTGATCCCTGAGTAATACCTTACCCGGAAAATATAAAGAAACAATGTATCATCAGTTTGATTTTTAAAATTTTTTTTTAAAAAAGAAAAGTATAAAAATGTTGATACTTGGTTTTAAATAAATTGTTGGGTTGTTTGTTTTGTCTGGTTTGTTGTTATTTTTATGGTTTAGAGACTATTTTGGGTGATACATATTCGATCAAAGAGGTGCCTAAATCTCCCAAGAGATCAAAGGAGTAATCTAGAGCATCATGAATTTCAACTTCAAAAACCAGGTTAATTTGTTTAATGTTTATTGTTTCTCATTTTTTTACAACACCTCTCATCTACCTCTACCCCTTATAATCTATCTTTTCGTTAAACATCGGGGACAATGTTATTTAATGTTGGGGGGAGATGAAATAAAAAAATGATCTTGTGTGCATAAAAAAATGTGTGGAAGGAAAATTTTCATTAACCTTGAACATAATAACACACATTGAAAACTCTGAAATTGGATATCAAATAATTTTTCATTCCTTGATTTTGATTTTAATACATTTTTAAATTCATGTGCATTTAATTGGGAAATTTTGGTTGTCCGATTTGATTTTTCATCATCTATATTTTCATCAATTTAATAGAAAAACACAATGCATGTCCCCTAGATTGTGGGGTATTAGTTTGAGTTCTTGGGGTCCCATAATAAATGGAATAGTTTTGGTGATCATTTTATTTTTAACATGAGTATTAAAAAAATAAACATGCACGTAGAGAAATGGATTGACCTAATGTGTGGCTTTAGACACTTGGGGATCGCGACTCCATAGTTGTCTCGCCCAGAGTTGGGCATTTTATCTCTATTTGTGGTAATTTGAATTTGTTTTTAATTGAGTTAACTAGAGACGATGCCCGAGTATGTGAGATTGACTTGGTTCCTTATGGTCTTTGAGCCTGGGAGTCATCGGAAAAGTCTTGCTACATGGGTTGACTCAATTGAGTCCAATTTCAATTACCATGAAAAAAGAAAAAAAACAAAAACAAAAACAAAAACAAAAACAAAACAAAAAAAAGAACAAAAAAAAAGAAAAAGAAAAAATTGAATACTCATCTTAATATTTATATCTCATTCCTCCTAGCGCTTCCATCTTTTCTCCCTTTGAATGAAAATGAACCCCCATGTCTATTGTGATGAACAACAATTCATCATGCTTTATTGAAATTGGATGAAATATGGTGATGGATTTAAACAAAGGAGTGGGCTTGGGCTTGGGTTATGCCGCTGGAATTAGCTTGTTTAAAATTATTTTGATGGTTTTCAAAAAAAAAATTGGTATGAGGTCTTCGGGTGAGCAAGGTGTATTAAAATGTTTTTTAGAAAAGGTTATCCAAATTTCATTTTTGTGAGATATATATTGCTCGGGACTAGAAAAACTCAAGTTGGAGGGTTTTATTATCCAGTGTAAGAGGATAATATTTATTGTTAATATATATAGTTTTTATGTGACTTGTTATTCATAAATACCATTTTAGTGTATTTTAGACTTTCAACGTCATTTCACATCATGATTGCAATTATTTCAGAAATGCACTATTACATGGTACATTTGTGAGCACAATTTCCAATTTCCAATTTCTATGATTTTAACATCATATTTAATTTTCAGGTTTCTCATTCCATTGGGAACAATTCATACTTTTGGTTCTTTGAATATTCAAATTGGAATACCACCAAAGTGGGCCTTGAACAAACAACATTCTGGGAGAAGTGAGCTGGACAGCAGCCCAATAAATATACTGTAGAGTCCAGATGTCAAGCCTAAAGAGTCTCCAAATTTAACTGAAGATAGAAGAAGTCATGGGTAACATTTCATTCAAAAGTGGACCATGCTAATTCAAACGTTTTAATGGAGTTCCAGGTAGCCAAATTTGAAGATTCAATTCTGAGCCAGATTCTGCGGCCCAGAAAAATAGCCCACCATATAAATCATATCTCGCAAACCACAAAGTATTTTTGGATGAAACTTACATTCTATGAGGGGAAATCCTGGGATTCATTTATGTCTTCTATGGACCACTCCAATTAGGCCTTCTAGAAGGTGATTTCGATTCTTTTGTCCGATGTATGAAAACTGACTCCCACTTCGAGGCAAGAGTTGAATGGTCTCATATACATTAAATTTCCACCCACCTACGTGTTGTACCTCTCGTACCCCTCGTAGTTTAATTTTCATGATCACAATCACTCTCTTATTTATCTAATCTTGTTTTAAGTGTTTTTGGATGATAGGCATGATTTCAGGTTGCCAAGGAATTGGGCCAAGAAAGAAAGAAGGCAAAAGTGGACTGATTTTCAGTCCACCGGCCAACCGGTGGAAGACCATCGGCCAGCCGATGGGGCCTAGACAGAAGGCATCCCTCTGTCCAGACCACCGGCCAACCGGTGTCCCACCACCGGCCAGCCGGTGGAACCCAGACAAATAGTGTCAGCCACTGCCTCAGCACCGGCCAACTGGTGGCCTCCTCACCGGCCAGCCGGTGGTGCCTGAGCCCAAGCCCTCTCCCTTTTTCAAAGCACCGGCCAACCGGTGGCCTAGCACCGGTCAGCCGGTGGAGCCAGTCAAACTAGCCGTTGGGCTTTGACCAGGCTTGTCCACTTGACTCCCAACGGCTCTGAAGGCCTCTCCAACGGCTACGAAGCCCCCCAAAGTCCATTTGAGGGTTCCCCCTCTATAAATAAAGGACTAAGAAGCCCCGGAAACACAAGGAATCCCACAGGAAAATTTTTGATCATTTGGCGAACCTCTGGCGCATTCCTCCAAGGAACCCCCACTTGCTCCAACACACTTCCACATCCAAGGAGCACCACCATAGAAGCTTGGGAGTGCCCTTCATCAACTCCATCAATCCTTTGGCGCCCAAGGCTTCTCCTCTTTACGATTTTTATTGTTTTATTTATTTTGAGCATCAATTTGGGTTTGTGCCTACAACCCCCTCTTTCTCTCATCCTTTCTTTGTTTGGGTTTTCACACCACCTTCAAGGTGTGAAGAGGTTAGTCAAGCCTTCCCTTTAAAAGGCTTGAGTCATAGGTGAGCTAGCCTTCACCTGTAAGAAGGCTAGTGGGTTCTTTCTCAACCATTAAAAGCAAGTGGGTTCTTGCTCAACCAATAAAAGAAAGCTTTAATAGGTTCTAGACTAACCTTAAAGTCTAGTGGGTTTCTTGCTAAAACCATTAAAAGGCAATCGGTAGTAAATCTCTCAACGGTTGAGTTGGGAGCGGAGATGTAGGCTTGGGTTTAAGCCGAACTCCGTTATCAAGTTGCGTGTCTTGCCTCTTTTATTTCCGATGCACTTTTACTTTGATTTTAAATTGTTAATTAATTTTTAAAAGGCAATTCACCCCCCCCCCCCCCCCTCTTTCCATCACTTCTCCACCCAACACTAGGTCCACCACAATTAATTAAATAGAGTGGGATTGATGGTGGCTTGACCCAAGGCCTCCTAAATGGCTATTTAAGGCAGTAGCAATGGAGGATATAGGGATCTTGGTGTTTTACATTAAATATAATGTTGTTATGCCAAATTGTCTTTTTAACGTTCTTCTTTCGCATGTAAGTTGTTTAAATCACATTATTTTTCAATAAAAGTTATTCTCCTTCTCTGTTTCTATTCATCTACTTTTCAAACTGATACCATTTCCCCAAGGTGTGATCCTATTCACACCATCACTTGTGAATTTATTCACACAATGATGGATTGATCATTTCATTGTCTTATTTTTCTTCTTCAATCCCACCCCTATGAGTCTACTTCCTGTTTCCTTTGACATCACAGAATCAATGGAGGGATAAACTATTATGGGTTGGTCAAAGGGATTTCATGGGTAATATTGGATGTTATTTTATGATCTTAAATTCTGTAATCATTTCATTATTTTAATATTTCCATTTGATGATTTATTTTCTTCTTCATCTTCGCCAACATTAACAAAGACACATTTCGAGTGCTAGTACGATCCAATTCCTTGGAGTGATCATTAAATTGAACCTCTAAGTGCATTGGTGATTATCCTTGGAATTGTTTAGGGATTAAATTGTTGAATGATGTTGAGGAATTATATCATTTTGTGGATACGTCTTGAATTAGTGAAATGAATGTTATCAGAAAAAAATACATTCAATCTAACCCAAGTAACAACTTAGGATAAACTCATCTCTATTAATTGTTTTAGACTAAGTAATTGTATGATTTAATTTATTTTATTTAAATTAAATCAGTAGTTATTCAAATCAAATCAATCCAAATAGTTGGCCACTCCATAACCATATCCTTCCAAAATCAGAGTGTCTCTAGGTTTCTTCTTCGGTCCTTGTGGATTCGACCCCTACCTGTACTTCAACAACCGCATACCTATATAGTAAATTTGGGAAAAACCATTTATTTATCTACTTAAATAGATAATTTCATGTGGGATGTTTTATGTACATTCAGTTTATAACCTCAAAACTACATCAATGTGTTGACCATGGTTATTGAGGATATGGTACCATTATCAATAGAATATTAATGATATTATATTTATCATATTTACAAATTGGATACACTTTTATAAGAAACCATGTGAGAAAGTTATGGAAAATTAACCATATCGTTTCATAGATAAGATAGTCTTTACATATGCGTGAATGTCGTTTTCATTTTTTTCTAGCACGAGGAAACTAAATAGGGTCGCTAATATTTAACATTTAAAAATATTTAAAAAATCATAAATTTTATATTTATACATTATATTTATCCTTATAACCACCCATATAATGTGAAAATGAAAAATTAATCACATCAATTCTTGGAGGTGGTATTCCACAAATACTCATGAGTGCCATTATGAATTTCTAGGGAATAGAAGGAGTAGGAAATGTAAGTAATATATTATATTTACAAAATAATAATTATTTCATAAATATCATTAATATTCATTTTTCTAACGAATATAACCAACCATATGATTTAGTGATGAAAGATAAAAAACATTTCATTATGGTGGTGGTATTCCACATGAATGCAAGAGTGATATTTTTATTTCTCATAAGATAGGAAAGGATATAAAAAGTGTTATACCATAATCATAATAAAATTTTATTATATGTAATAAATTTATTTTATTATTTAATCATAGTCGAAGAATATTTAAAGAAGGTAAAATAATAAATATATGTGAAATAGTCCGGTTATAAAATATACATTCTCCTTAGATATCTCCCTTTGTATTACACCTTAAGCCTTCAAGGGTTGGACTTTTCAAAATAAAATGAACTCTATGACAAGTTGACGTACAATTTTGACAATTTTGGGAACATGTTTTCTAAACTAGGGTGCTCCAAATGTAAGATGAGGGAGGATATTATGTTCTCTTTTACAATTAAGGGGAGTGGTACACTTTTAATTTTTATCAACAATTAATTATTATAAATCTTTAATCATGGGAAAGTGGCCAAAAAATAGAAGGGTTATTATATATCCTTTGAACTGAAAAACATGTAAAAATTGTGTTAATTCATCCACGAGTGAATAACACCCACAAATTAATATTAACACATAAATAATAAATGTGGGTGTATTTTCATGTAATTTTAAAATATTACTTATTTATTATTTATTTATTTATTTAAATATTTTTTTTCAATATGTGCCACCACCAGCACTATGTGCACCCCACAAGGTGAACTATACTTATAAACTAGTTTCCCAGCCAAATCACCAAAATTTGTGTGTGGTAGGTTTGGATTTTCCAAACATAATTCTTCTGGTCAAAAAAAATTTTGTTCTAAGATTACCTATGAGTGGTTTAAAAATAATAATTCATCCCATAAAATTACTCCAAAAATACAAAAAAGTTTTAAAATATCTGGAATTTAAAAAAAAATTATCGAGGTTGTATAAAATTTATATTATAAATTAAAATTAGTTTAATTAATTTCAATCCACAATTAATTCCCTTAAGTAGAATTATTTTCAAATATAATTTAATTTATCATGTTTACTATCATTTAACATATTATTACCTTATACTAACTAATGTGTGTTTTGGTTTCATTTATTTATTGAAATGTGATGTTTTTAATAATTAATTAATTAATGGTGATATATGTATCATCCTTTTACCTCATTATATGTATAAGGGAATATGTGGCCATAAGTGATATTGTTTATGTTTTCACTGTATACCCCTCACCTATGTGTGAGTGTACTTGTATAAAGAGGAATGAGGAAGGTAACAAATATCATATCAAGGTATGGTGATACACTTGAAATGTGGTAAATATATACAAAAGGTGAGAAATATAACTTAAGTTGAACGTGACTTAAGGAGTTTCCCTTAGGGTCTTGGTTGACCAATTTTCAACTCAATGGTTCTACTATTATAAAATTTCATTATAAAATCATTTATTTATTTATTTATTTATATATATATTTATTTATATATTTATTTATACATACATGCATGGTTTATTATTTTATGTTTTTGTAGTTTAGTAATGACAAAAAATACTAAAAGATATTTTATAGATAAACTAAACATGTGTGGTGAATAATTTCTATACAATCATGGTTAAGTTGTGAGTGTGTCCATATAGATAAATCATGAAAAATATAAATATATTTCATTCCCCAAGAAAAATATAAAAAACCTCAAATAAAATATTAATTCATTAACACCATTCATTACCTAAATTTAAACTAAACCCATTTTTTTGAGGTGATCATCATCCCTAGTTGATGGTGCAACTTAATATTGGTGTGTTCTTATGAAATCAGTGTGGTTACTAAACTAAAGATTGAAGGAAACAATTTTTCATAGCTATATGGTTTTAACTTTAAAAGAAAACAATTGAGTAAATCAATGTTGTGAATTATAAGAAATGGGAATCCACTAAACTGATCAAGTAGAAACAAGTTAATGTGATTTTTTAGCCAAACTTCTTCTTTTATACTCTTCCCGTAGTGGCATAGTAATATCTTGTTATAAGAGGAGTGGTTTTAAGGACACATTCATCTTGAATTCTCAAGTGATTGAGTATTATAAATCTAGTAGTTGGGGGATACAACCATTTTATAAAATAGATGGGGAAATTAAAAATTATTAAATCTATAATTTGAAATAATTATTAATGAAGGGAAAATTACAAATATACTAAAAATTTATTTTTAAAAAAATTAATGTAATACATCAAATTCACCATGATAAAGTTTGGACAATTACCATGTCACAAATGATAATAATTTCTAAGAGTGGTACAAGTGATTTCATATAGTACAATGATATGAAATGAAATTTTTTGTTCCAAAATATCCACTACATATTTAGCCACATCAAGAAGAAACTAAGGGTAAAAATAATGTTTACATGAAACTCATGGATTAATCATTTTATGTTTATATCATAATGTTATTATCAATGTCTAGTCAATTATTATACAAACATCGGGACATGAATTTTTATATCATGTTGTCTCATCCAAGTAGTTGGTAAGGAGAAAGTGAAGCCTAAAATTAATAAGTTTATGATTATACTTAACACATATACATTTAAATATGGATTCAAATTAAAACATTACCTTACAATAAATATCAATATTTTATCCTTTTCATTCTTTATTTTTTTAAATAATTTCAAAATCAAAACTGTGTAGAAAATTATTCCATATTCTTTGGGAAAGTTTTTCCAAAAATATAATATCTTAATAGAATATAAGACTTTAGTTCATATGGTAAAAAATAATAAATAAAAGGTAAATGTAAATAACACCTCCAAAGTAACCTTCATACCATACTTGTAAGAAACCATAGATAATGTAGAAGAGTACCAAACAATAGGTTAATTTCCCAATATGTTGGAAAATAATTAAATGTAATAGAAATTGAAATATACTATAGTAGATGAATGTAGAAGCTCTGATTTCATGTATATTTATCATTTCATCTGATATTTTTGTTTTAATTCATTGATATTAGATACTATATGTGTGTTACACATTTGTATCCAAACAGAGTAACAAAGTACATTAAAAGTATTATAAGAAATAAGGTTTTTTTGCAAAGTATCTGAGAAAGGGTGATTTTTATGTCATTAGAGAGAATAAAAAAACTTTTGTTTTAAAGTTGACTGATTCTAATATAACTATAATTTAGTATTGTTTATTATAAAAAAAATTATCTCAGGTGTCTATTAGAATCAATGAGAAATATTGGAATGAATATTATATGTTTTGTCTTATAAACAACTTATAGTTCAATAATACATGAATCATAGTTAATAAATTATAAATATTAAATTTAAGACACAATAATGTCTAGTCTTGGGAAGTTGATTCTTGGTCAAATAAATCCAGAATAAAATTTCAAGGAAATACCATGAAGTGATTTTAGAATATCCATGATCTAAAACGCTTAGTTATTCAGCCTTATTTCATAGTAAGTTTAAAATGACCAACATAACTTTAGTGTTAATGGTGATAAAGACACAAATCTTCTATAACCAGTTCAACAAGAAACTTATGAACAATTTCATGGAGAAGTTATAGGAAATGTTTTATACATATTGAGATTCCTTTAAGAAATATAAGGAAAATAAAAATTATGTTAGGTATACTCATTTTAAGAAGATATGAGTTTCTTTAATGCCTACAACCCAAATAATATCATAAATAAGAATTCATTTATCATGAAATTTTAAAATGAATTTATTCTAAAAATCATATTTCCTTATACACATCAGATACATAATGTTAGAAAAATTAGGAAAAATAATTATTCCTACTAGCAAGCATTAGTCATAAAATTTTATAGTATATTTTTTTCTTAAACTCACATTTTCTTATGCACATCAGAGTCCTGATAGTAGTAAAATGAGTATCAATGATGGGTCATATAAGATTTTCAAAGTCTCTTGATATACCTTTTCAGAAATTATTTTTAAATACTATTGTATAATGTAAAATATATATCATATGAGTTATAATATAAAATAAATCCAATATTACATAATTCATGTGTTTTTATGCAATGTTTTTGTTAAAGATATGTCAATAAATGAACTTGAATCAATAAAAAATACAAATATAATCTAAGGTAATTATGTTAAATTTTATATAGGATATTACATAAACATTTAAGATTTATGAATTATAGTCAAGAAATATTCTATAATTCTCTAAAAGGGTTTACATCTATGCTTAAAATAGAGGGATCAAGGTTGTCTCAAAAAAATTTCTTGAGATCCACAAGTAGTTGTCAACCCAAAGGGAGGTATGAAATGGCTCAAGTGGGGGAGTGAATTGAGTTTTTAAACATTTTACACTAATTAATGTTATCCATCAAAATATTACTAACTATTTTATCATATATAAAGTGGAAACAAAAGTAGAATAGAAAACAGTATAAAATAAAGAATTTATAGAGGTTTGGAAAATAAGAATCCCCTATTCCACTCCAATAATCCTATCTCTTCAAACTTGGATATTTTAACTATTAATATCTTTTTCCCAATTACATTGACAGTTGAGTGAAATAAAAAAAACTTGTTAAAAAATTATGATAGGTTTTCCAGGGATCTCCCTTTTCACAACGCATATCCATGACCGTCACAAACTCAAAACAAGTATTAGTAACTTTATAAAAGATAAAAAATTTAAAATAGAGATAAAAATTTAAGTCTTAGTTTTATGATTAAAATTTATATAAAATTAAATTTTCTTCTAGGAAATAAAAAAGGATTCAAAAATAGGCTTCGAGAGATCTTCCAATTTTGGTTTATGTGTACATCAAAGAATAAGAATAGTAATTTTTTATTCACATAAAAATAAGAATATCTTATATGTACTGGAGAGTATAGTGTCATTTTAGTTCTTTAGACAATACTCTATTTCTCAAGTGTTCTTATATTCTCTATTTTTGTTTTATCTTTGAATTCAAATATCTATTGACATACTCTAACTGTCATGAATAGATAGAATAATCCAAAAAGTAAGATTCTATTCTTATATGGGACCTTTGATTCCAAAAATATAAATCTTATAAATTTTTGTTGATAGTAGTTTTATTATTAATTAGAAATATATGAATTCATGGAAATAATGGTATTAGAAAATTATTCATTCCTTATCAATACACAAAAAAAATTTGTAAAAGAAGAAACATAGGTTTTTAATTCCCTCAAGTTCCTAAAATGGTAAGAAATTTCTTAAGAGGATGAATAAAAAATTTCAATTATTACATATTCAAAAGGAATTATCTTTTACATGGGTTATTTCTATCTTCAAAACATTAGTGAAATTTATAAATTTAAATATCAATGAATTTTTTTACTTTGAAAGAAATATTTACCTTTGTAAGATAATTTGATACATACAATATTTAAAATCTTGAAATATAATCCTATCATCATCAGATAAATTAATTAAAAACATTGTTCTATAAAATAATTATTATCTTCATATGGTGTTTTTTATTAGAATATAATAATTCCACATTTTTAATGATATTCTCCATTATCGAATATCATCATCCACACATTCTAATATCATTAAAAAATTGTAACATAAAATGGTAATTTTATATTTATATGACAAATATATGTTATAAAATATTTTATTATTAGAAATTCATATTCCTCATATTATAATTCTCATAAATAATACACTTATTGGATAATTTACATTTTTTTGAAATCTAAATTCCATTGTGAAGGAATTTTTCTATTCTTAGGAATATTTCTTCTCATAGAAAATATATTTCCTTGTATCATTTTAAAATTAAAAAATCATATGATAAAGTATCATATTGTATAATATTTTTTCATCTTTTATTATGTTTTTCTTTATATAATTTCTTCAACTTTAAAAACCAAAATTTGTCCAAAATATTCTAAAATGATGTATTACGTAAGAAAAAGAATAATTTTTATGAAAAATATATGATAATTTAATTGGTAAAACAAATGGTTTTTTCTAATCAAAATTTATTAAATATCGAGATATGTTCGAACAATGTTAGTATCTATAATAATATCTCTCTTTTTTATGATAAATGAACTAATGATAAATTGAACATAAAATTTTAAAAAATTAATCATATTATATATATATAATCTTTTAAACTTTTATTTTGAAGAATATAGTTTAATGCATTAATTTTTTTGACAAGATTATCATCCATTAATGATATCAAAAAGTAGAAAAATCAGAATGAGATCAAACACGTTAAATAAATTATAGTTAATAATGGAATGGAATAATCTAAATTTCTAAAGATAATATAATTTTGAATTTACATGGGACAATATAGAAAAAAAGTAATAAAAAATAATATGTAATTATTAGAGAAATGTAATAAAAACCATAAAGAACTGAATATCATTAATGAAAATATCAATAAATATAATTTTATAATGTAATATATCCAAAACATAAACCAAGAGAGAAACATATAATCATTTTTTCTTATGGTTAGTCTTTGGAGAGTGGTTCCACTATGAAAATTCAAATGGTTAGGGACAGACAAGGAATTTTCATTCACATCTAAAATAACACCAACAGTGTATCTTATAGGTATCCTTATCACAAACTTAATATTATCATATAACATACTCTCTAATTAAAATATTATCATCCCTAGATTATGGAAAGTTGAATCTAGTACAAGTAATTTATAGAGTAGAGGTAAATACTTCCTTCTAATTTTTTTTTCCTACCACAACAATGTACCTTGTAAATGTTGTGGGAGGATGTAATTTTTTATGAATCATGTTCCTAATATCACAAAAACAAATAGAAGGATTATCTCATCACATCATCCTTGCTCTATAATGAAACAAGTCATTATCACACATTTCTTACTAATAGATGAGGACATCCTTGAAAAAAATACAAAAATTTCAAAATTATTTTATTAATGTAATTTTTAAGCACATGAAGGCGACCATTATTGGTGAATTCCAATATATCAATGTAATTTTTAAGCACATGAAGGCGACCATTCGAAATAATTAGATGAGCGACAACATTTTTACCTTAGAAGAATTTTTTCAACATTAGTAGGTTGTTAAGACTTCTCACTTTTTGAAATAAATTTATCAGACTAGGTGGATTTAGAATCAGATAAAGAAAATTCATGAGTTAATTTCAAGATATCTTATTTGGAGTATTTTATGGGTAGTAGATTTATATTTAAAGAAGATTATTATTGATAAATTAAGTTTAAAATCCTCCCATTCCAAATATTTAATTCAATTAAATTTGTTGTTAGAGATTTAAAACACCATTAATAACAAAAATTAACTCATCCATATTCCTATAAAGGAATTTTATACCTCTATGATAATCGAATTTGATAAGATTTAAGTCAAAGTTAATATATTTTCACATATATTAAATGGTAACACAATATATAATATAAAATTATATCTCTAAAACTCTCCCATATAGAATCATAAAATCATAGGATACATCCTTCATTAGATCAAAAATAGTAATAGATTCTTTTTCAATTGGATATATGGTATAAATTGATGGAATGTTCTTTATAAACTCAATCATATATATTAAAACCTTCTTGGATGTTCAATTTCCATTTTTATAGAAATGATTTCTTCCAAAACGGATGTATAGTTGGTTGATTGAATGATTAGAATTATTTCATTATCAATGTTTGAGATTATGATATTTTATTCTACTCATAAATTTCTAAATTTAAAATATAATTTTTTCAATCTTTTTTAATTGGATTTTTACCACATCAATATCAAATTTCATCTAAATAAACTCAATAAGAACTATATTAGTGATGTTTTCTGTATATTTAATAGCCTCAGAGCATTAAAATTCTCCTATAATAGCATATTCAATATTTATATATAAAAGAAGAGAATCAGGTTCCACTAGTGGTGCAATTCTTCAATATCTCATAACCAGGGAAGGTTCTTTAGCATCTTCTTCTTCATCTTCTTTTGATCCTATATTCTAAAATATGTTAAGACTTCTTAATTTTTAAAAATTTATAACCTGATTTGAATGATTTATTATTATTTTTTTGGTGTTGAAACCTCATTTAGGGCCTCAAATGGTCAATTTTGGTTAAAGTGAACATGCCAAGACCCCTGAGGGACCATGCTGGAGTAGATAAAAAATCACATGAATGTTTATTCCAATGCACACAAAGATAAAATTATACACATAATATTTTTTTTCAAATTTGGTGTATCATTCCACACCCATTCTAGAGGAATCCAACATGGAAAAGTCTCATACCTACTAGAAATCATTATTTTATAAAAATTGAAAGACTATTACTGTAGCACCCCAAAGGTTTATGGTATGTTTCTCTTAAATACATTATATTCATTTGATAGAATATATTTCATGAATCATTGATCCTCTATGGAATACAACATGGTTACTTATAGGAGACGGCCATAACGCTTCCCTTAAACTTAAATTTTTCAACCATGTGATTTAAATTTTAAAAATCTGACATACATGGTTTGTTCTGGATGATATTTAGAGTCTAGTATAATTAACTTAATTTATTTGTCAATATTAACATACCTTCATTAATAGAAAACATCCATTATGAATATTAATATTACTCTTATGAATGGTATATATACCCATGACTGTATAAATAAATTTAGGCTCCTTAAAAATGAAGATGAATAATTTAAGTGTTTATATTTTTTGATTAAATTATGATTTTAGTTAAATATTAAATTATTCATATTTAAGAAATTATTTTTGAAAAATTTAATTCCTTTTTGGATTCTACCCGTTGAAAAATGGATTGGGTGAATATTTTGAATTTTTCTAAAATACTTGAATTTTTGGTGAAAAGTAAAATACACTAATTTACCATATAAATACATTATAATTGAAATTAACAATCCCTAGGATCATAAGTCATGTAAGAACCCAAATATCAAACTCACATTTATATATTACTAATCTTGGTCATTTAATACTTGCTATTTCTTGTCTTAAGAGGAAATAATAAATTAATGATTATAATATTGAGAAAACTCTTCTCCCCTCCACTATATAAACCACCCCTCACCCCCTCTACCTCCCACACCACTTAAGCTTCATTCCTTGCCTAAATTCTATATAATACTCTTCCCAAGCCCTCTCCACTCTACCAAGACCTACTGGACTCACTAAAAGGCCAAAAACAAATTCCTTAAGGAATTTATCAAGGTAGAGTACTCAAGAGGTGAACCTCTCTTCCCTTTTATTGCAAATTCCCTTACAAGTTTTATTATTTTGTTGATCTCTTCTCACATAACCTCATCCTAATGCCATGATAATTATAGTAACTCACATGTAATGGATTTTCATTATTCTAATGGAATATTTCATCATAATCTCTCTTTTCCCCTCCTTTTATACAATAAATCTAAACATCATCCGAGATGTGTTAATTTATCACACTCAAGGAAGACGGGTTTTCAATTTGTATTACTATCTCCAATACTGGTCATCAAACATTTAAATGGTTTAAAAAGATCATATTATATGTATTTTATGTTGTTTAATTTTCTTGAATCCTTACAAACTCATAATATTGAATAATAATACAAAACAAGTTTATTGTGCACAAAACCACCAAGCCAAATCCAAGCATTTATTAACACATTGAATGAGTCAACCTTAGGATATATAAATATAATAATTATAAGATAATTTATATCTATTTAATGTCACTAATAATTTATATTTACAATTCTTGAGGTTCAACAACATTTCAAACAAACATCCATTCATGAATACAAATAAACGGATCTTGAAAACCAAAGAAGAAAATGATTCCAAAAAAATAAAATTAAATCTCATAAACCCATCAAAAAGGCCATTAATTAACCTAATAAGGTTATAAAATATTAATTAAATTTTTATGAGGTACTGGAATCATTAATTAATGAAGCTAAAATTGATTATTCAATTCATTAAGAACAATCAAGAACGGCTTTGAGCATAAGGTATGGGATCCTCTCTCTCACTTTTTTTCTAGAATCTCTCCTATGATGTGCTCTATTATTTTTAATACCTAAGTATGGGGTATATTTTCAAACCTCCCCCATATTGACCTTATGATATATAAATAATTTTATACTCCTTTACCTCTCATTAAGCCCTCAGAAGAACACTTGTTACCATGCTGAAATGTTTGTAAGGGGTTTTCTCATCTCACTTTCAATTCTGTGGGATTTCCATTTTCACCTCTTATTTTTTATATATGTTATAAGTGTACTTACATTTGATATATATTATCATTATTATATTTATATTCATGGAATTATGTGATTCATTTTGTGGTCATTGACTTTTGGTCATATGACTCAATTAATTACGACAAGGTAAGGAGCTTTGTCTCAATTTTCACTTCATTGTGACTTGCTTAGTATTGTGCAACTACTATTTCTTATGTGGTGTACCTAATACCCATTTGAGATAACTTTTCAATTGAAATTATATTCCATTTAAATTTCCATATTCTCATATCAGGGATATGAATATTTTCTAAGGTGTATACCATTTTACATACGATATTTATTTGGAATGTTGTTTTGACTGTGGAAATATGGATGAATATGTATCCTCTATTCTATACAGATAATGTAAAGGAATGTGGTTCTTGTGTTTAATATAGGAATAAATAATGATTTGGACATGAAACGGTGGGTGGGGCCCGCTACAGCCACTCGATGCATCTGTAGGTCTCATGAGACAAATCAGTTGGTGACAAACCCTTCGAGTTTGTTTCACAAAATTACACGTTTTTCTACCCACAGAACTAAATAGTTTTTACAGTATTATGGTATCATATTCCTGATAAATGAGATCCAATTAATATGAATTCTATTTATTCATTATTAGTTATTATTATCTCACTATGACAAAATCTATTGATGCAGTTTCATTCACAGTTTATTAATGGAGTGAGTTTTTCATTTATTCACCATGCCATATTGATTAGGTCAAATTGTTTACAATTCAGTTATTATTGATTCATGTTTCCGCTATTTATATCTCTTACTGAACATTTAAGCTAACCCCTTTCATTGTTTACTTTCAATAGGAGATGAAGAAAATATCATTTATTGAGTTCTTGTGGATGCCGTGTTTATTTTTTGTTATGTATTGTATTTTGTAAAATTTTATAATTTAATTTATGTTACATATATTTATATAGTTTCTCAAATACTAATAAACTGATTGTTCATTTAGTATTTTTATTCCTTCTAACCTGTGCAATGTTATTAGTAATGCATCGCCTCCAGTTTAGATGGCTCTGGGCATTACAGTTGGTATTAGAGGAAGTTTAGTAGAAAACTTGGAAACTAGAGTAGGAAAGGTATAGTAAGGAACAAATCCCTAAGGTAGTATTTGAGGATAATCATAAAAGAACTTCCTTTTATTTTGGTAAGGAATAGATAATGAAAATACTTCTAGAAAATACAACCATGTCTGGATACGAGCAGGTATAGGTTGCTCTGGCACAGATGTGCCTATGAGTGAAAGCTCTGTCAAGGAGTTTCAGGCTTGACCCAAGGTATCCTGGTACACAACAATGGTACTTTATGCACTCTTAGTTACAACACTCCAGGGGATATTCTTAGGATAATTCATATTTTATTTACATGCAATTATAAAGTATTTTAATGTAATGTTTTCCTCAGAGAAGCAATGTTTATGAGATTAGTTATGCATATAATTTCAATCTATGTTAAGTGATTTTCTATTTGATATTCATAACCTAATATAGGGTATTCCATTATTTATAAATGGAGTTTAATGGAAGAAGGGGAATCAATACTCATGGGCAATGTAGTCATCTCCCTACTGAGCAAGTCAACACAGTCAATGTTGGAGCGGATCAGATCACGACCATATTGGGACAACTTACTCAGGTTGTAAAGAATAACTATTCCACACCAGTATTGGATCGTTCCATGCGGCATAATCCCCCATATTTCATAAGGACTACTAATCTAGTGGTTTTTGAGAAATGGGTTAAGTCCCTTAAAAATATATTCATGGTATTAAGATGGAATGAAAATGAAAAGGTAGTACTGGAAGTATATTGTCTCAAGGAAGACATTGATCAATGAAGGTCCTTGATTCAGAATACTATTGAGGAAGAAGAAATAGAAGATATTTAATGGAGTAATTTTAAGGAAATATTCTTCAAAAAATATTTCCCTATTGAGCAATGAACCAAACTGAAGAGGAAATCCCTTTCCTTAAAGAAAAGGGAAGAAGACAGTGTTGTGGAGTATGAGGATACCTTCACAAGGCTAGCCATGTATTCCATAGATTACATACATGACTCGATAGACAAGATTGATCATTTCATTGATGGTCTTATTTCAAGTCTTCGAAGGGCACTGGATTCTCACACATTTTCATCATATGATGAAATTGTATCAAGTTCCATCAAAATAGAGAAGGAATTTTATAGATCAAATTTGTTCAAGAGATACCAAGATAAAAATGTGACTCTCTACTAACCAAGGGAAAGGTGTAGTTCCAAAGAAGAAAAATGGAATAAATAAATTTACATTATGTGAAAATTTTGGATTGAAACGTCTCTGAAAATTCTTGAAAGGCATGGGACTCTACTATAAGTGTATAGAAAAGGGTCATCAATCTAATGAATGCAAGGGGATGAATAAATTTGTTAATGTTAAATGTTAAAATTTAATAGAGATAGGAATCTAGGCACATGAGTATCCTAATATACAAGGAAACATGCCTCAGAAAAGGCCAAGAGAGAAAGGGAGAGATTATGCGATTACAACCACGGAAGTGGATGTTTCTAATGATGTGGTGGCAGGTACATTAATTGTTTCCTTAAACATAGCCAACACTTTATTTGATTATGGATCATCATATTCATTTATATCTTCCTAGTTTTACTATAAAATTAGACATGTCCAATTTTTTTAAATAAAAGAGTTATTATTCAAAACATCTAGGAGATGTAGCATTGCAACAAAGGCTTGCAAACAAGTCCCCCTCATGACACATAAACATGATTTAGTTACTAACATTATCATCTGACCAATTACTGACTTTGATATAATTCTTGGTATCAATTGGATATCAAACTATGATGCTAATATTTATTACAAGAAAATAGAAGTTATGATTTTTGAAAATGGTGTAGAATCTCTTATCTTTAGAGCAGAGACCTCGCCATCTGATTCTTATCTAAACCCACCCCCAGTAGATCTATTGAATACAATTCTTGGAGAGGAAGATATACCAATATTTATGGGTGAGGAAAGAAATATTCAAATTGAAGATGTGCATATAGTGCAATAATACATTGATGTATTACCAGAGGATTTACCTGGACGTCCTCCAGATCGAGAAATTGAGTTTTCCATTGAATTAATTATTATTGTAGGGCCTATATCAAATACCCCCTATAGAATGTCCCATGTGGAGTTAATAGAGATAAGGAAACAAATACAGTTGTTGACTGAAAAATGATTTATTCGACATAGTGTTTCTCCATGGGGAGCTGCACTCCTGTTTGTCAAAAAGAAAGATGGATCCATGAGGCTATGCATTGATTACTAGAAAATCAATGCTATTACAATAAAGTATAAGTATCCTCTGCCTCGGATTGATGATTTATTTGATCAAGTTCATGGAGCTCAATGGTTTTTGAAGATTTACCTTCTATCTATATATCAGCTACATGTGAGTAAGGAAGATATTCTTAAGATATAATTTCAAACCATGTATGGGCATTATGAGTTTACAGTGATGCCTTTTGGACTAACTAATGCACCCTCTGTTTTCATGGATATAATAAACTAAATTTTCAAAAAATATGTTGATAACTTTGTTGTGGTATTCATTGATTATATCCTAGTATACTAAAAAGTCTATGAAGAACATGAGGATCACTTGTAGATTATTATGAAAACTCATAAAAGAAATAAATTATATGGGAATTTTAGAAAGTGAGAAATATAGATTCAATGTGTAACGCCCAGACCCCAGTTACCCAGAGTTGGTGCATTATTTCAATACATTGGCATGATTACAAGGAATCAAGTCCCAAAGGACCGATTAGTTTAGTAGTCTTGGAAAATAGATTACATACATGAATGTTACATTACACTTCATAACATACAAAATAACATAAATAATCCTTTATAAATTCCACTATTCCTTTGTCTTAACCCTTCTTATCAATCACAATATACTTCTAGGAATCCTGGGAAAAAAATAAAACATAAAAAAGGGGTGAGCTGAAACGCTCGGTAAGGGTAAGCAATACAGTAGAAACTTTCATAAATAAGCATAAACATTTAAGGCAATGTATAACTAAAACAAAAGCCTTTTAAACCCGAACTTCAACCTAGTATGGAAAAAAATAAAATGAAATAATTCCATTTACTTATTCACATGGATATTCTACTAATCGAATAATCACATGAAATATCAATAACCACTTTCTTAATGATGGAATGCATAATGCCAGACTATCATAACCACATAGCCAAGGCCTCGTGCCAAGACTACAAATATGATTTTTCCAAGGCCTTGTTCTAGGACACTAGTTTTTCTCATGAGACCTACCGATGCATCGAGGAGCTATAGAGGGCTCCACTCGTCACATATTAAGTCCAATGCATTCCCATATGAAAAGGTTTAAACATAACATAAACATTCATATTAAAACTAGCATACGAAATGTCAAGACTTTCACCATAAACCATGAATGGTATAAAAATAGCACATCCACAGTCAAACATATCACAAAACATTCAATACAATATTGAAGTTTTGTATCATAATAAATCAACTTCAAATAAGATTAAAATCCATCAAAGGATGTTGACATAGATGAAATAAAAACTATTTGAGAGAAATATCTCTTTTCTCGAAATCATTGAAAATTCACACATTTATAAAGGAAGTAATTTAAAAGTGATTTTTGAATCAAAGTGTCCAATACCACATTGAAACTTTTGAAAATAAATATCATTTCAAAACCTTCATGTCCATATAAATAAGTCCTTAAAATCATTTTGAAAACATGGACATTAATAAATAATCTTTAAAACATTTAAAATTATGATCTTGATAAAGAGTACTTTTCAAAAATTCTTAAATTATTCATTTTGAAATAATTTAAAAGTCACATAATTATAAAATAAAACATTTACTTTGAAAATATTCTTATAAGTTTGTAAGTCAAGCTTTGACAATTTTATAATGGCGGTAAATAGTTGCACCCGCCGTATAAGTTAAAAAAACATTCTTACCTTAAATTTGTCGAAAGGTAAAATGTACCTTGTTTGGAAAAAGATGGAAAGATTACTTTAAAAACACATAAGGGTATAAATGTCCTTAACCCATATTATTTGTAATTATTAATATTGTTTTGAAATACATTTCGAAGAAACGTGGATGTGGATGATAATGAAATCCCAGTAGATTATTACGTATAAACAACCTCGGATAATGAAGAGATTGCAAAATAAACCCTTACCTTGTACTTTTCCTTGGTTGAGGGTAGATTAACCTCCTTTATAATGGTTAAATAATTGTTATTAAATTATTCAATAATCATATACATTAATATGATATCATATATGATCTTTTAACATTGCTTTGTTAATAATATCTTAGAATTATCGTCGTTTCGTGTGTTAACTTACTTGTTTTCTTTTATATTTTTTGTTACGTAAGCCATGTTTGTCATGGATAGGCTGTATATTATTCATATCCAGAATGATATCAAGTCTTTAAGCATTATTGTTAAATAATAAAATGATAATTATACTTGAATGGATACGATATAGAATGAATCTCATCGTGTTCATGGAGACGGTAGTCCGTACGTACGAACGAGCGACAATATCATTCTTTTGATATTAAAATAATATATAATTGGATGGTATATAATATATTCAGAATAATTATCATGTTATATTTATAATTTACATGAATTACACATCATTATTATACCCATCCAAATAATAATTTATTGAATAACAATTACACCATGGCGTGGAGACGGTAAGTCGTACGTACGCACGTATGGTGACATGTTATTCAAAGGATGGATAGAATACTGAATATTGTTGTACCATATTTATAATAATATTAAAGAATACAGGAGATACTGGATTCAATATTTTATACTGGGAAAAATAAAGAAAGAAAAAGTTGAAGAAGAAATGAATTTGAAAAAGGTTGGTGAAAACATTACGTCTTCTTCGGGTTCTTCATTTTTATTTGATCAAAAGGGCTCCTTAGGCTGGCTTTCTGAGCAAACTAAGGCCTCTAGGATGTATTGGGGGACGTTTAGAGAGTATTTGGGTAGGGTTAATACGAACCAAAAGGCTATGAAGGTGTGAAGTAATGAGAAAGGGGAGTCCCCTTTTATAAGAGGGGTGAGGGGCACCTTTGGAAAAGCTAGAAATATTAATTTATAGTAAATTCATATTCAGTTTCTAATGGCTCCAAAGTTGATTATTCAAAGTTCCAGGTGGGTATAGATCTAAAACCATTCAACCAATAGAATTTAGATAGGTTTTGGTTACTATATTAACCTTATATTTTAGTTTTAACTCTTAGTTAATTAGTTTGACATTTACCATGTCACTTTGTATTTTTATATTATATAGTTAATAAACATACTATATACATCCAATCGACCCAAAATTGGTCCATTAATGATACACCTATAATTCTATAAGTCTCTTGGCCTAACCTTAGATTTTTATGAATTAAATATCAATTAATAATATAATATTTGTTTTAAAAACGCTTTTATGTCAATTTTGACACTATTCAATAGTTGATTTTTTGTGAAACTCATAACAGAAATATTATTTCGACAAAAGTTAATTAACTCAATCCTAACATGTCATATTAACCTAGAAAATTAGTTTAATTCATAAAAAGTCTCCCATTATATTTATTTGGGTATTTATAATATCAATTATTCCAATTTTTCATTAATTAGGTAATTACTGCATCATCATTGTGTCATAAATAAATTAAATGTTTTAATGTCTAAAAATTATAAATAAAATATAATTATGTAGGAAATCTTTTTATATTTCTAATTAATATTTAAAATCGAATTTATCTTATTTATAACCCTATATTAAAAATTGTTTAGTAAATAAACATTGATTTTAACTTTTTTAACTCTTCTTTAAATTAAATAATAATAAATGTCCTAATCTAATCCAAGTGGACCTAAATGATAATATTTTATTCCTAAGGTTGTTTTTGGTCGAGATAAACTTTTCCAATAGAATTAGGACATGTGTTAGGGTAATATTAATATCATTTGTACCCTTAATTACCCTATTTACTTTTATTCGTGGTAAATAAAAGTAAAAAGTTACTATTCACCAAAAATTATTTTCATCTCATTGAACCACATTTTACTTCTTGATATTAACCGTGTCTCTAGTATTTTCAAAATTCCATTCACAAAAGCTGTAAAATTATGTTTTATGAAAAATTCAGTTTTTTTAACTACCACTTAGTAGTTTCACTATTCATCAAAAATTGAAGTTTTTCAGAACAATTCCAAACATTCACCCTAGGATATAATTGATATTCCAAATTAAAAAATTATTTCTATTTTAAAAAATTCCAAACATATAAGTTGAATTAATTAATTTTATAATTAATTCTCGCTGTCACAACAAATAGCGTGTTTTTAAGAAGCAATATATATCAAAAGATTGACAATTGCTTAGGTCCAATTTCGAAGTGAAATTAATTATAATTAACACCATTTAATAAAATGGTAAAAATATATTATAATTATACTTTAAAACCACTAAAATTCATAATTTATCACCATTAATTATTTTGATTAAAAAAGTTGTTTTTAATTAAAATTTAGTAATTTTCAATATTCATCAAAATATTAAATTTATCTAAAAAGTACCAAAATTTCACCCTAGGCTAATTTTGATATTCCGAATCCAATAATTAAGTACATTTTGAGAGATACAATTTATAAAATTTTAAAAAGTAGGTATTACTATTCATAACGGCTAGTTTGGTAAGTCAAGGTGCGCTTTAACTCGGTGTTGCGTGTAGTGCAAGTTATTGAATTATTTTTGAAGAAATAACACACTATGTAATATTGGGGTGTTACATTCTCCCCTCCTTTAATAAATTGCGTCTTCGCAATTTGAAATTGTTCTTTGAAAATAAAAGGTTTAAAATAAAAAATATCTTTGTGGTAAAACCCACATCGGAAATTGGGTCACTAAAATTTAGTCTTAATATGAGGAAAAGAGAAATGAAAGGGTTACCACCAAATTATAATCTCGATTAGGAGAACATTGGTGGAAATTAGAGACATATAATTGGATGAAAAATGTAAATATTTATAGGTAGTGATTGAGGTCATCAATCACAAAAAAATTTAAAATTAAGGTCCTTAAATTCATCAATCTATGATTATTTAAAATACCATCGATTCAACAAAACATAAGGTATTAGGATAACACATTTTTGATGTTTCAAAATATCTTAGTTAAAATCACACATCGAAAAATGAATTAATGAGGTCTCTATTTAAAATAAAGAGTGGAATGTATGAAGATTACCAAAAATAACACATACTAGGGTTCCATGTAAGAAAATATGGATATGGAAGAGAAATCTAACCATCAATTATCTAATGGAGAGTGGTAGAGAACATGGCTACGAAAAGGCCAACAATCCCAAAGCCATAAATTAGTGATGATTTAAGGTACCATATAGGAAAACATTTTTGTTCTAAGTTCCTTTTCTTAATGTTGAGGAATTTATTTATGAGATTCGCTAAGATCATAAGGAGATATACTTACTTTATAGTTAGATTTTTATCCATTAATAAATTTCTACCACAAACTCATATTTCACTCTAAAAGATAATAGAACGTAAAAAAAATTCTATTTATACTATTCGTATAGTGTTCCAAAATAATCAAATTTATAATTCATCTACCAGATCTTTTAAAAAACTACATTATTTAATCCAGGACATCTCGTGGGCCAGTGGTAGGTGATACACCCTTGTCGCCCTTCGGTTGCGGGTTCAAGTCTTACGGCCTTTCCAGTCGCGACGGGTTGCCACCCGACCTCCGGGTTTTCCTTTTATGGCAATCCAAAATTAATCTCAAACTAGAATTTATCCAAAATACTTATGTCCAAACTCACAATCCAAGATTTATAAGGAAGGTAAACATAATGTAGATCCTTTTTACCCCGTAATAGCATATGAATACCTTCATCATATATTCTTTTAAAACACTGAAACATCCTGAATTACCATAATCATTATTGATTACATTCATGATCCCTTATTCCATATAGAATGATGGATATACTTCATCAATCCAAAAATGTTTTAAACCCCAACAATGATGGAATATACAAATCATTAATCAGCTTCAAGGTAGTCAAGAATATCCAATATACTTTATCCAAATCAATCGTGTATTATTCTAAAATCACTACCTCGGTATCAGAACCGTATTATGGTTTATCTTTCTCTCAACCATATATTTTCCAAAACTTTGACCTGCTATTGAGTCACTTTTCCTTGTTCCACACAATCTCAAGTCCTTAATGAAATAGTACTACAGTACAATCCTTATATACTCCTTAATTATTATAACAAGTACATTGTTGATACAACACTAAAATGACATAATCAACATAAGAACTCTAATCATTCCTCTTCATCTATGGTAGTATAATAACTTAATTATTATCCAATAGCATCATTTGCAGTATAGTCTGATGACTGGGACATAGGTTCGCGTAGTGTCCAAACTCCTTGCAAATGAAGCATTGTACATTTGAAACCATTTTCTTACCCTTTCATTCATGTACTTTGTGCCCTTTTCCTCTATACTTATAACAAACTCCCATTCCTTTAAGGAAAGTTCCAGGGTGTTTCTTCCCATAGTTATCACATATTGGAAAATTCTTCTTTTCCCTCTTCCCTTTATCCATCTTTCTCTCTTCCGTCCTTTTCTTCTCTTGCTTCCCTTCAAATCCATAGGACTCAGTAAACTCTTTACTTATCTTATCAACACATGATATTATTTCTTCATATGATGATAATACATGGGAGACTATTTCCCTTCTAAATGATTTCTTAGTACCATGAAAGATATGATCCTTCTTACTCTTGGGATCATACGTATTTCCGGAGTTCACATTCCTTCTACTAGGCGCCATTTCTATACAATATCATAAACTAGGTCAGTTTATGAATTGCAATAAA
Source organism: Viscum album (assembly GCA_963277665.1). Classification (NCBI taxonomy): domain Eukaryota; kingdom Viridiplantae; phylum Streptophyta; class Magnoliopsida; order Santalales; family Viscaceae; genus Viscum; species Viscum album. The sequence continues at coordinate 1,222,585,368 of OY728139.1, read as the reverse complement.
TGATTCCAAATGTAAATTTAATAGTTTATGGATATAATCCATAATCATTAAAAAATATTTTCTTTGAGTAAGTATATACTCATGAGCCCTTCATAATGGTTTGTAAATAAAATGAGAATTATCCTAAGCATATCCCCCGGGAGTGTCGTAACCAAGAGTGCAGCAAGGCCCGTTGTCATGCACCAGTTCTCGTTCAAGTCTAGCTCAAAGCGGTGTTTTCGGGTTTTACCCCTAGGTACATCTGTGCCAGAGCCATCTCTACCTGCTCGTATCCAGACAGGGATGTATTGCTCAGAAAACTCACAAAATCTCTACAATACCAAACTTCTAAAAAGTTGTTCTATACTAATCCTCAAAGTCTATCTTAGGGCTATGTTCTCTAATCAAAGTTTATCTAAATCTAGTTTCCAAGGTTATTGCTAAACATCCTCTCATACCAACTGTAACGCCTCGACCCCAGTTACCCAGAGTCGGTGCATTATGTTAATACATATTCATGATTATAAGGAATCAAGTTCAAAAGGACCGATTAGTTTAGCAGTCTTGGAAAATAGATTACATACATGAATGTTACATTACACTTAATAACATACAAAATAACATAAATAATCCTGTATTAATGCCATTATTCCATTGTCTTAACCCTTCTTATCAATCAAAATATACTTCTTGGAATCCTGGGAAAAAAATAATACATAGAAAAGGGGTGAGCTCAAACGCTCCGTAAGGGTAAGCAATACAGTGGAAACTTTCATAAATAAGCATAAACATTTAAGGCAATGTATAACTAAAACAAAAGCCTTTTAAACCTAAACTTCAACATAGTATGGAAAAAAAATAAAATGAAATAATGCCATTTACTTATTCACATTGATATTCTATTAATCGAATAATCACATGTAATATCAATAGCCACTTTCATAATGATGGAATGCATAATTCCAGACTATCATAACCACATAGCCAAGGCCTTGTGCCAAGACTACAAATATGATTTTTCCAAGTCCTTGTGCCAAGACACTAGTTTGTCTCATGAGACCTACCGATGCATCGAGGAGCTATAGTGGGCTCCACCCGTCACATATTAAGTCCAATGCATTACCATATGAAAAGGTTTAAACATAACATAAATATTCGTATTAAAACTAGCATAAGAAATTTCAATACTTTCACCATAAACCATGAATGGTATAAAAATAGCACATCTACAGTCAAACATATCACAAAACCTTCAATACAATATAGAAGTTTTGAATCATAATAAATCAACTTCAAATAAGCTTAAAATCCATCAAAGGATGTTTACACAGATGAAATCAAAACTATTTGAGAGAAATATCCCTTTTCTCGAAATCATTGAAAATTCACACATTTATAAAGGAAGTAATTTAAAAGTGATTTTTGAATCAAAGTGTCCCATAACACTTTGAAACTTTTGAAAATAAATATCATTTCAAACCCTTCATGTCCATATAAATAAGTCCTTAAAATCATTTTGAAAACATGGACATTAATTAAAAATCTTTAAGACATTTAAAATTATGATCTTGATAAAGAGTACTTTTCAAAAATTCTTAAAATATTAATTTTGAAATCATTTAAAAATCACATAATTATAAAATAAAACATTTACATTGAAAATATTCTTATAAGCTTGTAAGGGAAGCTTTGACGATTTTATAACGGCGGTAAATAGCCGCACCCGCCGTATAAGTTAAAAAACATTCTTACCTTAAATTTGTCGAAAGGTAAAAAGTTCCTTGTTTGGGAAACGGTGGAAAGATTCCTTTAAAAACACATAAGGGTATAAATGACCTTAACCCATATTATTTGTAATTAGTACTAATGTTTTGAAATACATTTCGAAGAAACATGGATGTTGATGATAAAGAAATCCCAGTAGATTATTACGTATAAACAACCTCAGATAATGAAGAGATTGCGAAATAAACCCTTACCTTGTACTTTTCCTTGGTTGGGGGTAGGTTAAACTCCTATATAATGGTGAAATAATTGTTATTAAATTATTCAATAATCATATACATTAATATGATATAATATATGATCTTTTAACATTGCTTTGTTAATAATATCTTAGAATTATCGTCGTTTCTGGTGTTAACTTACTTGTTTTCTTTTATATGTTTTGTTACGTAAGCCATGTTTGTCATGAATAGTTTGTATATTATTCATATCCAGAATGATATCAAGTCTTTAAACATTATTTTTAAATCATCAAATGATAATTATACTTGAATGGATACGATAGAGAATGAATCTCATCGCGTTCGTGGAGACGGTAGTCCGTACGTACGCACGAGCTACAATATCATTATTTTGATATTAAAATAATATATAATTGGATGGTATATCATATATACAGAATAATTATCATGTTATATTTATTATTTACATGAATTACACATCATTATTATACCCATCAAAATAATAATTTATTGAAAAACAATTACACTACGACGTGGAGACGGTAAGCCGTATGTAAGCACGTATGGTGACATGTTATTCAAAGGATGGATAGAATACTGAATATGGTTGTACCATATTTATAATAATATTACAGAATATAGGAGATACTGGATTCATTATTTTATAATGGGAAAAACAAAGAAATAAAAAGTTGAAGAAGAAATGAATTTGAAAAAGGGTGGTGAAAACATTACCTCTTCTTCAGGTTCGTCATTTTGATTTGATCAAAAGGGCTCTTTAAGTTGTATTTCTGGTCAAACTAAGGCCTCTAGGTTGTAGTGAGGGGATTTGATAGAGTATTTGGGTAGGGGTTAGCCGAATCAAAGGCTATGAAGGTGTGAAGTAATGAGAATGGGGAGTGCCGTTTTATAAGAGGGGTGAGGGGCACCTTTGGAAAATCTAGAAATATTAATTTATAGTAAATTCGTATTCGGATTATAATGGCTCCAAAGTTGATTATTCAAAGTTCAAGGTGGGGATAGGTCGAAAACCATTCAACAAATATAATTTAGATAGGTTTGGGTTACTATATTAACCTTATCTTTTAGTTTTAACTCTTAGTTAATTAGTTTGACATTTACCATCTCACTTTGTATTTTTATATTATATTGTTAGTAAACTTACTATATACATCAAAGAGACCCACAAGTGTTCCATTAATGATACAAATATCATGATATAAGTGTCTTGGCCGATCCTTAGATTTTTAAGAATTTAATATCAATTAATAATATAATATTTGTTTTAAAAACTCTTTTATGTCAATTTTGACACTATTCAATAGTTGATTTTTGTGAAACTCATAATAGAAATATTACTTCATCCGAAGTTAATTATATCAATCCTAACATGTCATATTAACCTATAAAATTAGTGTAATTCATAAAAAGTCTCAAATTATATTTATTTGGGTATTTATAATATCAATTATTCCAATTTTTCATTAATTAGGAAATTACTGCATCATCATTGTGTCATAAATAAATTAAATGTTTTAATGTCTAAAAATTATAAATAAAATATCATTATGTAGGAAATAGTTTTAGCTTTATAATTAATATTTAAAATCTAATTTATATTATGTATAACCTTGTATTAAAAATATTTTAGTAAATAAACCTTGATTTTAACTCTTTTAACTCTTCTTTGAATTAACTAATAATAAATGTCCTAATCTAATCCAAGTGGACCTAAATGATAATATTTTATTCCTAAGGTTCTTTTTCGTCGAGATAAACTTTTCCAATATAATTAGGACATGTGTTAGGGTAATATTAATATCATTTTTACCCTTAATTACCCTATTTACTTTTAACCGTGGTAAATAAAAGAAAAAAGTTACTATTAACCAAAAATTATTTTCATCTCATTGAACCACATTTTACTTCTTGATATTAAACATGTCTCTCGGATTTTCTAAATTCTATTCACAAAAGCGGTAAATTTAAGTTTTATGAAAAATTCAGTTTTTTTAACTACAACTTAGTAGTTTCACTATTCATCAAAAATTGAAGTTTATCAGAACAATGCCAAAATTTCACCCTAGGATATAATTGATATTCCAAATTCAAAAATGATATATATTTTAAAAAATTCCAAACATATAAGTTGCATTAATTAATTTTATAATTAATTCTCATTGTCACAATAAATAGCGTGTTTTTAAGAAACAATATATATCAAAAGATTGACAATTGTTTAGGTCCAATTTCGAAGTGAAATTAATTCTAATGAACACCACTAAATAAAATGGTGAAAATATATTCTAATTAAACTTTAAAACCACTCAAATTCATAATTTATCACCATTAATTATTTTGATTAAAAAAGTTGTTTTTAATTAAAATTTAGTAATTTTCACTATTCATCAAAATATTAAAGTTATCCGAAAAGTACCAAAATTTCACCCTAGGCTAATTTTGATATTCCGAATCCAATAATGAAGTCCATTTTGAGAGATAGAATTTATTAAATTTTAAAAAGTAGGTATTACTATTCATAACGGCTAGTTTGGTAAGTCATGGTACGCTTTAACTCGGTGTTGTGTGTAGTGCAAGTTATTGAATTATTTTTGAAGAAATAACACACTATGTAATATTGGGGTGTTACATTCTCCCCTCCTTCAATAAATTGCGTCCTCGCAATTTGAAATTCTTCTTCTAAAATAAAAGGTTGAAAATAAAAAATATCTTTGTGGGAAAACCCACATCGTAAATTGGGTTACTAAAATTTAGTCTTAATATGAGGAAAAGAGAAATGAAAGGGTTACCACCAAATTATGATCTCGATTAGGAGAACATTGGTGGCAATTAGAGACATATAATTGGTGGAAAAACGTAAATATTTATAGGTAGTGATTGAGGTCATCAATCACAAACAAGTTTAAAATTGAGGTACTTAAAATCATCAATCTATGATGATTTAAAATACTATTGATTCAACAAAACATAAGGTATTAGGATAACACATTTTTGACGTTTCAAAATATCTTAGTTGAAATCCCACATCGAAAAATGAATTAATGAGGCCTCTATTTAAAATAAAGAGTGGAAAGTATGAAGATTACCAAAAATAACACATACTAGGGTTCAATGTAGGAAAATATGGATATGGAAGAGAAATCTATCCATCAATTATCTGGTGGAGAGTGGTAGAGAACATGGCTATTAAAAGGCCAAAAATCCCAAAGCCATAAATTAGTGATGATTTAAGGTACCATCTAGGACAACATTTTTTTTCTAAGTTACTTTTCTTAATGTTGAGGAATTTATTTATGAGATTGGCTAAGATTATAAGGAGATATACTTACTTTATAATTAGAGTTTTATCCATTAATAAATTTCTACCACAAACTCGTCTTTCACTCTAAAAGATAATAGAACGTAAAAAAAATTCTATTTATACAATTCGTACAGGGTTCCAAAATAAACGAATTTATAATTCATCTTCCAGTCACGAAGGGTTTCCGCCCGACCTCTGGGTTGTCCTTTTATGGCAATCGAAAATTAATCTCAAACTAGAATTTATCCAAAATACTTCTGTCCAAACTCACAATCCAACATTTATAAGGAAGGTAAACATAATGTAGATCCTTTTTACCCCGTAATAGCATATGAATACCTTCATCATGTATTCTTCTAAAACACTAAAACATCCTGAATTACCATAATCATTATTGATTACATTCATGATTCCTTATTCCATATAGAATGTTGGATGTACTTCATCAATCCAAAAATGTTTTAAACCCCAACAATGATGGAATATACAAATCATTAATCAACTTCAAGATAGTAATGAATATCCAATATAATTTATCCAAATCAATCATGTATTATTCTAAAATAACTACCTCGGTATCAGAACCATATTATGGTTTATCTTTCTCTCAACCATATATTTTCCAAAAAATTAACCTGCTATTGAGTCACTTTCCTTTGTTCCACACAATGTCAAGTCCTTAATGAAATAGTATTGCAGTACAATCCTTATATACTCCATAATTATTATAACAAGTACATTGTTGATATAACACTCAAATGACATAATCAACATAAGAACTCTAATCATTCCTCTTCATCTGTGGTAGTATAATAACATGATTATAATCCAATAGCATCATTTTCAGCATAGTCTGATGACTGGGACATAGGTTCGTGTAGTTTCCAAATTCCTTGCAAATGAAGCATTGTACATTTGAAACCATTTTCTTACCCTTGCAGTCACAAACTTTGTGCCCTTTTCTTCAACACTTATAACAAACTCCCATTCCTTTCAGGAAAGTTCCAGGGTGTTTCTTCCCACAGTTATCACATATGGGAAAATTCTTCTTTTCCCTCTTCCCTTTATCCATCATTCTCTCTCCCATCCTTTTCTTCTCTTGCTTCCCTTCAAAGCCATTGGACTCAGTAAACTCTTTACTTATCTTATCAACACATGATATTATTTCTTCATATGATGATAATAGATGGGAGACTATTTCCCTTCTAAATGATGTCTTAGTACCATGAAAGATACGATCCTTCTTACTCTTTGGATCATATGTATTACTGGAGTTCACATTCCTTCTACTAGGCTCCATTTCTGTACAATATCATAAAGTAGGTCAGTTTATGAATTGCAATAAATGATTCCTAATTCAAATTGAAAAGTTTATGGATATAATCCATAATCATCAAAAAAAAATTTCTTTGAGTAAGTATATACTCATGATCCCTTCATAATGGTTTGTAAATAAAATGAGAATTATCCTAAGCATATCCCCCAAAAGTGTCGTAACCAAGAGTGCAGCAAGGCCCGTTGCCGTGCACCAGTTCTCGTTCAAGTCTATCTCAAAATGGTGTTTTCAGGTTTTACCCCTAGGTACATCTGTACCAGATCCGGCTCTACCTGCTCGTATCCAGACAGGGATGTATTGCTCAGAAAACTCACAAAATCTATACAATACCAAAATTCTAGGAAGTTTTTCTATTCTAATCCTCAAAGTCTATCTTAGAGCTATGTGATCTAATCAGACTTTATCTAAATCTAGTTTCCAAGGTTATTGCTAAACTTCCTCTGATACCAAATGTAACGCCTCGACCCCAGTTACCTAGAGTCGGTGCATTATTTTAATACATTGGCATGATTACAAGGAATCAAGTCCCAAAGGACCGATTAGTTTAGCAGTCTTGGAAAATAGATTACATACATGAATGTTACATTACACTTCATAACATAAAAATTTACAAAAAAATCCTTTATGAATGCCATTATTCCCTTGTCTTAACCCTTCTTATAAATCACAATATACTTATTGGAATCCAGGGGAGAAAATAAAACATAGAAAAGGGTTGAGCTCAAATTCTCTATAAGGGTAAGAAATACAGCAGAAACTTTCATAAATAAGCATAAACATTTAAGGAAATGTATAACTAAAACAAAAGCCTTTTAAACCTAAACTTCAAAATAGTATGGAAAAAAAATAAATTGAAATAATTCCATTTACTTATTCACATGGATATTCTACTAATCGAATAATCACATGAAATATCAATAACCACTTTCATAATGATGGAATACATAATTCCAGACTATCATAACCACATAGCCAAGGCCTCGTGCCAAGACTACAAATATGATTTTGCCAAGGCCTTGTGCCAAGACACTATTTTGTCTCATTAGACCTACCGATGCATCTAGGAGCTATAGAAGGCTCCACCTGTCACATATTAAGTCCAATTCATTCCCATATGAAAAGGTTTAAACATAACATAAACATTCGTATTAAAACTAGCATATGAAATGTCAATACTTTCACCATAAACCATGAATGGTATAAAAATAGCACATCCATAGTCAAAAATATCACAAAACCTTCAATATAATATGGAATTTTTGTATCATAATAAATCAACTTCAAATAATCTTAAAATCCATCAAAGGATGTTGACATAGATGAAATCAAAACTATTTGAGAGAAATTTCTCTTTTCTCGAAATCATTGCAAATTCACACATTTATAAAGGAAGTAATTTTAAAGTGATTTTTGAATCAAAGTGTCCCATACCACTTTAAAACTTTTGAAAATAAATATCATTTCAAAACCTTAATTTCCAGATAAATAAGTCCTTGAAATCATTTTGAAAACATGGACATTAATTAACAATTTTTAAAACATTAAAATTTATGCTCTTGATAAAGAGTACTTTTCAAAAATTCTTAAAATATTAATTTTGAAATAATTTAAAAGTCACATAATTATAAAATAAAATATTTACTTTGAAAATATTCTTATATTATTGTAAGGGAATCTTTGACTATTTTATAATGGCAGTAAATAGCCGCACCCGCCGTATAAGTTAAAAAAACATTCTTACCTTAAATTTGTCGAAAGGTAAAAAGTGCCTTGTTTGGAAAACAACTGAAAGATTCATTTAAAAACACATAAGGGTATAAATTACCTTAACCCATATTCTCTGTAATTAGTAATAATGTTTTGAAATACATTTCGAAGAAACATGGATGTGGATGATAAAGAAATCCCAGTAGATTATTACATATAAACAACCTCGGATAATGAAGAGATTGTGAAATAAACCCTTACCTTATACTTTTCCTTGGTTGGGGGTAGGTTAACCTCCTGTATAATGGTTAAATAATTGTTATTAAATTATTCAATAATCATATACATTAATATGATATCATATATGATCGTTTACCGTTTCTTTGTTAATAATATCTTAGAATTATCGTCGTTTCAGGTGTTAACTTACTTCTTTTCTTTTATATGTTATGTTACGTAAGCCATTTTTTTCATGGATAGGTTGTATATTATTCATATCCAGAATGATATAAAATCTCTATCCATTATTTTTAAATCATCAAATGATAATTATACTTGAATGGATACGATAGAGAATGAATCTCATCGCGTTCGGGGAGACGGTAGTCCGTACGTACGCACGAGTGACAATATCATTATTTTGATATTTAAATAATATATAATTGGATGGTATATAATATATACAGAATAATTATCATGTTATATTTATTATTTACATGAAATACACATAATTATTATACCCATCCAAATAATAATTTATTGAATAACAATTACACCACGACGTGGAGACGGTAAGTCGTACGTACGCACGTATAGTGACATTTTATTCAAAGGGTGGATAGAATACTAAATATGATTGTACCATATTTATAATAATAATATAGAATATAGGATATACTGGATTAATTATTTTATAATGGGAAAAACAAAGAAAGAAGAAGTTGAAGAAGAAATGAATTTGAAAAAGGGTGGTGAAAACATTACCTCTTCTTCGGGTTCTTCCTTTTGATTTGATAAAAAGGGATCCTTAGGCTGGCTTTATGATCAAACTAAGGCCTCTAGGTTGTAGTGAGGGAAGTTGAAAGATTATTTGGGTAGGGGTTAGCCGATCCAAAATGCTATGAAGGTGTGAAGTAATGAGAAGGGGGAGTTCCCTTTTATAAGAGGGGTGAGGGGCACCTTCAGAAAAGCTAGAAATATTAATTTATAGTAAATTCATATTCAGGTTATAATGTCTCCAAAGTTTATTATTAAAAGTTAAAGGAGGGGATAGGTCGAAAACCATTCAACCAATATAATTTAGACTGCTTTGGGTTACTATATTAACCTTATCTTTTAGTTTTAAATCTTAGTTAATTAGTTTGACATTTACCATGTCACTTTGTATTTTTATATTATATAGTTAATAAAAATACTATATATATCCAAGAGACCCAAAAGTGGTCCATTAATGATACACCTATCATGATATAAGTCTTTTGGCCGAAACATAGATTTTTAAGAATTTAATATCAATTAATATTATAATATTTGTTTTAAAAACTCTTTTATGTCAATTTTGACAGTATTCAATAGTTGATTTTTTTGAAACTCATAACAGAAATATTACTTCGACCAAAGTTAATTAAATCAATAATAACACATCCTATTAACCTATAAAATTAGTTTAAAAATGTTTTAGTAAATAAACTTTGATTTTAAATCTTTTAACTCTTCTTTGAATTAAATAATAATAAATGTCCTAATCTGATCCAAGTGGACCTAAATGATAATATTTTATTTCTAAGGTTGTTTTTGGTCGATATAAACTTGTCAAATAGAATTAGGACATGTGTTAGAAAAATAATAATATCATTTGTACCCTTAATTACCCTATTTACTTTTAACCGTGGTAAATAAAAGTTAAAGGTTATTATTCACCAAAAATTATGTACATCTCATTGAACCACATTTTACTTATTGATATTAAACGTGTCTCTTGGATTATCTAAATTCCATTCACAAAAGCGGTAAAATTATGTTTTATGAAAAGTTCAGTTTTTTAAACTACCACTTAGTAGTTTCACTATTCATCAAAAATTGAAGTTTTTCAGAATAATGCCAAAATTTCACCCTAGGCTATAATTGATATTCTAAATTCAAAAATGATATCTATTTTACAAAATTCCACACATATAAGTTTCATTAATTAATTTTATAATTAATTCCCGCTGTCACAACAAATAGCGGGTTTTTAAGAAACAATATATATCAAAAGATTGACAATTGTTTAGGTCCAATTTCGAAGTGAAATTAATTCTAATGAACACAATTGAATAAAAAGGTAAAAATATATTATAATTATACTTTAAAACCCCTCAAATTCATAATTTATTACCATTAATTATTTTGATTAAAAAAAAAATTAATTAAAATTTAGTAATTTTCACTATTTATCAAAATATTATAGTTATCCGAAAATTACCAAAATTTCACCCTAGGGTAATTTTGATATTCCGAATCCAATAATGAAGTCCATTTTGAGAGATAGAATTTATTAAATTTTAAAAAGTAGGTATTACTATTCATAATGGCTAGTTTGGTAAGTTATGGTGTGCTTTAACTCGGTGTTGCGTGTAGTGCAAGTTATTTAATTATTTTTGAAGAAATAACACACTATGTAATCATGGGGTGTTACAAAATGAGTTAATTTTCAAGGAAATGTTGTCTCTAATGTTGGAATCCTTGTTGATTCTAAAAAGGCAAAGGAAATCCAAGATTTTTCCGTGGAAACAAATATAACCAAGGTATGGTGTTTTATTGGCTTTTTCTGTTACTACCAGCATTTCATACAGAATTTAGCCCGACTGGCTAACCACTATCCAAGATCGCACGTAAAAGAGTTATGTATTTATGGAAAAATGAATGTATAGAATTATTTGAAGAAATGAAAATAAGATTGTTCAATGATTCAATATTGACTCTTTCATCTGAAAGTGATGGATTTGTAATATACAGTGATGCATCAAATAATTGGTTGAGTTGCGTCCTTATGAAAAATGATCAAGTTATTGCTTATACATAAATTAATTTGAAGACTCATGAGAAAAATTATCTAACTCATGATCATGATTTATCATCTGTAATATTTTCTCTGAAAATATAGAGACATTATCTCTACAGAGAAAGATATGAGATTTATACATACTACAAGAGTTTGAAATACATTTTCACACCAAATGAACTCATCATGAGGAAAAGGATATGGATTGAGTTACTCTAATATTATGATTGTTCAATACATTATCACCTAGGAAAGGAAAATAAGGTGGCAGATGCATTAAGTCAGAAATATCATAGACTCCGGACCCATATGAGAATTGAAAGAGATCATATATTCATGGATCTACTAAAGATGGATATGGGAATTGTTAAGGAAGGTGAAACATCTTTCCTCTTTCAAATTCTCTCTAAACCATATTTATTAGAAAAGATAAAAATATCTCAATCTAATGATGAGAATATGTACAATAAAATTAATGTTGTCAAGGATGGGAGATTGGCAGTCTTTGTTTATAAAGAAGGAGTTCTGAAATTTGGGAAGAGGTTATGTGTTCCATCAGTACCTGATCTAAAAATGGAACTATTAGACGATGGTCATAGCCCAAATTTCACTATACACCAGGGTAGCACAATGACATATATAGATCTGAAGTAAAAGTTTTGGTGGGATAATATGAAGTGAGAAATTGCTAAATATGTGTCAAGATGTCTAGTTTGTCAACCAGTGAAGGCAGAGAGACAATATCCTAGAAGGTTAATGGAGCCTCTACCTATTCATATGTGGAAGTGGGATGAATTACAATGGATTTTGACATGGGACTACCGAGGACACCTATAAGGAATGATGCAATATGGGTAATTGTTTATCGTCTCACAAAATCATCACATTTACTTTATATAAAAGAGGATTTTTCCACTTGATTCCATGGAAAGACATTATATTAATGATGTTTTAAAACTTCATGGTTCACCTATATTGATTGTGTCTGATCGAGATCCCCAGTTTACAAAAAAATTCTGAAAAAAATTCAGAAGGCTTCAGATACTGAGCTTCATATGAGTATTATTTACCACCCCAAAATCGATGGATAGTCTGAAATAAATATTTAAACTCTAGAAGACATGTTGAGATCATGCTCTATTGACTTCCATGGTATGTGGGATCAATACATTCCATTAGTGTAATTTTCCTAAAACAATAGTTTCCATTGTAGTATTCAAATGGCTCAATATGAAGCATTATATGGAAAGAGATGTTGAACTCGAACTTTTTGGGACAAAGTTGGTGAGGGAAAAATTATAGGCCCAGAAGTTATTGAAGATACCAGGACATATGTTAAGAAAATATAGTCCTACATTAAAGTGGCCCAAAGTAGACCGAATAGTTATGCTGACAACCAAAGAAAGGATTTGGAATTCAAAGTGGGAGATCTTGTCTTTCTGAAAGTATGTCCATGGAAGGGTGTCTTAAGGTTTGTTAAGAAAGGGAAATTGAGCCCCAAGTACATCGGGCCATTTGAAAATCTTGAAAGAATCGTAGTTGTAGCTTATCATTTAGAAATTCCTCCAAGTGTCTCCAAATTTCATGATGTGTTCCATGTGTCATTGTTGAAGAAATACATGTCAGACCCAATGCATGTACTCACATATGAAAAAATAAAACTGGAACCTGATTTTTCATACAGTGAAAAGCCTATCAGGAATCATGACACAAGGGATCAGGTATTGAAAAATCAGACAACTCATCTAGTAAAGGTTCTTTGGAAAAACCAGAATATGGAGGAAGCAACATGGGGACCTGAGGATGTTATGAAGAAGAACCGCCCACATCTTTTTAGTGGGCTTTATACATAAAATTTGGAGGAATAAATTTTTGAAGGATGGAATAATGTAGCACCCCAAACATTTTATGGTATGTTTCTCCTAAATACACATTATTCCTTAGATAGCCTATATTTCATGAATCACTAAGCCTCTATGGAACAAAACATGATTACTTATAGGATATATTCATAATGTAGCCATTAAACTTAAATTTTCTATCCTTGTGATTTGAATTTTAAAAATCTCACATACACAATTATGTTCAGTATGATATTTAGAGTCTGATATAATTAACTTTATTTTTGGTGAATAGTAGCATACCATTATGAATAGTAACATACACAGATTAATATTAACTTACCCTTATGAATATTAATATGACTCTTATGAATGGTATCCACACCCATGAATGTATAAATAAATTTTGGCACCTTAATATGAAGATGAATAATTTAAGTGTATATATTTTTTGATTAAATAATGATTTTAATTAAATATTTAATTAATAATAATTAGGTAATTATTTTGAAAAAAAGGACTTCATTTTTGGATTCTACACATCAAAAAATGCTTTGGGTGAATTTTTTGGATTTTTCAAAAATATAAGAATTTTGGTGAACAGTAAAATACACCAATTTTCCATATAAATACATTATAATTTAAATTAACTATTCCTTTCAACAGAATTGATTTATGCACCAAAATATAGAACTCACATTCATATATTACTATTCTTGGTCATGGAATTATGACTATTTATTTTCTTGAGAAGAAATAATAAATTAATGATTATAATATTAAGAAAATTCTTCTCCCCTCCACTATATGAACCACCCCTCACACCCTCTTTCTCCCACACCACTCAAGATTCAAGACATGCCTAAATTCTGACAAATACTATTAAAAATCCCTCTACCCATGTCCAGGACCTAATGGCCTCACCAAAAGGGCAAAAACAATGGTCTTAATGAATTTCTCAAGGAGGAGTACTCAAGAGGTGAACCTCTCTTCTCTTTTCTTTCAAATTCTTTTAGATGTTTTCTTATTTTGTTGCTCTCTTCTCACCTCACCTCATCCAAATTCCATGATAATTTTAGTACCTTAAATATACTGTATTTTCAGTATGGGAATGAAATATTTCATTATAATCTCTCTTTTCCCATCGTTTTATACAACAAATGCAAACAACATCTGAGATGTGTTAATTTATCACACTCAAGGAAGATGGGTTTTAAATTTCCATTTCTATCCTCAATACTGTTTGTGAAACCTTCTAAATGGTTGAATCAGATCATAATATATTTATTTTATCTTTTTTAATGTTCGGTCATCCTTACACACTCATAATATGGAATAATAAAACAAAACAAGTTTATTGTGCACAAACCCGCCAAGAAAAATCAAAGTGTTTATTAACTCACCAAATGAGTCATCCTTATGTTATATAACTAGAATCATTATAAGATAATCTAAATAACATTAATTTAACTAATAATTTATATTAACAATTCTGGATGTTTAACCTCATTTCAAACAAACATCCATTCATGAATACAAGTAAACGGATCATCAAAATCAAAGTAGAAAATGCTACGAAAACAATAAAATTAAATCTCATAAACACATTAATGAACCTAATAATGTTATACTATATCAATTAAATTTTTATGAGGTTTTTGAATTATTAATTAATGAAGATAAATTTGATTATTCAGGTCATTAAGAACAATCAAGAACACCTTCGGGCATAAGGTAAGAGATCCTCTCTCTCACTTTTGTTCAAGAATATCTCCTATATTGTGCTCATTTATATTTAACATCTAATGATGGGGTATGTTTTCAAACCTCCTCCATAATGAACTTATGATATATAAATAATGTTATAACCCTTTACCTCTCATTAATAACTGGCAATAATACTCATGACCATGCCAAAATGTTTGTAAGGGGTTTTCTCATCACACTTTCAATTCTGTGGGATTTCCATTTTTTGTCTCTTATTTCTTATATGTGGTATAGGTGTACTACCATTTGATATATATTATCAGGATTATATTTATATTCATGGTATTCTGTGATTAATTTTTAGGTTATTAACTTTTAGTCATATGACTCAACTGATTACAACATGGTAACGAACATTGTCTCAATTTTCACTTCATTGTGAATTGAATAGTATTTTGAAACTACTCTTTCTTATGTGGTGTACCTACTGCCCATTTGAGATCAATTTTCAATTGAAATAATATTCCATTTCAATTTCCATATTCTCATATAATGGATATAATTATTCTCTAAGTTTTATACCATTTTACATACGGTATTTATTTGGAATGTTGTTTTGACTGTGGAAATATTGATAAATCTGTATCCTATATTCTATAGGTATAATTTAAAGGAATATTTATCTTGTGTTTAATATATGCATAAATAATTATTTGGAGATGCAGTGGAAATTGGGGCCCCCTACATCCCCTCGATGCATCTATATGTTTCATGAGACAAATCAGTTTGCGACAAACCCTTCAAGTTTGTTTAAAAAAATCATATGGGTTTCAACCCACAGAACTAAACCATTTTTACGGTATTATGGAATCTTCTGCAAGATACATGGAGTCTAATTAATAATAATTATATATATTCATTATAATTTATTACTATCCATGAGGATTTCACTATGACAAAATCTATGGAAGCAGTTTCATTCTCAGTTTATTAATGGCATGAGTTTTTCAATTATTCACCATGCCATATTGATTATGTCAAATTGTTTACAATTCAGTTTTTTTTTATTCATTATTATTCTATTTTTATCCTTTATTTATCATTTTATCTCACTCCATTCATTTTTTACATTAAATAGGTGGTGGAGAGGAGATCATTTATTGAGTTCTTGTGCATGCAGTTTTTAGTTTTTTTATGTATTGTATTTTGCAACCTTTTCCAATGTAATTTTAGTTACATATATGTATCTAGTTTCTTCAAGACTACTAAAATTATCATTGTTTTGGTATTTTAATTCCTTCTAACTATGTTAATGTATTAATTAATGCATTGGCTCCATTTTATAGGGGTCAGGGCGGTACAATAATGCACTCTTCTCATGAAACCACTCTATTTGTGCGCCAAATACTGTTGTAATAGTGGGTTACCTATAACCAACATGAATAGTGCATTAGATTGTCATATTTTGTATATTGGTTATTATGCAGGATGTACACTAACCATTATAGTGTATAAATTTATATGTCCATGATTTAAATGGTAATGTCCATATATTAATTATCATATCAAAAGTTTATAGAAGATCCTATTCTATAATGAAAACCTTGAGTTATAATTAAATTAATAATAAACATAGTTCATATGGTTGAGATAAATCATACTGTCTTGACACAGTTGATTTCGTACTATCAGGGGTTAGGGATCATAATCAATGAGACTTCCTCTCAATAAGTTCACACATGGTGATCTATAGTTAGTTTGATCATGAGGAACGACCTTCTAATTGGAACACCACATGTTTCAGGTGTCATTGGTTGTTCCTATCTATGGACTTGTGTATTGGTCTCCTGAATTTAGATCATGATCAATGTGTGTCATTAGATCTTGTACATTGATGAAATTAAAAACCCATGATAATGATATTTTGGTAACGTATCTTGTGTTGGGTGTGTTTTTAATCAAATTCTATTGGTTGAATGATAATGATAGGATGTGTTGCTTCTGATCTTAGGAAGTTATATCTCGAACCTAGTTGATTGGGATAGTAGTACCTTCATAATTCCTTTTCCATGCTAGTTGAGGGTAAAAACATCTAGTTTGACCAAAAAATAATAAATCAATAAATGAGGATGACATAAGTGTGAAACCAAATTTATGAGATATCGATAGATAAATAGATTATATCTCACAGTGTGTGTTCGTAGGTTGGTTTTTATTGTTATGATTATTCCTTATCACTTTAGGGGCCTTGATGGGCTACTAGACTCCACTCCTCATCTATGATTATTATTCACTACTATTGAGATAAGGTCCTAGAGGGTCACACATAATAGCTCGTTTAAGAATATGCCATATTATAGTTAATATAAACTATGAAAATGGTAGGGCTCCCACAGAGTCTAAGTGTTGTTTAAGTTTTCAATCACTGATAAATAAATAAATTCATTAATATTCAAGTTAGAAATAATTTGGTTTAATTTATTTAAATTATTTATAAGTTCTAGTTACTATGACGAATAATATTATTTGAATGAATATTATTTTAATATTCCATGTTTGTTTAATATTAGTGGGAATTTTGAGTCATGTTAATGACTCAATTTTATTACATAATATATTTTATATATATTACAGGTATGTGATAAAATATAAATAATATTTATGACATATTTTTGTTCATCATAATTATTTATTTAGTGGACGTTTAACAAACACGGATCGGGGAACCCATACTAGGTATTTGAGAATCCAATATAAATAGGAGGAGATAGTCTCTCTCACAATGACTAAGAATTAAATAATATTAATTTAAATTAATATTGTTTTAATATATAATTTTAATATTCTGGTAAATTTAATTTAATTTTTTATGAAAATTAAATTAATTAAGGGACCAAATTTAAATAAATACTCTCATACATTAATTTGATATAATATTATTTTATCACGCACAAATTTTACCCATTAACCAGTCTTGTGAATTGAACTTCCATGTATGATCTAACGACCCAAACTTCTATCAATGAAAATTCCTCTTGATCTAATTAAATGTCTCATTATGTAAAATGTTTATATAACTTATGCACTTCCTTTGTTTTATGTTTTTGGATTTCAAAATACCATTAAAAATTGTTATTGTTACTAATATAGTCATTGAATAATGATCACATGATTAGTATAAATATAGCACTTTAACAAATCTAATTTACACAGACAAAGGAAGTAATGGTCTCATCCAGTAGAATTTCTCGGTACAAAGTCATTTTTCAGAGCTCGAAAAGGAGGAGGTTTCATTATGCTTCACTCTTGACCAAGCCCAAGATGAGCTTCAACACATTAAGCTCGAACCGAATCGCCTATGGGAGAAGTGAAAGTAGATAGATATTACCACCGGAGAGATGTTATCCAAGACACCCCATGAGTATGTCACCCTCGCACAACTTACCCATCAGTCTTATGTGGGGGTTATAAGGGTTTATGTAAAAACACCCTAGCACTACGATTATGTACATTTTTTATGGATAATATACATTCATTTTATTATTATTACTTTGTAAATGGTTTTTAAATAAAAAAAGTATTTTTAGTTAATATTTAATTAAGAAATCTATATTGAGGAATTATTGGATTTCTGAATTAAATAATATACTTTAAAAAATATTATTACTAAATTAATTTTTATTAAATATAAATTATATTATAATTTTTATGAATTCAATTGTGATTTTTATTATGGTTTGAAATCCATTTTTGTCAAATCCAATGAATTTTTTATAAATGTTGGTTTTTATTTTAAAATTATAAATCATAGATTTAAAATGTTTTCCATGAGAGTGTGACACACCTCCATATAATCAATCCATATATTTTAAGAAGTTATCACATTGGCCTTA
This sequence comes from Viscum album, assembly GCA_963277665.1. Classification (NCBI taxonomy): domain Eukaryota; kingdom Viridiplantae; phylum Streptophyta; class Magnoliopsida; order Santalales; family Viscaceae; genus Viscum; species Viscum album. The sequence goes on along the minus strand of OY728139.1, from coordinate 1,222,566,573 downwards.
TAAAATAATTTTTTTCCCTCACATTGGGAAAAAAAGTATGGGAAAATCAATGGTTTGATTTATGGTTTTGATTAGTTTAATATGTGGTGTCCAAAACCTAAGTAATAAAGAATTCCCTCACTTTTCTTATATAAACTCAAAAGAGCTCCCATGTCATCTTCACTAAAAACCTTTGGAGCTTCACCAAACTCTACCCTTTTCTATCTACAATTCTCCCAAGGCTCCCCAAGCTCCCAAGAAGCCTCTCTCAAGCCTTTCCCAAGCCCTTAGGATCACACTTCCAAGTAAGGGATTTCTTCCTCTCTCATTTTTTTCCAAGTTTCTTTATGTTTCTATACCCTTGTCTTTTCAATTAAAAATGTTGGGGTATGATTTCTCACATCCCCCATACTCATAAACTTATGTTTTAATGATTACAGACCTCTTTATATCTCATTAATTTCTCCCATTTACACTTGTTACCATTCCAAAATTCGGTAAGGAATTTCACTTTTCCCATTTACATTCAAGCAATTTTTTAAAATTATGCATCTAAATTCCATTACATATGTTGGTACATGTGTCTATGTGACCCCCTTACTGTCCATTTTATGTACATATTATGAGCCACCCATTTCTCTCTCATCAACCATTTTTATAAATTCATATGTCACACTATTATGCTGCCGAAATTGCTCTGCAATTTTCCAAGACAATGTTATTGTGTAGTGAATATCATGCCCATTTATCTATCAAGGGTATTCACCTTTATGCTCATTTACTTATTGATTATATATTTTCATGTATTAATTACACATTCCTTTATCTTGGAATAAAATATTATGTTTAATGAATCCATGTGAAATAGGTATGCTTGAAATAAAATGATTAAGAAGGATAAGCCCTGACAACGCTTCAATGCATTGGGTAAAGAATAGTATCATGATACGTCAAGTGCAACGGGGGTTTACCGATTCTAATTCAAGTTCAATGATGCTTAAATCATGATACATGTGCAATGAGACTTGGATCATGCTAATATCATGTTAAATGTTGATTCCACATTTCCATGTTGTGATCATGGCTTTATGTTCATGTTTCTTTTATACTCCATTGATATACCTATTGCCTAACATATATTCTATCCTTCATGTTATTCCTTTTTAATCCCTTATTGGGCTTTATAGCTCACCCTTTTCTTATGAATGTCCCCAGGTTATCCCATTCAATGTTTGGTATGAAGGAATGTGTGTGGTCTTGTAAATGATGTTTTCAATAAAGATGTGTATTTAATGTTTTATTTTGTTATGTAATGTTCCTAATATCCAAAGACACTAGACCTATTGATCATCAATGTTTTATCAAGTAATGGTTTTATATAATAAAATATGTTTGAGTGTGAAATAAAGAGAAGGGTTTTTATAGTTGGTATCAGAGTATAGGTTTAGTTATTTTTGGGGTTAGGATTAGAAAACTCTAGTGAAAGAATTAAGGATAATATTAAGAATAATAAAAACATACCTAAATTTTTGTGTGTATTGGATAAGTGGTTTATCATGAAAATATATCCCTATCTCGATACGAGTAGGTAGAGGTGGCTCTAGAACAGATGTATCAATAGGTAAACCTCGAAAACACCGTTTTGAGCTAGACTTGAAAGGGAACTGGTGTATGACAACAGGCCTTGATGAACTCTTGGTTACGACACTTCTGAGGAAAATGATTTGGTAAATTTACAAGCATAGTATGAACCATTGCTAATGGAACAGAAAAAATCCTCTAAGAATATATGTTGGGAAGTAGATCATGTATAACATAGATTGAAGCTGATAAAGTCATAAGTTAAGGAAATAAAAATAATTTATAAGTCACTAGTTTTTTATTTTGATTAAAATTTATGTGTTACCCCTAACATTCCATTTATTCCATCCAATGGACGGTAATTGGAGGACTCCGGCTAACAACCAATGTGAAGATCAATGTGACAACTGTTTTAATGAGATTCCCAATCCGATGGGAGCGGGAATCGTGAACTTTGTCATGATAATATCGCAATCAACTCAATATTTGAATAGAAACATGGGTCAAGTGGAACGTTCAACCCCCTTAATAAAGAACAAGTCGCAATAGAGAGCTTCATGACACAAAGGCCTCCGACTTTTAATGGATTATCTGATCCCTCAATTGTTGAACAATGGATCAACTCCATTGAAAATTTCATCTCAATCATTCAATGTTCAAAAAAAGAGAATGTTATTCTGACTTCTTATCTTATAGAGGGTGAAGTAGATCAATTGTGAGCACTGATAAAAAATAAGAAGCCATAGGAGGATACAAAGGTGTTGTAATTGAGAGACTTCCAGAGAAAAATCGACAAATATTTTCCTCGCACCCTCCAACTAAAGATGAAAGGGGACTTCCTTGAAATAAAAAAATTAAGACGACGAATCTATTGGATCATACGAGGAAAACATCACAAGGATTTAATGATACTCCTTTAGCTTTGTCATTAACCCTGAATTCAAGGTTGACCTATTATTTGGGGGGATAAAACCTAGCCTACAGAAAGCCTTAGCGATCTGTGACTTCATGAGCTAAGAGGAAATTGTCTGATGATCCCTCAAGGACTAAATGGAGGTCAGCGATTCTCAGGGGTATCTAGGGGATAAGAAGCTTAAGGAGGACATTAATTCTGGTGGTTCAATGGATAAATCCAATGGTGATAAAAAAATCCTCCACCCCATTTGCCAATGGTTTGTAAATAAGCACCCAAAAAATTTCCTAAAGGGGGCGAGGAAATAATTTATTTGTGGAAGATAAGGCAACATAGTCATTAATTATTAAAAATAAAAATGTGTGGCTAAGATAGAGAAGAGAAATGATCTGTTCAACCCCCAACTCATTGTTGATTACTTCAACTGAAAAGAACTAGGTCACCTTGCAAATCAGTTCCCTAATCCATGGGTTTTCATAGGAAACAAACAACTTTCAAGGTAGCAAGGGTGAGCTTTTTCTATCACTACCACCGAAGTGAATCCTGGAAATGAAGTTGTGATAGGTACGCTTGTTATTTATTCAATAATAGCGAATGTACTTTTTTATTCTTTTTCTAATCATTATTTTATATCCCAAATGTTAAGTATAGAAATCCCAACACCAACACAAATCATGGGAGTAATGATGTCAGTGATAATAATAAATGGGGATATAATTGCATCCAATGAATATTACTCCTCCCCTATCATAATTTGGGGATTTAACTTCCCGAAGAACCTCATCATAATCTCTCTAGTAGAATTTGAGGAAATTCTTGGCATGGATTGGCTTTCTCTATATATAGAAAACATAAATTTCTGTGAGAGGAAAATCACTCTCCATATGGAGAATCGAATCATGATTCTGTACAAGTGCAAGGAAGAGGATGAATCTTATTTAGCACCATCATCACATGAAAAGATATTATTTCCCAATGATCATGGGTATCTAGGTCGGATGATTGAGTCTAAGGAAGAATCCATTCTTGAATACATGCCTATTGCAAGGGAATTCATAGAGTTGTTTTCCGAGGAATTGTCTTGTCTTCCTCCTAAAAAAGATGTTGAATTCTCAATTGATCATTTACTTAGGCCATTACCAATTTCCAAGACTTTGTATAGAATGGATTTTTTGGATCTTTAAGAGGATATGTAACAACTACTGGAGAATCTGGATAAAGGGTTTATACACCCATGTGCTTCACTATGGGGTGCACTAGTCCTCTTCGTCAAGAAGAAGGATAGGCCAATACCCCTTTTCATTGATTATTATGAGCTCAAAAAAATCACACAAAAAAAGAACAAGTATCCTCAACCCTGAATTGATGACTTATTCGATCACCTGTGTGGAGCACAATACTTCTCCAAGGTGGATTTTCAGTCAGGATATTACCAAGTAAGGGAGAAGAATGAGGATATACCCAAGACTTCTTTTCATACAACGTACGGGCACTATGAATTCATAGTAATTCATTTCAGACTCACTAATGCTCCAGAAATCCTCATGGACGTGATTAATGGAGTCTTTAGGGATTACCTTGACAAATTTGTGGTAGTCTTTGTATATGATATTCTAATATACTCCAAAACCACAGAGGAGCATGAGGGGAATCTAAGAACAGTACTAGATACCGTGAGAAAGAATAATCTCTATGAAAAGTATAGCATGTGTGAATTATAGTTGATGGAGGTCTCATTATTAGGTAATATCATCACAAGAAATGGGATATCTATGGATCCCTCCGCGACAGTTGCAATTGAGGGATGACCAAGGATAGCATCGGTAACGGATATCTCAAGATTCTTGGGGTATGCTAGATATTATTACTGATTTGTGAGAAATGTATCACGATTTTCCAACCCTCTTACCAAGTAAACTTGGAAGAGTGTAATTTTTTCTTGGAGTGATAAATCTGAAGAGAGCTTCAAGGAGTTGAAAAGGAGGCTAATCGTTGTGCTCGTTCTCACACTAAACACAGGTGGAGAACTTTTTGTGGTATTTATTGACACTTTTAAGAAGTTAATAGGTTGTATGTTGATGAAAAATAACAAATTCATTGCATATTCTTCAAGGAAATTGAAATTTCATGAGAGAAAAAATCCCACACACGACCTGGAGTTGGATAGAGTGATCTTTGCTTTAAAAATTTGGTGGATTTACCTCCTTAGGGAGAAGTGTGATGTATATATGGACCACAAAATCCTCAAGTATATATTCACATAGAAGGAGTTGAATATTAGCCAATGAATATGGTAAGATCTGGTCAAAGACTATGACTCATCAATCCATTACCTCCCTGGGAAAGAGAAAAAGGTTGTGGATGCTCTAAGTAGAAAAGACCCATAAATTCTATCATTGATGAGAATTAAAAAGGATCTAATCTTATTAGATTTGATGAAGATGGACATGTGAATCATAAAGAATGTAACATCATCAATCCTTTCACAAATGATTTAAAAATCATCTCTTTTGGAATGGTTAAAGGATTATCAAAAGGATTATGTGGGAATTCATAAGAAAGTGGAAACTATCACAAAATGGTAATCCTAAGAGTTCATTGTCAATGAAGAAGGAAATGTGATATTTCGGTCAAGACTATGTGTTCAATAGAATCTATAGTTAAAAAAGGAACTTTTGAATGATGCACATAGTTAAAATATCTCAATTCACCCAGGAAACACAAAGATTTATCGAGATATCACAGATCATTATTGGTGGTATAACATGAAGAAGGATATCGCTGAGTATACATCAAAGTTCCTGGTATGTCAGCAAGTGAAGGATGAGAGGAAAAAGTCTAAATAGATGATGCAACCATTACCCATACTAGCATTAAAATGTTAGAACATCACCATGGACTTTTTCACTTAGATTTTGAAGACATACAAAGGAAACAATGTTAACTAGGTTGTTGTGGATTGTCTTATAATGACTACACACTTCATTGAAATTTGGGAGGATTTATCATTGGATCAACTAGTATGGATATATATCAGAGATGTGGTAAGGCTGCTTGGAGTACCACTATCCATTGTATCCAATCAAGATCCATGATTCACCACTATGTTTTGTAAGAGTCTTCAACATGCTCTGGATATTGAGATGAACTTTAGTATGGATTATCATCCTCAAACTGATGACCAATCTGAGCAGACTATCTAAACACTTGAGGATTTGTTGAGAGTGTGCCCAATGGTCTTCAAAGGAGGATGGGGTCAACATCTTTGTCTAATTGAGTTCTCTTACAATAAATGTTTTCACTTAAGAATCCAAATGGGCCCTTATGAAGTCCTATATGGAAAGAGGTGGAGAACACATACATGTTGGGATGAATTGGAAGAGAGAAAACTCCTTGGTCTGGAAATGGTCAATGAAATGTTGGAGAAGGTTAAGATCATCCGACAACACATTAAATCTGTTCAGAGTCGACAAAATAGATATGCTGATAACCATCGATGAGACCTAGATTTTGATGTCAGATACATGGAATTATTCTATATATCACTATGGAAGAGAGTTATGAGATTTGGAAAGAAGGGAAAGATTAGTCCAAGTTAAATCAGCCCTTTTGAGATCCCTGGTTGCATTGAAGAACTGGTCTATCGACTAGCACTCCCACCAAACCTATCTCAAGTACATGATGTATTCTAAGTATCATTCTTGAGAAAATACATACCTGACCAATCACATGTACTCAATCCAGAGGTGGTAGCATTGGAGAATGACCTCTCTTATAAAGAGTGGTCGGTGAAGATCATAGATCATGGGGAAAAACTTCTACAAAATAAGACAATTCCCCTCATCATGGTGTTGTTTACAAACCACAACTTTGAAGACGAAATGTGGGAATCAGAGGAAGTAATTAAGTAGAGTTACCCTCATCTGTTTTATTGTGAAAAAAGGAAATTTTGGGGGAGAAATTTTATAAGGGGGGAATTTTTTAACGACCAAAACTTCTATTAATGAAAATTCCTCTTGTTATAATTAAATGTCTCATTATGTAAAATGTTTAAACAAAATATGCACTTCCTTAGTTTTGTGTTTTTGGATTTCAAAATACATTTAAGATTTTTTTACCATTACTAATATAGACATTGAATAGTGATAAAATGATTAGAATAATTATAGTCTTTAACAAATCCAATTTACTCAGAAAAAGGAAGTGATGGCCTCATATAATAGAATTGATCCGTAAAAATCCATTTTTCAGAGCTCGGAAAGGAGGTGGCATCATTGGGTTTCATTCTTGACCATTCCCAAGTCTAGCTTCAACACGTTAACCTCGAACGAAACTACCTACAGGAGATGTGGAAGTTGATTGAGATTACCACCTGAGTGTTGTTATCTATGCCACCCCAAGAGTCTGTCATCCTCACACACCTCGCCATTAAATCTTATGCGGGTGTTATAAGGGGTTATGTAACAAGACCCTAGCACTATGATTATGTACATTATTTTTATAGAGAATATACATTCATTTTATTATTTTTACATTGTAAATTTTTTTTAATGAAAAAATAGTATTTTTATTAATATTAATTTAAGATATCTATATTGATGGATTGATGGATTTTTTAACTAAATAATACTATAATAAAATATTATTACTAAATTAATTTTTATTAAATATAAATGATCATATAAATTTTATGAATACAATGGTGATTTTTATTAAGGTTTGAATGTCGTTTTTGTCAAAAACTATGAATTTCCAATAAATATCATTTTTTATTTGAAGAGTTAAAACATATTTAAAAAATTATTTAGATAAAAATAATATTATTTTTGGAATCAAGACATCAAAATTATCCAATAGTGTATTTTTAATAATTCTCGGAGACAGTCGAATTTTTGGATAAAAATTAAATACTCTTTAATTATATAATGTGTTTTATGATATCATAATAACACAATAGTGATGTAATAAGAAACTAAATGATATTTTCGGCCAATATATGTTTTAACATTAAAATAATGTGATTTTTTTATTTTTTTTATTTATTTTACAAAGCTTTAGTGGACCCTGCAAGGATTATAAAATATTTTAGCCTTTTAAAATGTTTTCCTTAAGAGTGTGAGTCAACTCCAAATAAGCAAGCCAAATATTTTAATAAGTTTGTACATTGGAATTATAAAATTATTTTTTCTAATCCCCTTTATAAAAAACCATGGGAAAACCCATGGCTTGGTTTGTAGTTTTGTTTAGTTTAATGTGTGATGTCCAAAAGATAAGTAATAAAGAATTGCCTCACTTTTCCTATATAAACCCACCAAAGATCCCACTTCCTCTTCACTTCAAACCTTTTTAGATCTAAAAAACCCTTCCATACTTTCTCTATAATTCTCCCAAAGCACCCCCATCTCCCAAGAATCCTCTCCCAAGCCTTTGGTATCACACTTCCAAGTAAGGGATTTCTTCACCTCTCATTTATTTCCCAAGTTTCTTTATGTTGTTATACCCATGCCTTTTCAATTAAAAATGTTGGGGTAAGATTTCTTACCTCCCCCATACTTGTATAATTATGTTTGAATGATTAAATACCTATTTATCCATCATTAATTCCCCCCATGAACACCAATTACCATGCTGTAATTCCTTAAGGAATTTCTCTCCTCTCATTTACATTCATGAAATTATTTTAAATTATGCATCTAAATTCCATTACATATGTTGGGAAATGTATCTATATTAACCCTTTAAATTCCAATTCATATAAATATTAATATTCACCCCTTTCTCTCTCATCAACCATTTTTATGAATTCTTAAGTCATGTTGTTATGCTGCCAAAATTGCTCCACGGTTTTTCCAGCCAAAGTCATTGTGTAGTGAATACCATGAACATTTATCTATCAAGGGTATTTAACATTATGCATATTTACTTATTTATTATATAGTTACATGTATTAATTCCACATTACATTGTCTTAAAAGAAAATATGATGTTTAATTTATAAATGTTATATGATCCATGTGGCACACTTATGCATGAAATGTAATGATTGAGAAGGGAATGCCCCGGAAGCACTTCAATGCATTGGGTAAATAATTGTATCATTATATGCCAAGTGAAATGAGGTTTTACTCATGATAATTAAAGTGCAATGAGTTTTTACTAATTATCCATGTTCAATGAGCCTGTGATCATGCTAATATCCTATTAAATGTTGATGCCACATTTCCATGTTATGATCATGCCATTATGTTCATCTTTCTTTTATAATCTATTGATATGCCTATTGCCTAACATGTATTTTATTCTTCATGTTATGCCTTTTTATTCTTTTATTGGGCTTTATATATCACCCTTTTCTTATGCATGTCCTCAGGTTATCCCAGGAAATGCTAAGTACGAAGGAATGTGTGCGGTTATATAAAAGAAGTTTTCAATAAAGATGTGTATTTCAGGTTTTAAGTTGTTATGTAATGTTCCTAAGACCTAAATAAACTAGACCTCTCGATATTTTATGTTGTATAATGTGAAGGTTTTATATAATAAAATATGTTTATGTATGAAATAAAGAGCAGGGTTATTATATATGTTAGTCCGATTTATTTTATTTATTTAGTTTTTTATAATTTCCTGTATTGATTGTAAATAATTAACATGGTATGGGAATCGCCTTTTTTTTAATATGTATAAGTTTATGTGCATCCTAATATATCTATTTTATTTTGTGCCCCAACATCACATTTCTTGAAAGAGATTACATCAATACTTCGTAAAATATGATGAATTATGTGGATCCAACCAAGGCAAGGCAGTACATGAGATAATCTATGGACCACGCCAAGATGAGACGGTACTCTAGATGGGGGAAATATTCTTTATGAGTCAAGAAAGGACTTCGGTATGATACCACTGCGTCATGGTTGATCCATTATTTGGAAATTGATCAACTGGTTTTAGATTCTCAAGACCAATCAGGTGGTTTATTTTCATTATACATTTATTTATTATTTTATGCACTTTATTAAATAAAGAAAATATAAAAAAATAGTAAAATGCATAATTATGCCATTGATGTTTTTTTATTGTTTAATTGTGAGTGAGGAAACATAGAATGAAATAAATAATCTAAATGGATTACATTCATCATGGAAAATATAAAAAACCCCATAAAAGAAATAATAGGTCATTAAATTCCTTTCTTCATTCAAATTTGAACAAAACCAGGTGTTTGAGGTGTTCATCAACCAAAGTTCAGGGTTCCTATTACTACCGATGAGTTATTATGAGAGTGATGGGTTGGTTTAACTAATGTTGGTAGAAAATAAGTATCCAAATCCATATTGTTTCAACATTATAGAAAGAATCTAGAAAATATATTTTATGATTTTAAAAGATTTTACTTTACTCAAAAGATCTAGGAACCTCTAGTTAATGTAGTTATCCAGAAAAATATCTACCTCTAACTCTCTAAGAAGTGGCATAGAAAAATATTGTAGATGACGAGGATATGTTTAATGATCCTTTCCATTATAATACTCAAGTGAAAAAGAATATTGATTCTAGTATAGAGGGTTTCTTTAATTCGATAAAAGAGTGGGAGTCATTTAATGATTTAATTAACAAATCAATCATGTCTAAATATATAATCAAGATAAAAGTGTTAATCTTCAAGTTTTTTATATTTTGTTGTAAATGTAAGGTATTATCATAAGAAATACTATTATAATTATTCGAGAAATTAAATTTTCCATCCATCATGATTTTCCAATGATTATTATAGATGCTAGTGAACAATACTATGATATCATACATTTAAGGTCTTGGTGTCCCAATACCTGCTAAGCCACCTCAGCAAGAGAGGGTGTTAAAGATGCTTATAGGAGACTTATGTATGACACATATGATGGTTATTTCATTATTTTGTCATCAATTAGAGATGTTAGTTATGGTTACAACATCAGCACATAGATTATTTCACAAGTAGCTTTATCTATAAGAAGCTTACATGAAAAAGGTGAATCTATCTATGAATGGATGATATTACACTGGATATGTGTAAATGAAAGGCAAACCATGATCTTTAAAGTCATCACATTCTTACATCTTTCTCACCAAATTACTCCAAATTCATTTAAGATTAAAAAATGAATAATATTGAGTAAATGTTTCATTTCTTTTAGGTAATATTTACTAAGTAGATAAGAATAATAATGATAGATTAATATTTAATTCTTATGTTGAACAAGTTAAAAGACAATAAAAATTTTCCAAATGGAAGGTGTGTTGAAAAAGGAACCTTCGTAATGTATTTAAAAAGAAGATGTATAAATAAGTTGTTATTTTCTTCCCAAATCATGAAATAATATTATGGATGATAAATCAATGAATAGATTTGAATAAGAATGTACCAACTTATTATTCAGGGTATATTCATCAATTATAAGTATTGTTTCTAACATACTTTTTGGGTATTAAATACAATATTTTTATCACTTATGTGTATTGAGATACTTTATCCAAGTATCTGTTGAAATATTACAAGAAATAATGTGTGTTCTCCAAGTGGATGAGGATGAGTGATTCTGAATTCAGCATTGAGAAGTACATGACTTCTATATTTCCATGTAAATTGATTCTATTTAAAAAAAATTGTTGATTAAAACCAAAACATTTATATCCTATGTCCATTGGACACTAGGAGAAATTATTCTAGGTTCAGTAATGAATTTTTTTGTGGTGTTAATAAGCAGTCAACAGTTCAGTGATACATGAATCATAGGTAATATGTGATAAATAAAAAATATAAGACTTACATACCTAGTTGTGGAAAGATAATTTTTTGACATGTTAAAATAAAATTTTGAAAAATTTATATACTTAGTATGGTATTTAAACACAATAATGATACACACATTATGAATAACTAAAAAATATATATATTTTTTCTAAAAATATGCCTTTAGAAGTAAAGGTATTCTGCATAGATTTCATAATTAGTTAAACAAGAGACTGTGAACTATACCAAAAGTCAAATATTGGTAAGTATACTTCATAAGATTCATTTAAGTGCATAAGGAATGTTAAATTTAATTTTGGTACATGCATGGTCATAAGATATGTGGGGATTTAGTCTGGAAATTTGAAAATATATTCACCATGCATTAGTTGATTAATATGATATAGCATGGAGTAATTCCTAAAAAGACATTTCCTTATCCACATTAATGATATGATGTTAATAAGTAGGTTTGATGATGATTCTTACATGTTAGTATCGATCAAAAACATGTAGCATGGATCGATTCTAAAATGAAAATTTCTTTTCACACATCATAGTCATGATGTATATATAAGAAAAATCAATATTGATATATATTGAAAAAACTTCCATTAAGTTTCAAGATGTGCTACACAAATAATAGTGTTATCCCATAATGTTGTGCCAACTATAATGAACAATTTCTAACATATAAGTCATAGTATGATGGAAATTCATTAATTTGTAAGAATACATGTTTAGATAAAGAGAGTTTGTTACGGAATTAAACAAACTTGCATCAAGTAAAACACAATGTGCATATAAAATAATTGTCCTTAAATTTTAATAGAATACTATATAAAACCCTAATATAGAAAATTTATAGTCAAGTTATAGAAAATATTTTTGTTTAAGGGTGCACAACCCTTCTTGAGGAAGAGGGAGAAACATTGACTTAGATTTAGTAACTAATAGAGATTAAAAAATAGTTGACATCGGAATAAGTTACACAAGAGGTGTGGAAGAGGAATGTTCTATATATATATACTATATAGGATGGTCAAAATTGTGGTGATTTTTTTATATTGACTGTGGTGGTGATATAACATTCATTAAAAATGATAATTCTTAGAAGTAGGAAGTTAATGGAAATTTGTGGAGATTTGAAAGAGAAATTGAAATTAAATAATTTATTTTATGCAATAAAGTGAAGGGGGTTTATTCTTTTGAATACTGCATTGGGTATTCATGTTAGATTATACATGGATGGTACAAGTCTGGTACCAATAATTCTCAATTAGTAATATGAAGTAGTAAGGCCTAAATCCCTTATAATTTTAAGTTTCATATATAATTTATATGATCATTTTCTTGAACATTGGATGTAAGTACCACATATTGTGGAAGGTGTCAATTTGACCTGACCAGAAAAGGATTGTGACATCATAGAATACCGATAATGGTTTCAGGTTTGGAAATCCAACATAGGATTAACTTTAGAAAAATGATAATATAATATTAATTTTTAATGAATTTTTTTCTTGTTTCCACCAGAGGATAGTGGTAGCGTCATAGTTTTTTGTGTATAATATGTTTGATAACATATGGAAAAATGATTTGTATTATAAGTTGATTAAGTCCAAGATGAAAATAATTCTCTATTTATTGACTTAAATTAGAAAACTAAGTTCTTGATAACAATTTATATTGATGTATATATAATAGTTTCTTAGACTTAGTTAATAATATATATAATGCCAAGGTGTTGAAAAAAAAGAAGATGGAACAATTTGAGAGAGAATTGTTAATAAAGTCAGATGGTATAAATCTCTCCAAGAATTCATACATGGGAATAGGAGGGGATTAATGTGGTGATTTGGATTCCATGAATTTTATTGATGGATCAATCATGTAGAAAATGATATGTATAAGTGATGATATTTCCAACATATACTTTATAGTATGAAAATATCATGTATTTTTAAGAAAATTGCAAGGAAAGTAGTCAGAACTATACAATTGTACATGGGGAAGTAACAAAGGGAAAAGTACCTAGAATGTTGATAATAATGGACAGTGGTATTCAGGGGACAAAAACTAGTCTTCCTTATATCAATGTGATCTAATATCACAATCAAGCTAACATAATGAGAATAAATCATAAATGCCATTGGTATCCATATTTATAAATATTGAGTTCATTGTGAATTTTAAGGTAGCAAAGAAGTAGATATTAAATGAAAAGATTTGTTCTAGTTCTTGGAAAAAAAACCTAGTAAGTAATGTTTTATCATCATGATAATTGTGTTATTAGTACTAGCTAATATTTTAACTCATGACAGTGAACAAAAGGGATTTACACGAGGATTCTATCTCATGAGAATTTTTACTCAATGAGGTGTGGTATCACTTTAGATAATTTGAACAAAATGGAAAGGTGGACAATCCAAAAACTAAAGTCATGACTCATCATAAACATTATCTTAATCATATGAGACCTAAAAAGGATAGTAAGACAGTTATATCTAGTGAAAGTGGGAGTTTTGTAATAGTGGATTCCATAAACCCAACATGGACAATACTTTTTGTTACCATATCATGTATACATTGTGCTATGTGTGATGTACACTTACCATTATTGTGTAGTAATTTCTATATACATAGTTTAAATGGTAATTTCCATAGATTAATTATCATATCAAAAGGTTATAGTACATCCCATGATATAATGAGAACCATTGGATAATATGCCATTAATATTAAAAAATAGATCATATTGTCTACATGCATCATATAAACAGGTCATGCTTGATGTCTGACTATCAAGTGTGGGGCATCATAATAATTGAGACTTATTATCTTGAAGTTCACACATAGTGATCTTTGGTTGGTGATATTATGAGGGCATAACCTCTAATAGGAACACCACATATTTCATATGTCATTGGTTTTTTATTTATTTGGACATGTGCATTGGTCTCTTGAATTGAGTTCATTATCAATGTGTCCCATTTTATTGCATACTTTTATGTAAAGAAAAAAATCAATATAATGAAATTTTGGAACAGTAGCTTGTGTTAGCCATATATTTGGTGGTGTGACATAGTTTTAATGATTAGGATAGGATTTGTTGCTTCTGAGTTGAGGAAGTTATATCTCAGACCTGGTTGATTAGTTTGGTAGTACCTTTAGAAGTCCTTGTCCAAGGAATTTGAGGGATAATATGTCCACTTAGGTCAAAAAATAATAATTAATGAAAGGATGATGAAACAAGTGTGCATCCAACATTATGAGATATCTAAATAAAAATATATTATATTAAATCGTGTGTGTTCATAGGTTTGTTTTCATTGCTATGACTATTCGTTGTCTTTTTAGGGGCCTTAATGGGTTTAAAGACTTCACTCTTTGTCTGTGAATATTAATCACTTATATCGATATAAGGGCCTAGAGAGTTAGAATAAATAGAACACTCAAGGATCTTCCCTATTCTTGTGAAATGGAATACTGGATATGGTGGGCCCCATCATAGGTTCCTAGTGTTTCTCAAGTTACAGATCATCAATAAATAAATAAATTCATTATTATTAATGTTAGTAATAATTAGGTTGAATTTATTTAAATTATTTAAAATTATAAGTAAATAAAAATAATATTATTATTCGAACAGATATTATTTCAATATTCCTAGTTTGTTTAATATTACTTGGAATTTTGAGTTGAGTTAATGACACGGTTTTATCACGTAATAAATTTTATGTATATTATATGTATGTGATAAAATATAAATTATATTTTTCATGAATTTTATTTCATCATAATTATTTATTTAATTAAATTTTAATAAATGGGGTTCGGAGAACCCTTATAAGGTATTTGAGCATCGTCTATAAATAAGAGGAGAGAGGATTTCACATAATCAATATTCATTGTCAATTTTCATGAGCCACAATTACAAAATGTTGTGATGGTTGGGTCTTTAAAGGCATCATTGGATCTTTGTTCTAGTACCCTAAATTTGATTATCAACCCTCCTGAAATTGATTGAAGCACATGTGCATGATATAGAGGGATTTTAATTTTTAATATTTGAGCAGTGATCACTGGTGAAAAGAATATTTCAAGTTCAAATTCAGATCAGAAAAATGAATGGTTTTATTTTTATTTTTATGCTCTGTTTAATATATGTAAGATCCTTGGTCTGTACTGGGGAACATATAACTAGGGAAGACAAGTTTCATCATCCCAGTGATGAAACATTTTAAATAACTTCCACACAGGCTTTGGTTATCACCCAATTACCTTCAAATATGATATCAATCAGGAGGTTTTGTGCAACCAAACTCCAGTGACAAAGGGGAAATCAGTGTGTAAAGTAAGTTCTACACCCAAGGAATTTCATTCCAACAACTGAGGACTTCATCTCTAAATAGTATCTCATCCCCCCAACCACCACCCACTCTAGGTGGATCTTTTAAAGATGAAGTGATTCTCTATAGTTCACAATTCTTGTTCTTCAATGACATCATGCAAATCAATTAATAATGGGCCTTCAAAGGTAGTGTATTTTCTGGAAATATCTTGTGTGAGCCCAAAATTTACTTTTCATATGGAAGAGTGATCCTTGATAAACTACCTAAATAATTTCCAGTTACACACAAAATAATCTACCTACTTGAAACCCTTCTCTTCTCACAATTCTACAGGTTTCTTGCAACATTGCATCTAGACTCCATCTATTACCCCATGTACTTGAGCCCCTTGTTCGCGAAAATTTTGTATATAACCGAACACAATTGTAGGTGATAACTACATGGTACCCTACTTGATGTTCCCTATACCTTCTGTGAATCAATACATATTTCTTCTAATCATTGGTATCGTAACCCCAATTGCTTCTAAGCATGGGTACTGTAATGCGGACCCCAGGATTAACCACTCCAAAAAAGTCCCAGTGCCAAGCCCTACCCAAAGGTGAACGAGTGGTGGTAACATAAGAACTAGGGAGAAGGAGTGATCCTACTGATGTCTGAGACACATGATATAATACTTAAACATTCCTTTTCTTAGTCTTACCATTTTAAAATTCTTGACCAAATCCTCGACACATGATACAAAATTATAGTCTTACCTCATGTGATAAGCATGGGAGACCCCATGTATGTTCATATTCTATGTCACCCTGTACTTCCATGGGTAAAAATCCTCAAATTAATCATAAATTAAATGTGTAATCACTGAACTATCCCTCATCGAAACTGCTTTTGTGACATGGGCATCCTTACTTCATGACGTTAAAGTGAATACGTTGGTTTTATCACACAACCTTAAACTGCATCATCAAACATGGTGATATTTTTCCCTATATTCTAAATATGGTATATAAAACACCTCTTTGAGGTTTAATCCTAACCAATTTTAAATTTAGGTGCTCCCTCTTATGGATGAAGATCCAACTCCATAGGGCGTCTAATCTATCCATCCCATATCCTCCTCTACAGGGTGACTAATCCATCCATCCCAGATCTACCTCCACAAGGTGTATTATCTATCCAACCAACATTTACTCCATAGGGAAACCAATACATCCATCTCAAGTCTGGATCCATAGGGTATTTGATCCTTCCATCAGAAAACCATTCAAGTGTGACATCTTCCCACCTAGGGACGCCCCTTTCAGATCTACCTCATAGGGAATTTGATCCACATTGGTAAAATATCTAGGAATCACCTCTGAGATATTCACCTCATTCTGACATTACAATTAATTTTATTTGTCTCTAAATGATGTTAAACTCATTCCCTAGTCTGTCTCAACAAGATTTTGGATCTACCTCTGCAAGACTTTGATCTTTTTCCCCAATCCATCTCAACTAGGAGTTTTGATTAGTCTCTATAGGATTTTGAACTTTTTACCTGGTCCAAAATACCTACCTTATTTATATGTGTGTTATTCCTGAGTTAAAATGTCTTAGATGACCTATACCCCTAGAAAAGTTACCTTCAGATCAATATTGGATTGTATTGGGTTCCATGTCAAGATGCCTCACATGAGATTGCCTCCCAAGGGAATGAATCTAGGTGACCAATACACCCTATGTCCAGACATACAAATCAATACCTAATGTGGAAACACTCTTGAACAAATATTTCTACCCTATCAATACAATAGCATGGTAATTAACTAGAAACCCCAAACATATGACACAAAAAATGAGTTCCACAAACACGACTCAAATATATGAAGGAGACTGGAACTATGCAATGACCCCCAAAGAGGAATCCATGGAAGAAAGAACTGAAATTCCATCATCAAATTTTGATCAAGGATTATATATTGTTGATTAAAGTGATAA
Organism: Viscum album; assembly: GCA_963277665.1. NCBI lineage: Eukaryota > Viridiplantae > Streptophyta > Magnoliopsida > Santalales > Viscaceae > Viscum > Viscum album. Next base: position 1,222,548,992 of record OY728139.1, on the reverse strand, counting down.
AATATTTCCACCTATGGAAAGTGGGAATATGGGGTAGTAGAAATCCAACCCATGCATTTTATCTTTCTGTAAGTGGGTACCAGCAAAAGAATTAGAAATAGAAATGGTGAACCTAATGTTAAACTATTCTCCACTATATAGGAATAGTTTAATTAGGGAGCCAAAATATTAACATGACACTGGATCCAAACATTGGGTGCCAAGACCCACTAAGAAAATGATGTTCCCAACATCAACTCAACTTCTAATTGAGGAAATTGTCTTGGGGAATTCTCAATCGCTGATATTGTCATCATGGATCCCTATATCTCTTCATAATATGAGATGACATTGGGAAATTGGGAATATATTTCCAAGTAAATATACTAGTGGATGAATTCACCAACCTTAAAGGACCTCACCTACAGGAAATCAGCAACCCATCGCCTACAGGTTCCGGGGTAGGAGAAATATTGATGTGGTAATCCCATAGAAACATGATTATGCCATGGATTCTACCATGAATTCGAATACTAGTAACCCATTACCCATATATCCATATGAGATAATGTAATGGAGGATTATTGACACCCTTATTTGTCGGTATAAGAAGGATGGGGTTATTCCCACAAGGGACATCGCCCTCTAAGACCAGTAGGCATCAGCAGCCCACTGATAATGCTACCCTTGAGGGTCGTTCCAAGATAAACCACCCCACATTCTAATAGAAATCTAATTCAAGAGTCTCTCCTTAGATAGATCCAAGGAATGTATCCCCTACAACAAGGATATGGTGGAAATTCAAGTCACAGCAGCTACTACTACTACCCAGGATTCAATAATAGGGGCTCTAACTAGGGAATTTGAGTACCAACAACAACAGGTCCCTTATGTCTAAGAACTTGTGGACTTTACCCCTACTTTGTTAGCCCTGTTCCGAATCATTTGACTCTAATTTTGGGGGTTGGATTAAAATAATGCCTGACAAGGGGCATTCTCTACAGCTCCAATTGACCCTTCCTCTATCAGTGCATCCTAACAGATCCCTGTAGTAGAGGAATATGGATTTTTCTTTACCCAATTGGTATAAAGAACCCAGATGGATCTTAGATTGGTTGGGTTCACTATTTTAATTGTTATCACCCTCAAGAACAATTACAGGCCAACCTACGAGGGTGAGACACCATGTAGAGGTCCTCCCTACCACGTGTTCAAGATAAGTGGAGTCCCTATCCTCTTTTCCAATAACAAGTACTGATTTCCTCCCCCTGAAAAAAATTATCAAATCAATGATCCTCCCCAATTCATTGATAATTGGAGTGGAGGTCCTCCCATCCCCTTTGAAAACCAAAACAGAGGACCTCAACGTACTCTTACACCTTAATACAGACGTGCTACCCATGTCATCACTAATCAAAGCAAAGGCTCTCCCTACATTCAAAAAAACCAACATAAAGGACCTCCTAGTTTCCCAACTTATCAAAGAGGAGGTCCTCCCCATGTTACCACCCACTAGCTTGGAGTTACTCACCATGTCAAGTAGGTTTTCTTCATTGAAGAACTGTCATGTGGTAGAAGGAAAACTAGTCTCCGTCGACCTCGAAATCATGGGAAGAGTTAAGTAATCATAAACCTCAAGTACCATTTATATTTAAAGGGAATAGATTAATAAATGATGGAACCCTCACCCAAGTCATTTGAGACTAGAGTAGGATCCTAGAATCTGAAGTTCATTGTCCTAGAATCTTATTTCCACATGATCCCAATATCTCTCAGTATGTACTTACAGGAGGAGAAAGTTCCTACTACCTTATAGAGGATCATAGATTAGACATCTATATCACTTCAAGGTTCTATTATATCTACCTATACATAAGATTTGGGAGAGATTTTGAAATTTGAATTGGATTGTTTAGACAATGAGAACTCTACTGATCCATATATGAGCATTGTCTCCCTTGCACATGAGTTAGTGGTGAACACTCTTTCCTAAAAGGATGTGATGATGTGGTTGGTTCCACCCTCAAGAGACACCCCAGTAGGCAATGAACAGATGACTTGTGTGGTAGCTCCACTACTGGTCAACCAGTCACAGAAATGATCCACATCAGTGATGCCACCAATCTCTTGAAAATCAAAAATTGTAACATGATCCAAAAAAGAGTAAGGATCTGAGAAAGGGGGAATGTGAGAGGTTCAAGACATTGATGAGTTGTTAGTGGTTTTCTATCCACCTATAACTCCAAACATTAACATCCCGGAGTCCATCAATGTGGTTTGGGCCATGTGTTTCCCCCAAAATATCTGGTAGATTCTTTATCACCTCTATTATCATCAGTTACCTTATCCAGGAAGCTAGGATCACCTCAACTCCATTGACAATCAGTGTATAAGAGTTGAAATTATAGTACCCCTAGTGGATCAGTGCACCTCTTCCTTGGGATACCAATAAAAGCTTCAAAAAAACCTATGTCAATAGCCCTACAGTGCTCTTCTAGGTTATGAATGAGGTGTCTCCACTTTTCCAGATCTAATGTTGGGTATAGTACACTTCTCTCCACTTTATCCCTATCTTATGACAGCCTAACCTACCTACCAATGATGAAAGTAATCCTCTATGTATTTTTATGGTAAACACGGTTGTTCCAAAGATCCCAAGAACAAGGGCTCCATCATAGTTATTGATAGGGAAACCCCTCTCTAAGGGTGGACCATTACCATATGGGCCCTCATATAGGTTTCCTTACTCATCATCAAAGGCAGGAATGTGTCCTTATAGATCCCCCCAATGGGACGTTGACTCACGGTCAACCTCATGATAAGGGTTATGAGAAAATCAGGCCATCTAATACATTCTAGGTTTTTCCAAAAATAGTGACAGAGACCAAAATGGTTTTGTTTCTCTAGAAATTCAAATATCAGAGAAGTCACATCACTGAACTCATTTCTGATCAGTTCCCAGATTATAGCACATCCCAACGAGATCTCATTTCTCCTCCAACAGGGCAGCAATTCTGTCTTTTCCAAATTGTACTATCGATCTCAATAATATTTTATGTCAAGATATAATAGAGGTAAGAGTATGTTTCTAGTGATCGAGGTATGTGTCACCAAACCCACCTGACCAATGTAATTATAGCCTTGGGATCCAGTTCGAGCTACACTATAAGATGTGGAGAACTCTTACTAAGTTGATGATCCATTCACTACATTGGTCATCTAGAATCCTAATAAATATATAAATAATTTTTAATAAGACACAATACCCACTCTCACCACTCTCCTTGGGGCCTGGTATATGAGAAAGGTGGAAATCCCACCTGATGAAAAGTCATATCTGGAATGTTTAGATGACATCTCAGCACCCTATGAGTTTGGGAACCCAATATTTTCTTCATTTACCTTTATGGGTGAACCACTATAGAATTTGGTCCAACTCATATCAAGGTGTGAACCCATGTTGGTAATTTTAGAGAAGAAATAGTCCTCCAAGATTCAGTTTTTTCTATAGATGTTGGAAGGACATATATTTGTCTAGTATAGCAAGTTGCTTATAGGGTTTATTTCTAGTTTGGAAGTCCTTCGCAGATAATTCCTCTAGCATATCATCTCCACCATGTTGAAGACAAGTATCATTGACCTCTTAAAGTGCCATGAAATTAATTATAAGAGAGTCACATATTTTTTCATCCGACTGAAGTGCCTCGCTCAATCCCTCAACATGTCACTAACTCAAGAGAAGCTTCTGATAGTGTATATAAGGAATGTCAATGATGACATTTTCCCTACCCTCATTGACCAAAATTTTATAGGTTAGTTTCTAGAGTTTTCTAATAAAGAAAATTATCTAAAACAGGCCTTGAAGCAAGCTAAAAAAATAGCACCCATTGCCTCTCCCAACTCCTGTGAGAATGCAGACAAAAGTAAAGACTGCATCCACCATACATGTAGAGACTCCTGACCTAGTCGAGTTTTTTAACCCTTCACCATAAGATCCTAGTCGTGTGCATAATCCCTACAAAGTTTTGTCTCGCCCAATGTAGTATCCTTATAAGTTTCATCCTCTCCTAGAACATAATTATTAGGCACCACCTCTCCAATCCCATCCACCTAGATGAGAAAATGTGGCTACATCCCCTCATCATTTTTAGGATCCCAGAGTTCCCATTACATACATGAGTAAAAAAACTATTCATTAAAATATTAATAGGTCCCTTTGTATTTTAATTGTTCCCTATAAAATTAAATTATGAATCCTCCATAATGCATATGGCCCTAGGAGCCAATACTCACTGACCTACCAAAAAATTTTCTATACCACAAGAGCCTCAAACATACCATAAAAAAGGATATGTGTTTAAGTATTAGCTCTAGGGACAAGAGAATCTTGGTATATTCATGTTGGGTGACATACTGGGGTAAGTATAGCAGATCTCAACCAACTTCGGTAGCAAAAACAAAGGCTTCGGTGAATGGAAACAAGATTCCATCCATGGAATGTGAAAATATGACAACAGGTTGACCCACTGAGTGGTTTCTCGCACCCATGGTGTCATTTGTGCTCTCATAGGAAGGATAGAACCTCTTTAAATTGAGGATAATTCTCTATATTCTACATTTATTTCCACATTCCATCTATCCAAGTCTCATAAGAATTGGAACTAATGGAAAAAAGGAAATCAGAGTCCCCATATGGTGCCAAATCCCTTCTGCTCTCTTGGTGACTTCCTGGCTTTAGAATTTGGAGTCACTCCCAGGGATAACCCAGCATTAGAATAACCCTATAATGAAGAGAAAGATTACAACCCCAATAATTTTTTGAGTTACTGGGACCATTTATAGAACCTGATGGTGAAGAATATGACCCCTCCCCATAGAGAATTCAGACAACATTGTAATTAAAAAGGATGAGAACATGTGAACCAATAGAATGATCTCGACAGCACCTCATGAAAATACATACTTGATACTGAGAATTAGAAGTAGGTATTTTGAAAATCTCATCAAGCATTGTCCACTAAACTCACTCCATCAGATACACTAACATATATGATAGTGGAAGATAACCGAGAATATTAGTTGGAACCTCACCATGTTTGGTAGTTCCCAACCATAGCTAGGCCTCATTCGATCGACAGTTAGCCAGAAGTGGTTCATAGGAAGTCATCCGATTAGTATAAAGATATTTACATCACTATCTAGAACCCAATGGTATATCTAGTGGAATCAGTTGTGCCTTCTTCCCATTATATCCCCCTATGAGAAGAAACATCCATTTGGCATGGAAGTTGGATAGGTTGAAGCACCTCATTAAAATACATGCAAGTATCTCGATCCATGGTTCCCTATGATTATTGAAATAAATGCATGAGGCCCTCAAAAAAATTGAGAAGACCTCTCTAGTTCTAATCTAACATAGATTTTAGAGAGTCCTGCAATGAAGAGGATGTCGAACAAGTGGAATTCCAAGACATTATCTAATTATTTGGAGAAGATGGGGGCACCATTTTGAGGGGAACATCCACCCGATGAACATCATTATCTAGTTTAATGGTGTGGGATTAGTCATTTACTGATGGACATCAGTTCTGATATTAACCACATACTTATTCAAACACTCCACAAGTATGAGTTAAATGAAGCAAACCTAACTCCTTCTAGCCTGCAAATTCAGGGTTATGATAGGACTAGGATGAAACTGTATGGAAATATCCTATTGAAGAACCAATTTGGTGGATTGATATCAAGTGATGAATTCATGGTAATCCCATAAGATACCACTGACAATTCACTGATTGGTAGACCCTGGATTAATTTACAATTGGCATCCCTCTCCCCATATCACCATATCCTCAATTACTCCCTAAATGTTTGAGTGTGGGTACTCTATAGTGTTGTTTCACCCATTGACTCATGTGAGTCCCACTATATACAAATTTTATACTATAATATATAAGGTAAGTAGGTTCATAATAGTTGGGTTAAGTGCACCAATGATATGAAATCCACCATGGACAATCCATGGGAAGACATAGATAATGCTTTCATTCTCTTGATCCACGACTGGATCCCAAAAGGCTGGACTATGGAGAGTTCTTTTGTTGGATTTGGTGGCTTAGAACCAACTACATGGTAATTTATTCATTAATAAATAAATTATCACATCTTGATTTTTATTCTACATGATAATGCATGTGAAAATTTCCTAAGGATAACTATTTCATTAAAGGGTAATAGAGGATCCCTACTATGATGAGAACCTAGAACTGCCATAATAATGATATTGAATATATTTTCTATGGTCTGATGTTGTCATTTGAGGGACACAAATAATATAGTCCATTAGGGGTGAGGACTCATAAAACATTGAGGCACCTTCTCATGGTCTGTTCCCTTGGTAATATCCTGGAGGATATTATGAGAATGAGACCCGCCAGCAGGAAATCCACATTTCATAGTATCAATGGATGTTCCTATATGTGGACATGTGTATTGGTTCATAGACTTTAAGATTATTATTAATGGGAATTACAACTCATGCACTTTGATGTATTGACGAAAACTATGATGACACACTATCCGCAATTGAGGTAGGATATGTTGGGTGCATCACGAGTAATACAACATTAATAGATAATGCAAGAAATGATTTGTCCCTTCAGTTTTCATAACGGAAGTAGATATATCAGGACCTTTGATGGAATTGATATAGCCTAAATAAATCCATGTCCATGGTAAGGAAGTGGTAATTTCAATTCTAGAAAGTCAAGGAAAGAATAATCGAGCAAATGGGTTGATTGAACTGGCAGACAACCCACTTAATTTGAGATATTGATACAAAGGGATTACATTACATGGTAAGCGTTAAAAGTAGGTGACATGTCATTACCGCATTAACTTCTTTCTCTCTGGGTTCTTTGGTGTGTTTCTAGACTCTAACCATGGACATTAGGAAGGCTCTACATAATTCCACATAGAAATAGGCCCAGAGGTCCACACACTAAGTTTAACCGAGTATCTCAGTTAAATATTAATTTAACAAGTTGAATAATGATTATTATCGATTGTGGTTTAATAATTATTCAAGGATTCCTGGTAGCATTTATATTGACACTAGTTATTCAAGAGTATATATTGTGGGTGAAATAATATATTTATTAGAAAGTAATACAATGATAATTATTTGAGAAATAAATAGCCATTATTCAAGGTCTAATAAAAATAGTGTAGAAATAAAGAAAAATGGGAAAAGTACACATCGTGTATATTAATATTCAAGACGTGTAGTTTTTATGGGGATTTGAGAGAAATAATATTATTTATTCCATTAAATAATATTAGGTGTAATTTTTGGGTGTATGTCAAGTGATAATAATAGTCAAATTTCATTATTGGACTTGGGGTTTTACTAAAAATTAAAGGAAATGAATAAATTATTTCGGGTAGGTAATTCATTTTATTATTCTTAGTAATTAAAATCCCAATTATATAATTCTAATTAGCCTAGCCATTTTTGGGGGTTGTTCAAAACAAATATAAAAAAATCTATCAATCCAAGAGAGAATTGTTTTCTTCCAAGAATTCCCTCAAGATATGAGAGAGATCATCCTCCTCCAGATCAAGGAGAGTTCTTTACAAACAGCTCTCAAGGTGATCGAAGAACGACATTGCAAGTGAAGGTTCTTCCACACTAGCACCTGAAGAAACCTTTGGTGACGTCCAGAGAAATGTGTAAATAGTGTGGATCATCACTGCTAAAGGAATCCTACAATTCAATTCTACGACATAATGAAGGATCACATCGGTTCATGACCAGAAACATCAATGAATAGAGAATTTCATCATGGTAATTATAGTATTTTAAATAAATTAATTATAGAAAAAATTTGATGATCCTCTCTATGGTTATAGGACACCCTTTCTTTCTTTCATTCTTCATTCTATTCTGAAGATCTGACATTTTATTATCGTGACGGATCTCGGATTGACCTTTGTTAACATAAAAATTAAATTTGGGTGCACCCACCAATGCCCTGTTGATGTGCTCAAAACCTAAAAATGGTACCAAAGGGGTCATATAGTTGACTATAATTATTTATTTTTTCTTTGATGATTTACACATTGAATAATTTAGTTGTTTCAATTCAATTTAATCATTCTACCAATCTAAATCTGGAAATTTGTAAATCCTCTCTGGTTTCTCTTTTACCTCATAGAAATGATTTTATTATTATAATTTTGATTAAAATAAAACATAGGTTCTCATACAGAGGTGAAAAATGTTCCTGGTCGTAAAACACAAAAACACATGGCGTGTATTTGGAAATACATGTCATGTAGTATCGGTTTAATGCATCAGACTAGTTTGGAAAACCAGGATGTGTTAATGGATCATATCTGAGTCTTTAAGACTCCATGGATTGACCAAGAACAGGTGGCACACCGTTTACAGATTACATTCCATGTGGCCCATTGAACATGATGTATAGTCCCTTCAGGTTTGGGTAGGACCGTGTACCCCGTACATGGCTTGCCCGACAGGAAACTGTGTAACGCAGATACTACACGACATGTGTCCCACTGAACACATCCTGTACATCGATGATTTCTGAAGTACATTTACATGCCATGTCCCCGAGCGTGTACTTCATATGGATGGTTAACAAAATTACATGTCATGTAGTCATAACTACACATCATGTACTCATCTAAATTACACATATTTGTTAAAATTTATTATTATATTATACAAAACATTGAGATGTATACCATAGTGTAGGTGTAAAGTTGAGTCACAACACATGATAGGTGTTTTATATATGTGTGTGTTTAATTTAACAACTGTGTATTGTTCATTTCTCCTTTTTGGAAAGTTATGAATGGGAGTTCACCGGGTTTCTTCCAAGGTACAAGTTTCATACAAAGATAATTTTAAATGAATTTATTTTTTTAAAATTATTATTGATGAGAATCTCAAAGAAATTCCAGAAAAATGTTTAATATAAAAGGTTTTATTAATTAAAAATAATTAATTGATTCAAGCATTATTTATCTTAAAAAATAACGATTAAATAATTGAAAGCTAGTTCTATTTATGTGTAAATATCATTGCATGTGTGGATGATCATGAGATAGAAAAAAACCTTTGTATGTGAATGGTTTCTTTTAATTTATTTACTTAAATTAAATTTGTTGGCATGTGAGCCTCCTCCTCATTAATATGTAGGGCCTATGTTTCCAAGGTTTCTTTTATGTAAAACCTCGTTTTACCCCTCACCTACAAGTGAGATAAAATCATATGTAATGGATGGATCTTCCAAGATAGTGGAGGCGGCTCTAGTTAAAAGCCAAAGTGAATCCAATCCAAGGAGAAACGAAGGTGAACATGTGGAATGATCTAAACACGGACCCAAAAAGTTCAAGGTGTTTCTCCCCTATATCTTGGGTTAGTTTATCAAATTCTAGATAAACTAACCAATAGAACATAATCATGGTCATACCATTTATTTTATTTCTATTGGTTTCATGGTTTATTTATTGTGGGTGTGTTTTCACAATCATAGAATTAATTAATTAAACAAGCATGCAAGATGGAAATAAAATAAGACTGGCTTATGCTTAAATATTATCTTAGAAATGGTTTATCACTTAAGTATATACCACTTATTATTAACAAGCATGTAATCAAAGATAATAAAATGAAAATTTACTTATAAGGATAAAATCAATAAAATAAAATACTAATTTGGTATAGCCTTCCATAATCTTGGTTAGAATCAAACCATAGTTCAAAGTGCTTAACCATCCCTAGATTGAGTGCTTTAAATTATCAGGGAATTCTAATTGAATTTTTTGGGTAGACTTGACTTATTTCACACCAAGTATTGACAGGAACAATAGAACTTGGTATGTCCAAGAGGAAAAGATTGAGAAAATACAAAATAAAAGGATTTCATGATTGGGGAGTCCACTCAGCAGATCAAGGAGCTACGAGTTAATGCAGTTGGAATTTGGAATGCCTACCTAAAACCCTTCAAGTTGCTTGAACAAACCTAGTTGGGGTAATATGAAGGGAAATATGGATCCTTTACACTAGAATATTCAAGAAATGGAATATTTTGAAGTCAATGGTGAGAGCTATTGGATTTCGATAAAATAGTGGGAGACAAATAAGTATTAATTTATTCATTTTTTCATTTTTATCATGATAAATTACTAAACCTTTTCTCATATTAATTTTTAAAAATGGAAAGAAAAATAAATTAAAACATATCATTATGAACCATACTCGAGAAGGAAAACCTTCTCACTAGCACTAATATCTAGGAATGGGAGAGGCGTTTATGTGTCATCCTTCGCCACGAGAGGAAATTGTATGTGCTGGAAGAGATTCTTCCAGTTTCACCTGGAAAAGAGGCCAGTGAAAAGGAACTATATCTCTATATAAAAAATATGTATGATTACACAGATGTCCAATGTTTCATGCTATTGTCCATGTTTAATGAGATCTTTAAGAAACATAGAAACGTTGATGTGTATAGAATGATGTCTCACCTTTAGGGTCTCTATAAAGGTAAGTTGAGATGGTAGAGATATGAGATCCCAAATTCTTTGTTCAAAACTAATCTTAGAGAGCTTGTGCTAGATGGGCCTCATGTAGTAAACCTTATTGTCTACATTGAATGACTGGACATCATAGGGATTATGTTCCCGGATGAGTTGTGTAAAGAATTCATCCTATCATCACTACCCAATATAATGTCTAGATTTATTCTCAACTACAACATGAGCAACAATGAGAAGAGTCTATCAGAACTTCTGACCTAAATTCTCCACGTAGATAAGGATATGGGGTTTAAAAAACCTTTAGTCCTTATGGTGAATAATAAAATGAAGGCCAAGGAAATGGGGCCAAGGAATTATAAATGATATGAATCCCTTGAGCATCATCCCTCCAAGTAGGGGAAGATCGAGAGGTGGGGAAAGCAACGGGAGGCAGTATGTTTTGCATGTGGCAAGCCAGGCCACTAGAAGAGGAACTTCACCTAGAAGCATGGGGATGCTAAAGGTGTGTTCTTTATTGAGTGTAATCTTACCATTTCTACATATTGGGTATTAGATATAGCTTTTGGGGATCACATATGTATTCAAATACAGGAACCAAGTAGATTTAGGATCATTTCAAGAGGACAGGTGGATATTTAAGCTTCCAATAGTGTGAGGCTAGCTGTGTTGGCCATTGGAAATTACCATCTCTCATTGCCAATTGGAATGCTTTGGGTTTTAAGTAGCTATTATTTTGTTCCTAGTATTACCTAGAACATAATTTCTATATCATGTTGAGATATGGATTGATTTTTTTCATGTCTGAAAATAAGTATTGTTTCTTTTAAAAGAACAATGTATGTTAGGTTCTGGCGCATTTAAATAATGGTTTGTATGTATTAAATTATGAAAACCAAGTGTTGGAAATCAACCAAGAAAAAAGATCAAATGACTCATACATCACCTAGTTGTGGCATCACCATCTTGGTTTTGTAAACAATAAGTGCTTGAAAAAACTATTATAAGATGGTTATTGAGACTCTAATTAGCTAAAACCACCTGATACATGTCACACTTGTTTACAAGGTAAAATGGCCAATATTCCTTTCTGTGAACATGGCGAAAGGGCCATAGAGCTTCTAGGATTAGTGCACATGGATGTGTGTAGACCATTTCCAGTAAAATCTAGAGGTAGATATTCTAACTTCGTTAATTTTATTGATGATTTGAGTTGATATGTCTATATCTACTTAATGAGGTATAAGTCAGAGTATTTTGATAAATTTAAGGAATTCAAGAATGAAGTAGAGAATCGTCTTGGTTAGAAGATAAAGAAACATCGATCAGATAAAGGTGTAGAATATCTGAACCAAAATTTCATCGGTCTTCTACAAGAGTCTGGGATTCTATCTCATCTCACTCCTACTTATACACCACAGTGTAATGGTGTTAGTGAAAGGAGAAACTAAAACATGTTGGACATGGTGAGGTCAATGATGAGGTATGCAGGTCTTCCATTATCCTTTTGGGGATATGAATTACAAACTACAACATAAAAATTAAAACGAGTACCAACTAAGGTGGAAAATAGACATCCCTTCGAGTTATAGAATGGAAAGAAACCCATTTTTGTCAAACATGTGTGTATGGGGAAGTGAGGCATTTGTTAAGTCCTTCTCAGGAAAAAAATCGCACCCTAGGGTATGAGGTGTATCTTTATAGGATGTACATAAGAAGCAAAATAATATTACTTATATAAACCTTCTGCTAAGAAAGTGATTGTCACTAGACAAGACATATTTCTTGAGAGGGGTCACATTATCAAAAAGGATAGTGGGAGAAAGATTTATTTTGATGAAGTTGATGCTCAATATACATAGGGGTTGGAATAGGAACAAGTTCTACACGTCCCCGTGGAAGATGTTCTCGAAACACTAATACTACGTAGGAGCTCAAGAGTGGTAAGGGAACCATAGATATTTCGTTTCATAGTCACTAAGGATGGTGAATCATTATTGTTGGACAATGATGAACATCTCTTCTACAAGGAAGTAGTAGAAAGCTCAAAAGGTGCAAGATGGATAGATTCTACGAAATCTGATATAGATTCCATGTATCATAACCAAGTCTGGGTTCTCATCGATGTGCTAGTTAATGTATAGCATGATGGATAAAAATGGGTATTCAAGAGAAATTTAGATATGGAAGGTCAAGATGGCACCTATAAGGAAATGCTAGTGTCTAAATAATTCAGACAGCATCAAGGAATTGATTATGATGAAACCTTCTCTCCATTTTCCATGTTTAAATCCATAACAATCATAATTTCCATAGAATCTTACCATGACTACGAGATTTGGCAGATGGATGTCAAAACAGCATTCCTTAATGGGAACCTTTACGAAGATGTCTACATGACACAACCAGAAGAGTTTGTGACACTAGGTGAAGCCAAACGGGTTTGAAAGTTTCATAAATCCATTTATGGATTAAATAAAGAATCCAGGTCATGGAAAATTCGATTTGATGATTCCATAAAGAAATTTTGTTTCATTAAGAATGAATGTGATCCATGTGTTTATAAGTGGTTTAATGGGAATGTAGTAGGTATCCTAGTAGTATATGTTGACGACATATTACTTATTGGAAATGATGTACCAGTTTTACAGTCACTTAAGGACTGGTTGAACAAGTGTTTCTCCATGAAGGACTTGGGTGAAGCAGCCTACATTCTAGGGATTGAGATCATTTGTGATAGATATAAGAGGCTTCTTGGACTAAGTTAGGGTGCATACATTAAACAGATACTAAAGAGATTTAGTATAGAAAAATCCAATAGGTGATTTGTTCCAATGTCACATGTCCTACATCTTTCTAATAAAATGTTTCCTCAAACACAACAGGAGAATGATAGAATGAGTAAGATCTCATACATTACGGCTATAGGATCCATCATGTATGCCATGTTATATACCAGGATTGATGTTTCCTATTCACTCAGCATGGTAGCCAGATATCCCTCAGATCTAGGAGAATGGCATTGGGCTACTATTAATACTATCCTTAAGTATCTAAGAAAAACTAAGGATATGTTCCTCATGTTTAGAGGAGACAAGGATCTTTTCATTAGAGGGTATGACGATGTTGGTTTTCAGACAGATCAGAATAATCTGAAGTCATGATCTGGATATGTTTTCTGTCTCAATAGAGGAGCTGTGAGCTAGAAGAGTTCAAAGAAACTAGTTGTTTCAATTATACAGTAGAGTCCAAATATATAGTGGTTTCTAATGAAACCATGGAATCTATATGGATTCATAACCATTTTTAGGAGCTTGATGTGATGCCTAGTAGTAAAAATCCTATCACATTGTATTTTGATAATACTACAGCGGTGGCTCTTGAAAGGGAACCAAGGTCACATCAACAAACAAAGAACATAATCTTGAATTATCACCTCTTGGGAGATTTGTATCAAAGCGGTGAAGTTTCAGTGATCAGACTATCCATAGAAGATAACATGGTAGACCCCATGACTAAAATAATATCTCAACAGAAGCATGAATTTAATGTGAGAGATAGTGGGTTAAAGGTTGTTAGTAGTTGGCTCTAGTCCAAGTGGGAGTATGTTGGAGTTAGTGGCATAGAACCAACTACTTTGTACTTTATTCATTAATAAATACCTTATCATTTCTTGATTGTCCTTATGCTTGAAAATGCATGTGATAATTTCCTAGGGATAACAGTTGCATTAAAGAGTAATAGTCTATCCCTACTGTGATGAAAACCTGTAAGTTCCATAACACTATTCTTGAATATATGTTCTATGGCCAAATGATGTTATTTGAAGGAAAAACATAATACATGCCATTAAGGGTGAGGACTCATAAAACATTGAGGAACATTCTCAGGGGGTGATACCTTGGTAATATCCAAGAGGATATTATGAGAATGAGACCCACCAACAAAAAATCCACATTTCATAGTGTCATTGGATGTTCCTATCTATGGACGCGTTTATTGGTCCTTAGACTTTATGATTATTATTAATAGATATTACAACTCATACACATAGATGTACTAAAAAAACTGTGCAACACAATATTTGCAGTGAGGTAGGAGTTTGTTGGGTGTGGCATAAGTAATACAACATTAACAGATAATACGAGAAAGGATTTTTCCCTTCCGTTTTCATAACTGAATTAGATATCTCAGGCCCTGTGACAGAATTGATATAGCTTAAATAAATCCATGGCCATTGTAAGGAATGGAAAAGTTCAATTCCCGAATGTCAAATAATGAATATTAAATCACATGGGTTGATGGAACTATAATTAAACCCACTTTATTTGAGATATCGAGATAAAGGTATTACATTACACAGTAAGTGTTCGTAGGAAGAGACACGTCATTGCGACATTAACTTCTTTCTCTATGGGTGCCTTGGCATGTTTCTAGATGCTAACTTTGGACTTTAGGCAGGCTCCACCTAATTCCACTAAGAAATAGGCATATAGACTTACACAATTATTGTATCCAAGTATCTTAGTTATATATTAATTTAACATTTTGAATAAATATTATTCACGATTGTTGTTTAATAATTATTCAAGGATTCCTGGTCGCATTTATTTTGACACTAGTTATTCTAGAGAATATTTTGTGAGTGAAATAATATATTTATTAGGGAGTAATGAAGTGATATTTATTTGATAAATAAATAGCCATTATTCATGATCTAATAAATATGGTGGAGGAAATAAAGAAAAATAGAAAACGTATGCATCATGTATATTAATATACACGGCGTGTTGTATTTCTAGGGATTTGTGAGAAATAATATTATTTATTTCCTTACATAATATAATGTTTAATTCACTAGTAGCATGTCAAGTAATAATAATATTCAACTTTTATTATTAGACACGGGGTATTACTAAGAATTAAATAAAATGAATAAGTTCTTTCAGGTAATTAATTCATCTTATTATTCTAAGTAATTAAAATCCCAATTATATAATTCTAATTAGCATAGACATTATTAGGGGTTGTGCATAAGGTATCTAGAGAAATCTGTTAAGCCAACAGAGAATTATTTTCTTCCATGAATGATCTCAAGCTACGAGAGAGATTCTCTTAAACCAGATCATGGAGAGTGCTTTGGAAACGGCTCACAAGTGATCAAAGGTGGACATCGCAAGTGAAGGCTCTTCGGTGATAGCACCTGAATATCCTTTGATGATGTCCAAAGATACGTGGAAAATGTGTGGATCACCACTAGGGGAATCCTACACATGGATTCTATGACACAACAATGGATCACATCTGAGCATGACCAGAAACATCAACGAAGTGAGAATTCCATCAAGTTAATTTTTGTCTTTTATTAAATTAATTATAACCAACATATGATGATCTTATCTATGGTTCTGGGACTCCCTTCCTTTCTATAATTCGTCATTATATTCTTGTGATCTAGTGTTTTATTGTCGTGATGGATGTCAGATTGATCACTGTTAATAGAAAAAATTAATGTTGGGTACACCCTCCAACAAGAATCTGCTATGCTCGGAACCTATTTCGTTGTGATATCTAAGAAAAATGGTTCTTAATTCATAAGAAAAAGTACCATTAAGAGATTAAAATTTTAATCCAGAAAGGTATAGGACAAAAAGATACTAGAATCCCCCACACCTATAAAGTATTTATATTTTCTTCCTATGGACATCATATCATAGAATTTCAATATGTTCAGTATAGAAAGACTAAATTGAAGAAAAGTATATCACCACTACTTCTTTGACTTTAATCATGGTCCTTATGGTTAACAATTAGATGGAATAGGTTCAACAAAATCTATTGCCATTGTTTCAGTACATCAATAACCCCTTTTTAGATATTCCATGTCTCCTCAAGTTGGAACTAGTACTCCCACTAGGTTATTTGGCTTAGAAGAGACACCACCACCTACTGATTCTCCTTCCTCAGAAAATGAAGAGGATTAGTAGGACGCTTATCTTATATTTGTAGAGGGTGTATCCCAAACCATTGATGAGATGGTTTTGGTGAACCTTAGTATAAAGGATGACATGAGGATAATTCTAATCAATGCAATTATATCTCTAGAGGAGCAGTAGTAATATGTGGCCTTCCTGAAGTAGTCCCACGATGTTTTCTCCTGGCTCTGTGATAAGAAGCTAATTTTATACCCTTAGGTAAAATGACACCATCTATGTCTCCCAGTTATCCTTTTTTGTTTATAAAGCCTCTAAAAAAGATGTAACCCACCCATAATTCACTGGTTGAGGCCAAGGTTATTATTATTATCAAATACAACTTCATCATCGTAGCCAAGTACCCAAAATAGCTAGATAATACCATCACATCTAGGAAGAAGATTAGGTATATAATAGTCTATATAGACATCTAGTACTGCAACCACCATTTTTTAAATGATGATTTTCCCCTTCCACTAACTGAGTTATTGATCGATGCTATAGATGGGTTCTAGGCCCTGACCTTTATGGTTTGACACTCTTGGTATAACTATATATAGGTACCCCTCAGGATGAGGGGTATATTTCCCTCCAAGAACCACAAGGGACCGTATTCTATCAAGTTATTCCCTTATTTATGATGAATATAGGATCCACTTACTATTTATCCATTCGTGACATCTTCAAATGGATTCATGGGAAGTTGGTGTAATGCTATGTAGACAACTTGGTGGTCCAATATCAATAATGTTAAGACCATCATAGAGACCCTGATATAGTGTTTATAATCCTCTATTTGTAAAATTTAAAAATAAACCACTTGAAGTGTGCATTTTGAGTTTCCTATAGAATTTTTCTTGGCTTCATCATAAGATACATTGACATTGATATTAACCTAAAACATATCAAGGTCATTATCCAAATTCTTTACCTGAGAAATATCCATGAGTTTTTAGTTCTTAAATGTAACATTGCCTATATTAATCGGTTCATAAAAAATAAATCATGAAATTGTAATCCCTTTTCACGGCTAAAAAAGTATTTCCTACCATTGGCATGAGGAGTGCCAGACCAAATTTGATGAGATCAAGTAGTATCTGCTACAACCCCAGTTCTGATGCCACCCATCTTCAGGAAGCCTTTGTTTCTCTATGTGAACACCTTGGAACGTTCCCTTGGTTCCCTTATTTCCTAAAAGAACAATGAGGGAATAGAAATTATTTTATACTATCTATGTCTCATGCTTATCAATATCAAGACTAGATACTCCCTCATCGAGAAAAGATACATCACACGGGTTATTATAGTGCAAAAGTTTCAAAATAATTTGTAACATTATGAGATATAGTTGGTGGCTCATGTGGAACTGTTGAAGTATATCCTAAATTTACCCATAATGATGTGATGGTGGAATGGTGGGTAGTGGTCCTTTACTAGTTCATCATCTGGTCTGTTTCACAGAAATCTAACAAGGGTCAAGCATTTGCATATTTCCTATCCACCCATCTAGCCCCTGAAGAGTTTCCCTTGGATTGTGATTTCACATATGATCATATCCTCTTACTATACCAAGATATTTCATATCGGAAGATTCATTTCTATAGGTCATCACAGAGTAAGACTGGTATAAGGATCAACAATCTCAAGCTCAATAAGCATGGTTTGGGAATCATCTTTATCACCCCTATACAAGTTGTCTGGCCATATTCATTCCTATTATCATACGGATACACCAACAATGAGGTAGAGTATCAGGATCTCATTAATGGTCTTGAGCTGGATCTCAGGATTGATTTCCCCTAATTTCATGTGAAGGGAGACTCTAAACCAGTCATCAACCAGATTAATTATTACTACATCATCATAAAGCCAAAGCTGGTGGCCCTACTAGAGTGCACCCGTCTGTTGATGGCCAAGCTTCTTTCCCAATTGGAATTGAATCATGTCTCTTTATCATAGATTATCTATATCAATGCCTTAAAAATCCTAGGTGTATATCATTCAGTTCATTACAATGATTACATGATCATTCTTGTGGTGCATCTGAGGGTCATCGCACCCTTCATTCAAGATGAAAATGATATGAAACATGTAAACCAGTTTTCTCCTAGTGCTTCTATGTCAGGACCCTTAGTTTCCCCAAAAGTATAGGAAACCACAAATTGTAAAACTCCAATCATGTATTATCTTCAATGTGTAATTCTCCCGCCATACTGAGTTGATCATTAGATAGTCCATCAATACACATCATAGTTCACCCTCCACAGTGGGCCTAACCTTGAATGAACTCTCTATAGATTTGGTTTAAAATAAATTATCCTTCCTTACATCCAAGTATATGAGATTCCTCAAGTTAATAAGGAATTCCTTATTGGGTCATATAGCTACCATCAAATGGTATTGAAACTCTCCCACCATATTTGGTGATTTTATTACTTCTAGACCACTATAATCCATCACTACATCACGTTTTCCAAGAGGTTTCAAGTCTATCATATCCATTCCTAATTCATGAATCAAACATGATGGATTTATTTTACAAGTGATAATAATTGATTCCCCTCATGTAATTCAATCCCCAATCATTAATCAAATTTTTTAGCTCCCAAATCAATCATTGATTCAATGTTCCTCATGACATTATCATTCAAAATGGAATAAACTTTCTGGTTTTGGAGATGAAGATACTATATTCCAAGAACAATATTTAGTATTACTATAACTCCTGCTATTATGCATAGAAAAATGAAAATATTTAGGTGTTCAACAAGACCCTCCTTATAATTCTGCAATAAATGGTTGGAAAAACATTCAGGGTTGGCTGGAAATCTACCTAATTCCCTCTAGGCCTATTAGATGACCACTCATAATTGCACCCAAGGGACCCCATACTCCCTAGTGTAAGGAACAGAGGATGTTCTTCCCATTGAGGTTCATTTTCCACTTATTCAAAAAGCTATCTATGACCAGAATACATCATAAAAAATTGAATAATTCAATCTAGATAAGCTAAAATCTCTCAAAGAAAATAGGATCTAGTCCTTTTAACAATCTTTAGATCCACCATAATAGGATAGCAAGGGAATTGAACAAGAAGGTCCACCTCCATTCCTTTATTCCACGTGTTATATCACTGGCTCTTAGAACACAAATCATACCTAGAAATAATCTTCCAAAGTTGTATCCTAAGTGGGAAGGACCTTCCATAATTCATAAAGTATATTAAAATGGTGAATACTCTTTTGTTACCCTGTATGGAGAGCATATCACACCTCCTACAAATTCCAAGTTTCTCAAGTAGTACTTTATGCAACGGGGGTCAAGGGTCTGAACTCTATGACCTTAAACTAGGAGTCTAATTCCTAGTGTTGGGACTTCAATTTGTATGAGAGTCTCCTTAGGAATATGTGGGGTGTATATGGACCGCATAGTCCCTCATTCACATCATGATTTTCAATTCTTCATGCTACATATATATTCTTGAAAATCCCCTCTCTAGGGTTCGAAATCTATGACCAAAATCTAGGATTCCTATTCCATGAAACATGACCTTAAACTGTGTAAAGGTTTTCTTTGGTAATGTGTTGTGTATAATAATATCCTTGTAAAAACCTCATTCACGTCGGGTTTTTCTTATCATGCTACACATACCATTTTTTGAATTCTCTCCATATGGTCCAAACTCTATGACTTTAAACTAAGTTCACCATTTATATAAACTTTAAGAACTTAAACGAATATCCTCCATATGGTCTATGTAACATAATTGTAAAATGAATGCAACAAGTCTAACCATTATGACCTTAAACTATTCTCATCCCCAATAGTGGAGGTGTGTGACTTTAAAATAAAAATCATAATATCCTCAACACACAATGATAAATTGTGATCTTACCCCATCTGAAACTTGGATTCCTCATACAATAAGTATGGTATGGTCAACAAATATTAGTATATTCCCTAAACATGGGATGCCCCATGTTAACCATGGGAAACCTCAAATTCCCTTAGCATAGATAATCACCCCTACCAACATTGTTCAGCTACCACATTGTTTTTTAGAACTACGTTTGGCTTGATTATCATCCTTGTGATATACTTAGCAACACATGGACTTATCATCTTCATACCCATAGACAAATTTATTAACCCTTTGTCCCATTGGTCTCAGTTATGATCCAATCATTACAAACTTTAAATTATGTGTTGTTTTCTTCCTGGTACAATGTGGTATGTGATCCTTCTTTGGATCCATGAATGTCAGTTTTATCTTTTTCATGCCACACTTACACCCTTGAAACAAAAATTTCCACCATAGTCCAAGAAAAATGACTTTAAACTATTTTCCATGGTCCAAACCATATGACCTTAAACTATGTGTGGTACCAATTTCAGGAATTCTTTACATAGTCCAAGGCATTTTTGGCTGCAATATCATCAATCCTTACATAGTTCACCATGAAAATGTCCAAGAATCCTCTTTATTGTCCAAGCATTGTGATCCTAACCTATGTGCATTCACCTCTCATTATCTTGTTTTACTTCATCTCTGGTTAATACTCTATTTCCACCCTCTTTCTAGAATAATGTGTGGATTAATTCCCATACTTAGAGTATACATATAAATTCCTATACTTTTTTCTCCATTCTCAACTAAAGATTCACCATGAAACTCTCCATTACCTAAAGTGTTATCACCAAAAAAATGCTCTCATTGTCCTACTCATTATGTTTAATACCCATTAGTTTATATTTACCCTTTAATGATCCATGATGACCTCTTAGCCCAGTATGATGATGACACAAGTTATAAACATAGTGAATAATCCCCAAACCTATGTCCTTGTTTCACGATGTCAAACTGCAATCCTACACCATGTAAAATAGGGATACCACTTCATGAGATATTATTTTAAACCATATCAAATTGGGATTCCCCATATAACAGAAATTGGATGAAACCATATCAAATTGGAATTCCTTATATAAGAAATATGGGATAAATGAACTCCAAAGTCCTTGATACATGATATTAAATTATATCCTTATCCCATGTGAATTCGATATGCCTCATGTCCTCCTATGAGAAGATCCAGTATCTTCATTCTAAAGGGTAGCCTCAATCCAGTGTCAATCTCCTACCACACCATGGTTCAAAACTATGTTTATCTTAATTACCATCCTTATGGGATATTCAATGACACCCATATATTTTATCTCGCATCCATCACCTTCATTGGTTTTTTTGGAGTCTGTCCTCTATAATTTTTAAATTCGAAGCTATGTGAGCTGAAAATAGTGTTTTACCTAGTTTGGACTCTATAACAGTAAACTATGAATCTATTTCCAAGAATCATGGCTTTAAACTATGTGAAAGAATTATTGGGAATGTGTTGTGTGGAATCAGAGCCATTTGGCTCATTCACATTAGGTTTTTTAAATTTCTACACTACACGTATCCAATTGAATCACAATATCGTGAAAACTCTAAAACCCTAAATATGGATCCTATGTTCCAAAATATATGACCTTAAACTAAGAGTCATGGTCTGAGCATCTTGACCGTAAAATTGTGCACATAAAAGGTGCCTCTGTGATATTCTATATGAAAAATCATCTTAGGCTCTCCATGAATTCCATTTCATGATTCTTTTCAAACAACATTAAAATGTTACCCTGTCCCATGAAATGGACATGATATAGCCTCATGAACCGACATGAGGAATAATGAATGGGAATATTAGTGTGTTATCCATCTATAATATGTACTAATCAAATGACATAAAACTATGTGATACATTTTCCTCACCATATGATGTTAAAATATGAGTCCAACGTCCTCACCAAACAATTCTAAACTATGTGTTCATCATCCCCTTGCACAATGTAAGACTCCAAGGCATCATAGTCCATTCCCTAAGATTCCCTTTTCCTCTATTGTTGGTCAACTCCAACATTGTTCATGTTCTTTGATCGTTATTCAGTTTCCAAGACAATTCTCCCTTATAAGGAGTGTTTTTCCTTTATTCAGACCGATATTCCCACACAAATGTGCTCTATGTAATGGGGGAATAATTCCATGAGTGTTGGAATACATTAGAACATTCCCTAACTTCATTTCCATGAATTAAATACCACTTATTTGGATCCTTAACCTCTTACATGTCTAAAGGGACCCCTTAACTGCATGGTGTTTGGAAACAGTAGATTACCTACTATCTAGGGACAACACCCAAAATGAATTTGAATAGAATTATAACATAGGTCTCATGTCTTTGAACATGGTCAGTGATTGACCCTCATTTTTTTGTCCTCATTCCCGAATAATTGGTGTTTATGTTGTGTTTAAAACATGGATAATAGTTATTTTATATAGTGATGTAACACCTCTTGTGTTACGGATTTTTGGTATCATGATTCACATTCCACATTCTCTACATTTGGGTAGAATTCAACTCCACTCGTGTTACCCCATTCACACACTGGACTATGTTGGAAAAGTAACTTAGCTATCTAGGGAGCCTTGTTCTCCAGCTCTAGCCCCTATCATCCTAATCTATCCTAGTTTTCAGCCATAAATAGCATTCCCTTAATGTTTAATGATTTTCTAACACTCTCAAATGAATGAGAAATCACATTGATAGCCCTTTTTCTAACTTCGAGCATGGCTCACATGATCCAAGTGATTGGATATTGGTTATATTATAAATATTATTTAAGTGTGATATTTTAATGTGATATAATAAATATTTCCATTAATGTATGAAAGTTTACACAAAAAACTATGGTAATAGGAAATGTTCATCCATGTACTAGAGCCTCTTTAAGTCCTTGAAAAAATTGTCCCTATGGATCCACCCCCATAATTGAGCACTCCAATTCCACCAGCCTCTGGTGTGTGGATTCAAGGACCTTATTCCACCTCCCAAGTTCCGCTTCTTCCTTATTATCTATTGAAAAAATCTCATTATCCCTAATCAGCACTCAGTCATGCTCATCTTAGAGATCAAATATCTAAGATAGCGCATTATTTTATTGATCCACAACCACCTTTTGTTCAGTATTCAAATAGTTGATAACCACATCTTGAGCATCGACAAAGGTATCATGTTCACTCACTATCTCCTCCAAATGTTGGATTTCTCGTTTTTATTCTTAGATATTTCAGGTGATGTCAAATTTTTCCTTGTTCTTGGTGTCGTACAAATGTTATCCTCCTTCATGCACCCTCTTAGTAAAGAATTATTGGATCAGACTGTGAGTAGTGTGAGAATCCACCCATCTGGTGCCCAGGTTATGTTTCCAATGGAGGATGGATTCCATATCACTAACCAAATAGGGTTTCGGAATATTGGTGATGAAACATTATATGATCCTCTAAACCATGTTCCAGACTATGTGATTCTCTTCAACCACATCTGATTTAGAGTCTCCTAGCTCCTCGGGCAGTGCTAGCTCGTACTCAATGAAAGATGAAATAATGGTAAGATTATGTCCCTATTTTGGAATCCTCTAGGTTGAATTGGGCTCTAGATCATTAGGTTGATCATATTCATCTAAAACTTCCTTAGAAGCATTGCCTCATCTAGCCACGAGCTATGCACCACCAGTGGCATCACCCGCAACCACAGAAGACTGTTCACCTGGGACTAGAACTGATTCATCTTGAATAACTGACTCCAAAAGGGTTGGTGAATATATTAGATAATGGTACCCATATGCTCTAGTTTTAGTCATTTTCTTAGTACACACCCTTTTAAATTCTTCTTGAAGTACCAACATGTAAGTCAAATTGATCCGAAAATGAAAATTTGAGTTTGTGTGAGAATAAAATACTTACATGGGATGAGCATATTAGATTTAATCCTAGAGTCTCGGAGGGGAGATCCACTATAAGAGACCCCTAAATCATAGTTTTCACATAAAATTATAACCCTATCTTCCCTATCATAGGTTGACCAGGGGATGAATGAGTAAAAAACATGTTGATTCAAAAAAAACTATGAAAGTTTTAGAAGGTTCCACACTAATTGAGATTTATTCTTGCCTTGGGGTATAGTGTTCTCTATGATAATCCACCTTAGGCATGTTGATTTCCTTAAAAGTGGATATCACCAATAGAATATAAGGGTGCGGTCCCCCCGAAATAAAATGGATCACATGGGGCTCTGAGGTCGCCACTCTGGCCTCCTCGATGTGCCCACTGTTTTCCTCATACTTGGGAACAGGCCCAGGGTCATGCCCCTCTACCTCAGATGGATCACCCTAACCACCTCTATCTAGGGCCCCTTTCACATTTTTTATTTGATCTTATAAAAGGAATATTTCATATAGAGCTCCTGAATAAAAAAATGGGGAGAAAGTAAAATAGGTAGGTATGTTAATAGTCTTACTTCATAGAGTATGAATAGATTATCATTTGATGCCTCAATATTTCCACTCTCCTGGGAGATTCCCTGATTGTAAGATGACCACCAGGATTCCCCCTTTATGGATATTTTTATTCATTTTTCATTAGATGCATCCTCAGTGGAATAATCAATAGATGTTGTATCCTCACATGGTGTCTCACTGCCAAACAACATCACACTAGTGTATAAGGGATATTGGGTTCCCTTTGTTGGAATAAGAAGGAATCCTTAGATTCTATGTACACATGACTTTTATAGTAGCTCACATTGGTGGTTATTTGAGTGAGCCTCCAAATTGTAGCTCCACCCTTTCATATATCTCCTCCTCATATAGGTCATCCATCATCATGGACATCCACAGCATCATCCATGCCAAGAAGATCATGGGAAAGGCCGCATTAGCTACTGCATGTAACATATTTTATATATTCTTCCTAGGATCATCCCTGGATATGATCGTCCTGGTCTAGGATCCACCTACTTGTTCCTAAGAATACTTCTGGGATCCCTCCCCTCTATGAGGCATGGGTATAGTAGTACTTTTTCCCTACCCCGCAACATCTCTAGCTTAATATATTTTAGATGCTTAGTGTAACACTCAATGAATATCCTACCATCCTCCTTGATTCTTGGTTCATCTCTCACTATAATGATCACTTTAATACATTTCCACAAGATCATGCTTAGATACACTACCACCTAGTTGTTTTCAAAGTCCTAAGACAAGTCGGAGTTCAAATTGGTTCTTGGTAGCATGTTTGTCTCCACTGAACCTTCAACTATCATCATCCACCCCAGCTGACGAAGGATACCATAATGTTTCTTTTTCATGATCCCCCATGTAAACTCTCTTCATTGGGTATTAGATACACCTAAAATGCCTAAAAATTGGCACTATGTGTACTAATCATAATAGTCATCTTTTTTAATTCTTTCTACCAACACTCAACCTAGAAATGACTATAGGTACTCCCTCTACTCTTGTTTCCCCTGTAGTTTTTTCACAAATACACAACTAAGGGAGATAAGGGGTGGAAGTTAAAATTTTCATGATTTTTGCTACCTACCATGGCCTTGGTCTCACTGAGAATCACTGGATCATCCCCAATAATGTTGAGTAGAGGAGGATATAGGCTGGTTTTTTTGGCTGATGAAATTCAAAAACACATTTCCGTTGAAGTGTGCCACAGTCCACTATGAAGGAACTAGAATAGGCCATAGAGCCTCCTAGTCCTATCTCCCCTCACCAGATGACCCATTCGGCAAAATATTCTGGTCAGCATCAGCACACTATGTTTCTACCATGTTGAATCCCCACTGATCATAATCTCCCTACTCCAAAATCATCCAATATGATCATAGCCTCCTCTTCTTTGACCCTACCAGGAATTACATTAGTTAAAGAGAACTCTTCATATTCGGTTTCTTATTCATGAATATGGTCACACATTTAATGAATTAAATATACTTTTGAAAGGGGGATAATGCTTCAACACCCTATTTAGTTCATCCAACAAGTACTGCACTAGTATAGTGGTATACTTATTTCCAACCTATGATTTCAGTTCTAGAAGAAATTCATCATATGGAAAATGTACAGTGGGATTCCACCGATGCAGTATATATCCCACAAGATAACACCCACCTCTCATGGTGATAGTGGAAAATATTGGTTTCTGGACACTAATGTCTAAGAATCTCTGTCAGTAGTGCTAGTTTATGGTAGAAATTGAATTGGGATGTCCACACTACCTCAAATCGTAAGATGTTTCAAAAATCATTCATGTACTCTTGGAAGGTGTAGCATACCCAATACACCCGAGCCCATTAATCTTGTAAGTTTCCTCCTACCTCCAAGTCTTAGTCCTTATGTTAACTCTTTCTTTTGTCTTGTATTCTACTCTGAAGGATGTTGGCATATCAGGCTGTAAATTCATCGAGCTCAGATATCTCTCTCATGACTATCCTCATCTTCCCACTCATCATGTAAAAAGATGACATCCCCATGCTCTTTACCAAGGTAACCATGGATAGTAATATTCTAGTGGTTGAGATTGTCTACACACATGAACCAAGAAGGTGGTGAAGGACCCCAGAACAACCTGAGAAGGGAGGGGTGAATTGGGGTGTCAATATTTTCTTTTAAATGGATGGATCTTGTTCCCACTTTGGTAGGAACCTGTTAAACCTGTCTGATAGGAATGTTTAGAAAACAAACAACCACATGTAAATTGGAGACCTAGCAATTTTACTTGGTTCACCATTAAGGGCTATATTCAAGGAGCATACACCGACAAGTTGTCATTCATGCTGATTTACACTAATCATAAATATATTTCAAGTACAAAGGTTTAGCATAGTAACTTTGTACTAGGTTCATAACCTTTACAAGGATTTAGGGATAGAATAATGTGTCTCTATGATCACTTCCATTGACACCCCCTTGATCAATGCATTTCCAAGAATCTAAACTCAATTAATCAACATGATGGTTACCAAAATAAGTTGGCATTAAATCATGCATCCATAAATATAGATAGATGGTCTATTGAAGTCCCATTTTCCCCTTCAGATGTAATATAAATTTCTATATAGTTTTAATCCCTAAACATGTCCTCCGTGTACTACGATAATTCATTCGCATACTAGAGTGCTCCGCATACCACCTCTGTTTACCACATCTACAAACTTCAACTGCATAATACCTTCGCAAACCAAATTCATGTGCTACCTTCAAAACTTCTCTGATATACTGCTTTATCAGCAAAAACATTCTTCTACATACCACCTTCCTTTGAGTATCGTCTTTCTCCACGTTCCACCTCCTTTAGCATACTGCTACTTCCACAAACTATTTCTTCTCTACAGACCACTTCTTCTCTCATAGAATCCTCCTTGCAAACCATCTTCCATGAACTTTCTTTATTCATCCTCATACTGTCTTCTGTGAACTGTTATGTACTTTTCCAAATTCCTTTTATATTTTTAATTAAATGCATTTCAGTGTTATCTTCTAGGAACTGATTCTAGATTTCTTCAAATTCCCGTCATATTTTTAATCTCAAATATATTTTCTAATGAAATTATTATTCCTACTTATATAGGAAAAATAGATGTAAAAAATACTCTAAAGTGATATTTTCCAAATCTTTATTGTGAAACCCCCTTCACCACGGACCGAGCATCGCCAGGGAACTATATCCTCTACACGGTCCGCATACCTCCATTTTCCATACACTGTAGAATAAATCACTTCCTGGTTTCTACAAATGACACACTTCCCAGATTCTTAAAAATATGACTTGTTTTTTGAGAATGACACACCATCTCACAAACCATTTTCCTTACATGTATTGTGATCTTTCCCACAAAACTCTTTCGCTTTATGAACTTGTTCTCCTATGTGGTCCACATACTGTTCCAACTTTCTGGTTCGCAGCTCACCATTCCCCATACCAAAATTTATGACCCATGAATTGTTCCATGAACATGGTATGTGGTTTGTGTCCCATGTTTCTTGGTTCCCTTACATTGTCGATTTACTTCCCCATTCCACATATTGTCAATTCCTATGAAGAAATCATTCCTTTTCCAAAAATAATATCTCGATTTTGAGGCCAAAAAATTGGCAGACACTGGGAAACTACACCACATTCAATTTTTTTTCACTCTCAATCGTAAATAAATTTTTTTTACAAACTCCTTGATCAACCTAATATGGATTGAAAACATACACAATATATACTCCATTTCTAGAAAGGAACATCATGGGTTCCCACAGAATCCCCAATTGGGTTTTTGGTAATCCAAAGATAAATTCAATCAAGAACCTGTAACAATCAGAACTAGATACATTAGAAACAAATAATCTAACACTCTAAGTCTACATGATCAAAGATTGGTGTAGAAATGAAGAGGATCATGAATTTGGTTCTCATTTCCCGTAGCTAGGAGGATCATGAATTTACTTCTAATGTCTTGAAGTTCATCATTCTCATTCCTATAGTAAAATTTTTTCTATATTCCCCAACCAATCCAAAAAAATCATTTCATGATCACTGAATTTTTTCTTGTATCTCATAATTCTTAATCTTGTAGTAACATATTTGTTTTTATTTATTCTATAACCAACAATAAAAACATTACATTATCATTGAATTTCCCCATTCTCACCCATTAGCAATAAACCCAAAGAATCAAATTTTGACATTTAAAGCCCAAAGAACACTCCCCCAAAATCATATCTCCCCTATAAACCTATAACACTTTCACAAACAGATTAAAACATTTAATACAACTCGGTAGAGGATACATTTGAAACCATTTTATGCACAAGTCAATGGATGAACACTCAGGTTAAATTGATACTTCTCAAACACATGTGTTGATAATGGATTGGTCATAATATCAGCCTCTTGATCAGCAGTTAAAAAATTATCATTTTTAATCATGCATTGTTCAAATTTTTCTTTTATGAAGCGATATCTGATTTCAATGAGTTTTCTACAAGGATTATAGAATTGATTATTTATAAGATAAATTTCATTTTTTTATCACAGTAAATAACCAATGGTTGTTTCACCACATCACTAATATCAGTTAGTCGTTGGTTTATCCAAATTAGTTGACTGCAAGCCTTTATAGTGGAAATATGGTTAGATTCAGCAGTATTGAGAGAAGTGATTTCCTATTTTTTACTCAACCAACCCACACATTTCTTTCCAATAAATAATGCTCCACCAATTTTGGATTTCAATCAATAACATCTCCACCCCAGTCAGTATCAGAAAAAACTAATAGTTCATTATCTCTTCCTACAACAAATTATATAACATTACATTGAGTTCCTTGAATGTACCTCATGATTCCTTTCAATATTCTCATATATTCATCGTTTGGATTACTTTGAAAGTGGGCGTCAATAAATGTTGTGAAGAAAATATCTAGCCTCATTTTAGTTAAGTACAGTAAGCTCATAATGATTCTCTTGTATATGGTGGGATCCAGATAATTCATATCCTCCTACTTCCCAATTTTAGTTCCAACAAAAATCGGTGTTAAAATTGATTTAGATTCATGCATATTGAATTTCTTTATCAATTCTCTTGAATAATTCTCATAAGAAATGAAATTGTAGTCTTTTACTTAAATCACATGAAACCCCAAAAATTATTTGAGTTCACCAATAATAGACATTTCATGTTCTTATTTTATGTGATTTGAAAATTCATCCACTAATCCATGTTTTTTTCCTCAAAATATAATATCATATATGTAAACCAGAACCGTGAACTGATCATTTTAAGAATTATTTATTTAAATATTGTGACACACTCCTTATATTTTAAATTTCATATTCTACAGATATGATTCTATCCCAAAGTACCATGCCCATGGTGAATTTTTCAAACTACATAGGGCCTTATTTAATCTATAACCCTTCATTTCATAATTAACAGGAAAATTCTGATTTGTCGTTCAATACAGACTTCTTCTTTAAGAACACAATTTATGAATGTTTTAATTACATCAATTTGATAGAATTTGTATACTCTTTGAATCTCCATGGAAATAAATATTCAGATTGACTCCATTCTGGCCACTGAAGAAAATGTTTCTTCAACATCAACCCCTTTAATTAGTGAATAGCCTTTACTCACTAGTATTTCCTTATTTCTGATCACATTTACATGCTTGAAACTTTTTCTTTGAAAATCCACTTCCTACCAATCACATTTTATATTCATGGTCTCTTTACTAGATCACATGTTTGGTTCTTATCAATTGAATCGGGTTCTTCATTCATGTCCTTAAACCATTATTTAGCCTTTGCAACTTCATCAAATGAAGATGGTTCAACAATTAAATAGAAAGAAAATTGTGCACTATTCCTCATTATCCTTGTATTTTTTTCCATTATAGCTTACAAATCCATCGATCATGAACCTTAAAAGGTAGTGTATTTGCATGATAGAACTCATGTGGGACTAAACATGCCTTGACATGAAGAATAGTGTTCCTCACACAACTACCCCAATGTATTTTTGGGTGTGTAAAAAAGAACATAACTAAATGAAAAAATGTTCGGCATTAAATTCTATATGTTTCACACACTGATGCATCTCCATTCAAACTATTATCCCTGTGCTAAAGACCCTTGCTCAGGACACTTTGGATCACAACCGAGCCCAATTTTGAATAATTAATTCTTGTTCCCCTACTTGAAATCCTATATGCTTCTTATGTATCCCTACTTGTTGATTCTAAGAATAGGTATGATAACCCTTTGTGCTTCTAATCATATGGATCGTAACATTGACCCTGTGATTGGACACTCCCCCATGGAAGTTCCAACACCATGACCCACCCAACGTTATATGAGTGGTGGTCACATAATACCTATGGGTAATGAGTGAGTCTACCCACATCTGAGATTCATGATGTAAAATAGCTTTCTTCCACGTCTTAGTTGTATGATGTCAAATTGTACTATAATGTCCTCAACACATGATGTAAAACTACAGTCATACATCATGTGATAAGAATGGGATACAAAATGTTTGTTCATCATGTGATGAAACCCTCTCTCTAAACTGGGAACAAGCCTCCCATTCCGGGTAGCATCAATGCATAAGCCTCACACCATCCCTCATCAAAGTTCCTTTCATAACATGAGCATTTTTACAAAAAGACATTAAACTATATGGACCAGTCCCATCACACAACCTTAATTCATAGAATTGAACTACATGGGGTTTGATATCTATCTTCTAAATAGTGAATTTAGGATTTCACATTTAGGTTTATATTTAACCCGTGGTAAATTTAGGTGCTCCTCATAGGGATGTAGATCCTCCTCCATAGGGAACTAGACCCATCCATCCTGAATCTTCCCCCACAGGTCTCCTAATGCATTCATCTCAGATCCACCTCTGCATGAAATTTGATCTATACATTGGTAAAAAATTCATGTGTGACATATTCCATCATATGAATGTACCTTCGGGATCTTCCTCATAAGGTATTTGATACACATTTGTAAAAAAATCCAGGTTTCCCCTCATAGGGATTCTCCTCAATCCTCCTCTGCAAGGCATTTGATCCATCTTTAAAATATGTCAAACTAGTTCACCGGTCCATATTAACTAGACATTTTGATCTTTCTCTACATGACGTTAAACTCATACTCTAATCTGACTCAACCATGAATTCTAATCTATCTCCACAGGATGAAAAACTTGTGACCTGAACCAAAATACCTACCTCAAGCATAATTATGGGATGGCTAAGGTAAAAAAATCCATAGAAGACATAAGGAGCTAGCATCATCACCCTATGATCGACAGAGTATTTTTTGGGTTCCATGCCTTATATTTCTCACATGAGATTCCCTCCCAATAGGAAGAATACAGGTGACCAGTGTGCCCAATGTCCATACATTCCTAGTGATGCCCAATATGACTACTCTCCTATCCGAAGGTTTTTTCCCTATTAAGACAAAAGAAGTGTAATTAATCGTCCTACACACGTAGACAGAATAGAAAATTAGTTCCATAAACATGAACCAAATCTATGAGGGAGACTCATACTAGGAAACTATATCCATAGAGGAATCCATAAAATAATGAACCAATATCCCATTATCCTGTTCTGATCAAGGAGAATACATCACTAATTAAAGTGGTGAAATTAACCCACCTTTTTAAATTAGGAATTTAGGGAAATAGAAAGTCTCCACATGTATTCATGTTAACATAGAGGCAGGCGTCAACGAAAGAATCAAAAATAGTGATTCGACAAGATAGTCTACTAAATCTAAATCTATATATTGAAATTTTAAGAAAACATAACAAAATAAATAAATATTTATTGAACACAATGTAACACTCCATGTTTTTATGAAATTATTTTTTAATAATTTAGTTTCTTCAATATCTTATATTTTACACAACATCGATTTCTATCAAACCTCAAAAAACTACTAATCACTTTAATTAAACATTAAAATTATTATCTAAAAGTTAAATATGGAATCTTGAATATGAATAAACACATTTTTAATATAAAGTATAATGGTTTTATATAAAGAAAACATATTTATAAAAAAATTACTTAATTTTTAATAAAGACATTATATGTTTTGAAAAAACTATATTCGCAAAAAAAAAGTTTTTTATTTATTTTTGTTAAATATTTAAAAGCAATTATTGACACATATATAAAATTAATTTGATAAAATAAATTAATTTTTAATATTATCATTTAAAAATTATCTTAGGGTGAATTTTAGATATTTTTCTAAAAAGATTATTTTTTCAATGAATCGTGAAAAATAAGGGTTTTTATTGAAAACTGCATTTTGGTTTAAAGAATTTATAGTCTCAGTTTTTCTTTTAAAATGGGATTAGTAGTAACATGATTTCAATTCTATATTTTTTAATCCAATTTAGTTAATTGAAATCATTTTCACATATAATTATAATATAAAAACCTATTATAATTTTGAATACTTTTTCTTTATAAAACTAATTCATCATCACGTCTATGGGTTTGTTTTTAAATTAAATTATTCCTTTGCTATGAATGGAATTTATAAAAATGGATTACATATTTGGAATAGTTATATTTTATATTATATAATAATTTAAAATTAATTTCTATTCAAAAATATCAAAAAAAAGAAAATCAATTATCACAATTAAGGTTAAAATAGGGTTTTAAGCATTACATGCGCTTCTGTTAAAATCAATTTTCCACATGCAATAGATTTTTTTTCAAATAAATTTTATTTAATATTTGTATTAATTGGGTATAAATTATATAATAAGGATCATTTTATTTTATTTTTAAGGGATAAATTACCAAGGTTAAAAAAAGATAAAATTTATCTTGGTTAAAACTTGAATTGTAAAAGTTAAGTAAACTTGAAGTTTAGGTGATAACATTTGTAAAACATGTGTTTTTTTGTAGTGGAGGTGTGGATAGACTATATCATCCCTATAATATATTATTTATCAATATTATAGGCACATGGGGTGAGACTTAATTCTTATTATTGTATATTGTTTATAATTTGTAAAAAAGTCCACTCCCCCCATTATAAAATTCTACCAACATCCCTCACTTATTCACACCTATTAAGTATTTTAATTTACTAACCCCTACCAAAATTCTTCCAAAAAAACCTTATAAATGTTCTATAACTTATATAAATCCCAAAAGACCAACCCTAGGGTGCTTAATATGTTATCCAAATGGGGTTGTTTTAAGATAAGGAGGTTCAAATGTATACAAAGAAAGTCGATACTTATAGTATGTGATTTTTATCTCACTTTTATTTTCTAGGAGAAAAATTCCATATTCACCTTGTTTATGTTTTATGTGCTATATATACTACCCATTAATATATTTTATTATTTTTATACTGAAAATTATATATATTTACACATCCATTTTAGGATATCTCTTTCATGGGGTTTATGGTTTCTAAGCTAGTAAAATGGTAATAGATTTTTGTCTCCATGTATCTTCTTTGGGACATACACTATGTTATGATCTTATCTTTTTTTGATTTTTATATAGATCTATTTTGACATTCTATATCATGAATCTCCTTCTATTCATGATATTTAAAGTTTTATTTGATGTTTTTATTTAATGGGGATTATAATTGAAAAGTTAACAAAGTGGTAAGGGTTGATGTTATAATATCATTTCATATCTGTATTTTGTAGGTTATGCTCTAATATGGATATTTTTTTAACTCTTATGTCAGGAGAATTATTCTCCACTATCATAAAAACTCAGTATTTGAAATTTTACATTACAATTTTCTAATATTATTTTCAATGAATATCATTTTGAAAATATTTTATTTTTTAAAAAGTAATTTTCAAGGTGGTAATTATATTTTCCTCATTAAATATTCCATGTAATATTTAAAAATTATTTTCCATAAAATATGAAATAATTTGATGTTACTTAGGATTTAAATGATAGATTATTAAATGATATCATTCTTATTATTTGTTTGGGTTGTTCTTTATTATGATAGTATTTTTATTAAAACCATTTCTTTTCCATGGTTTATGTTACGATGAAATGTTTTATGAAGCCCATTTCATTCCCTTGGTTCTGATATGATGAATGTTTTATGATCTTTTGTCACACAAATATATGGATTAGGTATTGGTTGTGACCTATATATCCCCCCAATAAATTTTTTAGATATTGATAAATCATAAGTAAATATGTTATTCTTGAACATGATTGAATGTCTACATTGGTTTGTATGAATCTGATTCCATGTTCACAATGTTATTCAAAAACATGATTATATGTTCAAAATATTTTGCATGAACAAGATTATATGTTCTTAATGTTATGGGTAATCCTAGATTTCAAGTCCATATGGTTATGCATGGATCTTTTTGTATGTCCATAAGTTTCGTTGAAGGCCTGATTTCGTGTCATTAATGAAATGAGTGAACTTTTTTTTGTACGTATTTATAATGATATAAGATTATGTGTTTAGAACAAATTTAAGACTTATTCAAATATTAAATTCTCATGGATCGAATTATTTTATTCAATTATGATTCATTTCTTATGTACTATCACAAATTATGTCATAACTCAATTTTATTATTTATGATATAAAGGGTATGTTTTTTAAAAATTTATTCTAATGTTATATAACCCATATGATCATGTTATGTTGATATATACCTTATTTAGGCATACTAGGAATCTGATATCACCCTTTATTATGTTTTCATTAATGAGGTTATGAAGAAAAGTATTATGTATAATACATCTAAAAAGTCTGTCAGATAAGAATAACCTAGTTTGAAATGATGTTTACCACTTATAAATCAGTTTTTAAGTGTATAAGTTCCCAAAGATAACAAAACTCTATGATCCAAAGGAATTTATTTGTCTAATTTAATGAATATTCATATAAAATGATATAGTATCTATTTATGAAAGTATGGGCCTCTATACACAAACTTCCATATATATCGATCTTTTAGGAACAACATCAAGGAATACTTTAGCTTCATCTCTTTACATCTTATCAACATCAATAGAAATCTCATTAAAATATTCCTAAGGTGCAGCAACCACAACAATGTAATTTTATGTTCACATTGAGAAAAAAACACCAATTTATTTTCCAACCATAGCTTCTTCATAATCTCGTACTTTAATAGTATGATGCTCCTAAATTAAAACTTGAGAAATAATAGAGAATGAATTTATTTAGAAGAATCTATCTTTTCTCTTCTTATCACATATAGTGTATCATCATATATTGAGTCCTCTAATTCATCTTGAACAACAATGTCTATAGTAGCATGATTATCAATCTTAACCCAAGTAGGTATTTACACTATTTTCTCAATGTTAATGGAAAATAGCTTCCTTATAATGTTTTTATAAATGTATATAATATTATAAAGAACCCCAACTAAAAAAATTTCATTCCAACAAAATTAGTTTCCATAACTTCACTTACCTCTATTCAGTCTGACCTAAATAGAACGGTGAGAATTCCTCAATAAGGATAATAAATTCAAAACATATATGAGAAATAGTATATATATCTCAGGATATACCTTAATAGGTTGACATTCTTCTCATCCAGTTTATATAATGAAGAAGAATATTGGGTTGTAGAACTATATCAAATTCACCATTTATCTAAATGATCCCAGTTTGGATAAGATAAAAAAGATTATATCATTTTGCCTCTAAATCATAGAATGGATTTTTTATCTACTATATTAGATCAAAAAAATGATATAATTATATCTATAGTACACATAACATCTTTTCTTTTATGAGTGGAATTAAACTCAAATCTTCCTTCATCTGGGAAATAGAGAATATTAGAAAACTCCACGGATGATTTCGAAAATCTATTCCCAGTGACAATCAGGTTTGGTTAGGATAGTTATAATGAAGAAAAATACAATAGAGGGGTGGTGAATTGTGGTTTTTAAAACATTGACAGATTCAAAACGCATTTCCTTTTATGTAGTGAACCTTTCCTTTTCTCTTAAATATGAGTAAGTATATAAAATAAATAAAGGAAATGAACCAAGATATTAATAGTGGTTACCAGGAAAAAGATACTCTATTTCACACCACCAATGTTCAACTCCTTGAGCTTGGTGATTTAAATATCAGTTCCTCGTGTCCTAGTACCCTAAAGCCCACACCTGAGTGTTGGCAGTTGACATCATACAACAAGACTTTACAAAGCCTTAGTTTTATTTTATAGGGAAATGTTAATCCAAATTTTAGTGAAAAAATATGGAAATTAACCATGAATTATTACGAGTATAATAAACTCAAATAAATCAAAAGAGTTTTATTTGTTTGGAGTAAGAAGTTGAAATTCATAGTTTTTAGTATTAACTAACAGATGAAATCAAATCTTCAATAATGCACAATAGAAAATAGATCTTCAACATAATGTAGGATTTCTTCATATTGTGATAGAGAAAACACCAAATATATATATATAAACATTTATTTATCCAAATTAAATCTTTGAAAAATTATTTGGTGTTCTTATAAAAGAATATGTAACAATAAAAGCTGATAGAAATGACAATAATAGAAGCAGTGAATAGATCAGAGAGATCAAAACATGTATGTCTCCAAAGTGTATCTATGAAGATGGAAACACACAGTTTTACTCATTTATATTTCCTTTGTGTAATATATATATATATATATATATATATATATATATATTGATGAATAATGTCCCAATATTTCCATAGTAGTTGAAATGCTATTGTTCAAAATAGCTCTATAAATATCACATAATAAATCATGAATATTTGAATTCAAAAACATTTAATAGATTCATAACTTCTCATACGAATATAAATGATTTACTCTGTTGAATGGGAGTATTTAAAATAATCATAACATGCCTTTTAATCATTTAAAATATATATTTGAATAGATCTACACTTCCCTCAATACCTTTGCATAGATCTTGGATAATAACTTTGATTTAAAACTCCATCATTGAATATTTAAACATGGGATTCCATCAAGTGACTAAAAGACACCAAAATTAGGGTTGACACTGTATAGTTAATTACATAAGTAGGGTTTATGTATCATATGTTTGTTTACTCAAATGTATGGTTTCTTACCAACATAGATCTCTTTATACATACATTCTACTTTATCCAACATAAGTCCTCCTCCAAATATAGGTATGATTAATGATACCTTCTCAATAGTGTAGGGTTTATTCCTTATGTTACGCTAGTGCATGTGGGGTATGAACAGTGTTACCAAAATACATTAAAACACATTTTGAATGATTTAAAAAAATATTTCTTATAGATCAATAAATTGAATATATTCCCCGAATAAAATTTTCAATGACTAATAAATTCCTAAAGTACACTTAAAATAAAATTCATTAGTAAAAAAATGTGGGTGTTTGTGAGAATCAAAATCAAAAATAAATTAATGAAATTTTTGAATAAACACAAGATCAGTGATCTTAGCATTTTTGATGATCACAAAACCCATATCATATTTATGTAAAATTTAAGGACATTTTTTTTAAAAAATTTACCTTTTATTTTTTTAATATTTACTCTATAAAGGAAAAATATCCCCTATTATATGGATTAAAACTTCTCATCAAATTATATGGATTAAAAATTCTCCCCATACAAGTTTCATTTCACAAAAATTCTCCCTCGTGAAGATAAACATTTAAACAAGAAATTTGGAGAGTAAACTATCAAATTTTCCTTTATGTCATGGATATTATGAATAAAAAATAATTAATTCTTACAAATTTATAATATAAAATTAAAACATATACGCATCTCCCCTTTTATGTCATCAATAATATAAGAGTGGTAAAATTAACACCCCCCTAAATTTATGCTTAAAAAATATAAACAAGGGGAATAATATTATTATATAATAAAATTATTATTTTTAAAAAACATCCCTCTATATCTTATAATATATGATTATTTAATATTTAAATTAAATTAAATAATTTTTTATATAAAACCAAATTTATTACTTATAGTAATAAAGTGAGATAATTAAGATAAATTAAGATCATGATTTACATAATAAAACTAGAAAGAATTTATGAATTAACTCATAAAATTAATTTCAATAAATATTATATTAACAAACGTACATATATCATTGATTTTTAAATAATTAGAAAATAAAATAAAATCGAAGGGTTAAGAAGGATTATACTATTCATATGAACTTTCCATAATTATAACTTTTTCCCTTAAAATAGATAAAATTCTTGACAACTCTTCTAATCTATTTTGAAACTTTTTTGTTCTTTGATAAGAATAATATGAACACTATGAAAGTAAAAACAGTTTCATCTTATCAAGATCTAGAATAGTAATAGTTTTTATTTTGAGAAACTCTATCTGACTTATCATTTCTAATTTTAATTTTTAAAATCCTTCCTATTAGATTAAATAATGCATTATATTCTAATATTCATTTTTTAATGAATCAAAAAAAAATAGACAAAGATAATTTCTATAGATCATCATATGAATTTCTAGATGCATCTAAAGCATCTTCTAGCATTACCTTTTCTTGATTTAAGATTTTGAATTTTAGTAAAATCCTTTAATAATACATTTGAGAAGAAGATACTTTTAATTCATTCATAACTATTAACTTCTCTATTTATTTTAGCAGAACTTTGATATGAATATTTAACAAATTAAACATACTATTCTTTTAATAGATCAGAAAGATTAAATTTTATTCTTATATAAGAATTATTTTCTTATACATCTGTAGAACTTGACAGTTTCATCTTGTTGCGTATTTTTTCCCAAAATATTTTGAATAATATATTCAGAAGATGAAGAAGGATAAAATAAAATGATTTATAAATAATATGGCATGTTTTTTTCTTTCATAATGTAGGTGATGATTCATATTTCTTAGCCAAAAAACATAAAATAATATTTCAATATTTCAACTTATTAAAATACATGCTTTTATAATATGTTCAAGTTCTATAAAAAAATAAAATTCTAAAAACTCTTAATAAAAATATTTCAAAATGGTTTGTATATAAAAAATATTCACTTTTCATAATTTAAAAAAATAATTTATTTTCCAAAAGGTTTTAGAGATATATGAATATTAAGTTTTATTCTTTGTTAACTTTTTTAGAAATATCTTTCTCCCTCTATATTAAATAATTAATTTACCATAATCATATAAATATAAAACTTAAATACTTATTAGATTGGTGTTTTTAGTACAAACATTTTTTATAGCGAACAACTTTAGAATATCCCAATCCATTAGTAGAGACCTTTATGTATACATCAATAGACCACTTAGAATATTTGACAATATATATTCTTGGTATAATCTTGTGACATATCAAATGAAAGTTCCTTTAGGTAACCATATTCTTTAGGGTCTAGCTATCTTAGTAAATAAATTTTCAATTAACCAAAGTTATTTATTTTTTGAAAGAATTTTTAATATTCAACTAAGATAATTCCTTTGGGAAATAGACATTTTTAACACAGTAAATTTTTAGTTTTTTAAAATAACATTAATTTTCATAATAACCATTAATTCCAACATAAAAAAATTAATAGTAGACATGTTTTTTATATTTAAACTTGGAACAAAATAATTCTTATAAATTTTGGGTCTATCACCAGTAATTCCAATTCCATATTTTTCTTTCGGTATTTTATTTTTTCCAAGGATTTCATTTAAATATTTTTCTACTTTTAATAGCATACTAGAAGATTGTTATAAATCATCAACTTCATCCAATAATTATTCAATATTAGTATCATGAAAGTCACTATAAATTTTAGAATCATTAGACTTTAAATCATTAATCTATTTTGACAAATTTTCGTCATCTAATAAAACAATATCCTATGTTCTTCTAATTTTTCTATGATCATTCTTTAAGGATTCATTTTTATATTGTATCATAAATCAATACCTATTTAATTCATCATAATAAATTTTTTCACAAATAGAGTTTTTCGATTAAGAATGTTGTACCACATGATTGGTATGAGTCATAAGACATTCTATCTGTCTTCTATTCTCATCCGTATAATCTGTAGAAGATTCATCATTTATACTAGAAGTATTACTCTAAATAAATTTTAATATTTTCTTTCCTTTTATAATATAAACAAATTTTCTTTTCTCTTTCAGTAAAGTATATTTTTTATTTTTATGAACTTTTTTATTTCACTCACAACATTTATTTTATCTAGTCTTTTTCTTCTTATTTCTATAAAAAATTTCAAACTTCACAGAAATATTTGATAATTTATTCTCCAAATATAGATGACATGAATCAGATGATTCATTCATAGATGTTTTGAGAGAAGCTTCTTCTTATTGTATAATATTTTCATCTTCATCCTGTATCTTAGCTTGATATATAATTATTGTCATAATCAATTCTTTCATATCAAAATTTTTCACTCATGTAGATTGGAATATAGCTTCAGATATTCCATTACACATTATGGGTTGTACTATGTGTACTTTTAACACTTTATCAAATTGTGAAATTGGATCTCCCAAACTAGAAATATTATTGAAAATATCTATCAATATTTCATTCATTTGAGTGATAGTTTCATCCTTATACATTCTGAATGTATCAAACTTTAGTTTCATAATAGGGTATTTTAACTATATGACATTTTCAATTCCTTCATAGGAAATATTAGTTGTTTTACATGTCTAATAATTATTAGGACATTGAGATACTTAGTTGAATTCATCAGTTCCTAAACCACATACAACAGCATTCATGGATTTTTCGTGAAGATCATATTCTATTTTTTTATTGTTATTCCAATCTTCTAGATCCTCTTTAGGAATTTCATAAGGCTTAACAGCCTTTAGGTAAACTCTTATTCTAATATTTATATGTTAATAATCATTCGTTCTTTCTAGCATCCATAATTGTCATAATTAAAATAATAATCATGGATCATCAAAATACCTTCTCTAGAGTCATCTATTTCAATATATATTCATCTAAATATTTAACTCAAACTTGTTAGATCCAGTAAAGAATATCTACAGCCTTTTTACACAACATGTTAATATCAAATAAGAAAAATAATATTTAAAAAGATAATATTCCAGAAGAGCCCTACCTTTGACACCAATTGTTAGGTCTGGACAGTTATAATGAATAAAAAGACACTATACGTATGAATTTTGGTTTTCAAAACATTCGAATATTTAGAAATCCTCTCTTGTTATGAAGTGAACCTTTCATTTTCTATTATATATTAGTGATAAGTAGAAATAAATAAGGGATATTAACACAACAATATATAGGGTTTCAAGGACTGAGGATCCTTTAGTCCACTCCATGAATGCACAACTCCATGATTTGGGTGATGTCACTATCAAGTCCTATTATCCTAAAACCTTTAAAACCATAACTTAATGCATGTAGTTTACACCTTACAACACGACTTTAAAAATCCTTTTGGTTCTTTTATATGGATATGTAAATCCACATATTAGTGTAAGAAGCTAACACTTAACCATGACTGAGTGTGAGCAGTCGAAACTCATATAAATAAAAAGAGTTTGATTTGATTGACAATAAATGTTGAACTAAATAGTTTCCAATAGAAACTAATAGATGAAGTCAGATATAAAATAATGCATAGATGTTAATAGATCTCCAACATCACTTAGTATTTCATCAAATAGTTATAGAGAAAAAACCCAACATACGTATACACATGTATGTCTCCAAAGTGTATCTATACCAAATTAATTTTCATTCTTATAGAAGAATGTGTAATAATAAAATTCAGTAGAAATAATACCAATAGCATTAGTTAATAAATCTGATAGATCAAAACATGTATGGCTCTAAATTATAGCTCTGAAGGCAATGACACACATTTTTACTTATGTATATCTCCTTTATAGATTATACATATATATATATATATATATTATGATGAATAATGTCAAATATTTATATAGTAAGTTGAACATCTCCAAGATAACAATTTCTAGAAATATTGCATAAAAAATTGTGCACATTTGAATTCAAAAACATTTTTAGAGAGTCGTAACATCCCATTAGAATATAAATTATTTACTCTATTGAATATGAGTCTATAAAACAATCCTTATGAGCATTTGAAATGATCATAATATGGTTTTTAATAGATCTTTACATCCATCAAGAAAATTCCATAAATCTCAAATACTGTCAAAGATTTAGAACTCCATTATTAAATAGTCAAATGTAGGGTTCTTTCAAGTGATGAAAAAACACAAAAATAATAGTTCACAATGTATGGTTGATTAAAAAAGTAAGGTTGTTATACCATACATTTTTTCCTCAAATGTATCGTTCCTTACCAACAAAGGGTTATTTATACATACTTTCTATTTTCTCAAACATAATGTTCTATCCCAACATAAGGTTGACTAACCATACTTTACTGAAAACATAGGGTTTATTCCTTATGTTACTCTTGTGCACATAGGGTATAAATTCTATTTTTAGAATATATTGAAACAAATTCTGAATACTTTTAAAAAATACTTCCCATGGATTAATGACTTGAATATATGTACAGTAAAATAATTTCAATGAATAAAAATTTCATGAAATTCACTTAAAATAAAATTCATTAGTAACAAAAATTTAGGAATTTGAAAGCATGAAAACGAAAAATAAATTAAATATTTTTTTTGAATGAACACAAGCTCAACACATTAATTTGACAAAATATTTTGCATCCTCAATAATGAACTGAAAACTTTTATAGAAATACTTAACTTTTTCTCTTGAATTAATTTGTCTCTTAATTCATCAAATAATAATTCCCTTCATTGAAAGTTCACGACATTTTTTGGAAACAAAGCTTTTTTGGGCTATCCAATAATAATCGATAGATTTGTTACATAGAACTTTATGAAACACTTTGAACCTATTCAAACTTTTCGATACACTCTCTTCAGAACATTTCAAATATCCCTTTCTTAGTAAAAAATAAGTGGCTTATGGTTTGAAATATTTAGTTATGAAAATAGGGGATTGGATTTGGGATAGATGAAGTTTAGGGGTTTGTAAAGTTTTAGAGTTTTCAAGAAAGTGAGTATTTTCTATGGAATATGTAGAATATTCTTAAAAGGTTGAAGTGATAAAATAAATTAATAAAAATATAAATAGGATAGAGTTTTGTGTCTCTTTATTATAAGATAGATAAAAGATACTTATTATACATAACTTTGGTAATGAAAAAATATTATGCATTATAAATGATATAAATAATCAAACAAAAAATTAAAAATAAAATTGAAATTAAATAAATTAAAATAAAATAAACCTAATTTAATATTAATAAAATAAAATAGGTCACTAGGAAATGGTTTTTTAAATATTCATACTAACTAATTTTTAGTGGAAATAAATTCAAGAGAAATATCACCTTTTTAACAGTGATCTCTTAGAAATGACATCATAAATCAATATGTTTGGTCCTAAAATTATTT
This sequence comes from Viscum album, assembly GCA_963277665.1. Lineage (NCBI taxonomy): Eukaryota > Viridiplantae > Streptophyta > Magnoliopsida > Santalales > Viscaceae > Viscum > Viscum album. Next base: position 1,222,504,483 of record OY728139.1, on the reverse strand, counting down.
ATTATTTTATTACCAATTATGATAGCACTATTATTATAATGTTTCACTGTAAAAAAAATAAAATTAAATATGAATTCAATTATGTTGAGTTTCATCCACAATAATTGACCATAACAACTACGAGCAACAACATATTCATCTTCAATAGTTTATAATGAAACTGGATATTTTTTTTACATGACCAAGAAAATTAATATTTTCCTAAAAAGTGAAGGGTTATAGATTAAGGTTTTCTATCTATCCTACAACCAATTATATTAGTATCAAAATATAAAATTAATTCCAAATAAGAAGTCGTTGGAAAAATTATTAATTACGGAAAGTTTTCTTATAAATATCTAAAATTTATTTTGACAACTGATAAATAAAATTACTAATTTTTTTCTTCAAATATTATTAATAAAAATATAAAATATAATATCTGGTCTAATTATAATTAAATAAAGCAAGATCACAATTATTCCTCTGTAGTGGTTGTTGTCAATTGGTTTTCTAACTTTATTCCAGTCAAGCTTAATGTTTGAACTCTTAGGATTTGAATAAGTCTTACTTATTTTGAGTCCAAATATTTCTAAAAAATAATGCATGTATTCACATTAATATAAAACATTCCCATGTTCCTTTTGGTAAATATTATTTTAACTAAATAGTTCATATCACCCATCATTATCATTTCAAAAAAATCATGAGGTTTGAAAAATCATTATAAATTTTTTGATTTGTGGAACAAAAAACAATATCATTAACATATATTTTCATAAGAAAGATATCGTATAAAGATTTTTTATTTAATAATGTGGGTCTTGAAAACACAAAGTAAATCTTTTTGATAAAATAAATAAACTTAGGCTTTTTCTACCAACAGTGAGGTGGAACTTTAAGACCATGCAAAACATTAGTGAGTTTAAAAATAGAATTTTGAAAATAAGGGTCTCCAAAACCTATTGTTTGATAATCATATACTTCCTCCCGAAAAAATATATTTAGAAGGATAGATTTAAAATCCATGTGATAAAATTGAAAATCTATATATGATGCATAGTCTAAAATACATTTAATTGCTTCTAACCAAGAAACTCGAGTAAAGTTTTATTCAACATATATTCTTTTTTCTTGATCAAAACATTTATAAACTAATTCATATTCTAAATTATAACACCTTTATCATCCCATATATTTTTAATTAATAAATTATTTCTAATAACAGGATAATTAGATGGACTATAAACTAATTTCCAGGCATATTTTCTTCTGAAATGGTTTCACTTTTTGTACAAAGAAACCACCAAACACTCATCACCTAAGGTTTCATATATTATTTTAGGTTCTTACTATGAAAAAAATGCATAAATATTAGTATGATTTCATATAATTATTCTAGTTTTAATTTCTTCATCTGGGTTTCCTATTACAATTTCCAAAGGATTGATTTTAAGGGTTCTAGTCTATTTGGTGTTACACGTTTAGGTTCCTCAGTTTATTCCCTTTTAAGAATGAATTTTTCATTATAATGTACAAATTATTCATCTGTTTTTTTTTTCAAATAGAGGTTCAAGTTTCATTTTATCTATTGAATCACTCAATTCATCAATTTTATTTTTTATCAAAAAGTATCACCTTTCTAAACATTCACAAGAGTAGATTCTTAACCAATACCTAATTTTTTATTCAAAAATATATAGAATTTATATGTTATAAAATAACAAAAAAACATTCCTTCATCATTATTTGGATAGAACATACCAAGAGTTTTCTTTTTCTTAAATAAATACACCTTGCATCCAAAATTTTTAAAGTATCCAACATTTAGTTTTCTATTATTCAATATCTCGTATGATTTTTTCTTCAATATTTTCTTTATTTTAACTCTATTGATGAAATATCATGTTTTTTTAATAGCTACAACCAAAAATGGAGTATGTATTATTTATTCACACAATATTGTTTTGGAAATTTTATCCAAGGTCTTATTTATTCTTTTAATTACACTATTCTATTAAATTATTATAGGGGAAGAGAAGGCATGTTTAATTCCATGATTTGAGAAAAAATTATTAAATTCATGATTCTAAAACTCTCTCCCATGATCTCTTTATAAGGATAAAATTTTAGATTCTTCTTAATTTTGAAAAAATTTATAGAAATTAATAAAAACATCACAAACCAAAATTTTAATACTGTAGAAATAAAACAAATAATATCATGAAAAATCATCAACCAAAACATTAAAAAAATTCCAATTTTGGAATATAGTTTTAAGAGGTACAAAAATATCCATGTGAATAAATTCAACTTTTATGTATGAAGAAACCTATTTATTTTTTTTAAAATATGATTTATTTTACTTTCCCATTTTCTATGCGTCAAATAAATTTTATTTATCCAATTTGAGTTTGGAAAAATCAAGAATTAGAGTTTTCATAGATAATTTCTTAAGTGGATAAATATTAAAATATCCAAACCTCCTATCCTAAATCCAATATTTATCAATTTCAAAATTCAGACATTTGAGAATTTTTTTACACAAAGGATAGTGACCTAGTGTGAAAACATTTTCAGTTCTTATTGCACTAAATTTAAGTATCTTATTTTTTAAAATATAACAGGAATTATTATAAAATTATATTTAATATCCATAAATTCAATGTTGATAAATACTATCTAATTGTTCTTTTATAGATAAACATAAATTAATTTGGTGACGATGACTAAATGGGGATCTCCGACTAATCTAATTCCAAAAAAATTCCTTTGGAATTGTCACCAAAAGTAACATGTCCTCCATTGATTTTAGATAGTGAAATTTGGAAATATTTCCACACATATGTCTTAAATATCCACAATTTATAAAATTTTTGGAATTTTCATATTTTTATCTTGTTTCTAATAGATATAATTTAAGGAAGAATGTTTTTTGGATCCCAAAGGCTCTTAGGTTAAGCAGTGTTAGCTATAAAACATTTGGTAATCCAAATATGCTAATACATTCCAAAAAATTTAGAGTTATAATTAAAAGAAAACAAATTTTATTAATAAATACCTTATTTATTCCACATATTTTAGGATATCTTAGGAAAAAATAATTTAAAAAATTACTATTTTTACAATAGTGAAAAAATTGATATCCATAATAATTCTACTTTTGGGACTACGAACAAAGTAATTTTTATCTAGCTTGGGTTTTACCCTTTACTTCATATGATATATTTTTATTTATGTGATTTTTTATTACCATGGAGTTTAGTTATATAGCTCTACCAATAGTAAAAAAATAGTAGCATCTTTTATATTTTTATATTTAACTATTAATTAATTTATTTTGATATCATGGACAATACAACTCGATGTATACTCATATATATTAAATATTAATTCATATGTATATTTACTTAAAACATACCTTTCATTGATAACAATATCATAATATTTATTAAGAGAATTTTAATTTTTATTCAAGGAATCATAGTAGTATTATAACATAGAACTGCGCTCATTTAATATTTTATAAGTGTAATATTCCTATTCAATTTAGAAGTAAAATAATAAATAGATTGTAAATCCTTATTTTTTCCACGAAGAAAATATTTTACATCATATTGTATATTTCATATTAAGAATCAGAACTTGATTCAGCACTAGATTCCTCTGATACACTCCATGTATCCTTCATTGCATTTTTCTCATCTTATATTCTAATTTCTTTTTAAACTTTTTTTCATTATATTTATTTTACTTAACCTATAGTAGATATTTCAAGGTATTCACAATATTAATGGACATATAACACCTTATTTCATTGATATTTTAACCAAAAAAATCATAATTGTTAAAGGTTTTTTAAACCCTCCTACCTTGTTTCATATCATCACAATCTTCTTGAAAAGATAGTAAGCTCGTCACTAGAAAATGATTTTTTTGAAGTCTCTTCATCATAAGAGAATTATAATTATGGCTCTTTTTCTTCTTCTAATATTCTTATGTAGATTCCATTAAAGTAGAATTATCCATTTTTATCATCTTATGTTCTCTTTCCTTGGATTCCATATCAATTTCATACATCATGATTATAAAAATAAGATCATTTTTTTAAAATTTTCATATATATATATTTTCAAATAAAAATTTAAATTCCTCTCTATATTGATGGAAAAAATTAGAAAATTTTAAGATATTTATTGGAATTTAGAATATGAGCTCATAAGATAGCCAAATTGTTTATAATTCTGGTCAAACTAATTTTTATCTTAATGTTGATCTCACCATAAATAATTCTAAATGTGTCAAAAATTAATTTGAATGTGTTGTATCTGAGTTTCCTTACATTATTAGTATCTTCATAAGATACATATATTTTTAAACACATGTGATGTTATATATTACATTATAAAACGTGGTTGAAATCATCAGTACTTAATCCACATATAAGATAATTTGTATGTAGTGTCTCGGAATTCCATGATTTTTTTAAATTAAATGAGTTTTTTTAGACCAACCTCTGAGATGGCATGTAATTCTGATCCCCAGAGTGGCTGGAATGTATTTTTGAACCATTTCTAAGGTTCATTAAATAAATGTGTGAGTAGGTTTTTATAAATTTCAAACCAGTGCTTAGATCAAAAATATAAGAGCATTGTTGAACTCAGAACATGGGGATTCACCTAGAAAAGGCCTAACATCGATTGGTGTGGGTCGACCAGAAAAAATATTTTTCATCTTTTTTAAGAAAAATTATAATAAAATAAACTTGTTGATTTTATTTTATTTGAACATTCAACATTTTGTAGCAAAACGGTGTTGTAACGGAAGAAACTGAAACACTATTTTATAAATGAAATACAGTGATGGCACTACAATGCAATGGTAATAGAAAGGTGTTTCCACCTCTTCAATGATTTACCAAGGGTTGCATCGTTGTTATATTGGGAGAAACGCTTTGAATATATAGAGGATATACATTGAATAATGATAAACGATGATCACCAATGACATTGGGAACTCCCCCTCCTCTTCAAGAGATCTCTTCCTTGATAACGGATCGAGGACCTTTGCAGAAGGATCGCCTTCAGCGATGGATTATTCCTGCAATCAAAATCTAACTAGGTAGGGGTATTATTTGATATTAATTCTACCTCTTCCCTATTATTTATTTTAAAAAATAATGGGGTGTAACTCACAAAAAAGTTAACCTGCATTTCAATTGTTCATTTAGAATGGTTAGATATATGGGATAAAATCATATATTTTAACTTAGTGGTTTATAATTTTAAATGCATCATGTTTCAACTAATGGGAAAAAATATGAGATTGCACTAACAAAGGTTGTTTTGTTCCATTTTGGTGTTCATCTATTCTTCATACCAAACCCATGAATCTATAGAGAGAAGACATCAAGTCCATATGAGGAATGATGGTGATCAGAGAAGCTCGAGGGCGTAGACGGTTCGAGAATCGGACCACCGAAGTGTACTTGGTGATCCGCATAAGAAATTTTCGACACGTCGGTGATGGTGGCCCATGGCACTAGGCTAGAGGTGGTGCACCCCATTGGCACACTGAGGTGGTGAAGATCACAACCCCTGCTGGACACGGAGGTGAGAAAGGGAAGCCTAGTTCAGGCGCCAATTTGGAAAAGCGGCCTTCCAAGCAGTCTGTAGCATGTTGTCCACACGGGATAGAGTATGGAGGACCCATCTAGCCTCGGGCCAGCCGCATGATGTCATTCATCCGCAGCTTAAGGTCATCACATAGGGTAGGGAGTCATCTGTATCGATCTTCATTGGCGGAATAGGTATGTGGCGCACGCTGTGTCTCGGCTTTCCCGAACCCCCCCCCCCCCCCAGCTGGCCAGGCTAGAGTGGCCGGCTAAACCCAGCATTGGGATGGTTCGGTGGCACGAACCGGGCCTTTGGGCGGCCTGGGATAGAAGAAATTCAGACCACTTGTGTAGGTCAAGCTGATGGGGTGGACGAGGCTGTTGGGTGGCCCAAGCTACAGGTAGAATCGGCCCGCAAGTGCAGTTCATGTCCAATAAGGCCTAAGTGGACTCTCCCAATGGCCCAGCTGGACCGGGCCCCCCAGATTCAACTGGGTCGGGTCGGGTCGGGTCATGGGTGACCCCTAATTTTGGTTGGTCGGGTTAGTTTGACCAGGTTGGACCAGGCACGAACACAACCGGCTCCGGTTTAATAAAATTTCAATATATTTTAGAACAATGGTATGATTAACATGCAGTATGCGGTTCTAGGACCCTTGTGACGAGAATATCCTTTGGGAATTCTCTAAGAGAAATTTCTTAGCATTAGAGATGATATCGATGGATTTAGGAGTGTATTCTCTTAGAATTAAGCACGTTGTGGTTAGGAATCCTATGGCTAGATGTGATGTGAAGGATATGATGAGCAGGTTTTAGTAATCTAGATGGCTAAGAGATGAGCGGGTCTTCGTGATCCAAATGTCCCAAGAGATGATTAGGACTTAGTGACCTATCTGGCCCAGAAACGAGTGGGTCTTAGTGATACAGTTGGTCAGGGGATGAGCTTGTCTAAGTGATCCAGTTAGAACTAGAGATGAGTGGGTCTTCATGATCCAGCTGTCCCATGTGATGAGTGGGCCCAAATGATGAATCCATCAGTAATATAAATGTTCTGCTTTATGACTAATAATTCAACTTTTTATACTTTTAGTTATATCAGGTGTGAGATTTTTTGCTTTGTGATCATGCTTTGTGGATTTGCTTCTTGGTTATGCTTTGTAGTATTTCCTTTGTGCATTGGGGTCCCTTCTAAGTATTGTCTTACACACCCCTACATGTGATTCACCCACACATGTAGTTACATGTGTAGAATATCGATGCCTTTGTGGAGGACTCAGTGGCCTAGGAAAAGTTGTCGCCTAGTGAGATCATGCATGCGGAGTATACTTCCATAGATTCCAATAGATACTCTACACTTACCCATCAGTTGGGCTTTTTAGTGGATGGATTATCAGTGACAATTGTGTTTTACTTAGTGTTTTCTTTTCCAAAGTTTTTCATATGTGTGTGTGTACAGGTTTAAAGGCATATACCTTCCATTTTGGGATATGCATATTCGGTGCTAGTCACCAGCCCCTTGGAAATGGATGGTGGGCTTGGGGTAGTCACGGAAAGGGACCTGGGGACACGTCATGACAAAGTGGTATTAGAGGGGATATCGGTTATAAAATAAGAACAAAGAGTCTATAAATTTTTATTAGGAAACAGTGTTAAGTGTCTCGAGTTCGGCTCGCAAGCTAGGGCGGTGTTGGTGTGGTGATCTACGTATCTATACACAATGACCCTGAATTTTGTTTTCTTACTTAGTACATGAAAACACTGGTTTTATGCGTCTTTGAGTGTTTTCTCCTGATATTATTGAGTTATAGTCAGCTCACCAGGTATAATCTATTAATCGTGGTTCATCTTCACACCCTTCAGGATGCCTCCACATAGAAAACCAATCTAGATACCAGTGCGAGGCAAAAAGGATGGTCCATAAAGTGATGAGGCTTTGGTATAGGGATTGTTGCCCGAAATGGCACCTTCAGGGGGTGTCCCAACATTACAACTGCTTGTTGGTTAGTAGTTACTACTGGAACTACTGGTAGAGGATTCACATAGGCTATATGTCTTATATTAGTTTTGGCGATAAAGACCCCTCATGTTACGAGGTGATCCCAACTCACATCTGGCTATAAACAAGTTTAAGGTGGTGACTGGGTTTCCCATCTAGTCAGGTCACCATTATATCAGATGGCAGTCTTAGAAGTAAGCCTTCTACATGCCTCAGCAGGGCAATGATGGGGTTTAGATTACCAGATTCTATGATGAGGTGACTTTCTCGTGGAAATATCTTGACAAACCCTCTCAGAGAAGGAGATATTTCCCTAAAATATAAGTGATATACATTCCCAAGAGCATTTATAGCTTCACAAGGATGACATGTTAGTAGCTGAGTATTCATTGAGGCATACCGACCTTTCCAGATAATCGATGAATACAATACGACCAGTGCTTCGGGGCACAGAACTCCACGCGAGATGTGTTTAGTGACACCAATGCTAGTACTATCCCTCTGTGATTTACAACTTATTATAGGGTTATAGAGAAAATATTTGTAGTTAAAAGTCTTTTGGATGAGAAGATATAGCCAGTGGATGTCTGTAGTGGGAAAGAAAGAAGTTGACGTCAGTCTCAGAGACTTGGACGCGTGAGACATTCTAAGAAGATGTCCCAAGATAGGGGATATACAACTCAAGTAACATAGGTTGAGTCCAATCAGCCTAGAAATAGGTAATTATTTCCATGATATTATAGGGGACATATCTCTAGATATTTTCTAGCCTGTCACGTTGATAGTGAAACGGTGGATGGGCCACCAGGGAAGAGACCGTTACAGGAACAAATTAATCAACAAGGCAGCAGACAAGGAAGATGAGATGCAAGAGCAGCATGATGTGGTATACATTTTGGAATGTTACAAGAACCACCCCAATGTGGTCCACACCAAGCTCAAGGAGCAGGAGGATAGAGGAATCGGTAGTTGTGTGCTTCCATCCTTACCCACATAGTAGTAGATGTTTTGAGTTTTCAGTTACCTATAGTGGTGGATGAGTCTGAGGAAAAATTTCCGAAGGATGTTCCAGGACTACCTCCTCATAGAGATTTATACTTCTACATTCATATGTACCCTGGGATGACACTAATATCTAAACCTTCATATCAGATGTCTCCCGCAGAGATCTAGGAGCTAAGGGTATAGTTGGAGGGCTTGTGGAGGAAGGGGTTCATAAGGCCCTACATTTTGCCATAGGGCAGCCCGAGTGTTGTTTTCCAAGAGGGCAGATGAAAGCTTCAGGTTATGCACGGACTTGTGGTGCCTAAACTAGGTGACCATAAAGAATATGTATCCTCTACCGAGGATTGATGATCTCTTCGATCAGTTGAAGGGAGTGAGATGGTTCTCAAAGATTGACCTCAGATCAAGCTATCACCATATTCAAGTATGAGATGAGGATATCATGAATATGGATTTCAGATGTCTTCACAACCACTATGAGTACTTTGTGATTCCATTTGGCATCAAAAATGTCCCATTATTTTTAATGGGACTCATGAACATCATCTTATAGTTGTACTTATACTAGTTTGTTTTGGTCTTCATTGATGACAACTTAGTGTATTCGGCATCCGAGGAGGAGCACGCGATACACCTGACCATGGTTCCGGACACACTCGGATAACACCATCATTATAGAAAGATCTAAAAGTGTGATTTTTGGATAAAAAATTTACACTTCAAGGGATATGTCATCTTATATGTGGGAGTTGATGTGGATCCAGTGAAGATCGGGGCAGTGATTTCTTGGGAGCCACCCAAGAGCGTTACTGAGGTATGGAGTTTCCTTGGGTTAGCTGGGTACTATCGGATATTTGTACCTAACTTCAATAGAGTGGAAGCACCCATGAAATCATTAAACAAAAAGGGAAAACCCTTCATGTGGACAAAATTATGCTAGTAGAGATTTCAACAGTTGAGACAGATCTTGATGAGTGCTTATATCCTAACGCTGCCAGAGGAGGCCACCGACTATATGGTGTACTATGACACATTAGGAAACGGTCTTGGTTGTATCATGATGCATGGTAAAGAAGATATTTCTTATATCTCATGATAGTTGAGACTGCATGACCAGAACTATGATACTTGTGACCTTGAGTTGGCAGTGGTATTCTTCTCCCTAAAGATGTGGTGACACTACCTTTGGGGAGAACGATTCATCTTCTACTCTAACCATAAGAGTCTCAAGTATATAATTTCTCAAAAGGATCTGAATATATAAAAGAGATGTTGGATAGAGTTCCTCCAGGACTATGACTTCGATATAGTCTATACTCCTAGGAAGGGGAACATGGTGGAAGATTCTCTTAGGCAGGAGATTGAGTTCACACCTACTAAACGAGGTCTCAAAGCATTTGGCCTCACTTTAGATATAAATTTTGGATAGATATGAGGTATCTTATCATTGTTAGATGGTATTTTCCCTTCCACTCTTACATCTATTTAGGGAGCCTCAATTCAGAGATGCCAGCTGAAAGACCACATATTCTCAAATGTCCATAAGGAATGCCCCTAATGCATATACTAAAGTTGGGTAGCACGTCATCCTTTTCAGAGGATGGACCATAGTACCAGTGACGTTGTGGGATGAGATGTTGAGGGAGTTCCATACATCCCCTTTCATGATTCATTCATGTGTGTAAAAGATGTATCAGGACCTCTAACATTAGTACTGGTGGCCCAGGATGAAGAAGGCAATGGCAGAGTTTGTCTTGAGATGCCTCAGTTGTCAGCCAGTGAAGGCTGAGCACCATGTTCTAGAAGGTTTGACACAACCCCCCTTGGTACCAGCATGGAAGTGGGATGGGTTATCGATGGCCTTTATGATGGGTTTACCACGTATTTCCAAGAGACATTATACCATATGGGTGATCGTTTACAGACTCATCGAGTCGACTCACTTCTTTACTACCACAGAGAAGAGTTTAGTAGAGGACTCGGTATTCTTCTATGTGTTGGAGTTGGTGATGGAGATACTTTTGTAGTGTTTTTAGTAGAGATTAAGGATGGAAAAGAGTGTAACCTCTGTTGATGATTGATTTCTCTATTGTGCGTTCAGTGGTAGTAGAGGAATCTCTAAGAGAGAACGTGGGAGAGGGAGGCTCATATCCGTGATCAGTAACCCCATCTTTCTGTTTAGCCCTTGTTTTGGCTTATGAGGATGTAAATACCTAAAGGTGGGGGTAGTGTAATGTCTAATAATTCCCTATATATATTTTTTGAAAATTAAATGGGGTTTTTTTTAGACCAGGGTCAAATATGGACTGTAATTCCTAGGCTCGGAGTGGCTAGAACTTATTTTTGGACTATTTTTATGGTTCATTAAATAAGTGTGTGAGAAGGTTTTTTAACGTTTAAATCAGTCCTCATATCAAAAATATGAGGGAACTTTTGAACTTGGAATGTTTGGATTTTCCAAAAAAAAGTCCAAACATCGACCAGTGAGCGTCGACCGGAAAAGATAGTTTTCATCATTTTTTAAGAAACATTAAAATAAAATAAACTCCATTATTTTATTTTATTTGAACATTCAAATTCTTTACAGTGAAATGGTGTTGTCATTCAAAAAAACTAAAACATTGTTTCTTAAATGAAACGGTTTAATGTCACTATAATGAAACAGTAATAGAATGGAATTTCCACCTCTTTAATGATTTATACAGGGGTACATCGTTGTTACATTGGGAGAAACACTCTGAATCTATGGAGGACCTCCATTGATGAACGAAAATCAATGACTAACAATCGCCCATGATGTTGAGAACTCCACCTCCACTTCGAGAGATCTCTTCCCCGATGATGGATCAAGGACCTTCGCAGATGGACTTTAGTGATGGATTCTTCTTGCAATCAAACTCTAACCAAGTGGGGGGTTTTATTATTAGTGATTCTCCATTTTCCCTATTCTTTCTTAAAAATGAAAAACTTCGGTTAACTCACAAACAAGTTAACTTGTATTTCGATCGTTCATGTGGGGTGGTTAAATATACGGGATAAAATGAGATATTAAATCTTAGTGATTCATAATTGTATATGCTTTGTGTTTCCGCTAACAGAAAAAAAATTCAAGCTGACCTAAAGAGAGGCCGGTATGTTCCATTTGGGATTTCGTGTGTTCTCTATGACTGAACCTCTGAATCGATGGAAAGGTGACCTTGAGTTCATAGCAGGGATGTCAATGATTTGAGAAGCTCTAGGGGTAGATGGTTTGAGAATCAGACCACCAAAGCGGACCTGGTGGTCAGTGGAATATACTATTGTCAGCAGCGTCGATGACCAGTGGAGCCGCGGGTAGGAGAAGTTGATCCACATTGGCATGTTGAGGTGATAGAGGCTGCGACCCCTACTATTCATAGAAGTGCGGTAGGGATGCGTTGTTCCGGTGTTGTGTGGCACGCGGTCCATGCGGGACAATTGGAGGAGGACTCGGCTGGTCGTGTGACGCCAACAGGCCATGGCTTGATGTTGTAGTAGAGGGCAGGGACATGGATCCATCGAGCTACGTCGGTGGAACAGGGATGCAACACACACCGCATCCCAACTGGCTCATACCAACCCGCCCAGCGGGCCAAGCTGGAGCTACTGGCCTGACCCAGCATCGGGTTGGGCTGGTGGCGGGAGCCGGGCCATTGAGCGGCTCGGGCTAGAAGCAAGTTGGTCCACTTTTTCAGGCCAGGCCGATGGGGTGGACCATACTACTAGGTGGCCCGGGCTGCAGGTAGAACCAACCTGCTAGTTCTGGAAGTGCTGGATGGAACTGTTTCACTGGGTGGCCCGACCGGATGGACCCCCAGCCCACTGGGTCAGGTCCAGCTAGGCCTAGTGGCCAAGCCAGATCGGGTCGGGTCTTCTCGGCCGAACCAAGTCAAGTCATGCAGGACCCCCAGGATGGGTTAGTTGGGTCAGTCCAATTTTCTTGGACTAGGCCCACACACAACAGACCCCTATTTACTAAAATTACAATATATTTTAGATCTAGCTTCTAGTTGATGCATTGTCTATAGTGTTGGGACCCTTCTAATGAGATTGTCCTTTAGGAATATGCTAGGTGAGACTTTGTGCCAGTCTAGATGTGACCTATGGATTGAGGATTATATTCTCTCAGAATCAAGAATTCTAGGTGCATAAATCCTACATCTCGTTGTGACGCAAAGGATTTGACAAGAGGGTCTTAGTGATCCCATTGGGAAATAGATGAGCGGGTCTTAGTGATGTAGTTGGCCAAGAGATGAGAGAGTAATAATGATTTATCTAGCCCAGATATGAGCGGGTATAAGTGATCAATTTGGCCCAATAGATGAGAAAATCTTAGTGATCCATCTGGCCCAGAGACGATTGGGTCTATGTGGTTGAGCTAGCCCAAGAGACGAGCAGGTGTGAGTGATCCAGCTGGCCCAAAGACGAGCGGGTCTAAGTGATCGAGCTGGCCCAAGGACGAGTGGGTCTAAGTGATCTAGCAAGCCTGAGAGATGAGTGGGTCTTAGTGATCTAGCTGGCCCAGGGGATGAGATGGACCAGATGATGACTCCATCAGCAATACAAATGTTCATCTTTACGATTGATAATTCTACTTTATATACTTTGAGTTATACCTGGTGTGAGCTGTTTTTATTTATAATCATGCTTTTTTGTTTTTCTTTGTGGTTATGCTTTGTTGTCTTTACTTTGAGTAATTGGGTCCCAACTGATTATTGAGTTACTCACCCCTGCATGGTCTTCTCCCACACATGTCCTGTCTTTCTTAGATGACTAATTCCCTGACTGAGGACTTGGTGGGCTAGAACTAGGCGGTGCCCAGTGAGATCAAGCAGACGGGGTATACTTCTATAGAATTTTGAAGGTACTCTACACTTACCCATCAGTTGGGGTTTTAATCATAAGTCTTATCAGTAATATTTTACTCTATTGGTTTTCATTTGTCTTTTGTTGGGTTTGTATTCTGGCTCATTTACTCTCAGTTTGTATTGTACTCGTAGTAGTTGTCTTGTGACAGTTGTGGTTTACATAGTATTTTACTTTCCGTAGTTTGTTATGTGTGTGTGTGTACATATTTAATGGAAAATGCCTTCCCTTTTTGGGATATTCATATTCGGTGCAAGTCACCAGCCCCTGGTGTATGGAATGTCGGATTGGTGCAGTCACAGCAAGAGCCCTGTGGGACAGGTCGTGACATCATAGCCTTTAATTTTACCTCAAATTATGTTCCCACAATAGCATCACATTTCCATGGTTCACACTCTGGTATTTTATAATTCTTGATGAATTTCAAATAAACCTTTGGACTAATAGTTTTCAAATATATAATTTTTAAATCCCTCTAGTATCAATAGTTTTCTCCACTTGAATAGGGAGCCCTCATTAAATATATTCCCTCTCAATTTTTATCCATTATATCCATTTGAAAATTATCTTCACTATATCAAAATTTTAGCTTTTATAACTCATGATTATTATCCTCTAATAAAAATTATTAACTCTCAGGGAGTTATGTAATGACTCAATAGTGGGGGTGAATTTACTTCTTGAAATTTTAACCCCAATTAAAAATAATCCTTGAGTTATTAGTAATTATTTTATTATATAGACATTTAAAATAAAAATAGAAAATAAAATAATATAACAAAAGGATTTATAGTTATTTATGGAACAATAATCCCATATTCTACTCCCATAATGCTCTCTCTGTAAGCTTGATGGAATTCACTATATAGTTTCTTCTCCCATAGACCTTTGTAGTTGAGTAAAAGAAATTGAAAATCATCACCAGAAAAAAATAAATGTGATTTTAAAAGGATATCCCTTTTCAAAAGTCTTATCCAAACCCTTAACACACATAAAACAAGGAGTGTTTACTTTGAAAGTGATAAATATTTATAATAAAAATATAGATTTATTGTGAAGTTTAAAGATGAAAAATCAGTAAATAATGAGGGGTTATCACTGGTAAAAAATAATGCTTCATTGGTTATCATTATATGATTTCTCAACTTCATATAATATGTTACTTAATAAATATTAGTAACAAATTTTTCTTCTTCATGAAAAACAAATAATATATTCTATATATAGAAAATTAAATTATTGTCTTCATTCTTCAAATAGTACTATGGTTCTCAAGTTTCTTTTCTTTTCCTTTTTTTATTTTATTCTCTATATATAATATCCAATGGTCAAGATCAGGTGGAATTTCTCACATATGGCCTTTTATTAGAAAAATAATTAACATAGAGATCATTTATAATTTTAACCACAAACATTATTGGAACAATATGTATTCATGGATGTATAAATATTATATATTTTTTATTTCTTTATACATCCACCATAAGTTTTTGCAAAAAGTAAACTAGGTTTGTACTTTTCTTGAGTACCTAAAATGGTATTAAATTCCTCAAAAGTGTGAATAACTAATCTAAAAATAATTACCTCGAATGACTATATAATTAAATGGAATAATCTTCCTTATAGGACATTTTTGTCTTTAAAACTTTTAAAGACAAATAAAAATGAATAAACTGAAACAATAATTATTTTTTACCTAGAAAGAAATCATTGACTTTATAAGATAATATTTTTTGTATGATATTTCATCTCTTCAGAAGATAATCCTTTTGTTATAGGTTAAATAAACTAGAATAAATATTTCATAAGTTTTTATATTCACATAATCTTTTTAATCTATATATTATAATTCTACACATCGTATGATATTTCTGTTTCTCTAATATCAGCATTCTTACTTTTTGATCATCTAGGAAAAATCTCCACATTTTATGACAATTTGAGCATTTTATGATTAATTACCTTACCAAAAGGTTGGATTATAATATATTCTTATACCTCATATGATAATTCTTATTTGTAAAAAAAATTTTGGATAATTTTATTTTTCTAAAAAAAATACAATGTGAATAAGTCTATCTTATCATAAGATGATTTCCTTTGATAGGAAACAAAAATCATGGAACCATGTGAAACATAATAAATCCTATGGTAAAATATTATCTTCTATGATAATTTATCAGCTTATATGATATTTTTCTTTCAATATTTATTCAAAAATGAAAAACTATAATGAAAATATTTTGAAAGAAAACATTATATAAGAAAAATTATAATTTTCAATAAACACTTATGATAAGTTTATTAGAAAAAATATGATTATTTCTAATCATAAAATAATATAAATTATTGAGATATGTTGTAAAAATATTTCTATGTCCTTTAAAACATCTGCAAGAGCTCATGAAAAATAAAAGTTCCTAAAACACATACTATTTATGAAAGATAAAACCAATAGAGATTTTTTTTAAGATCACAAATTCAAGATGATATATTATTCAATGTGAATACTACATATTTATCCTATAAGGAAGAATTTTGTGGCTACATTTCATGATTAAAATGACAAAGAGAATTTAAACATCAATTTTAGGTACCAAAATCAAGTTTTTATTTTAGTTGTTTCTCTAATTGATGTAAATCTATTGGTAGGTATTCATGATAAATTAATCATTGAAGTAAATCTTCAGGCAAATAAATAATGTATTATTATTAAATGCATTATTTTTTATAGACATATTATATAAAAATACCTTCTCACTAATAATCATGAAAAATCCTTTTGAATTCTAATTTTTATATCAAATTTATACGATTGGTATACTAGACCTTAGATATCAATACAATGCTACTTATAAATAAATCCTATGAAAAATATATTTGTGGATTGACTAGAATGGTCTGGTGGAATTATAAAATTCCAATACGATATTCAAGTGGAATTAATCCAGTTTTGGATAGAAGAAATCATAGTGATCATTGAATAGTTTTTTAAATGAATGTATTCTAATTTCTACAATAGGTTAGTGGGATCACCATATTTTTTTATATAATATATCATGTTAACATATGGAGATAGTTATTAGTCTTGCAATCAACTAGGACTACATAAAAAGTAACAATCTATAAGTTGAATTAAAGTACTGACCAAAATTTTAGGGAACAAGATTTACTATGGTAGATCAATGGGTTAATTGGAAAAAGTCAAAGTATATATGCTGACAGTGTATTACAAATACAAGTTGGTACAATTTAAGAGAGAATTGTTTCCAAAACAATATAGAACAAATTACTCCAATAAGCCATGTATATATCACAGAAGGAGACTAAATATTGAGTATAATTACATACACTCCAGTGATGGATCTATCACATAAGTCAATATATATATTGGTATGATATTTCCAACACATTCCTTATTTTCAGAAAATATCTAATAAATCATGCATAGTTGTATGGGAAGTATTCAAAACAATCCAATAGTAATTCAGAATGTAAAACGTATATGTACTTTGTACATGGAGAGAAGGGAACACTTTCTAAAAAGGTTATGCAACTAGTTTTTTATAAACCAATTGATACAATATCATAGTCTAATGAAATGAGAAAGAGTAACTCATTAAATACAATGGTAAATATATCTATAAATACTGAGTATATTGCATCGTATTATGTAGATAAAAAAGTGGTATAAAATATTAAATGATTTTTTTTATTCTTATACTCATACGCAAAAAATTATGTATCACCATTACGATAAATTTATGATAGAGTTACTAGAAAATATTTTAAATTTATTATAGAGTGAAAAAGGGATATACTGAGGGATATCATCTCTAAAGGAATTTTACTCATGTAGGTGAAGTCGTAGATAATAGAATATCCATGTAATAATATATGATAGCCCTAAGGACTAGATTCACTACATAGGATAGTTGTGATTCTATCATGTAATGGCTAACAATTTGATGATTAAAAATTTAGATCTAGTACAAGTAGAATAGTTTTGAAAGTGTGTGACCAAGACCCAAATTGAATAGTGATTTTCTATAAAAATAACATGTATACAATTTTTTATGATTGTTGTGTTCTTACCATAACAGTGTGGATACTTCTATATCCACTACTAACATAGTAATTTATATATATTATTTATCAAATCATGTGGTTAAATTAGTTCCCAAATATAATGAAAACCTTGAGATACTATGAATGTAATCTTAAACATTTGTCATATATTTTAGATACATCATATTTTTAGGTCATAGATGATTTCAAACTATCACTATTTTG
The DNA here is from genome assembly GCA_963277665.1 of Viscum album. Lineage (NCBI taxonomy): Eukaryota > Viridiplantae > Streptophyta > Magnoliopsida > Santalales > Viscaceae > Viscum > Viscum album. The sequence continues at coordinate 1,222,486,712 of OY728139.1, read as the reverse complement.
GAGCTCATAAGAATTAATAATTCTCATTATGTTCACACTTTATGATACTTAGAATAAGATATCACAAAGACTAACCTTACAATAGAAACACCACTTGTTTTGGGATTTATTAGTTGTTTTTTCTATAGGAAAATGTTTTGTTCTCCCAAAATTAGATCATTATCATTATGTTTCATTTGATTTAATCCTTTAAAATAAGTTGAAAACTATGAAATTTATATCATAGAGAGGTACATTTCATTGGGTGCATCAATAGAGTCATGACATTGATTAAATGATCAAGACATGATTTGTTTTTTATGAAAGGAAGATACATGTCAAGCTCAATTGAACAAGATGGAAGTACCTTTATTAAATCCATGGACATGTAAAAAGAAAGTGATCCCATCTTTTAAGGTCATAAAATAATAAATAAATAATTGTGACACGATATGTGTGTCATGATTTATGATATGTCGTGAGACAAATGGATAATATTACATAGTGTGTGATTTTAGCAGGTCATCGATGCTATGAAAAAACCATATCTCTTTAAAGGACATGATGAGTTTCCAGATATATCTCTTAGTCTATGATTATATCTCATTACTATCAAGATAAGTTCATAGAGGTTCACACACAAAGTGTAATCATAATCTTTCCAAATTTGTATAAATTAGAGTTTATAGCATTGTCAGCCCTCCAAAACCGGTTCAGTTAATATCTGAGTTTGAACGATCAAGAAGAAATAAATAAATTTTTTATTATTTGAGTTTATAATAATATGTGTTCAATTTATTATATCAATGTATTGATAATATTTTAAGTGAATACAAGTGGAAATGTTTTATGAATGATTATTTCATATTGAAGGTTTGTTTAATATTTCTTTGGACTAGTGAGTCAAGTTAATGACTAATATTTTATCAGGTAAAGTAATATGAGTGATAAAACAATCACCACATTTATGAAATGTTTTAAATAACATTGGTGATTAATTTATTTTAATTTAAATGATTTAATTTACTAAAGGGACAAAGTGAAATTAGAATAAATTAAATCTACTTTTATAAGAAAGGATGAGCTCATAATTTGAGTAACCATTCATCTAATTAATTTAAGACACTATCTCTCCTCCATCCCGCCTACTAGAGATAGAAAATAAAATTGGGGCACGATGATCCAAGAATAAATTCCAAGATAAAATTATTAGTGTACCCATAATCATCAGGATGTTGAAGGTACCATTAATTATCCACACAAGCACTTGGAAATAAATAATAATTTTTCTGAAATTCTTTTGGATCATGTGTGGAAAATATAATGGGTTTCAACATTAGTTCCTTCAAGAAAAAATATTTACCCTTGAGAAAAAACACGTTAAATCAAAATCAAATGATGTATAGTTTTGATCAAAACCATATGTTGTATGGTTTTTATTTTTCCCATGATTATTTTATTCACATGAGAACTTCTTGTTGATAATTGTGTAGAACATCTCCAATGATGGAATTAAAAAATTGATCACAGTGTAAAAAATGTTAGAATCATTTCTTCAAATGATTTTGTCTTGTGCCTAAATCCAACACCTTATTCATGAGTTGAATTTTTTTATGTTTAAATATGTTTGAATTTATTTTTTAAGTGATTAATACATATTCTTAGTTTTGTAAAGAGTTAAACATAAATATGGTTTGAAAGTATTGATTTATTGGAAGGAATAGTATTTAAAAACAAATTACTAAAATCATACATACAAAAAGGGAATAACATTATACAATATAGTGATATAATTGATTTAAAAATATGAAGTGTTATATTCCATCCAAAGCGACACTTCTTAGTTCCTAGTCCATTTATTACAGGTAACCCTAACAGTTAGGTACCCATGGGATATCTTGTGTAAGAAAATAACATAATGATTTGACCCAAACAATTTTATTCCTTATTAATTTAATTTTATTTAGGTTACACTTAGTAGGGAAACAATAACAGTTTGGATAATAGAGGAATAAAGTTGATTTTTTATCCATATGATAGATTAGAATAAAGATAACTACTCATCTATCTAATAATTATATTTTATATGACTAAAAATTTTTGAATACCAGATATATTCATGGATTACTTACATGTAAAAATTGGTGTAAGTCTTGATAATATATGAATATTTTATAGTTAATAGATATGATGATTTCAAAAGGGGGTAATTATTTTAGTGGGACCCTATTTAATTAATGTCATTATTAAATATTTATAAAACATGTTATGCATCTGATAAAACCTTATATTCTAGATAATTGAAATTATCATTATCAAACTTTTCATTGAGATGAACCATTGTAAAGGAGAAGCTTAATGGAAAAAATCTTAAGAATATAAAAATAATAAAAGTTTTAATGTAAAATAAAATTCAATGTGTTATATAAATACCTTCCTGAATAAATAAAGTAATAAAGTTTTTAAAAACGTGTAATTTATTATTTATAGAAAATATAATATTTATGAAAGAGGGTGACTATTAAAATCTCATTATTATTTTAATATGATAGATGTAGATTGGTTTATAGGGGGATTAAACATAACAATTAAATCATCTAAAAAGGTGATAAGAGGGGTTCACTCTTATAAGGAAATACCAAAATATAAATATTTCTCATATCATACAAACCTGATGAACATGGGCTTCTCTAGAGAAATATTCATCTGGTGAAACAATAAGAAATCTCTAGTAATATTTTGATCCATTTGGACTAATGAGTCTCCAACTCTTAATGGAATGAAAATTATTTGGAGGAAATTTCTATGCACATAGATTTGTTATTTTTTTTATTAGTCCACATTACTCGTTCAATTTAATAAATGGTGATAAAAGCAGTGTGTGCTTCCTCTTCTCCAAACTTTTGACTCAGTATACCAATTTTTTGCATGTAGTATATGAGTCTTGGAGTGTAGTGACCCTTTTATCACCATGTAATACTTTGAAAAATATTAATGAATACATTCAGATCCAGATGCTGAGACAACATGAGATTATAAGGCCCTGTGAGCCATGAATTGATATAATAAAAATATTAAATATATTAAAATTACTTGTGGTTAATTTTTTTAGAATTAATGAAATATCTATTGAGTGGAGTTTGGATTATAAATCTAAGATCGTAGTTGAATATCTAACAAGGGTTTTATCCTTGGAAAATCCCAATGATTTTTGGCATCATATGTTTTGATGAGGAAATTGTTGGTGAGTATGTTAAGTGTATTAATTCACTCATTCATTGATTTAATACCCAAAAACCTAATTTCCTATTTAAATAAAATATTATAGAAACAATAAAAGTTTATCCACATAAACTTGGGATAATTGAGAGGATCCTTTTATTTTATTTGTAGAGATGAAGAAATGATCAAATATTCGATCAAGGTGGGTTGAGAGGTAGCGAATGAAGTGGGTTTACTCCATCTCTGGAAAATGTGTTCTTCACCAACTATTCATCCAAATCAAGGTAGGGATCACTAATTGTGTATTTCTCAATTTTTATTCAATAATTGGTAATAGATATTTATATCTATTTTTTCATATGTATTTATCTATTCATCTCATGATCTGTTTCAATATTTTGATTGTTTAGATTAAATTATGATTTTAAAAGGCTTTTTTTACACACAGTATCCCTGTTATGTGATCATTCTCCAAGAATGATTGGAAAACTAAGGATTCAATTTATTTACATGCATTTATCTCCACAGTTCTTCATGTTCTTCATCATTGGACCATAGGGTCTTGGTTCAACATTATTGAGGTGTGTTTGAGCGTGATCAAACCCTCATATTCATAGTGGATTGGTGAACAATGACTAGGATGATGATTTGTACATAGATCAGGATAGGATTTGTGGTGAGGGTGAGGCCTCTATGGATCTAAGATCAAGGTAAGGGATAGAATAATATGGTAGATACATCGATTAGAGCTACAGTTATCATATTGGTAGCTAGATTCTGATTTCCAGCCACTGGTTCCTAGAAAATCAATGGTCAGTGTTGTTTCCTTAAAATTCTATGGATTCTGAGTGGTCAATTGTTGAAAATCACGACTAAGAGGCCGAATGTGGTGAACCACATGGAAAAAATTAGGTAATGTGTAAAAATAAACTACGCATCATGTAGTCCAAGAACACAAGCCATATATACCCACCCAACTGTGGTATCTACAGTTTCAGAGAATATAGGATCCTGTAATATGTGGCCAGACCCACACATCATGCTCCCCTCTCTAGGTATCCAAGCTATATTCTATCTAGCACACTCCTAGGATCCCATGCGAGAGTAAACTTCATTTACTCTAGGAGTACACTAGGATAGGATGACACATGGGTATGTCTAAGTACATGTACAAGAATATGGACATGTCCTAAAGAAAATGGGAAAAGCCTCAAGTAGAAAGGCAGACCCTAGGTGGCTAAGACGCGTCAGGTGGATCCTTTACATGTCAAGTATAGTGATATAATTTACAAAAAGTGTTCATAGAAGCACATGGATAGGTCGTGATGTGGGACCACACATCATATTTCCCTATACGCGTTATGCATTTCCCTCTAGAACATATTCCTCTCTTACCTCCTTTATTTGGACTTGGATTTTGACCTATGAGTAGCATATCCTGAGTAGTTTTCCACAAATAATTATATGGTATCCTTCGTAGTGGGTTTAAATATATGATGTGTAATATTCCAAGTGTGTTTTTTTATGTGATACTTGGTGATGCAACGAATCAAACAGGATCATAAGGGAGAGTGTTTTGGGTTGGCATCCCCCCTATTGTACCAGATTTCTTGTCCCCCATACTCCTATCACAAGTAGAGTGCCACCCCTTTATATACTTGGGTGTGGGTCCTCTACCCACTATGTGGAACCCCTTGATATACTACAACACAAGTTTTTTATCAATACCTTATGAGTGGCACCACACTGTCATACTAGGGAATGGGTCCTCCATTATTTGTATGGAAACCCATGGTGTAGGTCCTTTACCCATTGAGTGGAACCCCCCCCCCCCCGATGCACTAAGTCTAGGTCCTCTACTAAGCTATTGGGTGGAACCCCCCTGTCGCACTGGGTTATGAGTCCTCTATCTACAAAGTGGAATCCCCATAATGTACTAGGTTGTGGTACTATTTCTATTACACATTTCTCCCCCATGGAATGTGGAGCAGTGGGGAGGTGCGGGTCATCTTCATGAAATCTTTGGACAGAAACATGAGATGCAAGGCATCATTAGTAAACATTTGGATCTATATTCATGACGATCATCCTAGGAAGGACTAAGAGATAGATATCCCTTGTATCTCTTTTTTGGGTTTATTTATGAGAATATATAAATATATATTTCTTTTTTTTCATCTTTCATCGGGTTGATTTAACTATTTCTATAATATTATTAATACTCCTCCTATGGTTTTCATAGCACCCCACTGTGTATGTATATACTCACCCCTTTGCGGTATTTTCCCACATGTTTCGTGTCTTATGTTGACAACAAGCAGTTTGGAAGTGTCATCATTAGAGCATAGTGATACTCAGTTGCAAAGTCCAGGTACAATGGTTAGTATTGTAGATAAGGAGTTTGGATCTCCAATATATTTATAATTCCAGTTTTTTTCAGGTTGGGACTTTATTTTTGATTAGATATGTATTTTTTTATCCTTTACACTTTGATTTTATTTTTTTTGATCTGATGTATTTTCTAAAGCTTATTACATACATGGATTACTCTAGATGTCACTATCTTTTTTTAATCATCTACATTGTTATATATAGATGGTTAGGTGTGTGCATATAGGTACATTATGAAAATTCCACCCATTTTATATTTATTCCTTCCTGGATCTTGTCACTATCCATGAGCCTATTGGAGGCGGGATTGGGGTTGAGACGACTCAGACCTCTACCGGCCAGGTAGTCCCCTATGGTTCAGGTTTTTAAAGAGTGTTATCAGAGTAGAAATTTCTTTATGATAGAGTTTGAAGATCTCCCCTTATGAGGATTGGTTGGATCTTAGGGAAATAGTGTCAAAGCATCTCAAGTGTAGCTTTCAGACCATGGAACCCAGTGTTGGTGTGGTGACCAACATATCCATACTCAAGGACTCGGACATCCAATTGGTTGACTTGTCATATTGAGATATTGGTTACTGGGATCACTAGTACATACATCATATAGTATTGAGTCCTTTGAATTTCCTACTTAAGTTATCTCCCAATATCTATTTATGATCATCTTATCATGGAACATCTTGATCAGTTTCAGGAAGCCTCTAAAAAGAAATCCATCCAGTTTAATGATTGAGGATCGTGATAATGGTCTAATGAGTGATGAGACCACAATTGAGGGGTCATCTCATGAGGATATTCTTCTAGTTTGGAAGACAGAATAGCCCCTCTATTTGGAGAAGTAGTAAATATTATGAGGTCCAACGGATGATGCACAAAGGCTTAGTGCGTTATGTGAGTTCTAACACTAGTGGTCGTAGTGGATCCATTGTCCCTACTACAAAACCAACCACTAACAGTGTTGGTATTTATCAGTGCTTGAAAAACACATTGATAAATGGCATATTTATCGGTGCTAAAAATACTAATAAGTTAAACCTTTTATCAGCCATTTTTAGCACTGATAAAGGGAACCGTTATCAGAACATTATTTTTACCGCTCATAAATATTTATTTCATCAGATCTTTTTTTGAGTTATAAAGGTATGAATAAATAAAATGATATAATTAAATAAATCAAAAATCAAAAAAACAGTTTATTAAAAAACATTAGAAATTTTATTAACTAAATGATTATTGATAAAAATAAATTAATTCATTATACATTATTAAATATTAGAAATTTTATTAATTAGATAATTATGATAATCAATGTTTAAAATTGTATATATTATATATATAGATATATATTAATGTATATAAATTTTATTTATGTATTACAAAAAATATTAATGCACTTTACATTAAATAGTCATTTATTTATTGAATAATGGTTCATAATTAAAAATTAATACGAATAAAAAATATTGACTTATTAAATAGTACTCAACATATAATTGAATGTCGTTTGATTTTTAAATTTAACATAAATAAAATTTTTGTTATATTGATTTAACATATATGTAATTTATGCATTTGTGTATACAATATACACACACAAAACTTATCCATTTTTTCTGTATTTTTAATTTATACTTATTCTTAATTTATTAAATTTCACTCATTTTTAACATATATACATGCTCTTAAAATTAGGTATTCATTAATAATGTTAAAAAAATATTTGATAAAATATTTATAAATAAATATATTTAAAAATGTACATTTGTTATATTTACACAATTATATATTTAGAATTATTAATATATAAATATTTTTTTATGTATTTTTATAATTATAAATAAATATTAATATATTTTTAAATAATTATAAAATTTATAATAGATTTATAAAAATAATGAATACTTTTATTATATTTATTTATTTATTTATTTATTTATATATTTATTTATTATATTTATTATATTTATATTAATTCATATTTATTGAATATATATATATGTGTGTGTATAATTATATAAATATATATAATGATATAAATATTATTTCAAAAAATATCTATAATTATAAATAAATAATTATTAAATTATAATAAATATATTTCAAAGAGAAATTATTTATTATATTTATATTTATATATATTTATTATGTTTTTATAAATATTTACAATTTTTTATAATTATAATTATAAATCCTTTATTCGTTCCTAAATAAGAAGCATTGATAAAATTATCTTTATTAGTAATTTATTGTGCTAATAAATACCCACCATTATCAGCACTAAAAATTCACTGATAAATAGGGCCTTAGATTTTCTTCAACCTAGTGTTCAATTGTGCTAATAAATACCTCCAGTTGGTTGAACATCTCGTCCAACATCTAGTCTTCAATTGTTGTTAGTATTTTTGAATAGGGCCTTAGATTTTCTTCAACCTAGAAGGTAGGCCTTCTGATTTTTTTTGTGTATTTTTTGTTTGATTTTGATGTCTTCCTCAACAATGTTGTTATTTGTGGTTTGGTGATTTTATAATATTTTGATTTTAGATTTTTAATAGAACGATTTATTTATGATCTATTGTTTAATTGACTAACGATGTATAGAACCTCCCGATATATGGAGTTATTGTCTATATCTGACACTTAACCTTAGATTTATTAATTATTTTTGAGTGCACTATTTTATATATTCTTACTAAATAATTTTTTCATATATTTATATAATGTGTAGAAATTTTCATGTACATACTTGTTCATTGACTACTTATTTGAGTAACATTGGCGGTTCCCTAATGATTATATATATGCAGACACATTTCATGGACAACTTAGTGGATATGCCGCTTTAGATATTGTTTTTAGGGAACCAAGTTATTGAAGTGATGTATGTTCCTTTATTGGTTATATGTATCATAGGATCTAGTTCCTATTAAAATTCAGTATGGTCTACTATTTTCTTTTAGAGTAGATTCAAAAGGGTCCATCCCCAGTTAGGCACAAGATGTCTTATCACATCAATCCGTCACTTTTTGAATCATTAGGGCTCCTTTAGTTCATGTTATGTTTGAATATTTGGTTTTTATCTATTTGATATATCATATATTCTATATGTGTGTTTTTATAATCGCATGGAATGTATGGGTTTCTATATAGCTATTTAATCAATTATTACAATAGGTGTTTCTTTAACAGGTATGCCTATATTGGGTAATGATTATTTTGGGTCTCCATGTCCATTAACCCCAAGGGTCATACAAGAATTTTCTTCGACCTCTCAAAATAATTTTTTCTATTTGTGGGGGGACCACCTCCCATTAATGGTTTTTTACACCCAAAGGGTAAACCTTTTTTTAGTGACTTTGAGGTGTGTTAGATGTCATATGATGATCTGACATGGTGTCTTTTGGGTAATTTAGGATTGGTTCCTTGCATTATCCATCTTCCAATTTACACCTATAAAGTTTAGTGATAATATAATTTAATCTTTTCCTTTATCTCCCTCTCATTATCAAATTATTCAAAATGATTCAACATAGTGTATCCATTCATATCCTTATCCTATATCCTCAGATCAGGGACATAACTAATAACATGATTCCTCAAAAATATGAAGAATCCCCTATTTTCCTTCTATAGTAATCCTTCTCACTCTCACTTTCTTTACATGGTTGAAAATTAGGTATTAGGGATTCTGTTGGGAAAAAATCCCACAAGGCATCATTGAAGCATTTTGGAGGTGATTGTGTTTGTTGAAAAAGTGGGCCTCCATGTTGTGTTTGTTGACAATGCAGACCATGATATATGTTTGTGTCAACAAATGGGGTTTACATGGTGATTTTTCAAGTTCAAGGGATGATTTCAGTAATCGATTATTGAATGAAGAACCGATAGACGATCTGGAGGTGGTACAAAAAAGAGCAGATACAAGGTGGAGCCATTTTCCAGTGTTTGCCAAATTTTTGGGCCTGAAAATCATAAAATGGAGAGATATGTTGTTGGCAAAGGGTGTGGCGTGCAAAATGAAAGAGGTGCACGGAAAAATTATGTGTGGCACGCAAAATTAGTGTGTTTCGTGAAAAATTTAAGTGGCGTGCGGAGAACAGTGGGATGCATGGAAAGCAGTGGGTTGCGCGAAATAGATGGATGAAGTATTTCGCGCAAGAGGTGTTTTGCGGTCCGAAGCTCAAAAATTGGAAAATGCATGAGGTGCGCGCAATTTTGGAGCAGTGCGTGAAAAATGGTGTTGCGTGGAAGATTTTTTTTTCGTGCTCAAAGTGGATTACGCGCTCAAGGAGGGTTTTTCGCGCGGGGTTAATTTTGCCTATAAATATGAAGTGACCCCCCTCCATTTGGTAGAGTCCAGGACATAGAGAAATCCCGAGATCTGGTGCGTGAAATTGAATTTTGAATGGGATTTGCGCATAAACATTAAGTTTGCATGTAAAATTGGTGTTAGAGTAGAAAAGTGGTGTTGCGCGAAAATTGGATTTCGCGCAAAAGAAGAAAATTGCGCGCAAGGCAGTTTCCAGGATGTGCGTAAAAGGGAGTGATTTCACGTATGAAAGGTGTTGCGCGAATGTTGTATTTCGCTCAAGTCAAATGAATTGCGTGCAAGGTGTCGTAAGGGCTGCACGTAAAAAATTGGGTTGCCCGGTACACCTGGTGAAAAGTAAGATTCATCTACGGGTGAAAGTTGGACGTCAACAGAGCATCTATCAATAGTTAAGGATGCAGATTTCATTATTGATAATGAAGAGACCTATAGGTCTATAAACTGTGAGTGGATCCTTTCTGATTCTTTGAGCAAAGGAAGAGGAATAAGGTGATCCTCTCCACTGGCAGTGAGCCAAAGAGAGAGAAACAGGGATTGACCCTTGGGAAAGCAGGGAGCTTACCCTAAATCTTGTAAAGGAAGTGAGCCTTGGACAGAGTGACTGTACCTGAACCTTGTAATCCATATCTAGTGATGTTTAGTGTAATTTGGTACGACCGGAAACTTTTTGGCGTATGCTCCTTGGATGTAGCCCAGTGCGGGTGAACCAAGTAAAAAATCATTGTGTCCTGTGCATGCTTTACTTTCTACTTACATTGTGCAACAGGAAAGAGAGAGAAAAGTGTTTTTCTTAACAGCAAAACAAGATCAGAATGGGCATTAATTATAAATTATTCTTACCCTAATTCACCCCCCTCTCAGGGTATTCAGCCTTGTGGACCTAACATATTCCAACAAATTTAAGTTTTATTCATGGTATAACATAATGTGTTAGGGATTGTATTGCTTCTATAAGTTTTCACTGGATATGATATTCTCTTTATCCAATTTAGATCATAAGAAAAGTGATGTAGTCAAGTAACTTTATGTTATCTACAAAAAAATGATATTTATTACATTTTAATAATTACATATTGTGATGTTATTAAGGATTATATTATATCTCCCACAATTTTTCAATTCCAAACAACAATTATTGTTGGATTTGGAATATCTGGGCGCTCAGATATTCTAGTAGAAATGAACCATGCTTACCTTCATAGAATTATTGATCCCCTTGACCAATATGTATTCCTTTCTTTCTAAATGCACAAAAATGCTACAAAAATAATGATAGTTATCTCCCTTTTATCATTAACATTATTCTATGATCCATGAAACCACTGATCAAGTTGATTAAATGAGAGTTTATTATTCTTGTTTATCATATATGAGTTTCTTATTACTCTTTGATTGCTTATATTATAATTTCATTTGTTTAAGGGATTTAAGAAATATTTTATGTAGATTAATTATTTTCCTTAATTCAATTACCCATTTTATTCAACATACTAAAATTCTTTGAAATAATCTAATGTTGAGTTTCTCTTACTAGAATTTTTTATAACTTTCACTTTTCATAACGAATATATTATGTGTATTTATTTATATATTGTATAAAATTAATTTTTTAGAAACTCCATAAGATGGATTTTAATATAATATGGATGAACACTAATCATTTGACAATAAATATTAATACATAGTTAAAGAGTTCATCAAGTTCACAAGAGAGCATGCACACGACCCTTCTAAAACTTATATCTATGTTTATGTTGTTTTTATTCAAGAAAAATTAGTTTGGAAGAGTTTTAAGAACATTTGATTTGTCATTGAATAGATAAAATCTATAAATTTAGGATGAATCATGGGGAAAACTGAATGTGGAAATCGATTGGGATGATACTACGATTTATGAATAATTTGATATTAATATCTTGGTAAAAGATGATGGAGATAGCATGGAAGAAATGAAAATGTAAATTGAAGATAACCTTTAGGATTGTCCAAAGTTTCTTTATGAGTTAAATAGTTTTTCCAAGAAGCCATTTTATACTGATTTTAAGAAATACACAACATTTTCATCATTGTTGAGGTTATATAATTTGAAAGCTGGTAGCAGATTGAGTGAAACCATCTTTACAAAACTACTTGGTCTTCTGAAAGATATGCTACCAGAAGAAAATGTACTACCATACCGAACATATGACTCTAAATTAATGTTATGATCATTAGGAATGATCACTAAAAAATACATTCTTGTCCAAATGATTTCATATTGTTTCTCAAGGACTACAATCACTCATAAAATGTATTAAGTGTGGCACATATCAATACAAGAAAAAAGAATCAAGTCCTTCAATATTTCTATGGTACTTTCTTATCATTCCATGGTTTAGAAGACTATATGGACGTTAGGAAAATGTGAGCACATTAACAGGTCATGAAGATACAAGAATTAAATATGGGAACCTATGTCATCTAGAAGATTCTCCTTAGTGAAATAAAATTTATTATGAGCTTCCTAAATTTGGAGATGATCCGAGAAAAATTCATTATGAATTATCTACAGAGGGAATAAATCCTTTTGGTGTACAGAGTAGTACTCATAGTACATGGTATGTCATGTTAGTGAATTATATCTTTTCATCATGGTTATTAATTTTGTTCAAATACAATATGTTTTTTTATTCTTATATCAAGAAAAAATCAACTCGGTAATGATATTGATGTCTATTTGGATCAATTGATAGAATATCTAGAATTGATGTGGGATACAAGTGTTACAATGTATGATTCCCATATAAGTGAATAATTCACATTGAGGGTCATGTTGTATGGAATGATAAATGAATTCCTCACTTATATAAATTTATCAGGCTATAGCATTAAATGAATGTTGGGGTGTCCTATTTGTGAAAAATGCACATACTCGATTTGGTTGAGGCATTCCTCAAAGACTGTTTTTTTAAGACATCAAAATTATTTACCTCGATGATATAAATACTGATCTTGCACAACATCATTTGATGGGAATATCAAAAAATGTACAACATCATCTCTAGTAATGGGTGATCCATTGTATAAAAAAAGTAAAAAAATTGACACTATTTTTAGTAAACCATTTTTGAAAAACCATACAATATCATTTTGTAATAACAGATAAATTTCCATTGAACTTCTAGATTAGAATTTTTTTTATTTCAAAAATTTTCTTGATGTCATGTATGTAGTAAAAATTATTTGATAGTTTTATTGGAATGTTATGAAATGTTCCTCGCAAAACAAAATATGGCATCAATTCTAGGTTGGAATTGATTAAAATGGTTATAATGGAAGAGTTGGCACCGGTGGAGGGTAAAAGGTAGACTTTTCTTCTTCCTGTATCTTACACTCTATCCAGATTGGAAAATTTTCAATTTTTCTTATTCCTTACTATTTAAAAAGTTCCCCATGGGTTTTCATAAAATATCAAGAATGTCGTGTCAATGAAAAATTTGAAGTTAAAAGTACTAAAATCACATGACTATCATGTTTTGAGGCAGGATTTAATTATTATTTCATTCTGATTCATTCTACATCAATTTTTATAACATATATTAACTAGACTCTTCTACTTTTTCAAAGCCACATGCAGTGAAGTGGTAAACCAGATGAAGTTTACCATCATGAATAAGTATATTACAGTCATATTATGTGGAATAGTTATGTTCTTCCCACCATCATTCTTTAATATCATTGTCCCTGTGAGGGTTCCCTTGGTCAGAGAGGTTCAGTTATGTGGTCTGGTCCATTGCAGATGAATGTACCCCATTAAATGGTATATAAAGATTTTGAATGGTTATGTAAATAATCAAAGTTATCCAAATGAATGTTTTTTCAAATGATATATTGTTAAAGAATATATTGAATTATATAAATATTACCTATTAGATGTTGAAATAATTAGTTTCCCAAATTCTCGTCATAGGGAACACCTTATGGGTGAAGGGACTTATGGAAGAGATCTTATTATAATTACCTTGATAGAGTATGATCAAGGACATCTTTACATATTACATAATAGTGAAGATGTTGATCCATAAATTTTTTCCAATAATTAAATTATTAGAGATTTTAATCTATCAGGGGTTTAATAATGGATATCAAAACACAGAATCACTATTTTATAGAATCGTTCAGAGATCAAATTTATAAGGAGTTATTAGAAAATACGAATTCAATTGTCGAATGACTTCAATGGATAGCCAGAGGACTAAATTAAAATGTTATATCTTACACTGGTATTGTAATAAATGGTTATAAATTCTATAAAAAAGTGTATGATGACTTTAATTTGATGAAAAATATTGTTTTTACATTTGTGGATGAAGTAATGAACATGTCTCGTTCCAAGGATAGAAATCCAATTTATGAAAATATGTCATATTTTGGAATTATCCAATAGATATATGGGTTGGATTATATAATAGTACAAGTGTCACTTTAATGTTTCAAATGGTTTCACAATATAATTGGAGTAAAAGTTGATGAAATGGGATTTATGATGGCGAATTTCAATGGGGATGGGGAAATGACTAGTTGTTAATAATGACATCACAATGAGTGTAAGTATTTTGTGTCTCTAATCTAAAAAATAATAATTTGTTGATTATCCTACCGGAAAATAAAACAAATGTCGATTCATATGAAAATTCAATCAAGGATGACCCTTTCATTGGGATGTCACAATAATTGCATGCCAGTCCAAATGTAGATAATGACTTTTAAGTTAGATGGGACCACAAAGAGGGGATTTGGATTCTCAATAGAGGAACCAAATCCTGGAAACCTTTAAAAAATAAATACGGTTCAATGATATGGTAAAAGTGTTTTTTAATATATTATTTTTATCCTGATAATATTATATATTCTATACGGTATTAACATAATCGAAATTAAATTTTTTACTATACAAGCAGACAATGTCTTCTTCACATGATGATATTATCAATCCATCGAAAGAACAAACTATAATGAAAGAACCCCTTTCTAAAGATATAAATGTAATGTTATGATATACTTTCTATATTTTACAAAAGAAAATTATATATATTTTTTGGGATGTTAATTTAATTTCAATTTTTCATTGAAGATTTTATTTATTTTAGAATATTTTTATCCATGTTTCATTTTTTTCAAGAATATAAATGACACTATCTATAATCAATCACAAAGGTAATCTTGATGTTTTCACAGTAAAATCATTGTCCATATAATTAATATATTGTTACATATCTATGTTTAATTTAATTATTTTTATTATTATTCATATAATAATTGTTTTCCTATACAGGTGGATTCTTTTTTCAAGTTTGGGTGCTCTTTCCATATTCCATGCCTTTCTACGCCAAAACTTCTACAGACTTCTTTTCCCTCAAAATATTTTCATCCCTATAGTGGTGCATTTATCACATTCATTCATGTTCTCTCCACAACCTATGTAAGAAGAGAAACAATGTTGCCTTCGCTCAATTAAAGAGGTAATCTTGATGTTTACATAGTAAAATCATTTTCTATAGAATTAATGAATTGTTCCATATTTATGTTTAATTTATTTATTTTATTATTACTCACATAATATTTTTTTTATTATATAGGTGGATTATTTTGTTAGATTTGGGGTGATTTGTTCATCTTTCATGCCTTTCTGCATGAAAACTTCCCCATACTTCTTCCCCTTATAATCATTTAACTCCTCAAATAGTTCATTTGTCAATTTCTTTCAACTTCCCTCTATTGCACTTTCCGAAAGATAAACAATGATTTTTTTGATCAATTATAGAAGTAATATTGATGTTTTCCTAGTTAAATAATTGTCCATATAATTAATGTATTATTTCATTTTAATGTTAAATTTATTTTTTTAGTATTACTCATGTAATACTTGTTTTCTTATTCAAGTGGATTCTTATTTTTGAGTGGGGGCGGCATATCCATTTTTCACTCCATTCTACACCAAAACTTCCACAGAATTATTCTCCCACAAAAACTTTCACCCCTGTAGTGTTTACCTTTTTCAATTCACTTCATGTTCATTCCACACACAATCACAGAGGTAATCATTATACTTTTATATTAAAAACATTCTCCATAAATTAATATATTATTTCATATTTATGTTTAATTTATTTATTTTTAGTATTACTCATAATAATTGTTCTCTTATATATGTGGATTCTTTTTTCAAGTTAATGTAGTTTGTTCAAACCTATTGATGCATTTTTTGTAGTTATACAAATAAATACAATCGAAGTCATGATAACATAGATAGTAATGATTTTTTTGAGACTTTGGGATGTGTAAGAATCATTCGCAACTAAATCTCACACATGATGTGACCATTATTACTCCAAGTATAACTTTCTTTTTAAAATTGACATTAATTTTAGTAAAAAAGAGAACTGATATAATGAAAAATGAGAAAAAATATTAAGATTATTTTGATACTTTAGGACAATAATCTATAAGTCATTTTCAATTTTTAAGAATTAGTCACAGGTCAATCTGATACCCGATGTACCCGATATAGCTCAATGTGCCAGTTATCAATTTAGAATTGGCATTTGACTTTAAAAAGTTTCACGCACTAAAAACCAAGCAAATTCACTTTGATTTTTTTAATAATTTAGGTCTTCAATTCATAAATCATTTATGAAGTGTAAGAATTGGTCTCACGTCAAATGGATACATGATGTGATATAGATGACTCAAAGTGTGTGTTTCATGTTTAAAATTACATTAAAAAATAGGCAAGTCACATACTCAAAACCAAGAAAATCATTCATATTGTTTTGATACTTTAGGAAAATGGTCCACAAGTCATTTTGGTAGTGTTGGAATTAGTCTCACCTCAATCTAATCCACGATGTGATTGACATGACTTGAAGTGTGCCTTTATTTAAAATTGACATCAATTTTAGTAAAAAAACAAATCATCCAACTCAAAACCAAAAAAACACATTCATTATTTATACATTAGGATAATGGTACATAAATTATTTGAGATGTTCATAAATCATCTACACCTCAATCTGTTGCACGGTGTTATTGGTTTGACTCCAATTGTGTGTTTTCATTTAAAATTTACATCAATTTTAGTAAAAATGCCAATTAACCAACTCAAAACCAAGAAAACACATTCAAATTGTATAAATACTTTAGTAAAATGATCCATAAGTCATTTTTGATGTGTTGGAATTATCTTCACCTCAATATGATACACAATGTGATCAGATTGAGTCAAAGTTCATGTTTTAATTTTAAAATGACATTTTAGTAAAAAATAAAATTTAGGTACTCAAAACCATGAAAAAAAATTCATATTGTTCTGATACTTTAGGAAAATGACTTGTATGTGATTTTTGATGTGCATGAATCATCTGAACATTAATCAGATGCGCGGTGTGATCGGTATGACTCCAAGTGTGTGTCTTTATTTAAAATTGACATCAATTTTAGTAAAAATATCAACTAACCAAATCAAAACTAAGAAAATGAATTTTAATTGTTTAAATACTTTAATTAAATAACCCATAAGTCATTTCTGATGTCTAGAAATAATTTTCACCCCAATATGATACACAATTTATTTGGTATGATTCAAAGTGTTCGTTTCAATTTTAAAATGGCATTTTAGTAAAAATGAATGTGAATTACTCAAAACCATGAAAGCACATTAATATTATTAAAGTAATTTATATAAATGATCCGTAAGTGACTTGGAATGTGCATGAATCAAAAAAACCTTGATCTAATTCATGGTGTCAATAATATGACTCCAAGTGCATGTTTTTAATTAAAATTGACATCAATTTTAGTAAAAAGGACAACTGGCCTACTTAAAATTGAGAAAATGCATTCACATTGTTTAAAGACATTAGTATATTGATCCATTAGTCATTTTTGATGTGAAGGAATTACTCGAACCACAATCTAATACATAATGTGATCGGTATTAGTCAAATTACATATTTCAATTTTAAAATTACATTTTAGTAAAAATAGAGAAGTGACATACTCAAAACTGAGAAAACACATTCATATTGTTTTGAAACTTTATGAAAAAGATCCATAAGTCATTTGAGATGTATAGGAATCATCTCACCTTCATCTAATTCATATTTTTATCGGTATGACTCAATGTCCATATTTTTATTTAAAATTCCAATCAATTTTGGTAAAAAGGCCAACTAACCTACTAAAAACTGAGAAAATTCCTTCAAATTGTTTATATACTTTTAGAAAATGATCCATAAGTAATCTTTTGCGTGTTTTAATAATACTCACCTCAATCTAGTATACAATGTGATCAGTATGAGTCAAAGTTTGTGTTTCAACGTTAAAATGGCATTTTAGTAAAAAAAATACAAGTGATGTACTCAAAACTAATAAAATATATTCATATTGTCTAAAAACTTTAGTAAAAGGATTCCAAATTAATTTTGGATGCATATGAATTTGTTGCACCTCAATCCAACACACGGTGTGATATGTATTACTCAAAGCGCGTCTGTTTATTTAAAATTTTCATCAATTTTAGTAAAATTGAAAATTTTCCTACTCAAAACCAAGAAAACACATTGCGATTTTTTTGATACTTTGAAAAAATGATCCATAAGTCATTTGTGACATGTATGAATCAGTTGCATGTAAATTTGATACACAAAGTGTCTGGTATGACTCAAAGTGTTTGTTATCAATTTAAAATTGACATTTTATTTCAAAACATTTTACTCACTAAAAACAGATCAAATGCATTCGGATTCTATTGATAATTTATTAAAATGATTTATAAGTCATTTGTGATGTTTAATAATAATTTTCACATCAAACCAATACATGATTTGATAATAATGAGTCAAAAGTGTCAGTTTCTAGTTTGAAATTACATTTTAGTAAAAAAGACAATTGACATACTCGAAACTAATAAAACACATTTACATTATTTTAATACTTTATTACAATGATCCACAAGTCATTTGAGACATGTTAGAATTAGTAGTACATCAACCTGATGCATGGTGTGACCGGTATGACTCTAAGTGCATATTTATTTTAAAATTAACATAAATTTTTTTAAAATTAACACTTTCTATTAATTTATTTATTTATATAATTATTAACGTAAGAATTTATTTCTTATTCAGGTTAGTTTTTTTTCTTGATCATGGGTGGTTTGTTTAACAATTGCATGAGTCAGGTCAGGATTAAAAGATAAAGGAACATTTATGTATTTAAATGTATGTAATAATTTGTATTTATATATTTTTATAAACCAATGTGTGAAGTGCCTATAATATAGTGTTTTTCTTGTGTTTTTTTTGTAAATTTAATTTCATTTAAATCCTCTATTGGTACTTAATTATGTTGATATTTGTTTTGTTTTTTGCGTTTCAGTGTGCTATTACAGCACATTGTAGTGGTGATGTAGTGTGTTGTTACAGCACACTATAGTATGGCCCTTTATCAGTGCTTTCAAAATCCCAGATAAAAGGTCCTTTATCATTGATTTTATAAGAATGTATAAAGGTATTCATTATTAGTTCTTTTATAAGTGTTGATAAAAGACCCTTTATCAGTGCTTCTTCAGCAATGCAAAAAGACTAGGTCTTTTAACATCACTCATGTAGTTAGTGCTTTTATAGCACTGATAAAGGTTTTTTCTAGCGTTTTAAAGGCCATTTTTGTAGTAGTGTGTGATCTAGATACCAAGGTAGTGGAGGGTAGGCTTGAGTAGTTGATTTGATTCTTTGATCTCATATAAAACCTAACTGATCAAATGGTTATTATTATAGCCAGTATTTTCCATGGATTAGTTGGGCACTGGTGGATTCTAGTCTTGAAAACTCATGATGATATAATGCTTACATGGTCGTACTTTCAGTATCTCATTAATGTACTAAATTCAAATTCTGTAGATTTTAGAGCTGTAACATGGTAGTATAATATTTGTAGAGTGTGACACGAGGTTCACTAACATTATGTTCTACTCCCTCAACATGGTGTGGTATGGTTACTTCCTGGCCCAAAAAAAATAGAAGGGTCCCCACCGAGACATCTCTGCTAGTGTGGTTCCCCTATGAATTCTCACCTATGATGGAGTATTGGATCAAGAACTATTGATTTATAGCTTCTATTTTGAGGGATTCCAGGTAGGTCGATATGGAACTGAGTGTCATGGGGATGATTCTTCTACGACATCTAGTAGGTGCTAGCAGATAGGATCTCAGTGCAAGAGATATCTTCAAGGCCAATCTAAGTCTCATGGGAAAATGGTGTAGGGTTCGCATAGAGGACCAAGCTTATAATGACCCATGATTATCACAAAAATATATTATATCATTTTTTATTAATATTCATTACATTACACAAACACATACCTAAGGACCATAAAAGTTTGGTGTTATTAGAAACATGGAAACATAAACAATGGTCCATAAGTGAGCTATGTCATCTACAACTAAGTCCATCGTAACTATAAATATTCTTATAAATATCATATATAATACATATATTTATAACCTCTAGAAAGGAATTATTAGAAAGTGTGATCTCATATACATAGTAAGGGTAAATAAAAGAGATATATAATCATACAATTAACATAATGGTGTGAGAACATGAATATAAGATTTGAAAACTATACTATGCATTTCAAAGATCATAGTCATGAGACATGCCTTAAATATTGGTAGTTCATAAGACTTAAATCCAAGTGAAATCAAAGAACATGATAAATGAGAGCTTAAGAAATGTAATTTTTTCCGTACACATAAGAAAATAAAATTATTTCCATATTAGTCAAGGCTCACTGCCAAGACCATCATAGTGGAAAAAGACCTTTACTGAACTAGGTTCACTCCCCACTCCATCCATGTATTTCTGAATTATATTCACTCTTCATTCCATCCACATATTAATGAACTAATTTCACTCTTTTATATATCCTTATATTACAGAACTGGGTTCACACCTAACTCCATTCAGGTTTGTCTAATGATATATAAATTATTACCCATTGTGTTGGAAGTACATATAAGTCCCACCCATCATATAATGAAAACCATATTTATGTGTGCCACAATAGCATAAAAATTCATCATATCATAACCCATGTAATGAAATGGATATCATAATCATTTCCCCATATCATAACCTATGGAAAAGATACATGATTCATAATCATTTTCTCATAGCATAACTAGTGAAAAGAATTGGGTTTCATAAGAATTTCCTCATGTAAAAACCCATGGAAAGGAAACAGGTTTCATAAATATCATGTCATCAAAACATAAACCATTCAAATAAATAATATGAATTATATTCCATGGATCATATACCTAGTAAGGAATAAGTAACCTCAGCCAATTTCATCTTTTATGTAAAAAATTATAAGATCATTTAAAACATTTCATGAGGAAAATAACTTTTCAAAGAAAATTATTTTTAAAACATAAATACTTTTCAAAAATAAATTTCATTGAAAATAACTTTGAAATGTTATAAAATAAACTTTAAAAATGTTTCAAATTTTTATTAAGGAAATATCCTTTTCATATTGAAAAATATTTTTTGAAGAATAAAAAATTTTAAAAAAAACAATCATTGAAAATAAACTTGAAATCCAATAAAGTAATATTTAGAAATAATTTAAAAATATTTCTTTATAAAAATATACTTTCCAATTTGAATGAAATTTTTTAAATCATAAAATATCTTTAAAACCCCTTTTTCTTTGAAAATTATCTTGAATTTGTATAAAGTAATCTTTATAAATTGTTTAAAATATTTCTTGAGGAAAATACCCTTTCCTCTTTGAAAAATACTTTTTAAGACAAAAACATTATTAAAACTTTTTTTTAAAATAACATTAAAAAAATATAAAGGAATCTTCAAATAAATGATTTTTATGTAGTTAGAAAATCTATTCATGTTGTGTATGATAAAATGAACATTCCTTTAACATTTTCTATAAAATCAAAATGGGTATTTTTTTAGAAAATGACAAGAAGATACCTTTCAAAAAAATTAAAAAGTAAAAAATTGGTAAAAATTTATTTTAAAAAATATAGGATAGTAATAAAACATCTTTTAAAAAAATTTAGGAAACATGTTTTGCAAGAAACCAGATTTCCTATTAAAGAGGGAAATAAAGTCAAATTTTCATAAATACATTTTTCTTAATAATTTTAAGTACCTAAGAGTAGAAAAAAGGTACCATTACTTTAATATATCAGTAATAACCATCGTAGAATATTATTAATGATAATTATTTAGATATGGGTCATAATATTATATCATTGGAAACACAATCATAAACATTCCTGATAAACAATGACATTGCAAAATTAAATATTTACTAGTTTTGTAACTTTTAATCATAATCCTCATTAATGAATAACATAAAATGAAATATAAAATATTATGAGGGTGAATAAATTCATGGTATTAAATTTCAAATGGTTTGTATATACACCTCATGAAATAATATAGTTGCACAATATAACATATGTCTCAAAGAAATCAAACCCAGACAAAAATCACGTACTGTTTGAGTAACTTCTGAATCATAATCTCCATGAAATAATAACATCATTGGAAACATTAATTATCATTAAATTAGTTACATTCATGATTTATCAGGTAAAATTTCATTATATAAACCATTTAAAATAAACTATAGGTGAATATATCATAAGTCTCTTAGAAATAGAAGTGAGACTAGAAATCCCCTTACCTTTAGTCTTGACTTACATCGAACTCAGTCAAACCTCATGTAACATAAATATAAGTTTATTATACATAATTTATAGAACCATATTGTAAATATCATACCATATATTATTTTTATATGACCTTTAAGTACCTATTTGTTCCCTATTAAAGATGTGTTTTAGGTAATAACTTCTCTGTTTTTAATATATGGTTTTATTTTTTATATTTTTTATCCTATTAAATTGATCATTATTCCATAATATATATAATTATTACAAAGATATAAATATCATATATATTCATAATATATGTATTTATAGTCCCCTATGAAATTTAGTGATAGAAAATGAAATACATCGTTCATGGAGATGGTAGGTCATATGTACACATGAATGATGTTTCTTCATTTTCTTATTGGGATAAAATAAAGAAAAGAAAATGATATATATTATCCTTCCAAAATAATTTATCTTTCATATATATCTAACATTTTTATCAAACACATCATTAATACATTCTATGAAAATTGTCAATGAATCACATAGCTTCACGAGGAGGTAGTTCGTCGTATACAAAAATGATGATTTTATAACCATTTTGATGGAAGTAAAAATGATTATAGTTTATTAATTTTACATAAAACATATCAGTATTTGAAATATACTAATTTTATTATATATTCATGACATAAAAATAATTGAAGGTGGTGTATAAAGATATAAAATAAAAGTGCTCATTGATGAATGTTGCCTCTTCTTTTGGGTTTCTCATTAAGTTTACACTAAAATCCTTCATAGGATAGATTTTTGCCCAAACTATATCTTATAAGATATGGGGTAATGTTAGAAAGTAGTCTTGGTAGGCCTTTTATGATATAAATATGTGTGAAAGTGTGAAAATAGAGGATAGGGGTGGCCTTTTATAACTAGGGGAGAGGACACAGTTAGTATTTTTAAAAAGAAATATGTTCTCAAACATTTTTCATGCCACAAGGGTCCAAATTAGATCATTATAAAAAAAATTAAGTGGAATGGTATAAATATACCCATAAATTAGTTTTTAGGAAAATTTATAGGTTATTGTTACCTATTTATTTTTAGTTTAGCCTATTGGTAGACCAATTTTTACCATAACCATGGTAATTAACATTTATTAAATTCACTATTATTTTTGGTCAAAAATTATGTTTACCATATTATACATTATAAAGTAATCTTATTTAAAATATGGAATCCATTTTTTCAAATTCCTATCACAAAAGATGAAATTATTAATTTAATATTAATCATGTAGACATGATGAGAAAGTACATTTTTAAAGTGAAAAAACTCAAACATTTAAAATATTTTTTAATCCAATATCAATGTGAAATTGATTTAAATGAGCTAAATTGGATTAATATATGTATAATTGATATAAATATACTTTAAAACCAATTTACAATATAATATTAATTTATAAATCAATTAAAGAAAAATTCATTTTCCAATTAAAAATTTGTATTTCTCAATATTCATCAAAAAAAGAAACTTATCATAAAAAAATAAAAAAAAATTACCCTAAGATAATTTTGATAATATGAATTAAAAAATGAAGATTATTTTATTAAATTACGTTTCTGAAGTGTCAAAAATTAATTTTATTATTGTTCATAGAAATTCATAAAAAACAGATTTTTTTAATAAATAGTACTTTCAAAATATATTGACCTAATTGAAAAATTAAGTATATTTTATGAATATGTTTTCTTTATATAAAAAAATTAAAAATAATATTTAAAAAATATTTATTACTATTTATATAATTTATTTTAACAGTTGATTTATAACAGTTTCATTTAAATAACTCTATTAATAATATACCATTATTTTGTTAAAACTCAGTTTTGTATGAAATATAAGGTGACATAGTGTTGTTTTTAGTTCAAGAATAAATTCATGTTGTATATAAATCAATGTTAATTCAGTATTTCAGTTAATTCAATCCATCAATGGAATTTAATTTATTCAGAAATAAATTCATAAATATTAGAGGTGTTATATTCAACCCCACTTAAAATATATTTTTCCATATAAATTCATCATTCTAATATAAAAATGAGGATACATCTACCTTATCATGTCTTCAAGTTCCTATGTATCCTCCAAATACTATTGGTTTCACCACAAAATTTTGAGCAGGTGAGTGGTCTTGTATTATAGAACTTTCTTTGCAAGATATAGAATCTCCATCAGCTGTTCCTTATAAGAATGAACTTTCTCTAGTTTTATTTCCTCTGATTTTAGTACTTTTAAAGGGTCAGGTATGTACATCCATAGGAAAGATACATGGAATACATCATGGTATTGATAGAGGTTTGGTGAAATAACCAAGAGATACACTATCATCCTAATAGTATTAGGAATTTCAAAGAAATTGGAATATATATAGCTTAATTTCCATTTCTTCCAAAATCTCAGAACCTTATTCCATGGATAAGTTTTTATAAATACCTTATCACAAACTTTAAATTCTATATCATGTCAGTGATTTCTATTATTAATTTTTTTCTGACTCTAAACTTCTTTGATGTGTATTTGAATAAATCTACCCTTCTATTCCATTTCATCATCTATCTTAGGTCGCACTAGCTTTCTTTCCCCAACTTCATTCCTACACATTGGAGATCTACATTTCATTACATAGAGGTCTTCATAAGGATCCATTTGAATTCTTTAGTTAAAGTTATTATTTCAATAAAACTAAACTATAGGAAGGTGATGATCCTGACCACCTTTGAAATTGAAAGAACAACATCTCTACATATCATCTAGGGTCTGAATTGTTCTATCAGACTAACCATATATTTTAGGATTATAGGAAGTTCTAAAATTAAATTCAATATCAAAATAAAGTTGAATACTTCAAAAAAACTATTATTTAACATTAAAATCCTCATCAGATATAATGGAATGTGGTACTCCAAGAAACCTTTCCACTTCTTTAATATATATCCTAGAAATAGGGTCCAAATATAAGTATTCTCTGATTGAAATGAAGTGTGATGAATTGGAAAGTATATCACCAACAACCCATATATCATTATTCCCTTTAAATACTTTGGAGAATCTAATGAAAAAATACAGGGTAATGTTTTCCCATTTTCATTATGGTATGGGTAATGGATGAAACATCTCATTAGAATTTTATCTTTCATAATTAACTTGATGACATACATGAACTGAGATACAGAAATCTCTGATATCTCACTTTATTCCATCCCACGATAAGTATTATTTCAAATATATATACATCTTTATACTTCCAAGATGGATATAGAATGAAGAACTATGAGTTTACTCAAACAAATACATCATAAAGTCTAGTATGGTATGGAAATAAACATGTTTCCTAAAACTTATCATTCTATCATGATCAAGTTTAAACTTAGGATCCTTTCTAAACTTCTTTTACATCTATGTATCTTACTTCTACTCCTCTTTAATCTTATCTAGGATTGATGGTTGAATATTCAGTTGATAAAGATAATATTTTTCTCCTTCCTTTTGGATTTCCATATCCATCCTTTATAAATCTAGAAAATATGGGATCTTTTGTAATCCTCATCATATATAATATTACATGATCCTTTGTACTTAAATATTTGGCAACCTTATTCTCTTTCCTAGGGTGGTAATGTATTTAGTAGTCATAATAATTAGTTATATCTAACCATCTTCTGTAGATCATGTTCAAATCTATCGATTTGAATATATATTTTTGACATTTATGATCAGTATATATATCATAATTTTATCTACAAATATAATTCCTCCATATTTTTAATGAAAACAATTACCACAGCTAACTCTAAATCATTTTTTGGGTAGTTTTTCTCATGAATAATTAATTCTTGTGAGTCATAAGCTATAACCCTATAATTCTACATAGGAAAACATTATAATATATTCTTGGATGCATCACTATATATTACAAAACCTTCTCCACTATAGGGTAATGTAAGCACAGGTGTACTAACAAACCTTATATTTTGTTCCTTGAAATTTTAATCACAATAATCTGCCCAGAGAAAATTATATCCCTTCTGATTTAACTTAGTTAGAGGATTATATCATTGTGAAAAATTATACACAAACTATAAATAATATTTATCCAAACCAAGAAAATTATGGATCCTAGTCATCATGGCTGGTCTGGGCCAACATTCAGTAACCTCTTTCCGTGATGGATCTACTCATTTACCCTCTCTTGAGAGTATATGACCCAAAAATAAAACCTTATGAAACAAAAAAATCACACTCTATAAATTTCGTATACTATTTCTCATTCTTATGGGTATTTAGTAAAATTCTAATGTTTTCTAGATTCCCTTACTTTCTCATTGAGTATATAAGATTATCATATATAAAGACTAAAACTAATTGATCAAGTCAATATCTAAATAATATATTCATTAAATCCACGAATATAGATGGGGAATTAGTAAGATATAATGGAATCACTATATATTCATATTTTTCATACATTGTATGGAATGTTAACTTGGGAATATCCTCATTCCTGACCCTCAATTAATGATATCCAAAATGAAGGTAAATCTTTGAAAATTGTGGAGCTTCATGAAGTTGATAAAACAATTCATTGATATGGGGAAGAGGTTATATGTTTTTAATTTTGATCTTATTCATCTCCTGATAGTCAATACTGAGTAGTATTAATAAATATTTCTTTTTAACAAAAATAACAGGTCACCCCAAGGTATCACTCTTTTTTGAATGAATCACATTCTATGGTTTTACTGGAGTTTCTTATTCAATTACTACAAACCAATTGGGGACATTCTATGGGGAGTATTTTAAATTGTTGTGTCACCTGTTATGAGTTCTATTAAAAAATAAATTTCATATTTTAGTGTAAGATTGGGAAATTATTCCATAAATACATCAAAAAGTTCACAAAAAAATTCATATAATCAATGTTGAGTATATCCTCAACCATTTGTGAAAAACTCCCCATCTAAATGGGAATTAAGACCCATATAATGGATATAATATCCATTGTATGATCATACCAATCATCACAATGATAGATGATCATTTATTGTTTTTTAATATACAACCTGAATTCCCTTCCTTGATAATTGATGTGGGAATTATGTGGAAAAATCAAATCCATGCCTAGGATGAAATAAAATTCTACCATAGAGAATGAACATATTTTTAGGAAGCATGCTCCTGCAAACATAAACCTGAGAGGAATCATAGACTTGAGATACGATCATCGTATCATTATGGGTTTTTACTAATAATACCACATCTAATGTGACAATCAGGTCCCGGTGACAGCACAGACACCCCACCTTAATAAGGTCGTCGGGTCCTGGCCTACCTGGTACAACCAGTTGCCCCGCAGATACGTGGGGCCCACCCCAGGGTCTACCCACGTGCCCGAACGAGTCATCTGACTAATGAAAGTCCCCACAGGCCAACACATGTCCTTTCCAGTGTGCTTTGTCCTCACTCACACACACCCTGGGAAACTTCCCAGAAGGTCACCCATCCTGATCACTACTCCAGGCCAAGCACGCTTAACTATGGAGTTCTAACCAGGTAGCCTTCCGAAAAGGAAGGTTCACCTTGTTGACATGAGTCATATCATTTAGTCATTTAACCCTCTATCATTTGGGGATGTTACAATCACCCCCCCCCCCCCTTTAGAGCACAACGCCCTCGTTGTGGGCCCTACTTCTCAACCCAGGTAGTGTACTGCACTTATGGCTGGGTTCCTCCTCTGATACCAACTATAGCGACCCGAACTTTTCTTACATTACTATTACATCATTTCAAAGATAAAAAACATAATAGTATTACACATGGAGGATCCATAGGTTTAGTGTCTTGGACAAACTAGGACAATACATAACAAATACAACATCAAGCATAAAAATTCATTTACTCTCTTCTTCTATAGCTTCTTAGTAGCACTTGTCCTCCCCTTAGTACATGTAGCCACCTGAGGATATACATCAAAAGGGGTGAGCTAAAAGCCCAGTAAGAGGATAGATAAGAACAATATAGCATGGGGTGAGAATAATCATGAAGAAGATCTTGAACATGAGAGGAGCATAAACAATAAACTTGAAATGTGGCAAAGCATAAAAATGAAACATCATGTCTTAGTGGTTAACTACCACACATACTTGTGAACAAAGCTAGCATCATGTTCACGCATCATTTCACATTTACTCATGAGATTCAACACTTTACCCAATGCATTGGAGCACTATATAATTCAGGGTGCACCCGTCACATTTAAACATTCATATTGCGCTATATAATTCCAGGCGCACCCGTCACATCATAACATTATCATTATCATGCTTTCCACATAGAACACATATCAAACATGTACATAAATAACCCATGGAAAGGAATGGGTTTCATCTCATAATAATGCATTCATAATCTTTCGGTTCCCAAAGGAAAGAGGGAACAACATACTTGATATAAGAACCATCAACCTTGAATGAGAGGTAAAAGGTGAGATCTTGAAAGAAGAGTTCTTTTGGAAAATATTTTGATGGACATAAAAACCAGTGAAAAACATGTATATCCCATAAAAGTAAAGTAAAAGATGAACAAAAGAACTTTGAGGAGTAACCATATCAAAAATGGAGTGAAAGAGGGAGAACCCGAAGGAAGAAAATTGGGTTCGAGATTTCCCCTTACCTTGTACTCAAATGCCTCCTTCTCTTTAATGTCCTGTATAATGACATTATATTCATTAATTAGAAATTTCAGAACCATTTATACATTAATATGGTTCATTCTGGTTTCATTATTTCATATTATGTTCCTTTGGATGACTTATATAGTTTAAAAACATTGATTGGGGATGTTCGTTTTTATGGTTTTCTTGAGCGGTCCACTTGTATTCTTAAATTGATGTTTGGGTAGGTCATGGGTAAACATCCAGAATTGATATTAAATGTAATTAATGATATTACAGAAGCTTGAAAGATTTTATAATGTGTTATATTAGATCCATGTGGCCGAATCATTAGATAAGAATTAAATGAAGATTATTTGGGCGAATTTGAGCGGTTTTTGGATCACAACCAACTCATTTTAACTTTTCACTTAGTAGTATGGCCATAGGTTATTTCCAGAACTTAAAATAGAACATAATACATATAAAATATTCTGGTTCAACCATAAAAATTGTTTCATGACCAGATTTGAAGGTAGAAATGGAAGAAGAGAATATGTCGTTTTTGAAGGTGATAAATTATCACCACATGAACAACGTTCTCTTTAATAAAATAAAAGGAAGAGGGAAAGGGTGTGGGGTGATATAATATACCATTAGAATCATAAGATTATAGTATATGTATAATACTGGAGTTACAAAACAATTTTGATGAAGATAGTTTGGGAGAGATCAAGAAAGGAACTTGAACTTGAAAGGAAATTAAAGTAGAAGAGAGAGGGAAATTATCTTTAGAATCCTCCTCTTAAGAACCTCCTTAAGGGCCTATGCTTGGTCTTTTGATGAGACCAGGAGCTCTTGGATGTGGGGAAGGGGCTAGGAGAGATGATTGGGCAGAGATTAGAAAATTCTTGAATCTTGAGAGGTGTGGTTTGGCAAGAGGAGGGGGAGGGCTTATTTATACATGAGGAGGGAGGTGTTTTTGGCATAAAATATTAAATAAAATAATATATCATAAGTTATACTTGTAATAGTAGTTTTTTGACATCCTAAATCATATATTAATATAATAATATTAGTTTTAGGCTTTAACTCTTCTTTATAATCCGAATTCATTACTTTATTAAAAGGAAAGTGAAAGAAAGAGAAAAAGACACTTTAAGAAATCACCTTTTTGACTTTAGGCTTTGGAAAGTTCTTTTTAGGTTTGAGAATTGAATTTATTGTATTTCAAGGAACAATTTATGAAATTTAATATGTTTTGGCCGAAACTAAAGTTCTAGAATGTTTATGTCATCATTACATCATTAATGATGCAATTTAGCGTACACCGATTATGCGAAAAACTGTATTTTTTACTATTCACCCGAAAATTGAAGTATTTCATAATAAACCCAAAAATTTACCCCTACCATTTTTTGACGTGTAGAATCCAAAAATGATGTCCATTTTTCAAAAATAATGTTCTATATATTATTAATTTAATATTTAATTAAAATCATAATTTACTTAAAAAAACAGTTTTTAAAATTAAAACTGATTTTATAGTTCTTTCAAAAATTACGTAGGGTCTTATAAAATTATCTAAAAACTATTAGACATTGATTCAATACTATATGAATACATTCCAGGGGAATAAATATTCTTTTAAATTAATTAATTAATTATAATTAATTATTTTTGACTTATAAAATACAAAAAACGATTACTAAGGTCAAATTATCACTTTCTATGATGTCTAAATTTTATTTTATTATTCGTAGGTAATGTTACTCTTATTTACTATTCATAAGGGTCATATTACTGTTCATAAGGGTAGGTTACTATTCACTAAAAATTATTTTCATTTCATTAGACTTCAAAAACTATCTTGAACACAACTGTGTATGTTGGATTTTTAAAATTCCAAACATAGGGGTAACAAAATTATGTTTAAAGGTCGCTTATCACTTAGTAGTTCATTATTTTGTGTTTTTGTGACACAAATATAAGAAGGTAATTTTATATTGAAAAACATTGGGTCGTTACATTCTTCCCCCCTTAAGAAATTTCGCCCCCGAAATTTCACTTTACACAAACAGGTGAGGGTACTTCTCCTTCATTACCTCTCCTGGTTCCCACCATTTTCTAAAATAGAAAAGGTTAGAACAAAACATAAGTAAACAAGTCATGAATAACTTATCCTTTTAAACAATTATACCAAAAACATAACATATGGGATCCCTAGGTAAATATCTTTGGGTGCATATTTGTACTTAGTCTCATGCTAGAGGTTTTCTTTAGGGTTCACTAATCCAAATTCCCAAATTAACTAAACCTTTCCTTTGATACCAACTATGACAACCCTACTTTTTATTACAACTTAAGCATGCTTTATTACATAAAACATCACTTGATACAACAAAGAAGATTGAGAGGTTTAGTGTCTTTGGGGCTTAGGATCATTACATAAAAACTTTAAACTTGAAATACAACATATTTATTGAAAACTTCCTTTACATGACCACTATATTCCTTTGTACTTAGCATTGCATGGGATAACCTGAGGACATGCATAAGAAAAGGGTGAGCTATAAAGCCCAGTAAGGGAGTACACAATAAATAACATGAGGAGTACAATACATGTTAGGCAATAGGAACATCATTAGAGCATTAGAGTAACATGAACATAAAGGCATGATAAAGCATGATAACCATAACATGAAAATGTGGCAACAACACTTAACATTGAATTAGCATGAGCCAAGGCTCATTGCACATGGAGAATGAGAAAATCCTCATTGCACTTGAAGCACGATTAAACCCTCGTTGCACTTGAATTTTCATGAGTCAACACTCATTGCACATGACGTATCATGATACTATACTTTACCCAATGAATTGGAGCGCTATAAAGGGCACACCCTTCTTAAACATTTCATCTCATGCATAAGTGTGCCACATGGATCATAAAACATAGATTCATAAAACATAATCATTTATTCCAAGATAAAGGAATGTGGAATTCATACATGAAACATTATAATCAATAAGTAAATTTGCATAAAGGTGAATACCCTTGATGGAGAAATGGGCATGGTATTCACTACACAATGATATTGGCTTAGAAAATCGGTGTGATTTCGGTAGCGTAACGGCGTGACATAAGAATTCGTAAAAAATGTTGATGAGAGAGAAAGGTGTTCCTCATCATATTTACATGTAATGGACAGTAATGAGGTCATATAGATACATGTCCCAACAATTGAAAAGGAATTTAGATTCATGATACAAAAGTATTGCTTGAATATAAAAGAGGAGAAAAAGGTTTCTTTCGGAATTTCGGCATAGTAACGGGTGTACATGGGAGGCTTTTAATGAGGGATAAAGGGGTCTCCCATCATTCAAACAATAAGAGGGTAGTATGGGAGAGGTGTGAAACCATACCCCAACATTCATAATTGAAATTAAAATTTCAATACAACTTAAAGAAAATTGACAAAAATGAGAAAGGAAGAAAAAAACCCTTACTTGGAAGTGTGCTTCCAAAGGCTAGAGAGAGGCTTGTGAGAGGCTTCTTGGGAGATTGGGGCACCTTGGGAGGATTCTAGAGAGAGTAGGGAAGAGGTTGGACCAACTACAAGGGATTTTAGTGAGGAGGAAGTGGGAGCTTGGGTGGGTTTATATAGGAAAGGTGAGAGAATTCTTTATTATTTAGGTTTGGGACCCCTTATATTAAAATAATCCAAACCACAAACCATCCCATGGTATTTGCCCATGGTTTCGGGAAAAGGAAATAGGAAAAAAATATTTTACAAGTCCAAGGTCCGAACTTATTAAAAAAATAGTGTTGCTTATGTGGAGGTGAGACACACTCCCATGGAAATTAATTTAAAAAGGTAAAGTGTTGAATAAGTCTTGAGGGCTTCATTGATGCTTTGAAAAGTAAGTCAAACAAACCCAAAACCTCATTATTTTAATGATAAATCACATATTGTCCGAACATAAGGTTTATGTTATTTTATTACATCACCATTGGGTCATTATGATGTCATAAAACACATTATATATTTAAATGGTATTTAATTTTTACCCAAAAATTTGACTGTCTCAGAAAATTATGAAAAATTCACCGTTGGATAATTTCGACGTCCTGATTCCAAAAATAATACTTATTTTATATAAATAATTTTATAAATATGTGAATTTTCACTTTTAAAATAAAAACCGACATTTATAAAAAAATTCAAGGGTTTTGACAGAAATGGCTTTCAAACCTTAATAAAAATTTTAATTGCATTCATAAAATTATAAGATCATTTATATTTAATAAAAATTAATGTAATATTAATAATAATATTTTATTAAAATATTATTTAATTCAAAAATCCTTTAATATAATAAAATATAATTCTTAATTAAATAATAACTAAAAACACCATTTGTACTTTAAAAACTAATTACAATGTATCAAAAATGACTAGAAATTATATTCATTATTATATACAAAAATATTGTACATGAACATGGTGCTACTTATTTGTTACATAACCCCTTAAAATAGCCGCATAAGACCTAAGGGTAAGGTGTGCGATGGTGACAGACTCTTGGGGCGGCTCGGATAACTTCGCTCGAGTGGTAATTTCAATCAACTTCCACATTTCCCAAAGTCGATCACGTTCGAGCTTGACTTGATGAAGCTCAGCTTGGGCTTGGTCAAGGGCAAAGCCCAAAGACGCCACCTCTTTTCCGAGCTCTGACAAATGGGCTTTGTAAGGGGAAATTCTACTGGATGAGGCCATCGCTTCCTTTGTCTGAGTAGAAATGGGTTCGTTAAAGCCTTATATTTATACTACTCAGATGATCACTGTTCAACGGCTATAAAAGTAACGGTCACAAATCTTAATGTAAAACTAAAGAAGTTGACATATTATAAAAACATTTTTCATAAAGAAACATTTAACTGGATCAAGAGGGATTTTCTATTAATGAAACTTTGGGTCGTTACATCTAATCATTTGACTGGAATCTTGATACCCTTATTAAATTCCTTAGATATGATTTAATGGGTTGATCTAGAGTCGAATAAGACATTAATGTTTCTAGAGTGGATGGTAAAAATACCTTTCACAATGTTGTTATCATGCCATTAGTCATAAATAGTGATCTCATTGAATTTCCCCTTGTCCCTTTACATAAGAGGTTGTTGACCTCAATCATCATCCTCAACCCTCAGGTTTGGTCACTGGTTATTTTAATTTTCATTATCCATATACTAGAAGAACTTAAGAGTGGGAGGTGAATTTTGTTCATCTTTATCTCTATTAACATTTTTATCACACTTTTTCCTATAACATCAATAATCAATATCCTAATGAACTTCCCTTTCATTCTTAAAACATATAATAGTCACCCTAAAGAAATTGTCTTCGTACTTTGTCCCACACATTTAGCATAAAGGAAACATCATCTTCTTCTCTTAGTGATTTTTATTCCTTCTTTTTGAACTCCATCTTCTATTTCTTATTAAAACAATGATATTTATACATAACTCTAACTTCCATTTAAACCTTGATAGATTATCAAAGAATATATTCATATCTACTAAATTCTCTAGTTACTAACTCCATTAAGAGACTTGGTTTTCGTCCATTTAAGAATTGATCAACCATACTTTCATATTGGATGATAATACCAAAATTGTACCACACAAGTCTTGTAAAATTTTCACCATAGGTACCAATAGATTCATCATCAATTTATATTAACTCAAAGAACTCCTTATTCATCTTCATAGGAAAAATATGAGGAAAGTAATTACTGAAAAATAAGTTCTTGAACTCATCCTAATCCATACAGTCAATTTCATCATGTTGCCTTATATTCTAGATAACTATCCTTTATTGATCCTCTTCACTATCCAAATGGTATACGAACAAAATGCATTTTTCAGGTTCTAAAAAATGGAGAATGGAAAATATATTTTCTGTGGTATTGATTCATTGTTCATTAACTAGTGGATCATAAGACCCTCTAAAAGAATATAGATATTGACTCATGAAGTACTAAACATAATATTGT
Source organism: Viscum album (assembly GCA_963277665.1). Lineage (NCBI taxonomy): Eukaryota > Viridiplantae > Streptophyta > Magnoliopsida > Santalales > Viscaceae > Viscum > Viscum album. Next base: position 1,222,451,291 of record OY728139.1, on the reverse strand, counting down.
TCTCTCATTTTCTTGTTTATAAGTTCAGCATGATTTATAGCTTGGAAAAGGTGTGTGAGCGTAAAAAAATATTTCTCATTCTAGATATCATAACAGTTTGATGATCTGAAAGAAAATCATTGAATTGTTCATTTAACTCAGTATTAACATGGTTCATTTGGGGTCCATCTATTGACCAAAACCAAAAACACATTGTAAGAAACAATAATCATAGTAGGGAACCAAATATTTTTGAAAAATAACTTATAGGATGTCTAAATCATGAAACATTCCTCATTAATCTATCACACCAAAGGTTCATACAATGTTATTAATACAAATCCTCTATTTAAATCCTCAGTGATTTTTTATAAATATTTTTTGAATTTTCAAAGCATATCACTCGGGATATTCAAGTCATATGTGCAGTAAGGTTCATTTTCATGCACTAGTTCCCAATCGAGTCTAGCTCAATATTGTGTTTTCTAGGTTGTTACCCCTAAGTGAATATGATCCTAATAAACATCCACTTATAGTCCCTAGATATAAATTTATTGATAAGAATCCACTCTCTCGATACTTTACCAAAATTCCAAGACTTGTTCCTATACTTTGACTCAGCCTTAGACATATCCTTATAAATTTTATTAGGGATATGACTAAGGTTTTCTCATCATAGTTTCTAAAGGTTAACTAAACCTCTCTTATGATACCAACTATGTCAACCCATGCTTATCATACATAGATATTACATTATTTTTTTATGAATATTCATTACATTACACAAAAACATGCCAGAGGACTATAATAGTTTAGTGCCTTTAGAAACTTAGAAACATAAACATTAGTCCATTAGTGCTCTATGTAATATCCCAATAAATTATTTATAACTAGAACCCTTCTTAGAAATATACTATATAATAAATATCTTTATAAAAAAGGGAAAAGAAAAGGTAAGAAACAGTGAGATCATATGCTCAATAAGGGTAAACATGGGAGATACACAAGCATAAAATGAATATAAGGGTACGAGAATATGAGCATAACTTTTTCAAACTATAACTTGAATATTAAATAACATAATAATGAGTCATGGTATAAATATTTTAAGTTCATAAGACCTAAATCATAATTGAATTAAATAAAATTATCTATGAGATAATAAGACATAGAAGTTTTGGAATGCATATAATCATTAAAAATCATTTCTATATAAGACATGGCTAACTTCCAAGACCATCATAATAGAAAAATTACTTTATTGAACCAAATCCACTCCCCATTCTAGACATTTCTAACTAAATAGGGTTCACTCCTCATTCCAGTAATGTATTCTTGAATTGAGTTCACTCCCCGTTCTATCCCTCTCTGTAAACCATGTTCACTTCTTGTTTCAATCTATTTATATATAGAGATATAAATATTTACCAAATTTGTGGGAGGGAGATATAATTCACAACCATAATATAATGAAAATCATATTTATGTGATCCACAAGGTAATAAACATTCAACATATAATAACCCATGAAATGGAAATGGTTTCATGAACATTTCATAGTATCATAACCTATGGTAAAGAGACTATTTTCATAATCATTTCATCATATTATAACACATGAAAAAATTAGGTTTCATAAGAATTTCCTCATGGTATAACATGTGGAAATGAAATGAGCTTCATAAACATCATTACATTAAAACATTAACCATTAAAATAAATAATATGAATGGTATTCCTTGGATAATAACCCCAGTAAGGCTTTGGTAAACACAAAAGATATCATCTTAGATGTAAAATAATTTTGAAAATCATTTAAAATATATATAAAGAAATGTAACTTCTCTTAGAAAATAATTTTTGAAATATAAATCTATTTTTATCCAATTTATATTAAAACAACCTTGAAATGTTATAAAGGAATATTTAAAAATAATTTATAACATTTCTTGAGGAAAATATCCTTTCCACTTTGAAAAATATCTTTTAATGCAGAAAACATTCTAAAACCCTTTTTCGTTGAAAATAAAAATGATATAATATAAAAGAATACTTTAAAAATCATATAAAACATTTTTAGAGAAAAATATCATTCCCATTTTTTAAAAAACAATAAAGCATAAAAAATTTTGAAATTTGTTTTCTTTGGAAATAACCTTGAATGGTTTTAAAGGAATATTTAAAAATCATTCAAAACATTTCTTGAGTAAAATATCCTTTCTAATTTGGAAAATAATTTTTAAAGCAAAAAAAATTTGAAATACTTTGAAAATAACCTTAAAAACTTATAAATTAACCTTCTAAGTAATTATTTTTCATGAAATTGGAAAAAGTTTATCATGTCTTTCATGTTAAAATGAATATTCCTTTCACATTTTTTTGGTAAAAGCAAAATGAGAATTATTTTGGAAAATAAAATGCAGATTACATTCCAAAATATTTTGGTAAAAATTCAAAAAAGGGTATAAATTTATTTTGAAATTTATAAGATAATAATAAAACTTTTTGGAAAATATTTTTTAAAAATATGGTTTTGGAAAAAAATTGATTTCAGACCCAAGAAATAAAAAAAGTCATGTTTTATTAAAACCATTTTCTTAATAATTTTAAGTAAAAAATAGTATAAAATGGTAATATTACTTGAATATATCATTAATAACTATATTAGAATAAACTTCATGAGAATTATTGAGATATGGGTTATAATATTGTATTTTTGAAAACATAATCGTAAACAATCCTGATAAATGATGAGATTGTAACATTAAATCTTTACCACTTTAATAACATTTAATCCTAAGATTAATGATGGAATAACATAAAATGAAACTTAAATTATCATGAGGATGAATAAATACATGATATTACATGTGAAAGGTTATTTATATACACCTCATGAAACAATATATATGCAGAACATAATGTATTACTCAAAGAAGACAAATTGAGAGAAAAATCCCTTACTGATTGAGTAAATGTTTAATCGTAATAACTGTTAAAGAGTAAACTAAATGTAATAATTAATTTTAATTAAATGAGTAATATTAATTATATATAATTTACCAGTATATTATATACTCCTCACAAAATAAATTATTGGTTAATGTGGCATAAGTCTCTCAGAAATAAAAGTTAAACTAAAAATTTTCTTACCTTAAGTGTTGACTTCCATCATACTTGGTCAAACATCATATATAATAAATATAAATCTATTATAAATCTAATATAAAACCATATTCATATATATATATATATATATATATCATACCATATATGATTTTCTTATGAAATTTTAATACCATTTTATTAACAATTCAATGTTAAAGTAACATTTCAGGTAATAATCGCTTTGTTTTCTGTATTTGTTTTTATTTATTATATATTTGGTAATCTTAATTTGATCATGGATAAATCACATAAAAATTTATAAACATTATATAAATATCATATATATTCAGTATATACATATTTATAGTAATCCATACAAATTAGTGATAGGAAAAGAAATATATTGTTCATAGAGACGGTAGGTTGTACGTACACCTGAACACTGTTTTTTTCATTTACTTATTGGGTTAAAAGAAATAAATTTTAATTATATTCTCTTTCCAAAATAATTTTTAGGTAATATATATCACAATTTTTTATTAAACTCATCTTTAAAACATTCCATGTAAATGTTGTATGAATCGCACCGCTTCATGGGGTAGTAGTTTGTCGTACACACGAACAATGTCATTGTATTCCCTCAAAATGGATAGTACGAATTTATGTGTGATATAATAAATATATAATCATAATAAAATCATATATATTATATATTTCATATATGAAAAATAAATCCATCATTATGACGAGCCTTGATAGGTGTTAATCGGAGAAACGAATGACATCAGTTTTCAAGGGGGTAGTCCATTGTAGAAACGAATGATGATTTCCTAACCCTTTTGACAGAAGTATAGATGATTGTAGGTCATAAAATTAACATAAAAACATATCATTATGTGTAATATTATTAGTTATTGAAGTCGGTTGAGGATGAAATTAATTAAAATTGTGCGTTGATCGGTGTTACCACTTCTTAAGGTACCCTCCATAGGTTTTAACTAAAAGCCTTCATAAGATGACATTCTGCTAATAATAAGGATTGTAAGATGATTAAGGTGATTTTTTTAAGTTATTTTGTTATTTATTGGCTGAAAAAAAGAGGTTTTAATCTATGAAGAAGAGATAAGAGGGGTGTCCTTTTATAAGTGGGGCAGAATAACACTTGGTATTTTTGAAAAGCAATAAGTACTCCCACATTTCTCATATTTCAAAAGGGTCCAAATTATTCCATTATAAATAATTAGAGGTATAATGGTCTAAGTATTTCCATAAAATAGTTTTTATATAATTTTATAGGTTATTTATATTCTTATCTTTTTAGTACACCCCCAAGTAAACCCATTTTTTCCTTAATAGTGATAATTAAGGTTCACTACATTCACTCTTAATTTTGGTCAAATATTATGTTTACCATATTAGAAATTATAAATTATTATCATTAAAAATACAGAATCAAATTTTTCAAATTATATTTACATAAGTAGAAAACAATATATTTACAATTAATCCCACATACGTGATGAGAAAACTAATTTCTAAATAAAAAAAATTCAAAAGTTTGAAATGATTTTAAATTAAATTTCAATATGAAATTCATTTAAAAGGGGAAAATTGGATTAATAGGTGTGTAATTGAACTAATTATATTTTAAAAACAATTTAAAATAAAATTTAACTTTATAAATCAATTAAATAAAAAGATGTTTTTCAATTAGATTTCAGTATTTTTCACTCTTCATAAAAAATTGAACTTCATAGAAAAAAACAAAAAAAGTAATGCAAAAATAATTTTTACTTTATGAATTTAAAATTAACATCAATTTATAAAACTAATTTTATAAAATTGTAAAAATTAATTTTATTATAATTCCTAGAAATACATAGAAATCATATTTTGGAAAAAATAGTATTTTCAAAATTTATAAAGTCATTATTGAAAAATTAAGTATTTTTTATTAATATATTTATTTATATAAAAAATTATACACAATATTTGAAATTATTTATTAATATTCATATCAACAATTTTAATAGATAGGTTGTAATGGTCGTATTTATATAACTATATCAATATTATACCATTTTTTGTTAAAACATAGTATCTTGTGCAATGCATGATAACCCAATGTTTCATGGAGCATAACATTAACTTGGTGTTTTGTATAATGTATTATTAACATGGTATTTAATGTAACATAATCCATCAAATAAATTTAATTTATTCAAAAAAATCATAGAAACTGAGGGTGTTATAAAGTTATCCCAAAGTGGAGAGGTGTTATGCATGTAATGGGTGAGCTCACATTGAACATTATTTCCTAACCTGGAACTTCAAGGAGGGAAGATAAGTAGCTGTTAGACCACCACAGAAAAAGAAATTAAATGATCAAGGTTCTCCTAAGTGAGGCCAGGGAATCCCCTTGGTTGGTAGTGCTGGAACAGGAGAGGTTAGGGATCTATGGGGAGAAGTTGTTGAATGAGGGACATGATATGAGACACTTTTTCCACCACCAACAGGATTACCACACTAGGTTCTAGGAGCTAGTGGTTGGGACCAGGGGTAGATGCAGACTATGGAGGGTTACGACTCAGTATATTACAAGATGATATGAGGTATGATCTTTTTTTATCCTACACTTTATCCAATACTTGTAGACATAGTTCTGAGTCACTCATTCATTTTTTGTATCCATTATGTGAGAGCTCGAGCTCCAATTGAGACCTTATCCTTGAAACTTTTACTAGAGGTTCTAACTATGTGAGATTCTTCAATATCTCTTATCTACTGATAGTATGATATGGTTGTTAGTGTAAATAGTTTATCTAGGGAACTCTTGGTTATCACGATGAATCCTTATGATTTCATCACGGGTATTCATAAGTTTTATATGGTTTAAGTCCATATTGACTATCATCGTAGGTGGGTTAGATGCCTTTAGATATATGGGATGAGATTCTCTTTTTTAGGTTCCATTGATCTTATGGTTGAAAAGGTGTTCATTGCAGGAAGGAGGTTACAATACATCACCCATCATTTGGAATTTTACCATTATCATTGTGAGCTCTTTGGGAATATAGATTCCTTCAGTAGTAGAAGACTATATGTATAAATTCTATTAGGAAATTTTAGGACTACCTATAGGGTTTTAGGTGCAATTTTTTATAAACATTCACTCTTAGATGACATCGACATCTTCCAAGTCATAACATATAGACCTGGTCAAGATTTGGGATTTGAGAGTGCAGTTGGAGTAATGTTAAGAGAAGTGTTTTATCAGACCCAATGAGTCCCATGGCCAAATCTAGTTTTCTTTGTGAGGAATTCAGATGTGTATTACAGCTTTATGTTGGTTATAATTTCTTAAAAAAAGTAATTATAAATAAAAAATACCCATTTATGAGGATTGAAGACCTCTTTTATATTTTTGAGGCATGATTTGGTTCTTAAAGGTCTATCTCAGGTTTAGATACCACTAGTTGAGGGTTCATGAGGCTGATATGTTGAACATGGAATTCCAATGTTGCTATAGACACTATGAGTTCTTGGTGATTCCTTTAAGTATAAATAATTCCCCCATTGTGTTTATATATTTGATGAATCAGGTCGTTCATCCATACTTTGAAAAAAAATTTGTTGTCTTCATTAATGACATACTCATTTACTTTGGGTCAGGTGAGGATCATGCGAAGCTTCTAAGGATGGTCCTAGACATACTTCAAGAGAACTTAATTTATGGTAAGCTCTCAGAATGATTATTTTGGATCCATGAGGTTCACTGTTTACAGTATTTCATTTCAAAGAAGTTTTTAGATTTGGACATGGGGATGATATATGTGGTGATTTCCTAGGATCCACCAAATGTTGGGTCATAGTTGTGGAGTTTCTTTATCTTGGTGGGGTACTATGGAAGGTTCATTGTAGACTTTTATAGAATTTTATTTCCTTTAACTATGCGAAAGTATAAAGGGAAACCATTTACCTAGACCAAGTAGTGTCAAATATTCTACGAGTATTTAAGGATAAGGATGATGAGTGCTCCTATATTGAGACTACCAGAGGAGGGTGTGCAGAACATAGTGTATCGTGATGCCTCTAGAGATGGGATCTGTAGCATGTTGATGTAGTTTTGGGAAATTATTGTATATGGTTCAAGGTAGTTGATACCCCACGAGTATAACTACATGAATCATGTCTGAGAGTTGTAAGTGGTATTTTTTCCTTTGAATATGTGGAGGTAATATCTTCTAAGATAGTGATTTATTGTTTAGTCATACCATCATAATCTTAGGTATATCTTCAAACTGAGAGATCTAAACCAGAGAAGTGACATTTGTTAGAGATCCTAGAGGATGATGAATTTGAGATAGTATATACTCTTGGAAGGGGAAACATGGTGAGAAATTCCCTTAGTAGGAATTCCCTCTCTTTCTTGGTTGAGGAGGATTATAAGTTGTTGGATTATTTGCATCTAACCTTGAATATATGAGAGGGTTGTAACTTATCTTTAGTTAATGGTGTTGACTCCTAATTTTCTCCAATGTGTGAGGAAGGATCAGTTGGGTGATATTGATTATAAGGTTCTTCAGGACCATATATATTCAAAAGATTCACCAGATTGATTTTCTAAAGGAGGGAATCATGTCATCATTTTCTAGGGATGTACGGTGGTTTTGTTCATGAAGTGAGATAAGTCAATAAGTTAGATTCAAGTTTCTCATTTGGTTTTACATCCTAGATTGTAAAACATTCACAAGGACTTTTAGTTGTTGTTTTTTGGGTTGGAATATGATGAATCATAGTCGAGTTCATCTCCTGGTGTCTCACATGTCATCTAGTGAAGGATGAGAACAAAGTTCTGGTAGGTTTTACACATCCCCTTGGGACTCCTAAGTTGAAATGAGATGGTATATCTATAGAATTTGTGATGGGGCTTCCACGAACAATGAGATTCCATGATGTCATCTAAGTGATAGTTGATCGACTTTTAAATTCAACTCACTTCCTTTCAATAAGATATCAAAGTTCATTAGAGATTCATAGACATTTTTACATGTGGGAGATCATTTGTATCTATGTGTTACCATCAAAAATTGTCCTCGTACATGATTTTCAGTTTACCTCATGGTTACTGAGAGTCCTGAAGGAGGAATTTGGGACCAAATTTTGGATGAGTATGACACTTTACATCTAAATGGATGTGAAGACTTAGAATTCCATCTAGGGGTTGGAGGATATGTTCATAGATAAAATTATAGTCTGTTCTAGTAAGATTAATTACCCTTGATATAGTCTGCTAATAATAACAGTTATTACTCAACAATCAGTATGTCACCTTTCGAGGCCTTGTACAAGAGACACTACAGTTCACCATTGTACTGAACAAAGATTTTCAAAGAATATCTTGTTCATCTAAAGATATTGTAGGTGATGATGTAGAAGGTCCATCTAATCCACGAGAATATGATGATAGTTGAAAATAGGCAAATATTTTATGCAGATCGAAGTTGTAGGCCCTTTGAGTTTGAGTAGAGAGACAATTTTTCCTAAGATCCTCCCCACAATAAGGATTTTAGAGGTTTTTTTAGGGAGGAAATATATACCTAAGGTTCCTTGTTTCATTTTAGTTGATATGGAGGGTCGGTGAGGTTTTTTATATCGCAAACATACCCCTGTAATTGGAAAGGGTGCATGGAATCTTCCTTATGTTGCAACTAGGTAGATACATGCATGATACTATGAAATTTATTGACTGGGGAAATCTGAATATCATGTATGGACTCACCTTTTTGAAGTACATAGTGGAAACACTGGATTGGAAGGAGATAATACTACAGGTATGCACCACTACCTTGGTTCGTTTGATGTGGCAGTACAAGAGCGAGCAGGATAGCTCTTAGGGGTAGGAGAACCAGATGTTGGATCAGTATCCCCAAGATTTGTTTTTACCATTATCTTTTTATGATAAAAATACTTAAAGGTGGAATAATTTTGAGAACATTGTTTTTGTGTATTACTTTGAAAGATATTAAGGAATTTTTAAAAAAGCTAGGTGTCTATATGGGGTGAGATTCCAAGGCCTTGTGATCTTGGAATTTATAATAAAATAAAATATTAAATATATTAATATTTCATGTGTAAAGTTTTTTAGAAATAATGTAATATCTCTTGAGAGGAGAAATGAATGGAAATCTATATCCATAATTTAATCCTAAACATGGGTTTTACCCAAGGCACAACCTAGTTTTGGTCTGCACCAGACATTTAGATGAGGAAGTCATTGGCGGGTTCATTAAGTGGATTGATTAAATAATTAATAAAATTTATTAAATAAATACCCAAAAATATAATTTCACCTTTAAATATACAATTATTTAAGTAATATAGGGTTAGAAACACAACCCTTAGATATTTGAGATTATCATCAAATATTCCTCATTGGTAGATCGAGATTGGATGAGAAACAATGATCAAATGAAGTTGGATCGAGAGGCATCAAATGCAGTCAGTCTTCTTGAACATTGGAAAATGAATTATTCACCAAATTTCAATCTAAATTTAGTTAGGGGTCATTAATTGTGGATTTAAAATTTTGATTAAATTATTCAGCATGGATATTTATATCTTCTTATTGATACAAATTTATCCTTTCATCATATGAACTATTTCAATAATTTGATTTTGTAAAATAAATTATGATTTTCCAATACTTTATTTTACCCTTGATATCCCTATTATCTTATCGTTTTCCAAGAATTCTTGGACAATTAAGAATAAAAAATTTTCCTTTTTATTTCTCATCATCATTCTTCATGCTCTTCATTATTGGCCAATAGGGTCGTGGTTTGACATTTTCAGCACAGATTCGAATGCATTCAAAAAACTAGATTCATATAAGATTAGAGAGTAATTACAAGGATGATGATTTTCAGATGGATCAAGATTTTTTTCAAGATACGGGTGAGGCCTCTGTGGATCCAGGATCTAGAACAGAATGGAAATTGCTGGGGGACGTGTTGGGTGGTGCTAAAATCATCATTTAGGTGGGTGGATACTGATTTCTAGCCACTAGAGGCTGAGAAATCAATGGATGGGATCATTACCTTTGATTTCAATAGATTTTCTGTAATCAGTGAGTGAAAATAAGGATGGAGATTCTTGATATGGAGAACTATGTCTAAAACTTGAGTTTCAAAGGAAAACTCAACTACATTTCATGTATTCCAAGAACGTTCTCCATTCAACCCCACCCATATATGGTGGAAATAGTTTCAAGGAACATAGGTATCACACCAAATGTGACTGAGGCCACACATCATGTGACCCTCCCTAGGTTTATAAGCCATGTACCATCTACAACATGCCCAGGACCCTGTGTTGGAGGACCGCTCGTGTACTCTGGGATTACATTGGAATGGGTTGATACCCTGGGATGGCTATATATAATTCTAGGAACACATGCATGGCCCAAAGAGCATGGGCATGAACAAGAGCTCATGAGAATGACCTTTTCTGTTGAGACACGAAATGTGGACCCCATGCATGTCATGTACGGTGACATAGTTTATAATCCATGTTCTGAGGTGCACGCAGCCAGGTGGTTAGGTGGGACCACATGTCTTGTGGTCCCTATACATGTCATGTAGATTCCTCTAGAACTTATTCTCATTGTATCTACATCTTTTGGTGTTGGATTTTGGCCCATGCATAGACTATTCTAATCATTTTTCTACTTATAATTAGATGGTTTCCTTTGTAATAGATTTCGAGATATAACATGAAACTTTTTAAGTAGGGCAGTTCTTTAAGTGATGCTTTAGAATGTAATTGATCAATCCTTATCATATGAGTGATAGGATGGGTTTACCCACCCACCCACCCACCCCCTCTGTTTCACCATAGTGTGTGTCCCCATAATCCTAACTCAAGTTTATGGAATCCCCATAACATACTAGGTTGTGAATCCTCTACCCATAGAGTAACACCCCCTAACACACTATGGTGTGGTTCCTCTATCAATACCAACAAATCATCACCCCTATCTTACTAGGGCATAGGTATTTCATTCTTTTAATGTAATACCCCTCTCACACTATGGTTTTTTTCCTCTTATTATTGATTTGACCCCCCTAATTCACTAGATTGTGGGTCCTCTAACAAGACACTAAGTTTAATCCCCCTATAACTCAAGAATAAGAATTATCTATTTACTAATTGGAATCCCCCTAATGAATTTGGGAACTGGTCATATTTCTATTACATATTGTTCCCCCTTGAGCTGTGTAGTAGTAGAAATTTTGGGATCCTCCACATATAATCTTTGGCTCGACACACAAGATGTTAGGCATCGATTATGGGCCTTTGGATCTCCAAGAAGATTTGGAATCTTATGATGATATATGAGATAGAGATTCCCTTTCTAACTCATTTGGATTTCTTTATGAGAATATATATATATATATATATATATATTGTTGGTTTTAATTTGCATATTTCTTTGGGTTGAGCCGACTACCTCTATCATATTTCATATTTCTCTCCCCTTTCATTTTTGGGGGGCCCAATGGGTATGTATATACTCAACCCTGTATAGGTTTTTCCCACACGTGTCTTGTCTTTTGTAGATAATGGATTGTTAAGTGATGTCATCAGTTGAGTATAGTGATACTTGGGTGCATAGGTCACATACGGTGTTCGTTATTGCAGATTATGAGCTATTATCTCTCATCAATTTACTTGTCTAGTTATTGTTAGGTAGGGACTTCATTTATAGTTGGTAATTTACTTTTCGACATTACATGATGGTTTTATTCTTTCATACTCTATTGTATTTCCTAGAGGTTGTTAGTCACATGGATTAATCTAGACGTGGCTACTTTTATTATTCCTCTACACTATTGCATGGATATGGTTGACTACATGCAATTAGGTACATTAAGAAATCGACTACCATTTTATATTATGTCTTATTTTCTCTTATTTCTATCCCCAATCCTATTGGTGGCAGGCTGGGCGTTATAATGGCTCGGTCCTCTTCTAGCCAGGTGGTCCATGATGGGTTATGTAATTAAATGGAGTACACCCATAATTGGGAATGTATGGGATACCCTTCATGGGAAAATGAGAATATTGACAGGGGATATGATAATTGGGAAATGAATATCCTAATTAACAGCATTCCATATAGACTCTTCAGTCAAATATTAATCATATGGATACTAATTTATAGGAATGTTGGGATGAAGATATTTTTTCACTACTTATAAGAAAAATAATGAACTCATATAAAAGATTATTCATATTAAGAGAAATGTTCTGGGGAAACCCATGAATTATGGCTATAAAGGGTGAAAAAATACCATAATTTCAAGGGTGTATCAAATAGAATAAATATATAAGGAATTTGAACATGTTCTATAAAGATGGCTCATTCACCAATAAAATAATAGTGGAAGGTACCCTGTATCTATCCCATATTAATGAATTTTTGGATGATCCAAGGAAATATAGGAAAGTTGAATATCCTATTAAATAAATTTTGGAACCCTTTTTCAATAACATACCATGGTATTTGGATAGTAGTGATAATGAACACATGGAAAGAGTATCGGGAGATGGAAGTGGTTAAGCGGGAAGTGCAAGATCTGAGTCCAGATATCAATCCTAAACTTGATGGATTCCCTAGATCTTTTTATAATTATTTTTGGGATATTATAAAGGAGAACCTAATAGAATCAATGTTATACTTTTTTCAAGGGGTTTTATTCTAAGAGTATCTTATGAACCAAATCCCTAAGAATAATAAAATGATTTCACTAAACCATTATACAACTATCTTAATATGAAATGATTCTAATAAATTATTTTATATTATAATTAACAATAGGCATCCATAATTTATTCCTATATTAATTTTAAAGGATCAATGTTGTATAATTAGAGGTAAGATCGTGCAAGGGGCCATCGGCTAGGCTCAAAAAATGATTTTTGATCACAATAAATATAAAATTGGTTCAAACATCATGATAAAATTGAATATAGATAAATCTAGTGAGAGGTTGGATATTAATTTTTTTTATCTCATGATACTGTTGGGATTATTTGATTCGGCATGTGGCTTGCTCTTTTTCTACCACTCACCATCGTGGTTGTATATTTCTATCAAAGGTAAGATTTTTACTTTTTTTTAAGTTAGTACATGGTATTAAATAATAGATTCCATTATATCCTAGCCTATTCATCATTGTACAGGATGCACTCAATAAAATTTTCAATGACTACATTGTTAAGGGAGTGATATCTTTTTATAGAGGTAATTGTGGTTTCACATGTGTTTCGCATATATTTTGTGTTGATGACATGATTTTCTTCATTAATGGAAATGATAGATCTATAAATTACTTACCCAAGGTCACAGAATATTATATTAAGTGGAGTGGGAAATATTCTAATCAATCTAATATTAGTTTTTAAATTTTTTGATGTTTTCATGGTTAGTAGATCAAGAATGATTGAAAAGAGTTTTGGTGTCAATAAAAGGGGTTTTCAAATAGAATACATTGGGGTACTCATATCATTTATAATATTTCATATTATAAATTTTGGGTAGTTTTTCAATAGTATAACTATAAATATTAAAAGGGGAATTTCATATCCCTTTTTATATATGGTCAGATAATGAAAGAAAATAGTTTCATGTCCTCCATTCCCATGCACTTTATTTTGGTATTGCATGCTCTTAAGTCTATGGTTCAAAATTTTGAGAATATTATGAATGGTTTTATATGGGATTACCTTAAATAATGGATGTTTAATTGTACTATATGTTCTTAATAGGAAAACCCTATTAAGTTTTTTGGTTTCGGCCTAAGGTATGTGGAGGAAATCATGTATTATCTATAAGACAATTTGGCTTGTGAAATTATTGAAGAATGGATGTTTTAGGATAGTTTTATGAAAAATAATTATGGGTACAAAGAAACTTATAAAATTTAGGGGAGTGACATATAAATATATATATATATAGTGCTACATGTAGGGTTATCTACCCATACTTAATGAAAAATCACATTACAATATGGGATATGGAGAGATCAATTTTTGGAGGGACAATAAGGATGGTAACTCGCTATATTTCATACATTATTTAATACCTAGAATCACTTTTTGTGAAACTTCTTACCATATGAGATTAGTTTAATAAATTATCAATTATGAACATGGATGTATTTATCATTACATCCATATATCAAATAATGAATGTTGATGTGTTTTTACTTCATCTGGATCATACCTTTTCATTGTTTCCAATTTACAGACATCATTTCATGAACAAAATGGAATCAAAGAGTGGGATACATGACTATTGCATAAGGATATTCTATCAAAATATATTTTCCTTCATTGGAACAATAAAAATAATGACGAACCAATAGATATAGAGAAGTAGTGTAAAATAATTAATCGTTTTTTCTAAATTTTCTTATTGTGATGATTCAAAATTGGAAATACTTAATAATATGTTCTTTCAATGAGGTAGGTAGAGAACCATATGAGAGTACCTTATATAGTTTATGTGTTTTGAGTTCATTAATAATTTCATGTAATAATTTTTACACATATAGTTTCAAGGAATTTTGTTTTCAAAAGTAGAGGTTAAAGGTCTATCTATGGTTATGGTAGAAGAATTTTAGGTTATCTAAAAAGATCAAAATCAAGTTAGGAATAATGATAGTCATTTCTCTATTATCTATATATGTGTTAAATTAAGATACAACATATTATAATTTGCTTTATATATCAAAAGGAGACTCATTTCTCTCTTATTGATAATACTTCTTCCTTAGTTCTCACAGGGTGTTGATGGTGTGGACATACTAGTATAAGGAAATTGGGTGATATAGTGAGATTATATAATGGATTTGAAACTCAAAACTAATTAATCATGTGAGTAATGATTCATGTGAGGAGGAGGAATCACTTAAAAAGGGTTTGGATTAGTTATCATGGATTTCAGTGTGTTTTATGAACTTGGAAATTCTTGGATTAATAAGGAAAGAGATATGATTGGATGTTTTTCTTGTATAGAATTTATAACATCAGTATAGTTGAGGTGGAAATTTATTCTTCTATTTCTCATAGATTTATTATTGATTTTTCGTCACCTCACTATTTTATATCTTATAAAATATTATCTTGTTGGTTTAACTTAAATTAAAAAAAAAAAGAAGATTCATTATACATGGTGCGAGGGGAATCGTTTTGTCAATAACAGATCTTGAAAAGTAAGGAAAGATGAAACTAAAATTATTTACTCAAGTTTTGGGTCATTTACCCTTGACTCTTTGGTTATTTTAATGGAGTATTCTTTTGGGCTCCTCTATTTGTAACCTCCTTGAAGTTTGATACTGTGGTTCCCAACCTTAATGAAAAGTTTTACTATTGAATGAATATATGATTATGATAATCATAGATTTATTCATTTTAGGTTTTAATGGTACTAGATGAATAAATACCTATGAAATTTTAGTCTATTATCATATACTAGATATGATTTGGTATGTTTATCACTTAGTGAGACTTGGTGTTTTTCTAATGATAATTTTGGTTTTTTAATTAATTTAATTTTCATCTATTCAAATTTTCCAAAAATGGGAATATATTCAAGAAAGGATTTCCCTATTTGTTAAATTGTTCATAAAATATGAACAATAACTTGATATTTATAGGTATTAATTCTACTTAGATAGTACAAGTAGGTAAAATATGAAAAATAAATGTTAGTTGGAGAGTCAAGAAATGTTTTTGGTGTATCCAATTAAGTTCAATGAAACCTGAGGTTATATAAGAGTAATGATTAAATAAGATAAAAATTTTAGGATGTTGAAGGGGTTGGAATAAACTCAATGAAATATCTATCTTTTTTATTACTATTATTGAAATGGATTATTTGGTTTTGAAGGTTATGTGATACTAAATATATTTTAAATGAATTTTTTGAGTAAATAGGATTTTAAAATCAAGATAATAATTGATAGATCTTATAGTTCTCACTCAAATGATAAGTTAAAGAGTTTTTTAATAATACTGTTAATTATAAAGAAGGTTATCAAGCTATGTTGAATCAAAATAAATAATGTGTATAGTTATATCATTTCATTTATATGATAGGTGGGGTTTTGTGATAAAAAAGTTTCTATGAACAAGATGAGATAATGAATTCAATACAAAGGGTTTTTGATTCATCAGATTACATAAAATAATTATAAAATGAGGCATGGATGAAAATGTTTTATCTAGTATTAATGTTTTATCCATGTGTTTATTAAAATATGATGGAAAATTATCCCACTACCTATATGTTATATTATTTAAATAATTAATTAGTGTTTTTAGAAACTGATCCAAACATACAAAATAAACTATATGATATTGAAACAATATTTTATTTATTAAATATTCCTATAAATATAAAATAAGAGTTATTTAATATACATAAGGGAGTTTGTGTATCTTAACATGATATCATGAATAGAATATATTTTCTAAGAGGTTATTGGGATTATATTTTAGTTTATATATGTTCAAAGTTAAAAAATAAAATAATATTATAACAAAAAAAATTAATGATTTTCACATAATATCCTAATTTTTAAACAATATATGTGATGGTAAAGGGAAATATAAATAGTTTCATTTAATTATCATAAGAAATTCAATGTAACTATTTTCTAAAGTATTATTCCAATCAAAATTCAAAGTGAATCTCACTTAATATACCAAATGAGTCATAGGTTATTGAGGTAAAGAGAAATATAAATATTTGTATTTAGTTACTATGAAAAAGTGAATCTCACTTTATCCAAAATGAGTTTAAGATGTTTTGTTATGTAATAATGTAAAAGGTTGCATTAATTACCATAAGATCTCAAGGAAAATGTATGTGGTAAAGGGTCACATGGATGATGAAGATAAACATATAAATAGTTCTAAATAAGAAATATAATTATATATCATAAAATTTGGTGTTGTGGAGTTAAAAAGATTAAAATGTGTTCAAGGATTTTGAAATTATGAATATGATTCCTAAATCACACCATTATTGAAAATAAATTTCTTCATATATATTAATCACTAAATGGTTAGTGAGGTGTTTTTATCAGGTTTTCAAATTGATATTTGGTAGGAATTATATAAAAATATAATGAGTTAACAAAACTCAATAAAGTACAAAAATCATAAGGTTGATTTGGATTTTTATCTTATATGATAGGATAAAGAAACAACTATGTAAGGTTTTATTGAGTTGTTCCTATCTCATGTTCATTACAAATTATTATATGTTTTGAATGAATGTTAATTTTAGTATGAGTAATAATATTTTATGTGGATATGTAATATGTTCAGGAGGCATAAAAAGTATTTTTTCACTAGATATCCAACTACATATACCACATGAAGTATCATACACTATATATTTGGTATAATAGGGTTTTATGGATCATGTTTGGAATCCCTACTAAAAATTATTTGGGGGATACCTAGCATGAGAACCTTCATACATTGTTATCATACTTATAAAATCCTTTAGGATCAGCTAATCATGGTTTAGTTGGGTATGTTGTTAATCATATCATCAGTTTGAGCTCAACTATGATGGTATCTTTCCTCTCATATGATGAGTATGAAATTTAATCCATCAATTGTGCTAGATTAGGGAGTTTGTAGCCACACCTAAATAATACATGTGATGTTTTTATCTTTTTGGTTTATGGGAATGTGATGTTCTTTTTTATAAATGTGAATAAAATACTAGGTATTCATTGATCAGGTCAGTCTAGACTCAATGATTTGGGAACATATGATTTGGATATATGGGATTGACCTACTTTGTTTCCAATGGTTACAAAATGTTTTAGGAAAAGGTAACATATGATAATTGATTATATAATGTGATGCAATTTGTGGACCAAAGTATAGAGACACTTGTGTTTGAAGGAGAGCATCATAGAACCCTTTGTAGATTTATTTGCATTGATACTTTGAATATGGAAGCCCTTTTCTTCTATTTATGGTTCTGGTTATTTATTTTTTTATTCAATGTTATAAAGGAATGGGGGGACACTTTTTTGGTTGAATAAATGTGGATTTATTTTTTATAAGATAAGGAATCTAAAAAAAAATTAGAGTTTAATCCAAAGTAGTTTTGGGTGGGTATTCAAAAGGTATTCTATATGATATGATAAATGGTGAATTTTATGAAAAATTTAAAAAACTATTTTTAAAGGTATTTAAAAAATAATTAGATATAGTCTCAAATTTATTGTATACAATAGGATATAAGGTGAAATGGAATGTAAGTTTCTTAAGCTTTAGTGAAAGTGATAGATTAATGTATATATTTGTGAAATATTATATGTATATATATATGTGTGTGATATATATAAGTTATATCACATGGTATGATATAACCAGCCACTGAATTTTACATTCATGTAAAAAAATATTTTATTGTGAATTTAGGGTATATAATTTTATATAATTGATGTTATATTGTAAAGAACTACCCATGAAAGTCAAAGCATATAAATAGGTTTACCATAAGTAAAGTCATGGTATAGAAGCTACTATATTTGATTATTTTGGTGGATTAATGTTCATTGGTATCATTTGAGTGATCTTCCACATTTTTTATCATATATTAACAATTTCATAATATGAAATTTTTTCAAATTATATACATTCATGTTAGGCGTTAGTAATATATTGTGTCTAGTGGATGCCTCTAGAATATGGATACCATTTAGATACATCAACTACTATCTTCATTAAGAGTAGATGAATATAAAGGTTCATGTTCATATATGGTGTAAGTTAAACGATTTTATTCATATATAATTTAAAAATGATTTCATTTATCATTCATGGATAATCATGTTTTTTGGTTTCTATATTTCTTATATTTTTATTAGAAACCATTGTTATATCCTTTAAATCCCAATACATGAATAATTATCCATTTTTTTATTATTGAGAATGAATCCTACTTATTTTTAAAGGATGGTTATTTCATTTGTGGTTAGTATATATATTTTATTCTTATATATTATGTACATTACTTTTCTCTAATGCATACATATTTCCCATATATGAATCATGTATATTTATTTGGTATGGAATATTGTTACATAATTCTTGAGCAAGTATTCACGCCAATTTCAAACTAGGTTTCAATAAATGGCTTTGGCACCCTGACTATTGTATGTTTCTCTCAATTATCTCAAATGGACATTCTAAGAAATTTGCTTGAAAATATGTGCAAGGTTCCCTTCCTAAATATTGGATGGGTTGTTCGACCCAAACTTGGTATGCCCATATATATACATATATATATATACATATATATATATATAAATATATATATATACATATATATATATATACATATATATATCTATATCAAAATATGTATACATATGTGTAGTATATGTAGGTCTTCACATTTCCATATAGAAGGGAGTACTCTAGTGCACAATCTAAGATTCTTGGATAAGACTGAAATATGTAATATAGGTGTAGACCTCTAACATCCCACCCAACCCATTGGCTTGGACTTGGTGAGATGTACTACTAAACTTAGGTGACATTACTGAAAAAAAAATACTATAAATAAATTCCAAGGGTTTAAACACAAATATACAAGGTAGAATGATTTATCCTATTTAACACACACATCATCATCACCAGATAAATCTATAAATAAACAAAACTTGATATATCTCTATAAATGATGCATGCAACCAAAACCAATGGTAACAACACTAGTAACCAACAGTAACCAATAAATCAAGGAACTACATCAGACTAATAGCATAATTGTGTAAAATGAAAACTAAATTTCAAAGAAGAAAAATTCTTGCCACCAATTTGGCTCCCCTCCAGACCAACACATATACACTCCCCATCTCCATCTCCACCAACTCTGAAAAAAAACATCAAGGATCCCTACTAGATCAGTTAAAAACCTTCCCCTTTCTACTATCATAGAAATCAGTATATACATATGCAGCAATGTACATATATAGGGGGAGGGAAATCATATCCACTAGGTAACCCATAAGTTAATTTTCATACAATCCATTAAGAACAGAAACAAGTTATCCTATAGGATTATAAAATAGGCAAGAGAAATAAAAAAAGTATATAGGCAGTTTAAAAAATAATTATTAAAGCATATGAATAGGTTTTCCAAACTATATAACTAAATAAGATTTTCATTTTAAAGATAATAAGTAATTTTTTATCATCAATTCGGTGTAATAATACATTTTCTAAAACACACAAACACACACAAACATTCCAATTGATATACCTATACTTTTGAGTGGTGATGCATCCTCCAGCAAGTAACCACTTTGGGGAAATTCCTCCTTTTACCTTTCGAGTTGGCACTGAGTTCCATGTAAATATTAAAAATTCCTTGTATTATAAAAATCATGAACAGAAACAAACCATGGGCCTTTTTTGTTAGAACTCACAACCCAATTATTCCAAAAATATTTTTCAAACCCATCCTTCTTTTAAGAAAACTGGTTTTCAACTTATCAAATATGTTATGTGCAACACCCACAAACCAGTATGAGGGAAATATTGCGTAGTTTTAGTATAGTAAATTCATTAAAATTATGATATAATAATTAAATAAATATAAGATCATTCACATTCCAATAAAAGTGGAATGAGTTAAAAGATACCAACCTAAAGTTCATTTGTGGTGACTAATCTCAGGTGAATCTACACATATAGGCTCATTTCTCCATTCCTATGAAAAAAAAAGAAGAGACCATTAAAACTTGTCCACAAACATAGATATATCAATGGAAGCCACAGCATAGGGTCCTCTTTGATAAAAACAAAGGATATCCAAGATGATAAATAAGAATTGGGTCCTAAATTTTGATTTCCACATTTTAATGCTCGAAGATTCATTGTAATTAGAGTTTGGATGATGAAGCACCAAAACTCACCAAATGGAAAACTATAAATTGAGAGATGATTTCAACAAATGATAAATTAGGAAATTAGGCAAAGTTTTAGGATAAAACTATAATTTTAATTCCATTAATATCTAATACTAATTTTGAGACACACAATTAAAATATTTATGTACTAACCATGAGAATCGGATCTATCTAAAAATTTTATATGTTTTAGGGTTTTTTATATGGTTTTCTGAACAATGTTCAAACTAGGTACCTACCAAGTATATCTTTAAACTATGAACACTATTTCTAGGGTACTTCTCACGGTTTATACTAACAATTCTAAAATTATGCTCAAACTGTGAACCTCTAAAAAGATATCTAAAACCTTTTCAAAACATCCAAAATCAACCCAATAATTAACCTGAACATACCCTAGCATAAATAATCAATAAAAGTGTGGAAATATCTCTAGAAAGGGGTGTAATATTCTCTCCACCATTGGGATTTTCATCCTTGAATATCAATAATAGATTCGGCCACTACTCCTACATTAACTTATCTTGTTCACATGTTTCCTCATGAATGTAACCAGGATACCATAAAAATCATAGTAAAGATAAATTTTCCCCTCCTATTAATTTATCTTGTATATATACAATCTTGATAGGTAAATTATTACACTTTAATTCATATCAAGAGTAAGATAGTACCAACTGATCACAAGATCAGGATCTTGGTGATATCGTTTCAGTTGAGAGTAGTGAAAGAGATTATAGAAAACGATAAATATTAATGGTAAAGATAAATGATACATAACATTTATAATATGTTCAATACTATCGAAAGGTCCAACTTACCATGTATCCAACTCTCATTTATTTCCCAAGTGTCGATGACCATGCCTTAGTGACACCTTAAAGAACACTTGTTCACTCACATTAAAAGATAATGGATGGTGATAGTCATATGTATATAACTTTTGTTAGATCTGTTTCATATCCATATATTTTCAGATCATTTGGAAATTTTTGTAGTCTAATGGAAAAGAATTGGTCCAATTAGCAATTTTTTTCCTATTTCAACCTAAAATAGTGGAGAATGATAATGAAATTCATACAATTCCATGAATGGGTATATATGTATCCTCACCTGGTACCAATTATTATAGGAGAATTCTAAAAAAGGTATAAATATTCTCATTATCTGCCAAAATCCATGAAAAAAACTCCAAGAATATCATATTAAATATGAATTTTCTATTTTGATTACCCATCTTACCTAGGATTGTATGTCATTCCCATAGCCAACTGAGTTTTAAGAGTATGTTGCAACGATCATTATAATCAAGAAGCAAATAGAGGATCTTTATTAGAGATGATCGAAATTGGAACTCTTTGAAACATGAGTACTTATTAAATATATAACTTTTCCTAATATTCCACGGTATTGAAATCTCAAATTGGGAAAAAGTGTTCAAACTTGGTGACTTTATCCATGATCACCCCAACATAATTAGGTTTTTGAATCAACCTTGGTATCTCTATGATTGATTCCATGGAAATTTATTCCCAATTATATAGAGGTATGTGTATATATTCCATTATACCAACTGACCATTAATAATAAACATTTACCTAATAACAATTTAGTCATTTTATAACAAAATCTACAATTTTTCATTTCATACATGACCACCGGAAATGAGATTTCATAAACATATAAATTTTCTAGATACCTAGATAAATAGAATATTATGAATGGTTATATTCTAAAATAAGTTGTTTATGATAAGAATGAGGGTCAAAATTGATTTATAAATGTATAGAAAATATTTTTCATCCTATGACTATTACCAAAACTATCCCCACCATTTAGGTTTTATATAATGGAAATGAAATTAGTATCTTGTATTTCATCATCTTTTATAGAATTTATCTTGTTATTAACATGATTAACTATGATGAAAATGGTATTCTCATTATTTCAGCATAATAGAGGTGCATGTCTGTAATAATGGTCATTGTTAGCAATTGTTCATGAGCTTCTCTGAACTCATTTCTATATGATTTATTACTCGACAATTTTTCTCTAGATTTACCTTTATCAAGTTTATGGTCTAAGTCAAAATTTAACATCTAGAGGTACTCCATCCATCTTCATTATCTCAGGTTCATGTCTCACTAAGAAATTATATTTTTAAAAATCTTATGATCACTTATAAATATGAACTTTTATCCAAATAGGTAGTGATGTTGGGTATTTAATGCATAGAATACAATAGCTAATTCCAGGTAATATTTGGATAGTTATTCTTAGGGACTAACAAATTCCTTATATTTGATAACATTATCTATCTTTTTGAGAACACAACCGTGACAGGATCCCGACACGTCACAATAGACTGCTCACCCTTGACCGAGTTCTGAAAAAATTATGAAGGGTTCTGAGGTGTGAAGAGCTTTCAAATCTAAATATAATTTTTGGTAGTCATCATTTCATGTGAATAGAACACCGTTTATTATCAAATATGTAATAAAATAAGAAATCATTATGAAATTTAGAATAATGTGATTATAAAATCATGTTAATCTTAGAAAGTTTTGTATCTTAAAAACAGTATTGATTGGTATCCAAGATATGACTTCCTAAATTTTCCTAGGATCAAATGATTTACCCTATTCAAAAATTATGTTCCATGGGAAACAAACTTATGGTATCAAGAAGTCACACTTAGAAACATTTTCATACAATCGATGAACCAACAATGTACTCAATAAAATTTACAAGTTCTCTTTATGGACATTTCTACTTTGAGAATAAAAAAAATATAATCAATAAATACCACTATAAAATAATCAAGGTATATAGAAAAGATAATATTAATCAAGGACATGGATTTTTGAGGGGAATTAATTAGACCAAAGGTCTTGAAAACATATTCATAATGTCCATAATGACTTTAGAAAACTATTTTTAAAATATATTCTTTTTTGAACTTGATCTAATGATAACCTGGTTAGAGGTCAATCATAGAAAACCACTTGGATCACTTTAATAGATCAAATAGATGATTGATTCAAGGAAGAGTGTATTGATTTATAATAATAACCAGATTCAGTTTGTGATAATAAAACCATAAATGGAGTGAACAACCTTCCTTATTTATGAAAAAAAGAGGTGCATCCCAAGGTGGTGTACTTTGTCTAATAAATCATTTTCCCTCAAAATCTTCTAGCTAGAACATTAATTATAACTGCTCTACCAGATCCATTCTAAATGATAGGATTTAAATAGGTATATTTTAGATAGTATATCCATATAAAATTTGATTTCATACTCAGGTGGTATCCTAGTGTAATTTTTTGGAATGACATTCACGTATCAATCCACTATAACAAGAAGTGCGTTATTTCAAGTTTCATATTCAACACTCAGAGTCATTAATGATGACTAACAAGAAATTATTCTATCCATTGAGAATAAATTTCCCACTCGACTCCCAATACCCCTTGATGATTTAAAGAGTTCCATCTGGGAATGTGAATGACACTTTATAAGAGTAGTAGTATCTATGGTATTTATATTCTAACAGTCATTCCATTCTAATGATTATCAAAAACATATATCTTTAGAAAAATAAAATTGAAAATAAATTTCTCTATGTCATATGTGATGGAACATTTTGGGTGCTTGAATCCTATTTACTCTTTTTGTTCAATGGGAGTCTTAATACTCAGATTGTGAGGCATCGTTTCCACATGAAATCCAAATTATTTAAAAAATATATAATTCGGAAAAGAATATGATGTTATATTATCAAAAAATGAATGCATAAGTGTTGATTTTAGAAGGATAGTGCCTCACACTATGGAGGAACAGGGTTTCTTGGTTGAGATAGCATTATCTTCACCATATAACTATTGATCAGTTTCCACTTGATAGATCTTCCTTCCTGGTTGAGATACAGACTAAAAAACTGAAGTGTTATTGGAAATATCTAGGTTCACCTGGATCTATGGAAAAGGACTATTCTATTGGGATTATTTTTCTCAACTACTGATTTCATATGTTTTGAAAAATACTTCTAGATATTCCCTTTATTTTTTTAGTGGTGGAAATTATTCAGTGGTGTAGTTCATTCTTTCTTCTTATGTGTAAGAGAATCGTACAATAAAGAGCTTGGTTATTTACTGTGATGAGGTGGATAATAGATTGATCTAGTGGAGTAATGTTTGGCTACCTTTAAACCTCGGGATTCACCCTACCTCTTTTTCTTACTCGTTGAGATAAAATTCCCACTAGCACTCAGATTCACAATGGCGTCCCCTCCACTAAAATTTCTACCAAGCCTTTATCTCCAACAATATCCCTATTCTCCATTTCTATATAGTCAAATAATACTAAACATTATTACATTTGATCAAACCTTGTGTCAAAGACCTTCCACAAATATTCATGCTTTTAATCTGTCACTAGTAGTTACCTCTAGTGTAAAGTGAACAAGGTGACTGAATTTAGAAGAATATTTAGTAAAAAACATGCTTCTTTTTTCCAACTAAAATAAGTCAAACTTCCTTAGAATTTGGAAAGTTTCTTGGAAGAAATTGTTATTGAACAATTACAAAAATTATTTACAAGTAATATCTTCATCCATTATTGCTTGAATATCCAAATTAAACCAAGTTAGTTCCAAGTACTCAAGAATATAGGTTTCTAGCAAGAACATAATTTCACCGGGTTTCCCCAAGAAGTTAAAAATTTTGGTCATCATTATTAGTCATAATTCAGCTTTCTCATGTCTAGAATCACCATGAAAAAACAATGGGTTATACTTTAGAAACTTTATTGATTCATTCACAAGATGATATTTTACAATCCTGGGTACCTTATTAATTTCATGAAAGGATTGTAACATACTCTAAACAAAATACTAGTTCATTTATGATTTAGTTACAACCACATTATCAACTACTCCCTCTCACTGTTTTCTTGTTGTATTGTTCATATTTTCATTGTAATATTTTTTGTATCAATAAAAAAATAACAATACCATAGAACCAAAATTGAGTGATCATGTGGATAATGCAATCCTAGTGATAATTCCATTTAATAATGCATTATACATAGAACTCGTCATCTAAACCCGTGAAGATTAGTTGACGACACACCTATAAGTCCTTAGAAATACTTTTCATACCCCGACATCCCTAATAAAATGAAGTTCATAATAAAAAGGTTAGCGATATCTTTGTATGCTATACATTTGTAGAATAGACATGTTATATCTCCTTTATACCATCCCAATATAAAGTACTAACCAAATGGATATTGTTTGTAACATCCCTTCCCTACTCATTTGATTGGATCAGGTTTGAGATGCTACTAACCTTAGATAAAATACAAAAAACACCGATGGATGGTAATAAATTCCAAGGTTTTAAACTCCACGTAACACAGGGAGAAAAATTTACCCAATTTAAAATACTCACACTATCACAAGATAAATAATTAAATATAAAACTATATACATCTTTATAAATGATTCATACAACAAAACCCAATAGTAAAAACAATGTCAACCAAAAATACCGATTAAATCAAAGTTTAAATTAGAGTAACAGAGGAAAAGTCTAAATAAAAAAATAACTAGAAAAATACTTAGAAAAAAGGTGTAAACACTCCCAAATAATACTCAGACACTCCCAACATCTATCTCCACCTATAAGGATAGAAAGATCAAGGAGCCTCGCTAGAGAAGTAAGAAACCTTACCATTTCTTGTATCACATAAAACAACTATTGCATATGTACTAGAGTACATATTCAAGGGTTGAGTAATCATATCCACTATGTAACCCATAAGATACTTTTCTCATATTCCACTAAGACTATAAATAGGTTATCACATTGGTTTATAAAATAGAAAATAGGAATAAAAAAATTGATAAATAGTTTTTACAACAATCAATAAACTAGATGATAAAAATTTCCAATTAATATAACAATGGAATATTATTCCATTAAAGATTAGAAAAAAATAATTAGTTTCAATTTGGAATAATAACCCATGTTCTCTCACACACCCTTGTATGACAAGTGACATCCTTATACTCGTGAATAGTGATACATCCTCCACCAAGCCTTTTCTTAGTGGAATTTTCTCCTTGTGAAATTCCTTTCAGCATCGAGAACGATGTCTATTTAAAAAATGCCTTGTAAAATAAAAATAATGAACATAAACCAACCATGTTCCTTTCCAGTCAGCATCAATAACCCATTTATGCTAAAAACTTGTAGTAAACCCATTCTTTTTTAAGAAAATCATTTTTTTCAATTTATCAAATACATTATACGAAACTCCTACCAGATATTTTCAAAATCTAACAAGTATAAGGTAAATATATCAATGTTTCCTAAGGGAAAATTTATTCAAAATCATAATATATTTATTGATGAAATCTAAGAGCCTTATCATTATAATAAAAGTAGAAAGAGGTAAAAACCACCCACATTAAGTTCATTTATCACAATCAATTCCTAGTAAATATATAGATTTAGGATCATTACTCCATTAATATGATGAATCATAATAAGAAACAATTAAAAATGGTCCACTCCCATATATTCATCCATGTTAATCCTGATAAAGAGTTTCATTCAAGAACGTGTAAGGATATCCATGACATGAAGAAAGAACATGGTCCTAATCTTTGATTTCCAAGATCAAACGCTCTAAGATTCATTTAAATTAGAGTTAAAACATCTAAGATAACCCACAATAAACTTTGGGGACCATATAAATTGACCTCCTAGGTCATTGGAGGATTAATGAGTCTTTTGAGTACGTTTCAGTTTAAAAAAAATGAATTTTCCTATAATTAAAATCTCATCAAATAGTTGAGCCTCATGGTTTTACTAGTCATGTTCTAACCATGTAAATCAGAAATTTCTAAAACAAAGTAAGCTTAATAGTTTTTTTCATGGTTTTTATCCAAATTCGGTTTCATCTATGTTCCTTCCTAATAACTTTCCAAACCACCCACATGGTTTCCTAGATACTTCTCATGATTTTTACTACCCATAATCAAACTTTACACCTACAAAAAATCATAAAATACATTATAAATAATTATATAATCTTCCCAATAATTAAATTGAATATTAAACACCTTATGTAATACATAAAATTAGTGAAATATCTCAAACTTGGGGTGTTATAGTACTCTTATATTATAGGTATATTTATCAGTTATAGTTGATATTGTTCTATGAATTTCATCATTGTTGATAAATTTATATATTTTAATTATTAACTACCAAAAATATTTTTTCCATATATATAAATGTGTATAAATTCTCATGTATAAACCTATTTATTCACTGTGTGAGTTGAGACACCATTAGCAGTTCCCTACTGATTATTTTTTCTCACGCCTATTATGAACATTTTTAGTGCACATGTAGTTTCACTAACTGAATTTTATTTACAAATAGGTGTTCAAGTAGATATAGATTATTTTTTATTTTTAATCATGTATACCATGGGATCATTTTGAACCCATTATCCTATTATATTTGATGTTTTGATATTAAAAGGATAATTTTTACACATCACCCATTCATTATTTTCTTCCTTGTCTTAGTTCATGTTTGGGATTTTCATTATTTATCACATGTTTTTATATAATGGATTGTGTTTTCATTGGTAGATTATAGAATAATATAGAAATTTGAATTATATTTATGTTGTTTCATATTCTTTTATGGACTATTTGTTCTTGGTTTATTTTTTTTAATTTCCCACCAATGAATAAATCATGAAATATTATTAATAGATACAGTCCATGACTCGATTCTATAACCATAGTGAGTAAATCATTCTTTAACTATACATCAAGACCTGTAGTGTTATTTTTCATCCCCTAGGGATCAAGGAGTTCTCTTGGGGCAGTTTAATACTCCCATAGGTTTTACTTGGGTATCCATGATAGGGTTATTGCATGTACTATTAGAAAGGTTTTGGGTTTACTAGGTTTTTTGTTCTTATTAGATAAGAGCTGAGATATTCTAGACTTGATAATTAAACCATAAAAAGGAATAAAAATCCACTCTATGGAGGAAGATCAAGTTACTAAGGGATGAATAGGTACTTAGTAGGAACCATGGATTTTAGTAATGATTTTGTTTACTTGTATTTAATATAATCAAATGGAACTTGAGAAATGTATATAGGGTTTTTTTAAGATACAACCCTTATATTGGTCCATGCATCATGAGTAGATTCATATAGGTGAGCACTATAATGTGGCATGACATATCATGTGATTTTATATATTTTTTATATTATATTTAGAACAAATTTTGAAAGACCCGAGAACCAAATAAGGTTAGGTAACCATTTATTCATGTACCAAATAAAATTTATAAAAAAGTTAGATAATAGTATGATTTATAATTAATAATTATTGAAAATATACATTAATTAATAGATATAATATAAATTAAAACATATATATTAGGATAAAATTATATTTACATGAAGAAGAGTTTTAAAGTTTTAGGTCCCAAATGCATGATTTTGAAATATATAAGTATTTTTATTTAGTAATTAAAGTTTTCCATGAAATAATAATAATTTTAATAAAAATGAAATAAAATTTTGAATTATCACGTTGAAATTAATTAATTATGTCATTTAGTAAAAATTAGTTATTGATGTAAATATTAATTTCCATGATAAGGATACTCATGGGAAGACCTTATTAATGAAGGATACAACTAGTAGAATACCCCCTCCCAATACTTAAGAAACTGAATATAAAGGTACCCCCGGTGAGATTGGTAAGGTTTGAACCTCTTTATATGAATATTTTGATGTTGGTATGAAATTTTCTTATGATATGCCAAACCTAGTGATATCTTTGTAAGAATGGGACTTCTTGATCAACATGATTCAAGACAATATTGTTGTGGAAACTCAAATGGATCATATGATAATCGATAAAAGCATAGATTCTCTGAAATCAGATTATGCTATTATGGACCAGCCACAAAAGCAACTAGATTATCTTGTACATACTTCTTCATGGATATGGTATATTATTCCTACTCCTCTTAAGGGTAATGTAGACCCGAGGATATCTGATAAAAATCCTACTATAGCTGATTATAGGGAAGTGATCATGGAATAAATCACTAAAAGAGTTGAACGTATAAGAAAATTAGATACAATAAAGAAAATTGGTGTATAAGAAAATGTTGAAAACCCCCCAGATCTAGACTTAAATAAAGATTTTATTTTGTAACTATCCGGAACCATCCAACCCTAACACTATAGTTTGCCTTAATCTTATTATAACTAAGTACAAACAAGACTTTATTAGTATATCTAATCCAAAGGGAAGTTTTTCTAGTAAAATTGCCTCTTTTAAAAGAAGGGGATACCAAGTTCTTATAATGAATCATAATTATTCTGATATTAATAATATATGGATCCCAATTAAGGATACTATTGATAATAAAACTAGTTTTAGTTAATTGTATCAGTGTAGTACATGTGGTTTCATCAAGGAAGGTAAGCATAATTTTGGTTTTTTTATGCCTTTAACAATTATATTGATAGAAGGTCTCTTTGGATGGAAATTAATACTCTTTTTGGAGTTATCAATGATTTTTGGATCATTATTGGATACTTAAATTCAATTATACACCCTGATGAAAATCTAGGTCTACTTTCTCATTCTATTTCAAACAAGGAATTCTGAGCCTGTATTGAAAATTATAATTTTTTTGAGATAAATCTGGTTGGAGATAAATTAACCTGGTATAAAAAGAATATAAATATAATTAATGATAGTATAATTGATTTATATTTTATTAATAATGATTCTTTAGACCCATTTGTATTCATTTTATGTTTTTCCTTTACAATATCCAATTCTACTCATCACCCAATTCTTGTGAGTTACTAGTCTAAATAAAAGAGACAACCTTTTCCATTTGGGTTTAATAATTCTTGGACTACTCATCCTAAATGTGGTAAAAATTTTCATAACACTTTTTTCCCATTTTATAACAATGTAAATTCTTTGGCAGGCACTATTAAGCTTAAACTTCTCAAAGAAACGATGAAATAGTGGATTTGAACTTGTTTCACCTCCTTGGACAAGTAAATTGACACTTTGGATAAATCTATTCAACTGAAAGCCTTGAATAAGAATTTTACATGTCTTTCAGTTTCAACAATCTCCTTAATCTAAAAAATAAAATTCAGAATAAACTTTCTAAGACCAGTTGGCTTATGGATAGTGAAATAAACAATAATGTTTTCAATTCTCTTCAGAGAACTAGAAAGGTTAGTAAGTCTATTTCTATTCTTAAATATGGTGACCATCTCTTGGATAATAGGAAATCTCTTTCCAATAATATTGTTTCATTATATATTAACCTTTCAATCCCCCCTCACTTGTTTGTATTTGATATAGTACATTATTTTTGTAATGGTAAGTGATTAATACAATTTCATGGTCACCTCAATTTCCATGCACATTGAAATTAAGTATGATTTCATTATCCTTAACGCGGGATGCTCTCCTAGACCATATGCTTTCTATTGTAATTTTTTAAAAAAATATTGGGATGTTATTCATAATGAAGCTCATAAATTGATCGATTATTTTTTTAATGGTGGTTCTCTCTCATAGGTCACAAATACCCAATTAATTTCCCTTATTCCAAAAGTGGATAATGAAAGTGATATTAATAAATTCTGATTGGTAACTCTTTTGAACACAATTATCAAAATCGTAGGAAGGATTATTTATAATTTTACTTCTAAAGTATCAAAAAAATTATCTCTTTGAACCAATTTGGATTCATAAAATGGAGAATATTTCAATATTATCCCATAACTACCTAAAAATGTGTTAATTACATTAGGAAATATTCCAAAGGAGGTAATATGTTTTTCATGTTTGATGTTAAAAAATCCATTAATGCCACAGAAAAGGGTTTTATTAGTATGGTTTTTATCATATTTGGGTTTAACATAAAAAAATTTCATTGGATTGAAAATATTCTTGGATTTGCACACATCCCAATACTTATTAATGGATCTCCCAACAGTTATTTCACCTGCTCAAGAGGGGTTAGTTAGGTTAACCCCCTTTCTTCCATTATATTTTCTATTATAAAGGACTATCTTAGTAGGATTCTCATAAATATGGTGGATGAGGGTGATTTGAAAACCATCATGGATGGTAGATATTTACCTTCCCCTTCACATTTATTTAATTTTGATGATATAAGTTTATTTATCATGGTTGGTAGGAGAAAAATCAGAAACATAAAAAAGTCACTCCTTCATTATCAAAAAGTGTCTGGTTAATAAATTATTTGGATAAAATCATTATTTTATTTTGTTAAAAAAAATCCTACCTAGATATTAAATATTATAAGGTAATTGGGCATCAGAGAGGGAGAACTCCCATTTATTTACTTAAGGGTTCCCATGTTTTTTGGAAGAACCCAAGTTATTTACTTTAATCGTATTTTGAGCCAAATTCAAAGACTCATCACCTCATTTAAAGGTAAGTCCCTCTCAATGTAAGTAAGAATTTTCTTAAGGAAGAACATTTTTGTTTCTAATTTTTCTATTTTTTATGGTCTACAAATGGAAATATTCCTTTATTAAAAGCATCAACACCTCCAAAAAAATTATTATTTCAAGAAATATAATTCTTGAATGAAATATCACTATAGTCTCCAAGAATAAATGTTTCAAACCTCATTTATTGTGGGGTTTGGGAATTAAAAATCTCTTTCTCTTCAATTGGTAACTTCAATCTCATTTTATTTGTAGGATTGTTAATGAAAAATCAGATTCTTTAAGCTTTCTCAGATCTATATCCATGGGTAGATTAAAATTTGGAAACTTAAATAATGTTGACTTATCTATTTTTTCTAACTTAAAAGCTGTATTTTACAAAGAATCCTTGAAGTCAAGTTTGTTAGATAACATTAATTCCTCTCTCTTATTCTAGTTTTATAATTAGATAGGGATGCCATTGGTGGATATTCTTGATTCCTCTTCTCTAATTAGGGATAACAGTACCACAATTAGGGATCAAATGTCTTATCTTGACTCCCTTCCTAATGAAATTTTATAAATTGTTTACCATTATGACTTCATTAACTGGGATGATTTTCTAATATAGTAACTAGTTGTAGATGGCATTCTTAACACTAAATTGTTTTATAGTAATAAAATTTAGTTATTTCCAATCTCTATTGGACCCTTAAATAACAAATGGATTTTTTTATCCAGATTTATTCTATTATAGAGATTATTATTTTAAAAGATACATATTGATTCCATCCTTCCAAAGGTGGTATTTTTCCTCTGTTTGAGATGCATCTTCTTCCACCAGAAAAGAGATGAAATGGATCATCTCTTCTTATCTTGTCACGCGGCCTCATCACAATAGAATATTGTTTTTTATATCATTGAGATTCGTAATATACATGATAAATCAATAATTGAACGTCTAAATGTGTGTTTTAATGTCTCACTATATCATCATCTTATGGATATCTTCAATATGTCCTATATAGAGTTTTTTCATGTTTTCTAGTGGGCCATGAAAGAGATGATTCATGATAAGGCCTCCTTTTCTTCTCACTCATCCATCATTAATAATTTTCTCGTTGTGAAAATATTGAATTCCCTTTAGTGAGGATATAACAAAAATTATATTCATGAATTTTTAGTGCTGATACATCTTAAGATTATAGGTAAATCCCCACCCCCTTGGGTTCATTTCAACTTATTTGGAACTCTCCATTTTTTGGATGGTTTCAATGTAATTATGATAGATATTATAGAGTTAATACTAGACTTGTGGGATTTGGAGATATTTTTAGATATCATAATGGGGATTTAATGGGATTAATTTATGGACCCTATAGTCTTTCCTCTTCTTTGGAAGCTGAGATTATTTGTTTGATCATTGCTTTGAACATGTAAATTCAATAGGTTTGGAACAACATGTGGATTTAATGTGACTCCACCATGGTTATGAAATTAGTTAGATATAGTACTATCCAAAATTATTTTAAGATGAATACAAGATTTATTAAATTATTATATATTCCCTCCTCAATGAATTACATTATCACACATGTGTTTTTGAAGCTAACTCTCTTGTTGACGGCCTTACGAAAAAAGGGGTGAGTTGTCGTGATTGCATCTTATCCAACACTCTCATGGTTGAGTTGATTCCTCAATTTCAAACTGAAAATTGTAAAATTACCTTCCTTAAACTGTTTTAATTTTTTTTATTTAACCATAAAAAGAACTATCCTTTGTACCTGGTCGCGTTTTTCTCAAAAAAATCCATAGTAAAATGGAAATTTTAAAAAATATTTCATTATTTCTAAACATATTTTTTTATTATATTAAATTCAATTGATCATTTTAAAATATTACTATATTATAATTTTTCAATTCATAAAAAAATATCATCATTATTTTATAATTGATTGGAATAAAATAATATTAAGAATAACTAATATTTAAAAAGATATTTTTTATATAAAAATAGTTTTTATATATCTTCTCTGATTTCACTAAAAATTATATTTTCTCATATTTTGAAATTTATATACATCAAATAGTATAAAAATTTGTAATTATCAAACTGAAATTTGGTAAGTGTTTATAGTTTATATTTTTTATAAAAAAATAATTACCACCGAAAATAATAAACAAATTAAAAAGTGGTAAAAATAGGTATTTTTTCATTACTCGAATTTTTCTAAACTTACTTAACAAAAAAACTTACTAGAATAAATTTTTTTAGTTTATAAATTCATACACACATGTCTTAGTAATATCCCATTACCTAACCCACCTAACCCCCATTTGATTCTACCATTACCCCTCACCTAACTTATATTTCCAAAGAAATGTCCCACTTTTGCTCCAAAAAAAAGAGATCACTTCCACCTGTTCTATCGTGCCTATATAATCTAAAGACATAGAATAAAAATTAAATCTTCTTTTCAAAATTAATATCTTCTATTACTAGTTTCTATAGTTTTAAGGGGTTCTCTTAAAGCTTGAAGAAGCTACCTGGAAAGTAAGGGTTTTCAAATCTTCCTCATTTATTTTAAATTATTTCTATTTTAATTTCATCTAAAATTCATTTTAATATTCTACCACACCCACTATTACATGTTAATATCATTCATTTAATATATTTTTAATGATATATTAATTATTTACTCTCATTATATCATTTTCATATGTCTATATTATCCTGAAGTAAGGGTTACTAACCTTTATTTTTTCAGTCATTCTATTTCCTTTTATTTTTAACAATAAATTTTATTATTATTTGTTTCTGCAAGATTTTTATCATATAGAATTTGTTATAGAACTATAATATCTCATTATACTATATCCATAAGATTTTATAATGATCAAACACTCCCATGGTCATAAAAATTCCTAAAATGTTGGTGAAGAGAAGAGAATGTGGTTTCTTATCAATAACATCCATGTCTTGATGCAAAAAATGGATGCAGGATCTTAAAAAATGAAATATGGGTAATAAAACCAAAATTTATTATTTGGTATTAACTTTTTTGAGTCAATAAGGTTTCTTTATGACCTTACCATTCCTCATGTTTTGAAAATCACAAACACCTTATCTCAAGGAAAATATCATTTCACCCTGTGTTTTACCTTCATAAGGAAAATTTTCCTTGCCCAAGGAAATTTTTCATTACCATGTCTTTCATTGTTCATTATCTTGTATAAGTGTAAAATTAGGTTTAATATCTAAACCTCAAAATCAAATAATACTTAGATAATAGAGAATTATATTTTCAGGATCTGAATTCAGGTTCTGAGTTCTCTAAATTCAGACTCTGAACTCTTCTAAGTTCTGACTCTGAGTTCTCTAAATTAAAAATCCGAACTATTATGAGTTCTAATTCCAAGTTCTTTGAATTCAGACTCCAAACTCTTTTGAGTTTTGACTCTGAGTTCTCTGAATTCAGACTCCGATCTCTTCTGAGTTCTGACTCCGAGTTCTCTGAATTCAGACTACAAAATCTTATGAGTTTTGACTCCAAGTTCTCTGAATTCAGACTTCAAACTCTTATGAGTTCTGACTCTGATCTCTTTTAATTCATACTCTGAACTCTTATGAGTTATTACTCTTAGTTCTCTGAATTCAGACTCCTAACACTTATGAGTTCTGACTCCGAGTTCTCTGAATTCAAACTTCAAACTCTTATGAGTTCTGACTCCGAACTCTCTGAATTCAGACTCTGAATTCTTGTGAATCCAGATTCTGAATTTCCTTGAAATTTAGACTATGGAATTCTATAGAAATTAGGTTCCTAATTCCTTGGAAAATAGAATCTGAATATCCTTGTATTATAGATACCAAATGTATTTTTGGTTAGACTCCGAACATTCATTTTTTCTTACATTCTGAAAAATGAATTTGCTTAAGTAACCATATTCTTGCTTACTCTTATAAAACGATGTCATCCATTTGGTTACTAACTAACCGTTTTTTGAGTGACACATGTACAGGTCCCTCTGAAATTCAAGGAAAAATATGACCGTTGGAGGAGGGATCCAACCATTGAAGTTGTGTCTACAAATAAGAGCTCATTTGAACAAGATCACAACTTTTACAAACAACTTCACATACAACATTTGGACAGACTTTTGAAAGAACTTTCTTATATGAAGTTGATGTGATTTCTAGAGAGAGAGGCTCTTATAAACTCGCATTCTTCATGAAGAAAGTTTGAACGGCTTGTTCAAACTTTTCTTTGTGCAAAATTTCTCTGTGCAGATGTGCGATTTCCTTAAAATCAAATACTTCAGGTTGTGAATTCAGAGGTGCCTATTTCCTTACAAATCGAGGGCTTATGAGGATAGCAAGATAGATACTGATCTTCAAATTGAGGTCTTACCTAGGTTTGGTTAAGACAGAATTTCTTTAAAGAATAAATCAAGAGACCTTTATCCAAGGTTGTTGGATACCCTTCTCTTTGGGTGAAAATATTTACTACTTGTTACTTGTAGTGTTTCAATTTTGTTTTCCTCAGTAATTTTTGTTATTGAGGAAAGTATAACCATCTTATACTTCCTTAAACTTGTACTCTGATTTAATAGGATTAAATATGCTTTAAGGTAAAATCTTTGTGGCTGTAAACTTTTTTTACGTTTCATTTTCGAAATCACTTTTTCGAAATCAAGAAAATTAGTAGAACTTAGAGGTATTGTGAATTTTGTTTATAAAAAATTTCCTTAACGACTTTTAAGTATACAATCCCCCCCCCCCTCTTGTATATTGAGTATCTACATCATAGTTTGATACTACAATCAGTATCATATCTATCATAATATCGATCCAAAAATTGGTATCAGAGCAGGTGACCGTGTACCCTACACCAATCTAACAATTGGCTTCAGAGTTTTGGTTAAATCTGAATTAATCTCACGATTAGATTCAGAAGAGAAATCTTCTTCTTCATTTTTTTCGGAATTAGAATATTTTTCTTAGAGATATTCTAGTTCTATTTTCCTTGTTTAGGATATTTTCTTTGGTTTAAAAACTCTTATTACTAACAAGTTTGTGAGGAAAGAATTTCCTTAAGATGGCAGGTTTAAATGTTGGTTCTATCGACAATCTAAATCCTACCAGAACTCATATTTTTATGGAAATAATTATGAGTACTGGAGAGATAGGATGAAGACTTTCATTATTAACACTAGATTTGATAAATACCTGATGCTGACAGGAGACTATAAGATCCCTGATAAGGAATCGAGAAATTTTACTAATCAGGAAAAATCAGAATATCAAGCAAATTTTAGAGTCCAAAATACATTGCTATGTTCCATGACTAGGAAAATCTATAGTCAAATAACTTCATGTGAATGTGCAAACAGTATCTGGAAGATACTTGATGTTACACATTTTGGTACTTCTAAAGTTATAGAGACAAGAAGAGCTATGTTGAGAGTTGAATACCATGGCTTTAACTTTATTTTTGGAGAACCTATAAGAAAAGTTCAGCAAAGGTTTATGACTATCGTGAGTAGATTAGAGTCTATGGGAGAAAACTTTTTGGATGATGAGGCCCTTTTAGATAAGATCATATACATCATTACAAATGAGTGGGAATCCAAGAGGACAGTAATTGATGAGAACAGGAAAGTTACCCAGATTTCCTTAAATGAATTGTTTGGAACTCTTCTTCAGCATGAGACTAAAATGAAGAGAGATGTTTATAATGTTAAAAAGAAAAATAGGAATGTAGGAGTTTCTTTTACAACTACTTCTAAACATATGATAGTCATGACTCCAAAAAGAGTAACTAGATCAAAGTAAAAGAAAGTTACTATTCAGTCAGAATCTAGTGATACAGAAATGTCTGAGAATGAATTATCTAATATTTCTTGGAGAATGAACAAGATAGTATCTCAAAATAACTATTATAATAAGTTCAACAAGAGAGACTACAAAGAGAAGAAAGATGGGGAAGTTACTTATTAGGAATATAGAAGAACAAGTTATATCAATCCTAATTTCCCCTATTGAAAAAGAAGGAAAATAAGGAAAGGAATTTAGAAACAAACAAGAAGAAGTTATATCTTTTGAAGCACAAGAAAAGTCTTAAAGAAAACAATAGTTTAGTGCTAGATGTGGATACTCTTAGAGAAGTGAATATTCTAAATATAAATCATCAGCACAGAAAAATATTGGATTCATTGCTACTACTTTTTTCCCAAATACATGTATTATAGCAAAGGTATGCTCTACTGAGGCTTTAACAAATTTATCTCTTGATAATAATTGTAACACCCCAAGATTTCATAGTGTGTTATTTCTTCAAAATAATTCAATAACTTTCACTACATGAAACACCGAGTTCAATCACACCATGACTTACCAAAAAAACGCCATTCAAAAGAGGTTATGAATAGTATTAACTAAATTTTAAACTTTATATAATCCTTATAATTTTTGAATCCATATTATGAGTTTCTTAGACATAATGCAAGAACATATTCATTTTCAGTATTGCACTTTTATCAACTTTTAATAGTGAAACCTTTTTAAATAAAATATTTTAAATGGGGGACATCAAAAAATTTAAAATGAAACATCCCAAGCTTCCACGGTACGCTTTCCTTTGAATAATACAGTAGCGTGTGTTGTACGCAACTTCGAGTTCTAACACACCACAACCAATCAAACTAGCCGTTATGAA
Source organism: Viscum album (assembly GCA_963277665.1). Taxonomy (NCBI): domain Eukaryota; kingdom Viridiplantae; phylum Streptophyta; class Magnoliopsida; order Santalales; family Viscaceae; genus Viscum; species Viscum album. The sequence continues at coordinate 1,222,411,921 of OY728139.1, read as the reverse complement.
TTGTAATACTTACCTTTTAAAATTTTATAAATTTTATCTCTAAAAATGGAAATCATTTTTGGATTCGTAATATCGAATTTAGCCTAAGGTAAAATTTTGGTACATTTCGGATAACTTTCATATTTTGATGAATAGTGAAAATTACTAAATTTTAATTAAAAACAACTTTTTTAATCAAAATAATTAATAGTGATAAATTATGAATTTGAGTGGTTTTAAAGTATATTTAGAATATATTTTTACCATTTAATATAATTTTGGTCATTGGACATAATTTTACAATTAAACCAAACATAAACAAGTGTCAATCTTTTGATAGTTATTATCTCTTAAAAACACGCGTTTTGTTTTGACAGCGGGAATTAATTTTAAATTAATTTCTACAAATTATGTGTTTTGAATTTAGAAAAATGGATTCCATATTTGGAATCATGATGTTCAAATTGTTTAAATAGGTAACTATTATTTTTAGACATTTTGAATAAATACTGCGGTAAATATTTTATTTACCATGGTTAAGGGTAAATCCGGTAAATAAGGGTTACAAAATAATATTATAATAATACTAAATTACCCTAAAACGTGTCCTAGAGTTATTGGTTGATACATTCTCTACCATAGGAATCTTTGGGTCGATTTTGGGACCCCATGGTGCCACTTGTAGGTGATAAGGACACTTTATTTTAATTAAGTTAAAATGAATACAAAAATGACACAAGCATATATCTTTTAGAAAAACAATATTTACATAAGTTTATATATGTTGGATTTTAGATTATAAAACTTCATTAGAAATATAAAAGGATTTCCTACATAATGATATTTTATTTATAATTTTTAGACATTAAATAATTTAATTTATTTATGACACAATGATGATGAATTAATTACTATAATAGTGAAAAATTAAAATAATTGATATTATAAATACCCAAATAAATATAATATAAAACTTTTAATGAATTAAACTAATTTTCTAGGATAATATGATATATTAGGATTGATGTAATTGACTTTTTTGGAAGTAATCAATCTGTTATGAGTTTCACAAAAATCAACTATTGAATAGTGTCAAAATTGACATAAAAGAGTTCTTAAAACAAATATTATATTATTAATTGATAATAAATTCTTAAAAATCTAAGGTTCGGCCAAGAGACTTATATCATGATATGTTCATCATTAATGGACCACTTGGGGGTCTCTTGGATGTATATAGTAAGTTTATTAACCATATTATATAAAAATACAAAGAGACATTGTAAAAGTGAAACTAATTAACTTAGAGTTAATACTTAAAGATAAGGTTAATATAAGTACCCAAACCTGTCTAAATTATATTGGTTGAGTTGTTTTCGACCTATCCCCACCTTAAAATTTAAATAATAAACTTTGGAGCTATTATAAACCGAATAATAATTTATTATAAATTAATATTTCTAGCTTTTCCAAAGGTGCCCCTCACACCTCTTATAAAAGGGCACTCCTCATTCTCTTTTCTTCACACCTTCAAAGCCTTTTGGTTCGGCCAAAAACTGCCCAAATACTCTCCCAACTTCCCTCACTACAACCTAGAGGCCTTAGTGTGATCATAAAGCCTACATAAGGAGCCCTTTTGATCAAATCAAAAGGAAGAACCAGAAGAAGAGGTAATGTTTTCACCACCCCTTTTCAAGTTCCTTTCTTCTTCCACTTCTTCTTTCTTTTTTATTACCATTCTAAAATAATAACTCCAGTATCTCACATATACTATGATGTTATTATGAATATGGTACAACCATATTCAGTATTCTATCCACCCTTTGAATAACATGTCACCATACGTGCGTACGTATGGCTTACCGTCTCCACATCGTGGTGTAATTATTATTCAATATATTATTATTTGGATGGGTATAATAATGATGAGTAACTCATGTAAATAATAAATATAACATGTTAAGGATTCTGTATATATGATATACCATCCTTTTATATATTATTTTAATATCAAAATAATGATATTGTCGCTCGTGCGTACGTACGGACTACCGTCTCCACGAACGCGATGAGATTCATTCTCCATCGTATCCATTCAAGTATAATTATCATTTGATGATTTAAAAATGATTTTTTAGGACTTGATATCATTCTGGATATGAATAATATACAACCAATCTATTACAAACATGTCTTACGTGACATAACATATAAAAGAAAACAAGTAAGTTAACACCCGAAACAATGATAATACTAAGATATTATTATCAAATCAATATTAAAAGATCATATATGATATCATATTAATGTATATGATTCTTGTATAATTTAATAACAATTATTTCACCATTATACAGGAGGTTAACCTACCCCAACCAAGTAAAAGTACAAGGTAAGGGGTTTTCATCTCACTCCTTATTTCCGTGAGATTCATGCCATATTGCCACCATCACCTTTTGTGTGGTGTATGTACTGCCCATAGTTATATTCTTTGTGTAATACACTCTAATTTATGTGTATTTACATATTAATTGTATGATACCTCTTTCATGGGTTGTATGTTTCATAAGTTACCAAATTGGTAAGGGTTATTTCACAATCTCTTCATTATCCGAGGTTGTTTATACGTAATAATTTACTGGGATCTCTTTATCATCCACATCCATGTTTCTTAATAATGTATTTCAAAACATTTTTACTATTTACAAGAATATGGGTTAAAGTCATTTATACCCTTATGTGTTTCGAAAGTAATCTTTCCGTCGTTTTCCAAACAAGGCACTTTTAACCTTTTCGACAAATTTAAGGTAAGATTGTTTTTTTAACTTATACGGCGGGTGCGGCTATTTACCGCCGTTATAAAATCATCAAAGCTTCCCTTATAAGATTATAAGAATATTTTCAAATTGAATGTATTATTTTATAATTATGTTACTTTTAAAATGATTTAAAAAAATAGATATTTCTCTAAAATAGTTTTGATTTCATCTATGTCAACATTCTTTGATGGTTTTTAAGCTTATTTGAAGTTGATTTATTATCATAAAAAACATACATGTTTTATTGAAGGTTTTGTGATATTTTTGACTGTGGATAAGTTATTCTTATGTCACTCATGGTTTTTGTTTAGAGTATTGACATTTCATAAGTTATTTGTAATCCAAATTTTTATGTTATATTTCAACCTTTCATTCAGATGAATGTGTTAGACAATTATGTTCCGGGTTGGGGACCGGTAAAAGTAAGCCCTCCGGTTTGGTCTCCGGTTATTAGAGGAACTCCGGTTTGGTCTCCAGTTATTAGAGGAACTCCGGTTTGGTCTCCGGTTATTAGAGGAACTCGGGGTTGGTTTCCGGTTATTAGAGGCACTCCGGGTTGGTGTCCGGTTATTAGAGGCACTCCGGGTTGGGTTCCGGTTACAGATAGCCCCAAGGTCTTGGGATGAGGCCTTGACAAAGAAATTAAAGTTTAGCATTATGCATTCCAACATTATGAAAGTGGTTATTGATATCGCATGTGATTATTCGATTAGTAGAATATCCATGTGAACAAGTAAATGGCATTATTTCATTTTACTTTTGTCATACTATGTTGAAGTTCAAGTTTAAAAGGCTTTTGTTTTAGTAATGCATTGCCTTAAATATTTATGCTTATTTTTGAATGTTCCGCTATATTGTTATCCTTACTGGGCATTTGAGCTCACCCCTTTTCTATGTTTTATTTTTCCCAGGATGTGAAGAAGTAAGTTATGAATGACCAGCAGGGATATTATGAGGGGATAATAGTGTGGACTATGGAGACATTATGTTGTCGTAGTAGTTTTTCACTTTATGATGTAATGTAAAACTTATGAATATATCTAGTGTTTCCAAGGCTACTAAACCAATCGGTCTTTCGAGATTTGATCTTTCTTGTGATCATGCCAATGTTATGTAATAATGCACCGACTCTGGGTAACTAGGGTCGGTGCATTACAAGAATTTCTATTCTGAAGATATTACTTCTAATGAAGATACTTCATCTTTATATAATTAAGAAATACCATCTTATGAAGAAGTATCTAGATTTTCCAAGTTGTTAGAAGAAAAAAAATTGTAAAATTTCTAAGAAATTAGATAAGGAAAATACTACAGAATAAGTTCTTACAAAAGAGATTTCAGACCTCTCTGGAGATCTAAAATATAAAGATGAGCTTCTATAAAAACCTCCTAAAGACCTTAAGGAAGTAAATTCTAAAAAAGAAAAACTTTCTAAAGATCTTAAGAATTCTATTGTAAAAATAAATGTTTTTGAGTAAAAAGCTAACTCTATGGAAATAATTTCTAAGGATAGGACTTTAGTCAAAAGACAAAAATCCAAAATATATTCCCTTAAGAAACTTCTTGCAAAATTTTCTTCTGGTAAAGAAAATTTTTACAAGATGTATTCTCAAATCAAACCTCAAGAAAATAGTACTGGAGTAGGTTATACTCACATAAAACCTGTTTTCATAAACAACTATTTTATTCCATCTAGATCCCCTTTTTGTACTAAATGTCAAAGTAGTGGGCATTGGAAGAAAAATTGTTCTTTGAATAATGTTCAATCTATTGGGTTTCATAAAGCCTATTTTTCTAAACAAATGTGGATACCCAAAATTTTATTGTCTAACAATTCTGGATCCAAGAAAGTTTAGATTCTGAATGTCTAACATTCTTATTTTCAGGAAACTAAAGAAAGTACCAACAGTAATAATTGGTACATGGATAGTGGATGTTCCCAGCATATGACTGGTATCAAAAACTACTTTGAAAATATTATCAAGATGAAAGGAGGAAAAGTAACTTTCAGAGATAATGATAATGGAGAAATAATTGGTATAGGTAGCATAGTTTTTCTTGGAAAAACTTTGATATCAAATATTTTATTTGATAAAGGTCTTAAGAACAACGTCATCAGCATAATTCAATTATGTAATGAAGGTTACCTTGTGAATTTTAGGAATGAAAAGTGCTTAGTACACAATTCCAAGGAATAGTTTAATCTTTCTACCAACAAGAAAGAGAATGAATATATTCTAAACATATAAGACCTTAGGAACCAAGAATTACCTTGCCTTAGTGTAATGGAATATCATTCTTGGTTGTGTCATAGAAGGCCAGAACACTGTAACCTTAGGAACCTATGAAAACTATCTAAGAAAAGACTAGTTAAGGATCTACTGGAGCATATATTTGATTCTTCAAAAGTTTGTGATCCTTTTCAATATGGAATGTAACATAAATCAATTTTTAAATCAGTCGATGAAGTCTCAACAACTGATGTATTATAGTTAGTGCATATGGATCTTTTTGGTCCAACACAAACTGGAAACATTAAAGGAAAATATTTTTTATTTTTCTTAGTTGATTATTACACTAGATTCATGTTGGTCTATTTTCTAGAAAAGAAATATGAATCTTTTTCTTATTTCAAAAGTTTTAGAGCCCAAGTTAAAAATGAGAAAAATCTTCCTTTGATAACTATTCATAGTGATTATGAAGGAGAATTTCAAAATTATGATTTTGAAACTTTTTTAGTAGAAAAATCATTACTCATAACTTCTCAGCACCCAGAACACCTCAAAAAAATGGTGTTGTTCAAAGAAGAAAAAGAATTCTTCAAGAGATAATAAGAACCATGTTGAGTGTGTATTCTGTAGCCAAACATTTTTGGGCTGAAGCTGTAAGTACTTCATGTTATACTATTAATCGTTTTTTTATTAGACTTTTTCTTAAAAAAACTATTTATGAGTTATGGAATGGTAGAAAACCTAGACTTTCCTACTTCAAGGTTTTTGGGTTCAATGTATTTATTTTGAATACTAAAGATAACTTACACAAATTCACACCAAAATCTGATGAAGGAATTTTCTTAGGCTACTCCACAACTTCTAAGGCTTATAGAGTTTTCAATAAAAACACTTCCATTGTTGAAGAAACAATACACGTCATATTTTATGAAACCGATCCCTTTGTTTTTAAACAACTCTAACCTACCTCTTCAGATGTGTTTTCAAAAACTGATTATCAACCTTTGTTAGAAGATCCTTTAGATAAGGAAAATGTCCAAGAATATGTTTCTGAGGCATTTACCCCAGAATATTTCCTACCCTATGTTGATGAATAGGTTTTACAAAACCCAAATCAGTCGTTTCTTAATAATCATCCTAGTGATACTATCATTGGTAATGTAAATAAACCTATAAGGACTAGAAGTTCCTTAAGAAATAAAGTAGAACATCTAGCATTCCTTTCCCAATTAGAACCAAATTCATTGATGAAGCTTTATGTGATATTGGTTGGATAAAATCTATGCAAGATGAACTAAATGAATTCGAAAGGAATAAAGTCTAGACCTTGGTTGAAAGACCTAAGGAAACTTCTGTTATTGGAGTAAAATGGGTCTTCGGAAATAATTTTGATGAAAATGGAATCATAGTAATAAATAAATCTAGATTAGTTGCTAAAAGCTATAATCAACAAGAAGGAATAGACTATGAATAAACTTATGCTCTAGTAGCTAGACTTGAATCTATTCATATTTTTCTTAACTTTTCAGCATTCTTCAATTTCAAACGTTTTCAAATGGATGTGAAATGTAATTTCCCTAATGGTTATGTTCAAGAGGAAGTTTTCGTTGAACAAACTCATCGTTTGGAAGATACCAAACATATTGAACATGTTTATAAACTTACCAAAGCTTTGTATGGACTTAAGCAAGCCCCTCGAGCCTGGTATGATAGACTTATAGGATTTTTGCTTCAAAATAATTACGTTAAAGGAAATGAGGATCCATCCCTTTTTATAAAGAAAGATAATAAAAATGTTTTGATTGTTCAAATTCATGTTGATGACATTATATTTGGTTCAACTTAGAAATATTTAACTGATTCCTTTGTGAATCTAATGAAATCTGAGTTTGAAATGAGTATGATGGGTGAGTTAACATTTTTACTCGATTTTCAAATTTCTCAAAAACCAGAAAGAATCTATATATCACAACATAATTATATTAAATATCTCCTTTAAAAGTATGGATATGACAACACTAAAAGTATTATTACTCCCATAGGTACTTCAAACACACTTGATCTTGATAAAGCTGGGAAACCGGTATATCAAACATCTTTTAGAGGTATGATAGGAAGTTTACTTTACTTGACAGCTAGTCATCCAGACATAATGTTTTTTGTATTCTTATGTGCAAGATATCAATCCAACCCCAAGGAATCTCAATTAAAGGCAGTGAAAATAATTTTTCTCTACTTAAAGTGAACCATGGATTTGGGACTCTTTTATACGTCTGAAAATGATTTTATTTTAAAAAGTTTTTTAGATGATGACTTTGGTGGATGTGTAATGGATAGAAAAAGTATATCTGGAATCTGTCATTTCTTAGAGGATTCATTAGTTTCTTGATCATGCAATAAGCAACACTCAGTAACACTTTCCACTACTGAAGCTAAATATATAGCAGTTGGAAGTTGTTGTGCTCAAGTGTTGTGGATGCAACACACACTCACAGACTATGGTATGAGTTTTACTAAAACACAAATTCTGTTTGATAATACTAGTTTCATCTCCTTAAGTAAAAACCTTGTACATCACTCTCATGAAAAACACATAGACATTAGGCATCACTTTCTTAGGGATTACACACAAAAAGAGGATATCATTCTTCAATTTATCGGAAGACAATATCAACTTGCTGATATTTTTCCAAAATATTTACCCTCCGATATATTTGAATGCATTAAATAGAAGTTATGAATGATAACCATAAGGTAATATTCCTTGGATACCCTTCTCTTGGGATTAAAATATTTACTACTTGTTACTTGTAGTGTTTCAATTTTGTTTTCTGTTATAATTTTGGTTATTGAAGAAAGTATAACTATCATATACTTCCTTAAACTTTTACTCTGAATAAATATGATTCTATACTCTTTAAGGAAGAATCTATGTGGCAGTAAAATTTTGTTAAGTTTCATTTTCGAAATCATTTTTCCAGAATCAAGAAAATTAGTAGAACTTAGAGGTGTTGTGAATTTTGTTTATACAAAATTTCCTTAAGGATTTTTAAGTATACAATTCACCCCCCCCCCTCTTGTATATTGAGTATCTACATCATAGTTTATACTAAAATCAGTATCATATATATCATATTATCGATCCAACAAACTCCACATTCCCTTTATACAAAACTAGGGGGCCTAACTGTACACTGGTTTTTACACTCCCTATGGATATGATTTGGATGAATCGAGAGCTCTATATGAAACCTAATGAAGGATTACATCCTATTAATGTCACTACACCATGAAAGTAAATTTAACTAATTAGTTTTTAACATTTTTTTGAAAATGGTTCCTTACCTTGCATTTTTAATATCCAGTTGATTCCAAATTTATTCTAGTATATTCACCTATATAACCTCATTATTCCATTAACTTGGAAAATTATTAACATCCTATATGTTTGGTATTATAATATGGTTGTTGTTGATTATTAAGGGTAGATGATTATATATTTTATTTTTATTTATTTCTATCATATGATAAATGTGTTTAACTTATTAAGTGATATGGGACCCAAAATTATTTATCTCATCTATGCATTGGTAGGTCTCATGATACAAACTAGTTTGGGTAATTTGGTGTGTTCCTAAACTGTTTCGGTATAATTTACAAATATGCGGCGATGATGATATTTAATATGTCTTATCATGAGGCCTTCAAAATTATGTATATCGTCACTATGTGATCAGTTATTTTTTATCCATGTCATTATTTATATTTTTATGTTATCCAAGGTTATACTAATTTCATTGATATAATCATTAAATTCATTTATTTTGTACATGTCAATTTTTTCATACTTCCTCTATGATAGTTTTTCTCTTATGCTACCACTTAATAATTGTCTAAGATCACACCTTTTATTTATTATTTTCCATTTCACTAAGAATCCAGGAATACTACTATGTATGATGTATTTAACTTCAGGTATAAATAATATGTTTTCATGTTTTTAGATGATGTATCTTAAGTTCTTAATGTAATGTATTATTCACTTATGTATAAACTCTTTTTGTCATATAAACTACTATATACTTTGTAATGTGATTGTTTCATTCCCAAATACCATGTGGGGTCAGAATTAAGTTTTTTTGTGGTGGTGGAATGACCCTTCATGTCTGACACATATGGTCATGTTCTTTCTGGGTGGTTTTCAATGAGTTTTATTCATGGAACTAGAAACACTCAATGGTTTCCTTATCCATGATGTCTCATGGATATACTTTCCAAAGGAAGGTGGTCATTATGAAATGGTTCTAGAAACACTTAGAGACTATCATTGGTTGAGAAGATGGGAGGTTAGTCTCATCAAACCTTTTAAGGGGGGTTATTTCCTACTTTGGGACTCTATTATATATTTAAAACATATTTGTGAATCCTTCATTAAATTCCAAAAACAAAATGATTCACCCTTATATTAACAATTGATCGTTAGATTTTATGGATTTTAGAAACATCTGTACATATATGAGGTTTTCCATAGATAGAGACATATATACTTGGATTAGAGATTATTTTTTCATTTATTGTCATCATGTTCGTTTAAATCCATGAAGTGGGATGCTCTAGAATTTATTATCATCTAGGTTGATATGAGTTCTTTTGGTGTTAGGATCAGGCCCATGAGAAGGGATTCCAATGTATCCTTTTGAAAGGAATCATAACCCACATATTTCTATGTCTCTTAATGAGACATGTCATAAAATTTAAGGTCATGTGATGTGAACTAAACTATTTAGTTTAACATCATGCGACAAGGATGTCTAGATAAAAGGTGCATATACAAGGGATAGTGTGGGTATTATGATGAAGCATACTAAGGGGTCTATTAGGGATGTATCCTCCCAATTTGGATATGATTCTACTGTTAATATAGGCTATAGAATATAAGGGTGAATTTAGGGGTGCTGGGTTTGAAAATTTGGTAAGCATCCAATGTAACCTGTTTGGAAAGGAATTGAAGCCCATGTAATTTGGAAAGTTTTCGATTACACATATAGAGGAGGCATAAGGTTTATTTATCATGAATATATCCCTTTTAAGGTTTTTATCATAAGTAATATGGACCTTTTATTGGATAGTAACATAGTTCTGGGACTTAAAACAAATAGGAGACCCATTTCAAGGAGAGAGGAAGATCTAGAAACTTACACTCTACAAATATAGGTATATGATTGTGAGGAATTCATGATCATCACTAATCATTATGCCCAAGTGATTCATGTTCTATGTGAGATACAAGGGGAAGTGAAAGATATGAAAATCCATAAAATATCTTTCATCGACTGGATGATAAAGGTGGAGATATGGAAGGCAGGTAGATACCCCACAAGAAATACTAGGGGATTACTCCAAAATGGACACCCTAATTTGAAATTCACTCCTTATTCACTATTAAATGTGGATGAAGTATATTTGGGGGATTCAAAGAGAGAGAGAAATCTTATATGTTCCTGTCTCCTCTCTCTTTTTCAAAATCGAGGTCCAATCATTATCCCCATGATTGTGATCCTTGTTACCATAGGAGTTTATAATCAAGAACATGATAAGGAAGCCACATATTAAGTAGGATCTATGTGCAACCTCTATTTCAATCAGAATTTATAATCAATAAGACATATTGATCTTCTATTTTCTCATTTCATACATAACTGGAGGATTTTTGGGAGGTTTAGGATTGGTCCTTCTAAGATGAGGGATCCCAGGAAAGTGATTCCCTATAATTGGTGGTATGAAAGGATTATAAGAGGGTGGATCATGTCGGCGAGGACTGGTTTAACATAAGGGGGTTCAAATTGGTGAGGCCTGGATAAGATACAGGTAGCTTCTATAGGTGACTCCATGGTGATATGAAGGTTTTTTGTTCATAATAGGTTTGGGAGATTTAAAGTATCTTCACATAAGTGAGGCTTTGGTGAGTTTAAAATTCATTTAGAATATGGAAAACCTAAAAACAACACCTTTGTGAGGCATTTTTCTAAGCTTTAGGGGTCTCCTTAGGCATTTTTTGGATGAATGGTGCTCAATTGTTGACTAATGGATGGGCCTTTCTCCCTAGTTTACTAAGTAGGTGTTTCCTATAAATGTTCTTAGTATTATACCATGAGGTACCACAATATATTGGTCACTAATAATTTCCCATTTTTATGTTGTCTCAAGGAACTTCTTGAGGGTTTGAAGGACTTGGGAAAGAGATTTCATTGAGAAGGTCTTCAAGTGGTCTCTTCATATTTTCATCCAATCAAATTGGGAGCCCAAGGGTCTTATTTATAGGAAATATTACAAACATGGGTGAAGGAATCCAACCTTCACACACCCCATCAGTGCACCAAGAGGATCATGCAGGTCCCACCTGCATGGCCCTTCATGAGCCCCAAATACCTTTGTGAGGGTCTTATTTTGAGACATCTATGTGATGGACCTATGTGGGTGGACTCTTACACTTAGGATCCGAAGTTTTCCTATACATGGAAACTTTTTTCTCCCAATTTGAGTGGATTAAATGGTGAAGATACCACATGAAGCTCTGATCCCCCAAGTCTATCTCCCAATTCTTTCAATCCCATATATAGATCCTTAAGCCTACAAAAGAATGTGAAATTAGTAGTGATTAATGGATTGATATCCCTCAAGGTCTAATACAATGAAATTTTAGAAGAAATTCCTCCACTAGTCAAATAGAGAGAAGGACCCTTCCATTACACAAAACATGAGAGTCATTCATCAAAATACTCCAAAGGAAAACCATGGAGATTATAGTAAACCCTCACCTAAGTGTTATTTCCCATGTTTTCCATCACTCAATGTTATCTTCAACATGTCGGGCCTCACTTGTGCAATGCACTTTTGGATAACTCAATCCTACTTTGTGTGATCCACCTTCATCTCACCCAGGACTCACCTACATGATCCATATTCAGCTCACCCAATCATCTCTTGTGTGAGACACCTTCATCGTGCACAAGCCTCACCTGCATGAGAAATCTTCTGTCTGCCCCTACCTCACCTGTGTGAGTAACTCTTTGATCCTTTATTTATACCACCAATGGCATGGATCCCCTTTCCTTTGATCCCTCATCTGAGGGATACTAAGAAAGATCATCCCCCAAAGCCTCTATATATGTATACTCATATCACTAGGTACATCATTGTATCTTCTTGATTATACATTCCCACAGTAATTGGAAGTCCCACAATTATCCTATATAATAGGTCATATCCTCACTGTGTTCTTGGTTATACATTCTCGGGGTAACAAGGATATAAAACATAGGGATAATTATGGGACCTTGGGTTTAAAATAATAGAATAGATGATAACATATAATCCCTAACTCTCTCACTAAATCATCCACTAATACATTATCCTCTTCAACTAGTGAATGAGGGGAAAATGTCACTTTAGGCCCTCCCTCCTATAGTAATCCCCTATTCTTTCTTGAAGGGCATCCCCATGCCAACTATATCACCACCCTCATCCACTAGTGATATAAAGAGATTGTTTGGATTGCCATATCATCCACTAACTCATGTTTCTCACATATATCATGACTCAAGTAATATTAGAGGATAGTGACGATCACGATGTCTACAGGATCAAATACATGTCTTGTTAGAGAGTCCCTCTATGTATCTTACTCTCTCATTGACATGGAACTCATATACTATGTAAGCCCCAAGACTATGTTACTATACTCTCAAACGGACATATTCCCTTTTAGAAAAAACATAAAAGGTCCATATTCTAAATGAACCAACCATGGAACTACTACATAGGTGTAAGACTTGACTTTCCAAAAAATATGGAATTTTATTGCTATCCAAACAATATACATAGGAATCCTCCCTAATGTAAAATCTTAGCACCCCAAAATTCACAATAATATTATCTGGTCCATATTCCTAGAATGGTAATTTTTGACCTAAGAGGATATATCTCTTCTCGACCCCTTGGTTCACTTCATCATAAGTCCTACACCAAACCTTGGTTAGGATTCTTTCTCCAGAGTGTCCTTGTCACAAAAAGATAAACTACATGGTTTGTCCTCATCAAAAAACCATAAAAAAATATGATATTTCCCATTAAGTGACACTGAACTACATGGGTTCTAATTCCTTTAACAAGGATGCATAGGATTCCCTTCTCATGGGGCTGATCCTAACACCAAAACAACTAATGTCTCCCTCGATGATAATAAATTACATACCAACTCACTGCATGGCTTAAAACCAGCATCATGACAATAAATAAAATAATAATTTCTAATCCATGTATAGGTTGATCTATCTATAGAGAACCGTAGATGCATACATATGATTTTAAATTCCTTACATACTAAAAATCGATTGACGATATAAGGGTTGACCTTTCAATATTTTGGATTTAATAAAGAATAACAAATATGTCTTAAATTTATAAGAGTTTCCTGTAGGTGGAAATGATTCCCCTTAAAAGTTTTGATGATCCCAAACTCCCGTACTATCAAAAAATATGATCCCCTAAGTGTTGTTGGAACCATTTCCCAATTACCACATGTCCTTGAAAAGTAGGTCAGTGAGTTATCATGAATGAGGGAACTGTTGGGTGGTTCTGGATCCATGAATAAAACCCATTGGTAATATCCTGAAAAGTATGTGGACATATGTGTATAGAATGAAGGGTCATGCCACTACCACCACAAAATTTCATTTCAACCCCATGTGGTTTTCTGGGAAAAATGATATACGTATACCAATGTAAAAAAATTACCATTATCTTTGAGGTACTCAGGTTGAGGTGTTCTAAAAAAATATTTTTATATTATCTAAAACATTAAAAAATTAAACAGTGTTTTCAAATTTATATATTAGTGAAAATTAGTTCAATACGAATTAAAAATTTATTCATTGGATTAAAATTTATCTACTTATTCATATTGAAAACCTGTATTTTCTATTTAATGTTTCATTATCAAGCATGAATTTTTCTATTCGTATTTTATTTTTGGTCATATTTCTTACTTTTTATTTCATGTTATTAGGTGAACTTGATACCATAATTTTGTTAACTATAATTTGAAAAGAATGTAACATTTTTTCTCAATTTAATTTTATGTTACTGAGAATCAATATTAATTTTAGTTTATTGATATATCGTAAGAATATTTATGTAAATATAGTCTGAAAGAATGTTAGTTTATATTTTTTGTTTATGTATAAATGGAAATTATGTTATTAGGAGTGATTAATTGTGAATTTTTTTTTACTGTATTCAATAAAAGGAAACTATTTTATAACTTTATGTTTTATGAAGTGGAAAATACCTTAATCTAAACATATTTTGAATAGAAGTATTTTTAGAGAGTTGTTTAAAAAGGTGATTGTGTTTTATATAAATTGGTATTTTGTATCATACAATGATGGGGAAAATATGGTGTTTTAAAAAGATAATGCTCATTTTGGTTCGTGAATTAAAACTAGGCATAGTTAAAATTTAGTTTCCCATAATTAATGTTCAAATAATGGGTGATTTTAAAACATAATGGTATCTAGTAAATGGTTAATTTTAAAAATAGCATGGGAAAGGTTTTTTGAAATATAATTTATTAAAAATAAAATGGAATTCAATGTAAGACTATTTTATAATGTATTTTTTAAAGTAAATTATGTTTAAAAATGTATAATGGGAAGTGTTTATTCTAACCATAGTTTTATAATGGATTGATTTTGTAAAGTTTATTATTTTTGGAAATGAGTTGATTTTTGACTTGGGACATGAATAATGGTTATTTATAAATCTTTTGATAACAAACTATTTTTGATATACTATAATTTAGTAGCAGGTCAAACCTAGGATGACCATAAAATATTTATATAGTGGGGAGAACCGTAGATTGTATTTTTTTTCTATTTTCAGTATAATGAGAATCATAATGTTTTTAATAAATCCTTTATTTTTTATACCATGTGGTTAATAGTGATTCATGCTGGTTTTAGGAGTTATACAATGAAATAAAGATGAGTTAAATGGATATGTGTTGGTGTGATAGATTTGGATATTAAAATTATATTGTATTTAGTATTTTGGATCAAATTTGGGAACATGAACTGGAATAAAGGAGTATTTTTGACATATTTATTGGTCCATTTTATAGGTTATGTGATCACTATTTTATTATTTATACTGATCGGTTAGTTAAACTAGTGACTTGGTAAGGATGTTAGTCATTTGGTGTCATTTATGTGGAGTTCTTGGGGATGATAAGACGTTCAGTTTGTAGGTTATAACAACTCATGTCTTTATTGAATAAATTTAAGATTAAATTTTGTTTTTAATGAGAATTTGATAAATGGAAATGTAGGTGTGTTGACCCATGTCATCAAGGATTGTAAAAATTAGGGGAAATTTAAACCTTTTTGTTCTTGGGAGTGTTTATAGGGGAAATGGTAAATTATTATGTAAGAGGATCTTGAATAATTTTTCAAGACCAATTCATCAATCCTATAATAGGGTTTTTACCATAGGATAAGATTTTATTATAAATTTGAGAAATTCAAATTTTCACAAAATATTTAATATTTATATTATTAAATATTAATTTATTTTTTCATGCTCATTTGGTTGTATATATTAAATGGATATTTGGATTGATATTAACTCTTTTTGGTAGATTCAAAAATTAGGGGCTTTCCAAGTTGTGGAATATCCTTTTTAGGAATTTGTGTTGGGCTGGTCCCCTTTTCCTTTTATTTTCTTTTCTTGTTTTTTTATTTTTCTCCATTTTCCTTTTTATTTTTTCATATCTTCTTTTATCTCCTTTATCTTGTCATGTAATATTATGGGGATATCCCATTCAGAGGACTTCATTCAAGAGAGGAATATAGAGATAAGAGAGGGTGTGTGAGAATAAGAGGCACCACCGTGCAGCACGGGTCGTATAAAATCATCATGTGGCAGCTATGAATCATGAATCTTTTTGAAGATTTAGTAGGTTATTCCCATAGGTACGTCCATTTTACTTTTTTTGATTAAAATAAATTTAAAATAATTGTTTTTAATTTTGAAATCCTTTTTTCGTTTTTTGGGGACCCCTTGGAGGTTTATATGTGGATTTTTGAGAGAAATTATGGGGTTTTGGGCATTTCAGGTGTTTCTCGTTTAGGAAAACAAGTGTATATGGTGTGTAGTTTAGATAAAACATGTTGTGTGTTCTTATTACTTGGGGAATATGAGTTTTTATATGTACACATCATGTACTTTATATACATTTCATGTAATTTTACTGGTCCACATACCTAGAAATGTGGCCAAGTACATGGGAAGATAGATTTTTTATAAGTAAACATTGTATACTCTAGGTACACAGTATATAGTGTGACTTTTCCATGTGGCCATGTGCTTGGGAAGACACCCCATGTGAGGAGTAAATCTCCATGTAGAAGTACATTTTCATACCCCATGTATACCTTGTGCAAGTAGTATTACAAAGATAGACCTCAGATCTTTTCTATCCATATAGAAGTACATGGCCAGGTGAAGTATTGGGAGTACGCACAATTTACAAAGAAGTCCACACCGTATTCTTATTCTGTCTTCGGGGTTTGGGTTTTTTTGAACCACGGAGTTACAATTGGAATTTTGAGTGGTCTATTAGGATCATTTTCCATGTATATTGCAATGGTGGAATACTTTGGGAGTTAAGAGGCTGTCTAGATGGTGTTTTGGACTGTGAGAGTTTAGTAGGATGATTTCTTTTAGATTTTGTTTTTATATCCTCTCAGGGGTTAGGTTGTCAGTTGATAAGCCTGAGTAGGGTTTTTAGCATAGTTATAGTCTTAGCTCAAGTGTTTCGTGATGATATGTTTGAGGTTCTTTAGACATATTCTAGAAGGTGGGATTGATTAGTATATCTGAGGATATCTTGGATCATATTTTCTTCATGATTAGTTGCTTGGGGGTTGAGAAGTTGAGGTTTAACTCCTAGGTTTGTTGAACATATCTATTGGAGGCTTTGGGCTTGGTTGACATCATGGGATAGCAGTTACATCTAGGTTCCACTAAGATGCTAAGATGAGTCTGAGTGGATTTTTTAGATTTGCTTGTGGTCCAATTTCAGATCGAATGATCAGATATTGTTGTAGTCAACTGTTGAGAATACTTTTGTGGAATGGAATACTTTGTATTCCAATTATGGGTGAGTTGGTACCCATAGATAATCTGTTCTCTGAGAATGATGATTGAGGTTTTCTATGTGGGATTTTCCCTAATATTTAATTTATGTTAAGGATCCCTTGTGTAGGGTCTCTTACTTTTTATGTGGTCATGAGGACCAATTTGAATTCCCCAATTGGTGGTATTTTAATTTGGAAACCTCTTTGGGTGTGTTGTTCATAGAGGATCTATTGGAGGCCACTAAGGTCTTTTTGGGTTGTTTATTTACTAGGAATATCCCTATGATTTTGGATTAGATAGAGGATCCCATCAAAGGGTTTTCGATTCAGGATGTGGTCTTTTTTCATTTTAGAATTTTCTTGTCAGCATGGCCTGATAGCTTGGGTGTAGAAATGGAGTCATGTGGTGGATTATTATTTATATAGTATCCCTAGGGACCATGGGAGTATCATGTTTGGGTTAGCCTTGATGTGGGCCATTGAGAGCTCGTGGAGGCTGTCTATTGGATATTGAGATCTAGTGTGCTAAGAGAGGCCCCATGATTTGTTGGTTCAAAGTTGATTAGTGTTGTTAGTTCAGCTATTTGGATGTTGGGTTTGACGTTGGATAACCCCACATTTAGTTGGTCATTGTCTGTGAATTTTGATGTAGTTTCTACTCGTGAATTTTGTTTGAGGAAGATACCCTTGGGATATCTTAGTTTAGGTGTTGTCCTTGAGTTTTTATCTAGTTCTCTCTTTCATAATCTAGTTGTGGTTATATGGGATTATAGAGATAATGGACGATCTAGATGATTGAATCCTGCATCTAGTTTAGTGTGACACCCAGGATAGTGTGGCTTCAAGATCATGAGGTGACGAGACACTCATGGAGTGGATTTTATGTTCTGTTGATTGAATTATTTTCTTGAGTCCCATGTATGTCATGTTATCCTAGGGTTATTTATGGATCCCTCCTTTTTGGGTCCGTATCTTATTCCTAGTTCTTTTGGAAGAATTTTGAGGATGATAAGTTCCCTAGTAGTGTTGACTTATATGTTCCTCCCACCAATTAATATAGTGCTATTGGAGTCCTAGATATGTGAATATGCACTTTGTAGTCAAGGATACTTATAGTTATGCCTTATGGTCTGGAATTCATGGTTTTTGTGTTTAGGAAACTTGGATTTACTGTGTATAGTTAGAAAATGCATCATTTTCAGGTTTTTAGGTGAGCCACATGCTATAAATCCTATGGAGGGGACAAAGAGGGGACCTTTTACCACATTTGTTCGACTAGAACTCATGGTTGACTCTTTACCTATGTTTTTAGTCCCTTTTTTGATGTGTTTTTATTTTATTCTTTTTTTAGTCTTCAGAGGGGCTTGGTATATCACATGTGCATGCATGTTTTATGATAGTAGATTGATAAGTTCACTATTGGGGGTGGACTACAGAGATTCATTTCTCACCCCCCTTACACTTGAACTTTGGGATGCATGTTGACCAAATGTCTTTTTTTAGGATGGATAATAGGTTTCATGATGGATTGATTTGAGAACCAGTGTTACTTCATCAAGTGGAGCTGCTTGTGTGGAGTTTTGGGATTGGGTTAGTACAGCTTGATCATCCTGAAGACTGGGTATATAGTTTTGATCAATATAATAAGTGGATCTAATTATATTTATTATATGTTTTTCTGTCTTTTATATGTGATCGGCTAAGTGGGTGACTAGAATTTATTATTTCCATGTATGTGAGTCTATAAGGATTTACACCATATTTCATTAATTAAATCATGATTTTTTTTAGTTTATTTATTATGTATACTCTAATATTTATCCATGTGTATAGGTTTAGTTATTTCTGATATTATTACACACTGACTAGATGGTATAGTCTCTCCACTCCACCTTTTGGACCCTCACTACTAGTTGATATCCGCTAGTGTTCAAGGAGTCTTGATGGAGGCCTTGTAGCAATCCAGATTGTGTTACATGTTAGGTCAACCTAGGAAAGTTTGTTATAATAGGCCTATTAAAATTTTTTATTTTAGTTGAGGGGTTTTTAATAATTATGAATTTTAATTTTATTTTGGGAAATTAATGATGATATAAAAAAGTTTCATTAGGTTTATTTATAGTTTCAGTGGATGTTTTGAGAGTTTGGATTGACTATGAGGTTGTACTACCTAGAGTTTAGAACTATATGTGCCAAAAGGTATGAGATAATGGAGAATTGGGTACTAACTGGGCTTGAAAAAGGGCTCAGTGGGTTGAGGGTACCACCAGATACCTGGTGACCCATATCGAGTACCCAGTATCCTAACCCATTGTTTTTTTAATGGGGTAATTTTATCTTTTTTACCTTGATTTCATTTTAACCCTATTTTAGTCCCCTTTAAATTCAATTAGCTCCAACTAGACAAGATCCTCTATTATAGATCTTTAGGAACACTTCATCTATTTCAATTACCACTTGATTTAATAGTTTTGATAGGTTGTTTTTTATACCAAATGAAATGTAATTTTCTTCTATCCTCTATTGTTCCTTCTTTTATCCTTTCCTTTAAATCTCGTTTTCTGATGCTAGGGATTCTAAAATGAATTCCACTATAGCATTGTGGAATTAATCCAAGATGATAGGGTTTTTACTTGTCTTTGATATATTAGATCGTATTGGGAAATTCTCATCATGTCCATCACTTATTTTGTGGAAAGTGATTCAGGTAAGATTTATTTTAGGGTGAAATAAAAATATGATTATGTCATTTTATTTGGTACTTTAGCTAATAATATTTTGGGGATTATTTTTAATGTTATCTTCCTAATTTATCATTTTATTTTCATTATTATTGGTTTATAGTGATCGTTTGATTGAGTTTATTTAGTCATATATTTTTGATTAATGGTTATTAGGTGTTATATGATGATTTTGGGAATTGATAAATCCCACTAGTGGTTGTAGTTAGTGTTATCAACCTTCTAAGTGATTATTGGGATAAGTTTGTGACATGACATCCTTATATTTTTCAAAATTATTAATAAATATTACCATATATTTTAGATATATAAATTATTTTTATTCCAATGATATGTTATTATAATAGTTTAATTGTTTTCAATGAGTTTAAATATTACTAATTAGGTAAATTTAAATCCTATTGTTTGTTTTAACAACTTAGTTATTTTGATTTTTATTAAATAAATCACTTGAGAGCAATTTTATTTATTTTTAAACTTTATATTTAAGGGGGAGTTGAGTGTCCCTCGTTAATTTATGTCACATAATCATATTATCTAAAAACATTACAAACCTTATTTTGATAATAATCATAGGCTAAAATGGAAACCTTTTGTATGTCTGTTGTTTCCTCCATTTTGAAAACAATTGAAAAAAATATAATTTTTTTTTGAACTAAACATTCTTCGTTTTTTAATTAGTAAAGAAAAGGATTTATATAGAGTATTATTAGTGTTATAAAAAGGAAATCATATCATCCCTCTTAAACTTTAATGAATTATAAGTAAAATTTCCACACTTATGTATTTGTTAAGAAAGTGCTTTAGTGTAGATGTAATGGCTGGGTTGGCTTACAGAGAAAGAGTGAGTTTAAACCAAAACTTTGATGGAATTGATATAACTTAAAGCCATAAAATTATTAATAAAAATGTTTTTCCTAAATATTAAATGCTGAAATGAGTTTTATATTTAAACTTATATTAGAAAATGGATCTTTTGAATCACCTTCTTGAAAAAAAATCATAATCCTTTAAATTGTTTTGTAAAACATGAATTTAAAATACGTATCTTTTTCTTTTAAACTAATGTTTTATGAATGTAATCAATGAATATTTGAATGAATAATATATACTTCTATCAGGTACGAAAAATATAAATTGGTAAATTATATCACCAGTGCATCAATTACTAACTATTATTTCCTTTAAAGTTAATCATTAAATTAAATTATGTGTTAGAATTAAATATCTCAAGAGTAATTGATAAATAAATAGAGTTTTTTCATCAATCAAGATGAAAGGATATATCATTTTTTAAACTTATACTTTTGGTTATGGGTTATACCTCAGTTACATTATATTAAACCCTATCACTGGTGTGAGGTAGTTGGAGATATGTTTTTCTTATTCATGACATGTCTAAAATCATTTTTTGGGTTATGTTCATTGCCTTAGTTCAAACACTATTAGTGTAGCTTAAATATTAATCCTAGAATAAATTATAAATAGTTTTGAATAAGACCAACTTTATTAATTTTATTCATATTTTACTTTATCCATATGGTTTCATAATAAATGTTTCATTTATATAGTATTTTGATTGTTGGAAATCTAGTATGATGTTATAATTTTGTATAATCACCCTATTTATTACTTCTTGAGACATAGAATTTTACCTACTTCCTTATAGGGAATGCATATTTTCTATTGTTATTTCATGTTTATTTCTTTGATGTTAAGCATGTTTATTGTCTCATTATACAATTTTTAATTTACATGGATCTAGTACATTTATTTATCTTTATATGAAGCATTCATATTACTCTAGTGTGTCATATAATCTTCATGGACTAATTGATAAGGTTTGAATTCCAATGATATATAGGGATGAATGGTATGGGTGTCACACTCTGACTATTATAAACCTATTTCCCTATTCTCTAAGGGAAGATCTATAATATTTCCCTGACTATGTATAGATAGTTGCCTTTCCCCATATGGGACAGTTCATTATGTTATGACTTGGTATGCACACATGTATACATATATCTTGGTGTGTATATATATATATGTGTGTGAAACATATATAGGTGTGTTCACATCTTTCTATAAATGAGGGAACTGGCACACTATCTTAGATTCTAGGCAAGATTCAAAGTAGGTAATACAAATATGTACCCTTGATGTATATAGGGAGTTATCAGTAATAGTTAAAGATGAAATATTGATTTATTTGCCACTGATTTTCTATCATATATTCATTTCTTTACTTCCGAATATGTTTTTTGTATAAATATATATAAATTTAGTTACATGTTCATATATACAACTATTTATTCACTGTATGAGTTGAGACGCCATCAGTGGTTTCCTATTGGGTATTTATTCTTACACCCTACATGGAAGTTTCAGTGTATGTATAGTTTCACCTACTAAATTATAGGTATATAGGCATACAAGTAGTCGTGGTGGTCCATGGATTGTTGTTCATGCATTCCATTGGTTAAGCTAGACCCCATGATCTTGTTAGTGCAGATGGCATGATGTTCAGATCTCCTGTTTGGTGCATGTACCAATATTTATTAGTTATTACATGCCTTAGTCATTACTCTACCATAGTAATTTTTTATAGAATGTTTGTGTATTATGTATTATGTTTATTGTAACTCCCTAAATAAAATTACTCAACATTATCTCATTTAGTGTGTCACATGTCTTTAAGAGCATCTCCCTTTACACCATAAGATACTAAAAATGGTGAGGTTATAAACAAAATATTAGTGAGAATATTCCATCAATATAATAACCATAAATAAAAAATAAAACCTAGAAAAAATACACAGTATATAGTAGGATTATTCACAGACAGCAACATAACCATGTTGTTACAAATGAAATACAGTCATACAATGATACCTCCCACTGACCACCCACTAGGCTAATAAAATATTTAAAATAAAAATTAGTAATAAATACACATAGAGGATATAATACCATCCTTGAGCCTCACCTCCATCTAATATCCAAATCCATGTTGAGATGCTCTAGCTCGATCCACTTCACATTCTATGATCATACATGTATAACTAATATATGGTCTACACACACACTAATTTGAAAATGTAGGTACGAAAAATACATCATATTTAGGTATCAATAAGTTTCCCTAATATAAAACACAATATATATCTCTTTGTGTGTGTTTGTGTGTTTGTGAACTAAGAATGTAAATTTTATAAAACATAACACACAAGTATCTGTGTCGGGTCATCGTATGATAAATAGGCCACCATGACATCTAACTATACCTTTTTGTCCATTGTTGATAAAGAATTCACTTAATGCCACAAATCCCAACCCATAACCAAATATTTTGGGTATGGTGTCCTACTATACCTCTATTAATACTCTCTCTATATCTCTTAGGGTAGGGTCTTATATCGATCCTCTCTCTCACATCTCATTCAGAACCATAACATCACCACAACTGTATTAAATAGGGTGAGATTCACATCTAATATAATGTCACAACACTATGATCACTTCCCAATAACCTAGGGTTGTTCTTTCCACCACATCACATCTCACACAATGAATCACAACTTCCAATGTCCAATACACTATCACTCTATTTAAATCCATATCACATTAACTACTCTAATCTCAATTAAGGTGGTTTATACACTACATCACACAAACCACTAGCTTCTCACTCAAGGAATGTCCCTACCAACACCCTCTCACTCAGTGTGAGGTTTTCTATCATATCACATCATCAATCACATCACGCTGAACACTACATTTTCTCCAAGGCAAAGTTCCTTATAATAACTTTGCACTAAAGGTGAGTCCAAGCATCCAATAACATAGTAAACACAAATGATGAAGACACATGTACATAGAAACCACCATAGTAGTCAAATATATCTCATACCTAGATAACCTCACAAAAAAATCTCCTCAAGTCCACTCAATCACACTAGAAAAAAAAAACACCAACCTCTCAGCATTATCTTCTCTCCAAAAGGGGCTTCTACTGAGTCCTTAAATGCAAATCAGTCTCTTCTCATCGATACCAACATGAATTAGTCACCCCATGGTGACTTCTTAGAATATTGGCTCTACCTAACCCTAGCTTGAGCAATTAACCCAATCATCTTCCAATTCCCTCATCATAATAAAGTCCTACAAACTTGGAAAATATTGAGATAAATAACATTATTTACCTTATAACCATAATAAAAATCATCCTAAAAATTCATGTGGCACGTCTTTTCATCACATCTCATATATCGACTTTAAGATATCTCAATAACATTATCCATAGGAATTCGTCAATGTTACACCTCATCTAGACTTGGAGGGATTATCCTATGCATAATCTACATAAATACTAATACACCCTCAGTTTTTTATTCCCCATCATGCTTGAGAGGTATAGTTTTCTAATTCATCACAATTGGCCTCAGCCTCTCTTTCCTACCAAACTAACCCTTAGAAATCAAACTAAGGAATTTATCTCTCAACTAAAGCCAAATGTCATATCCTGGACCTTAGGAAACTTCAACATGCATCATCTCCCCCTTGGATATGTGGTATCCTAGCGTATCAAAATTACTCAAAATTAAACAAAATAGTCAATTCATTTATAGGAGACTCAATTCCATTCATGCTATTTATGAAGGGTACTTTTAGTCCCTTTCCCTTTGGTATAAACATATATTTTTATTCAAGAATTCATAATCATGTATAAATAATCTTGTAGTTTGGTATTATAGGGACTACCCATTTCAAATATGGATCCACCTTCATTTCCAAGATACACTCATCCTCAAATAATCTTTTTAATCCCTCTCCAAGCTCTTGCCAATACCCAATCCACTATATCAAGACATTTCATCAAAAATAATTAATTATAAATATTTATAAATATTTATTTAGTTTTTTCTCATGAGTTATAATCAAATAAAAACTCATTGAGCAACACCACACCACGAAACCCTTTAAAAACATTGTGTGTTTATCCTCTTGGAACCCCCTTAAGAAAAAATAAAAAACCCATCATAACAGCCTAATTCCACCTTGTTTTAGTGAAATCATCATCAAAATCCAATAAAAAACATTAAAAATTAGAGGGGTTTAAAGGGGTAAATAATATATGGTAATGGAAAGAATAATTTAACTCAAATTAATGTGTAATTTTCATGAAAACACCCCTCTCCAAGGGGTTAAAATGAAGGAAGGAGGACAAGAGGGAGACGAATCGAATTCCCTTAATGCCCCTTTCCCTAAATCAAAATTAAGGAAAGCATGGAATGTTTTTTTCCATTCTTAAAAACTATAAAACACCCAATCTTGGATTGAACACTTATGTATCACAATTTCACACCTATTCTAGACATCACTCATGAAATGACACCTCCAGTCTTGGTATGATGTACCCCTTCTAGGAAGAACCAAATTTTTATTCACCATGCCTTCACAGTGTTTCCTTCTCCCTTCATAGAATGGAATTTTCCCTTCATGGTATAGCCTTCACCCTCAACCCTCATCATTTGGTGACCGTATGGGTCATGAAATTACCATAAATGTTTACAAAATTTAAAAATGTAAATATGTAAGATTTTTTCACATCCAATGCATAACGGTTATCATCACAATTTGATTACCCCCCACCATAGCATGATCCTCATACATAAGTATTTCCAATAGTGTAGTACTATCATTGATGAAACGATCATACATAAGGGTCTTTTAATTTCAAAAAACTCAATAAATAAGTGTTATCATGATAGAATGACACAAACTATGGAGTTACTTCTCAAATAAAATTAGTTTTCCTTAGTGAAAAAAATCCAAAACAAAATCCACCATGTTATCACACCCAATGGTCATCAAATTACCTATTTCCCTTATATAATGACGCATCCCTTCACTATGAAATGATCATAGATCATCCCTTAAACATTGTGTGACCCAAAACTATCATGGAATGTCAATAAATCAACATAAAAAATCTTCTATTAGGTTACCTTGACCCTATCTAAAACCAAAAAATCAAATTTCCCCTAAAAACATTTACCCATAAATTCATGATCCATTTTAAACTCCCCATTATAAGGATTACCATCCCCATGAAGCACCAGGGAATGCGTCTTGACATCTAATCCATCAACTAAAATCAAACATCACAACTCATTCACAATTCCAAATTTAACTAGATGTTTTCTATCATCCACATATTATGGTTAGATACATTATATTTTACCACAAAATCTTTGGTTCTATCATTGAAAAAAAATACTCATACCTGATATGATTCTCCCAATTTAATTTTGACCTTAGCACATCCAATAATAAAAACAACAACACCATCCATTCCTATTTTGGATGGATTTCCCCAAAAGACACTCAACCTCACCTGCCAACGCATCATCATATATGCAAATCACAATAACTTGATTCTCAAATGTTTTATCAGATTTTCCAAACACAAAAACTAGATTCCTAACCAAAATCATTATATAATTTCATGGTTATATATTTATCCAACCAAATCCATCATCATAATACAACAATGATAACTGACATATATCTAGTATATCTAACCCACATATCACACTAAATTCCACCCCAAACCTAATTCCAATGCTCACACTCTAGTTAATGCCACATTTAAATCCAAAATTTAGTATTATATAAGAGACATGATAAAAATAGATCTACCTATTCATTGGAATCCCATATCAATCTCTTCCATCAACCATTTGGTCTCACCGCATCCATGGACCTTCTGATGTTAGGGTTATACCTCCATAATAAATATGATTCTCCCACCATAAGATTATCCTTACCATTACTCTATCCACATCACATATCAAATCCATTAGTGAATTTTATCAATGGAAATGACCATCCCACTCACATATAAGTGCTAGTGAAAAAAACAATCTCTACCTTTTCCTAGCTTACAAGGAGTTTTGTAATTGACATTATACTAAATACATTTACAATAATGTTCATACCCTCCAAAATATAATAGTTTTCTACCCACTATATGGATTTATTTACACTACTTTGTGAGTGAAATTCTTTCTAGGTTACAATCTCACATGAGTTTTTATCCTCTTGAGCTACTATTATTCCACTTTGGAGACCCTTATCAAGGCCCATAGTTAGAACAACTATACCACTATTATATGGTATACATATGACATCTTTTCTCACTATATAGGGGAATATATGATTCTTAATAAAAACAAATTCACTATTCCCACAAGAATCCAATAAAATCCATTGGTCCATGATTCATACATAACCCCTCACAATTCCATAAATCAAAAAACATTGTGAAAAATCATCATTTATTTCCCATCATTCATCGATGATTTTACTAAAAGGACCATGAAACACTCAGTCTCCTTTTTTTGGGAAGAGTGAACCTCCAAAGAACATTATCAATGGTTCTTATTCTACCATCCATGTTTATCTCAACCAAATCAATAGTTTTACACTGTTTTATAATCCAATCATACAATATGAATCATTCTACAATGAGTTATATGATTCCAAACATAGAATCATGTTCCCAAAAAACTAAGCATTCTTCTCTTATAGGTCAATTTCATCTTCTTAAAAGTACCCTCGGTGCATTGTTTCCAACAATCCTAAGGCATAACATATATTCCAATTCATGATACACAATCAGCCACCACTCAAGCTTCAATATAAAACCATGAATAATCTATCAATGATCTACCCAAAATAAACCTAAAAATATATTATCACAATCAAATATCTCATTAAAACAAACACCCAAATAAAAAAGGCTAAGCATCCAACCAATCCCTTCTATGAAGCCTAACCAAAATACCAAAACACTCTATATGATTTACATCACAAAAGAACAAGTATATCTACATGAATTTCCCCCACCCTCATTGTGGTATCTATTTCTTCAAGAATGAACATTCCCATATCAAACCACATATCTAAGGAATTACTCAATTGTAATAATCTATCATGAAGGAATACAATGCTAGAACCAACCCATCAGGTATGTCCATATATCCCTTACACTATAAGATTGTATATCAATCACCAGAGAATATACCTATATAAGATCCACATGATCTATCATATAAAAACTAATCATGAGTCAAACCTATGTTCCAACTAAGTATAACTCTACCAATAACTTATATAGAAAAACAATATATAAGTTTGTGAAACATTAAAAAATTAAACATATTTTTGTTAGCCAAAACCAATCACACAAAAGAACATGTATGTCATGTGAATCCTACTTTCCAAAATGATGTATGTATGTATGTATGTATGTATGTATGTATGTATGTATGTATGTATATATGTATGTATGTATGTATGTATGTATGTATGTATGTATGTATGTATGTATGATTCTTACCAATATGCATTAATTAGATTCCAAAAATAATAATTTCAAACTAGAACATAATAAATGAATAAATATCTCATTCATAACATCATAAACCAAAAATTGTATATCTATAACTATGGGGTCCTGAAATCACAACTGGAAATGTGTTCATGGATCACTAATATAAGGTACATCAAAATATTTTAAACATTCTTATTTCCTATATACCATATATCAAATAGTAATACAAAATAAAAGATACTCTAATACAACTTTTTAATGCCTCGAATAAAATCACAAAATAGTACCTTGCCGAGAACACCACAAAACATTAAGTGTGAAACCACATATGACAATAGATAATTACTAGTGGTGAGGTCTTGATTCATACATTGGGAAAATTATTCCCACAATATAATAACCATAAATAAAAAATATCTAAAAAATATACACAAAATATAATTAGAGTACACATAAAAAAAATACACCCATGTTATAACAAATGAAATTCAATCATACAATCTTAAATCTCATTTATCACCCATTAGAACAACAAAATATGAAAAATAATTTCTTTTTACAAAACTCTTACATGAAAGCCATGTTTCAGGGAATTTTGAGTCAGGGTGTACATTCTTTTAAAAGGAAAGTGGTTGTAGGTACTTTGGTTACCACACCTTAGAATTTGTCATGGTCGAGAGGGTGGGAGTTCAGCCTCATCACACCATTCTAGGATATTCTTTCTTACACTCATAATCTTTTGTAGATTTAATTCATATCCATGAATCATTACCAAATTATAGCATTGTATTGGTTACCCTTATTCCAGTAGTTAGTTTTCAACATGTATCAATGTGAACACCTATATGTATCATAGGTTCTCTATCATTGTTTTTTAATTAATTACTTATGTTTTGGTTTTAAGATAGATAGTTGGGTACTCTAGCTTTTATCACCATCTAGGGAGGTGATAGTTGTTCATCAAGTTAGGATAGGAATCTTGAAAGGGGCTTCCTACACTTCCTTATGAAATGAATGAAGACCCATGCAGTTTATTTCTACTTAATGGGACATGTTATACCTTTTAAGTTCATGTGAAAACGAAGAATTCATGTTGATTTAAATCATAGAGTAATGAATAATGGATGAAAGATACCCAATGATTGTTTTTATATAAATTATAGATGAAATGTCATGACTCGACCCTACTCGGGCTCGAGCCACAATTAACCCAAACCCGCCTCCATAGGTCGGGGCTGGCGACCAGCGCCGAAGGCACAACAACTCAAGGAGGCCTTTGCCTAAGTACCTGTACACACACATGTAGCACACTCAATGAAAAAGTGTAGAGTAAAAATAAAAGCAAAGTACCTACTGCTATAAATAAACCACAAATGTGCATCGACCTCTACAGTACAAAGTAAAAGCTTAAGGTAAACTGAAAAGAAAAGGAAAAAACACGCACCCAACCAGAAAAGTGCCATAACCTGGCAACAGGTGAACAAAAGAAAAACAGCTGGAAGGGTTCCCCTACTGGAACACGACTACGACCACCGCACGTGGTCCAAGCACCCGAACTCCTATGCTCCACTGAGGTCACGACCAACCTGTCCGTTGTCTGCAAGAGCACACCAAGTGCGGGAAAATACCAAGCAGGGGTGAGTATAAAAATACTCAGTAGGATACCCCGAAGGCTCGAGGGAGCAACAAAGGAGGTACCGAAGGGTGAGTAGTAGAGCAAATATAGAATAGTAAAGGAATAAAACAAGGAGTGCAGTAGAATACCAGTAGAGATTCCAGCTCAACCCAACAAAAGAAAGGATGTAGACTCGTCCAGACACAAGGAGCTGGAAATGGTGAGAAGATGAAAATCTCATCGAGTTTTCACTACCTATAGTAGGAGAGTAGACTCATCCCACCACGAAAAGCTAGACACAGAAAGAAAGTGGCATACCCCACGCATCTTCGCCTCTCCTGGAGGGAGAGTAACCAAGCCCAAGAAGTGGGTACTGAAACAAGGTATATACATATTCATATGCTCTGTCAGGAAGCCCGAACAAGACCGTAAGGGGATCTCCATCCCGTAGCTCAGCCCAAGAAAGGTGAGTCACCAACAGTCCCAGAAGTAAACACCATCGATGGCCAGCATCCCGCACATCTGCCCCGAACCGCAAGTCAAGGGGCTCAAATCCCCGCACCTTGACATTATCTGCTTTGGGCGGCACTGACTCGCCCGCATGGTTTTAGGTCACATCACAAGGGCGCGTCTCAGTAGAGAAAGTGCCCCTCGCACTTGAGATTTCTGGGGGTACGTCAAACCACACCATGTCACTGCCCCGCAGTCTATAGGTTTCTTTAAAGACAAGGTCATTCCATCACAAACCCGTACAACCAAGGGTCCCGCTACGGTAATCACAGAGGAAAGCCACAAACTAGCCTATTATAAAGGACTGAGTCTGGATTATCATTGGGTGTCCCACTGCCCAGCCCTGCTGGAGGATAAACCATAATACATCATCAGGCGACCCACTGCCCAGCCCTGATGGAGGGTAAACCTAGAATAAGTCATCAGCCGACCCACTGCCCAGTCTTGCTAGAGGATAGACCTAGAAGAAGTCGACAGGTGACCCACCGCCCAGCCCTGCTGGAGGGTAAACCCGGAACAAGACGATGGGTGACCCACTGCCCAGCCCTGCTGGAGGGTAGACCCTCAAGAGTCGTCGGGTGACCCACTGCCTAATCTCTGCTAGAGGGTAAACCCTGAACAAGTCGACAGGTGACCCACTGCCCAACCCTGCTGGAGGGTAGACCCGAAACAAGATGACGGGTGACCCACTGCCCAGCCCTGCTGGAGGGTAGACCCTCAAGAGTCACCGGGTGACCCACCTCCTAGTCTCTGCTAGAGGGTAAACCCTGAGAAGTCGATGAGTAACCCACTTCCCAGCCCCGCTGGAGGTTAAGCCCAGAACTGCTCTGGCCATTTCTGCTGGATGTTACAACACTGGCCAACCGAACACGGAGTGGGTATCGCGCAACCATCTGACTCTTGAACAAGACCAAGGGAAACCACTCAACCCTGCTGATCTAAACCATCGAGCATAGATTCGGGGGAAAAACTCAACCCCGCTGGTCAAAAAATGAGAACTGAGGGACCCTCTACGTCACGAGAGGTCAAAGGTACGCAAAGCAGAACACGGCACGAACATGGGTCCCACACGATGTGTTGCCCCAAGTCAATCCCCAACCAAGCACCCAAACAGTCTCAGGTACAAACCACACGTACATCCAAGCGCTCCCGTATACTCCCAGAGTATACCACATTTTCAGCCCAAGGGCTATCGTGCACATGGCACCCAATGTCAACGCGAAGGCATGACGTAACATCTCCAACTTGCCACCTCAATGACTGGGGCATGAACAACCACATCTATTCAAGCATTAATTCACTCACACAGGAGTGCACGCGATCACACGCCAAGGGTCCGCTACAAACACAGTAGAAGAACCACCCCCGGGGCACCTTCACATTTCCACGTTTAATGAGATCAAGTAAGAGGCTCCGCTCTCCTGAACAGATTACACCGTTGAAATCCCCCTAGAAAAACACGCAAGATAAACTAGTCACTCGCCTGAAATGGTCAACTGATGAAAAAGGCACTATTCACCATAACCAAACCTGTGTGGGGCCCACCCCAAGATCCCGAAACGGAACAAACGGATCACACCACTATGATCCCATCGGAAAAACACATGGGATTGAATACTCAATCGCCCATAATGGACACCCGGAGAAAAAGGTATTATTCACTATAGCCGAGTCGGGTGGGACCCACACCACGTCCCCGAAAAAAAAGTTGGGTGAACTGTGTCATCGCAATGCTCTCGGAAAAACCTGTCAAAAGAACTACTCACTTGAGTGGAATGGATATCCAGAGAAAAAGATACATTCCGGCTCCCTGCGAATGAGTGGTACCACACGGGACCCACACCCCAGTCCCGAAGCGCTTCCAACAGATTGCACCGTTTCGATTCTCTCGAAAATGTACACAAGATGGACTATTCACTTGTCCAAAACAGTTTCCCGATGATAGAGATAGAAAATCACCATCAACGCCCAAACGGCCCTCCTGGGGCCCGCACCATCGTGCAGAATTAGGGCGGGCGGATTGCACCATTGCAATCCCCTCGGAAAAACATACAGAATCAACTGCTCGCACACCCCGAACGGACGCCCGATGAGAAAGTCGTGAAATGCTGCACGCAGCTTCAAATACGGGTCGTGGGGATCGTGCCTCAACTTCGGCCACAACGCTTGAATCCAATCTGGAAAGCTCTACCTTGATGCCAGGGTCGCATCACTGCTGACGGCGCTCAAAACGGACTCTGTGTGTGTCTGCGCCGCTCAAAACAAGAACCCCTGGAAAAAAGGTCAACTCACATAAAGACACGTCGCGCCTCCGAGGCCCCTCGTTTTGGGAATTAAAATTTCCCAAAACCATCTCAAAAGGTCCGTCTTGACGCGAGGTCCACCCTGCCACTGATGGCACGCAAAACGGACGCCCATAGCTTAAGATGCGGGCGTATGAAGATAGAAGGGGAGAACCCCTTGGGCCGGACCGGCCCGCACCGACCGGCCCACTGAGCCCGTGGCCCAGGCGCCGTGGCTGGCCCGCCATAACCCGACTGGCCAGAATGGCCGGTCCCATTGCCCCCATGTGGAGACCCGCGTTTTTCTGGTCTCTATCCACCGAGGTCGCGCCGCGACCACGATCGCCGCCCCGTACCGGCGAGCTCGGCCCACCGCACCGCCGCGCTGAGGAGCAGTCGCCGCCTGCCCAGCTGAGGAGCCCGCTCGTGCCGAAGCCAGACTGTCGCTGCTGAGGGACCCCCACCGCCTGGAGCCACCGCATGCCACCGCCTAGACCGCCGGACCCTCGCCGGAAACTTCAAAAAAAAACCCGCGAACTTCACCGGACCACCACGACCTCCTCCGAACTCGGATTTCAATTCTAAAAGATGTGTTGGAAAGATAATAAAATATACGACTCATCCATGCATTTTTATTGAAGATAAAACAACAATTTGATGCTACAAATGGGATTCAAAGGGTGTTTTGGGATTTAAAACTCAAACAAACACCGCCTACCTCTTGGGTGTAGCCCGATGCTTCGCCGTTGACCCATCGGAGTGGTCGCACCTCGCCGGAGTCACCTTGCCGGAGCCGCCTTGCCGGAGTTGAGGAGGAGAGGGGAGAAGCTTTCCAGGGGAGGGGGAAATGACGGAGAAGATAAGGAGGGGTTAAGTAAATGGAATAAATTAATTAACTTAAGCACCCTCCCGCAGCTCCGAACCCGAACTCCCGACACGGTCGGGATTAAGCCTCCCCTTGGATAAAAACCACGCTCTGAGCGCAACGACGGTCTCGGAATTTTAATTTGAGGCCAAGTTCAAAAGTTATAAAAGCAAAGCCATGGGCCGCTAAATTATGAAAACACCCCCAGGGCCATTTTTCACTGACGGCCCGCGCCCGTGAAACTTATACCCCTCCTAGGGTAAACGGCACGCCCCAAACACAAAGCTACCCTCGGTTTTCCCATCCGAGTTACCATTTAATAGATACTAGAGTTTCACTATTAAATGGATTAATTAATTAATTTAATTATCAGTTTAACGTTCCGAAAGTGGGAGAGGGGTCCAAACATCCTGCGCCGACATGTTTTATGTCGTTCCTAGGGTAAAAACCCCATTCCAGACCCATCTGTACACTCATATCTCTGATCCGGATCACCGTTTAGGAGTTATACCATTTATTTGGTGTGTACAATGTGAACACACTGAAAATTTAATTCTGGCCACTCCGGGGCTCGGAATCGCACACCGTCTGAGGTCGCTGCTCTGGAATAATATCAAGAATATTCCAAAGTCATTTGTATCCAAAAACAGGGTTCTTACATCATTCCCTCCTTCAATATTTTCATCCTTGAAAAGCAAAACCAGGGAACAACTCATGATACTAAGCCCACACCAGGCTCTCCCGTACCCAAAATAACTCTTGCACAGCTCTACGCCACCGCACACAGACCAAAGGATTTGATCTTTTCACGTGAGGTATGCCCTCACCGATGACGTGCAAAGGAGCACTCACACTACTTCATGGGTGAGTTATGTGGGAGACGTCGTTTACCCACTCCAGACTTTGGGGTTAGGTCAAGGTGGTAGGGAACCTCGCCATCCCTTCAAAGAGTCTCAAATGGCCCGAAGGCTCTCGGGGGTAGCTCACATCCCCGACCAAACCTCTACATCGCATTCCACGACTGGAATCACCGTCCACACCTGGAACAAGGCCCGGTGATTCCCTCTTTCAGAATATCCATATGGTGAAACACCCAAGGATATCTGGTCACTCAAGGTTCCACAGTCGATGTCTTGCAACCCAGACTCTCTTACACGCTCGGAAAGCGAAGGAGTCGACACCATCGATTAGAGAAAAAGGTCCCACGCCTTTTACCTTTCCAACACAGGGTTACACCCGACCCCCTGCGTCACCTTGGTAACACTTCAAGGAAGGAGCAGGGAGGAAAGCATTTCACACACAGAGTCTAACAATTATACTACCAGAAGTAGAAGATCTATAGAGCGTACCTTTTACCACCTCATGATCTCCAGGATCATAGACATCTAAAGCTGGCAGCTGTTCGCGGTCCCAACTGTGAGCTCCATGAGCCTGATGTGGACCTCTTAGTGGTGATGGGAAGACCTCGTAAGGTTGTCCTCTACGACCAGTTCCTCCCACTC
This sequence comes from Viscum album, assembly GCA_963277665.1. Classification (NCBI taxonomy): domain Eukaryota; kingdom Viridiplantae; phylum Streptophyta; class Magnoliopsida; order Santalales; family Viscaceae; genus Viscum; species Viscum album. The sequence goes on along the minus strand of OY728139.1, from coordinate 1,222,376,779 downwards.
CTCTACTAGCACCACCTCTCTGGGCGCTACTCCGATCACGACACTACCTCCGTCATGGTGGTGCACCTGCTGCCTGCCCGAGGCTATCTGCATGCCTAGTCAGTCAGTCCCATGACAATTGACCTCTCCCATCACAAGGATTACATCACCCCTCCCTGACCTGTCCTGGTGCCCTATGGCGCCACTGTGGTGTACGACCACGGCTCGGAGCCCACTCACAAAAGGGATCCCTCGGCTGAGGCCCTGCACTTTTCTGCCACAGTGGTATACGACCACATCTCCGAAACCGGCAGTGGAAAGGCCACCTGCGTCGAGGTCCTGCTTGCCGACGCCCACTAGCTATGGAAGACGTCTCGGCTCCAACATGCCTGCTTCCACCACCAACTCTAGAAAGTGAAAGGATTCCCTCTATCACCAGTGCTTGCTCTAGCACCCCGGAATATGTGGAAATGACCAAGGGTACTATGAAAACATGAATATCTCGGCGGAGACCCTGTTCAAACTTCCGCGCTCGGATGTTGTCTTCATGGACCAAGTCCGGGTAAAAGCGTGCACGGTCTGCGAAACTAGTCGCGTACTCAGTCACTGTTATCCCTCCCTGCTGAAAATTTAGGAGATCCTGAATCTGAACGGAGCGCAAGCAGGGGGCAAAGCTCCTCACGAAACAACAACCGAAATTTTCCCCACGAAAGCGATGACTTGTCAAGAAACCGATTCAGCAGACTCCACCAACGCCGAGCTGCTCCACAAAAAAGGTTGGCTGCCAAAGGCACTCTCTGATCTGTTGGAATCTGCACAAGCTTGAAAAGGCGTACCACTGTCTCGATCCAAACCTCTGCTGTCAGAGGGTCTGGCTCACCACTGAACCCCAACAGTCTCTACCACTGGAACTCACGGAGCGCGCTCAAGCTCAGCTTGCTCTGCTGAAGTTGTCTTCTTCTCAACAGGTGGGGGTGCTGCTACCGGCCCACCCGGAGAAAGGGGCTCACATGATGGGTCCTGGACTATGGCCTCGTAGATCACAGGGTCGTCGTCACGAACTAAAGAGGGTATCTTGGCTGGCTTTCTTCGTAGAGACATCCTGAATATTATCAAGGATTGCTGCGATCAAATGAGCATATATGTATATACCAATAACAACAATGATGGGGAGATGACTCAAGAAGGACAGTAAAAGAATCCATCCTATGTGATGCATAAACCAATTTTCCCTGCAACAAGTGTCTCGTCATGCCAAGTTGACAAGCGGGTTATCAGGGTCCTAGTGAATGGATACGCCAACCGTCGCACCATCACTGGACTCCCTGGCCTGAGATCTGCTCTCGAGACATGTTAACAATGTTTCCCTAAATCCCAACCAATTCCTTTTATTTTAGGGACATCCGAACAGCGTCCCAAGGAACGAACCACCTCTGATACCACTTTTTCACGACCCGACCCTACCCGGGCTTGAGAAGCAACTACCCCAAGTCCGCCTCCATAGGCCAGGGGCTGGAGACCAGTGCCGAAGGCACTAAAACTCGGGGAGGCATTTGCCTAAGTACCTGTACACACACACACAGCACACTCAATGCAAAAGTGCAGTGTAAAAAGAAAAGCAAAGTACTGAATGCTATAAATAAACCACAAATGTGCATCGACCTCTACAGTACAAAGTAAAAGATGGAGGTAAACTGAAAATAAAAGGACAAAACACGCGCCCTACTAGAAAAGTGCCACAACCCAGCAACAGGTGAACAAAAGAAAAATAGCTGGAAGGGTTCCACACCTGAAACCCGACTACGACCACCGCACGCGGTCCAAGCTCCCAAACTCCTATGCTCCACTGAGGTCACGACCAACCTGTCTGTCTTCTGCAAGGGCACACCAAGTGCGGGAAAAGCCCAAGCAGGGGTGAGTATAAAAATACTCAATAGGATACCCCGAAGGCTCGAGGGAGAAACAAAGGAGGTACCGAAGGGTGAGCAGTAGAGAGAACAGAGAATAGTAAAGGAATACAACATGGAGTGCAGTAGAATACCAGTAGAGAGTCCAGCTCAACCCAACAAAAGAAACAAGGTAGACTCATCCAGACACAAGGAGATGAAAATGGTGAGAAGATGAACTTCTCATCGAGTCTTCGCTACCTATAGCAGGAGAGTAGACTCATCCCACCACGAGAAGCTAGACACAGAAAGAACGTGGCATACCCTGCTTGTCTTCGCCTCTCGTGGAGGGAGAGTGACCAGGCCCAAGAAGTGGGCACTGAAACACGGTATATACATATTCATATGCTCTGTCAAGAAGCCTGAACAAGACCGTAAGGGGAGATCTATCCCGTAGCTCAACCCAAGAAAGGTGAGTCTCCAACAGTCCCAGAAGTAAACACCATTGATGCCCAGCATCCCGCACATCTGCCCCGAACCGCAAGTCAAGGGGCTAAAATCACCGCACCTTGACACTATCCGCTTTGGGCGGCACTGACTCACCCGCACGGTTTTAGGTCACGTCGCAAGGACGCGTCTCGGTGGGGAAAGTTCCCCTTGCACTTGAGAGTTCTGGGGGAACGTCAAACCACACCATGTCACTACCCCGCAGTCGAGAGGTCTCTTTAAGACAAGGTCATTCCATCACTAACCCGTACAACCAAGGGTCCCACTCTGGTAATCACGGAGGAAAGCCACATACTAGCCTAGTAGAAAGGACTGAGTCTGGAATATCAACGGGTGTCCCACTGCCCAGCCCTGCTGGAGGGTAATTCATAATATGATTTTGGGTGACCCACTGCCCATCCCTACTGGAGGGTAAACCATAATACATCATCAGGAAACCCACTGCCCAGCCCTACTGGAGGGTAAACCTGGAATAAGTCGTCAGGAAACCCACTGCCTAGCCTTGTTGGAGGGTAGACCTGGAAGAAGTGGACGGGTGACCCACTTCCCAGCCCTGCTGAAGGGTAAACATGAAACAAGACGATGAGCGACCCACTACCCAGCCTTGTTGGAGGGTCGACCCTCAAGAGTCGTCGGATGACCCACTTCCTATTCTCTCCTAGCGGGTAAACCCTAAAAAAGTAGACAGGCGACCCACTGCCCAGCCCTGGTGGAGGGTAGACCTGAAACAAGATGACGGGCGACACGCTGCCCAGCCTTGTTGGAGGGTAGACCCTCAAGAGTCGTTGGGTGACCCACCGCCTATTCTTTGCTCGAGGGTAAACCCTGAGAAGTCGATGAGTAACCCACTGCCCAGCCCCGCTGGAGGGTAAACCCAGAACTGCTCTGGCCATCTGTACTGGATGGTACAGCATTGGCCAACTGAACATGGAGTGGGTATCACGCAACCATATGACTCCGGAACAAGACTAGGGGAAACCACTCAACCCTGCTGGTCTAAACCATCGAGCACAGAGCCGGGGGAAAAACTCAACCCTGCTGGTCAACAAACGAGAACCGAGGGACCCTCTACGTCGCGAGAGGTCAAAGGTACGCAAATCAGAACATAGCACGCACATGGGGCCCACATGACGTATGGCCCCAAGTCAATCCCCAACGAAGCGCACAAATAGTCTTGGTACAAACCAGACGTACCTCCAAGCGCTCCCGTATACTCCCAGAGTATACCTCATTTTCAGCCCAAGGGCTATCGTGCACACGACACCCAAAGTCAACGCGAAGGCGTGACGTAACATATTCAACTTGCCTCCTCAACGACCGGGGCATGACCAACCACATCTATTCAAGCATTACTTCACGCACACAGGAGTGCACACGATAACACGCCAAGGGTCCTCTACAAACACAGTAGAAGAACCGACCCTGGGGAACCTTCACATTTCCAAATTTAATAAGATCACGTAAGAGGCTCCACTTGCCTGAACAGATTATACCGTTGTAATACCCACAGGAAAACATGCGAGATAGACTACTCACTCGCCCAAAATGATCAACCGGTGAAAAATGTACTATTCACCGTAACCAAACCCGTGTGGGGACCACCCCAAGATCCCGAAACTGAACAAACGGATCACGCCACTATGACCCCCTTGAAAAAACACACAGGATTGAATACTCAATCACCCATAATGGACACCCGGTGAAAAAGGTACTATATACTATAGCCGGGTCGGGTGGGACCCACACCACGTCCCCGAAAAAAAAGTCGGGCGAACTGCGCCATCGCAATGCTCTCAGAAAAACCCGTCAAAAGCACTACTCACTTGAGCAGAATGGATATCCAGAGAAAAAGATACATTCCGGCTCCTCGCGAACGAGCGGTACCACGCGGGACCCGCACCCCGGTCCCAAAGCACAGCCAACGGATCGCACCGTTGCGATTCTCTCGAAAAAGTACACAAGATGGACTATTCGCTTGTCCAAAACGGTTGCCCAGTGATAGAGATGGAAAATCACCATAACGCCCAAATGGACCTCGTGGGGCCGGCACCATCGTGCGGAATTAGGGTTGGCGGATTACACCATTGCAATCCCCTCGGAAAAACATCTAGAATCGACTCCTCGCACGCCCCGAATGGACGCCCGATGAGAAAGTCATGCAACGCTGCACGCAGCTCGAAAGACGGACCATGGGGCCCGCGCCTCAACTTCGGCCTCAACGCCTGAATCCACTCTGAAAAGATCCTCCTTGGTGCCAGGGTTGCATCGCCGCTGATAGCGCTCAAAATGGACTCCGGGTGTGTCTGTGCTGCTCAAAACAAGAACCCCCCGAAAAAGGTCAACTCACTTAAAGACGCGTCGTGCCTCCAAGGCCCCTCTTTTTTTGAATTAAAAATTCTCAAAACCATCTCAAAAGGTCTGTCTTGACGCAAGGTCCGTGCGGCTGCGGACGGCACGCAAAACGGACCCTCGTAGCTAAAGATACGGGCGTCCGAAGATATAAGGGGAGAACCCCTTGGGCCAGACCGGCCGGCCCGCTGAGCCCGTGGCCCAGGCGCCGCGGGCGGCCCACCATCACCTGACCGGCCAGAATGGCCGGTCCCGATGCCCCCACGTGGAGACTCACATTTTTCGGGTCTCTGCTCTCCGAGGTCGCACCGCGACCCCGGTCGCCGCCCCGTACCAGCGAGCTCCGCTAGCCGCGCCGCCGCGCTGAGGAGCAGCCACTGCCTGCCCAGCCGAAGAGCCCGCTCGCACCGAAGCCGGACCGCCACTGCCGAGGGACCCCCACCCCCAGGAGCCATCGCGTGCTGCCGTCTAGACCACCGGACCCTCACCGGAAACTTTTAAAAAACCCTCTAACTTCGTTGAACCACCACGGCCTCCTCCGAACTCGGATTTCAATTCCGAAAGATGCGTTGGAATGATAATAAAATATACTACGCATCCATGGGTTTTGTTCTAAGATAAAACAAAAATTGTATGATGCAAATTTGATTCAAAGGTGGGTTCGGGATTTAAAACTCAAACGAACACCGCCTACCTCTTGGGTGTAGCCCGATGCTTCACCGTTGAACCGTCGGAGTGGCCGCACCTTGCCGGAGTTGCCTCGCCGGAGCCACCTCGCCGGAGTGGAGGAGGAGAGGGGAGAATCATGCTAGGGGGAGGGGGAAATGAGGGAGAAGAGAAGGGGGTTATGTTAATTGAATAAATTAATTAACTTAAGCACCCTCCCGCGGCCCCAAACCCGAACTCCCGACGGGGTCGGGATTAAGCCTCCCATAGGCTAAAAACCACGCTCTGAGCGCAACGGAAGTCTCAGAATTTTAATCTGAGGCCCCGTTCAAAAGTTATAAAAGCAATCCCATGGGCCGCTAAATTACAAAAACGCCTCCAGGGGCATTTTTCACTGACGGCCCGCGCCCGCAAAACTTATGCCCCTCCTAGGGTAAACGGCACGCTCCAAACTCAATGGTGCCCTCGGTTTTCCCATATGAGCCACCATTTAATAGATACTAGTTTTTCACCATTAAACGGATTAATTAATTAATTTAATTATTCGTTTAACGTTCCGAAAGCGGGTGAGGGGTCCAAACATCCTGCACCAACATGTTTTATGTCGTTCCTAGGGTAAACACCCCATTTCGGACCCATCCGTACACTCGTATCTCTGATCCGGATCCCCATTTAGGAGTTATACCATTTATTTAGCGTGTCCAGTGTGAACGCACTGAAAATTTAATTTCGGCCACTCTGGGGCTCGGAATCGCATGCCGTCTGAGGTCGCTGCTCTGGAATAATATTGAGAATATTCCAAAGTCCTTTATAGCCAAAAAAGAGTTCTTACATGAAATTTCCTTTATGGATTACCTCGGAGTGAATATAGACCAATGGTTTCATAAGGAATTTAGATATGTGTTTTATGGGTTTGGATTGGCTAGAATAAGTTTGTCCCACTGAGAAAAATATCGATTTGTTAAGAATTTATCATAACACAAGAAATATAGTGATATCCAGAGGGAATGCGGACCACCAGGTGGTACATGTTTTAATTAGATATATAGCTTGGTGAAATATTAGTTCATAGAAAATGTGGTCTCAGTGGATTAAATGGGGGTGTCATAGAAAATATTTCCTAATGTGTAGGGATTACATAGCCTAAAATATTATAATCTAACAAAGAAAGATGTAAATGGTCTCATAGAAAATATTTCCCTAATAAGATGTATGTGTAGGGCTAATGATGTTAGTTTTAAACCTTTAGGAATCATCATATGTATACTTCTTAACATGAATCAAATCCTGTGAAGTTTTAGTTTCATAGTTTAGGGTCATGTGGTAAGATTCTACCATGTTGCTTATCATCATGACATAAGGATTTTATCATGTAGTTTTATGTCATGAGACTAGGAATTTATCATATTGTTTTACATCATGTGACTAAGCCATTTTTTTCATGAATGTTGTGATAATAAATAATTTAATAGGGCTTACACATATTGGGATTCCCTATCATCATTGTACCTAGCTCTTTTATTATTCAAGGTCACAACATCATTAATGGGAACTATCTTGGGTCTTATACCTAAAAATGAGTCCCAATACCATTGATTGGAATAAGGATAAAGGATGAGAATCTAGATTTAGGGTTTTTTATTCCATCTTATTTATGATTAGGTCTCTCATTACTACAAGGGTGAATGATTAAAAATATAAAATGGGTATAGAAAGGGAGTAAAGGTGAGAGGTTCCTTTAAGTAAGGGGTTTCATGATCAAAGTAGAGGTATTTTGGATTCCCTGGAATCCTGATTATGTTTGTATGATGGCCTTGCATGAGTAATTTTCTTGACCTTTTTAGGGTTTCCATGTAAAAAGGTTGTAATGTGGTGATTAAAACACATTCACAAATGAATCTAAAGGAACAAGGTATCAGGAACCCAAAATAGGTCAATATGTACAGTTATCTTATATCGGAGGATATTATGTGTGGTAAATAGGTCGTTGAAGGATAAATGATGTGAAAACCTTGGGAAGGATGAGAGTCTATGAGGGATATGTGTAAAAGGTATGTACTCCTCAAGTGCATAAAGGAAGGGACTTCACTTAGTTTCCAAATGAGAGAGGGAATATGCAATTAAATAGTCCATACATGGAATTAAAGTGAGAGAGACTGGTTTTTGAGGATGGTGATTATATGGATGGATAATATGAATATAAAAAGGGACCACCACTAGGGTTGCATAAAAACACTCATGGAAGAGACTTCATAGAGAAAAAAATTATAATATTTTTTATATTTCACAAACTTAAGAATTTCTTGTAACCTTATCTAATACATCACATTCCTTGTAGGTCTTTTGTGTATCATTTTTCATGTATCCTTTGATGAATACCCCAACTATATATAGGAATGTACTGGGTAAAAAAAAATTTAAATGGCTAGTCTGCAGAAAGGAGTGTGTGACCTCTTGGTGCCTTAGATAAGAATTTGTGTTCATGGTCACTAAATTATGGGGATCATAATGGAAAATAACCACATGGGGATTTTGTGGTGGTCCTGATAACCATCTTAAAATTTCATGGTAATTTGGTTCATGGTGAGTAGGAAGTTGAATGATGGATCGGATCTTTAAATTACATAGTAGGTTAGTGGGGGTGCGGTATAGGACCTAATTGGAGTTGTGTGGCAGGTAATGGATCACATAATGATTTTTTTTATCATAACTACATGGTGAATAAGTTTTCCGGGGGTTTTCTATTCATTACAGTAGGTTTCGGGCACAGCGGAAGCGCCTTGGTGGGTGTACCCAACTTTAATTTTCGCGTTAAAAATGATCAACCCGATATTCGTCGTGATAATAAAATGCAAGATCTTCGGAATGGAATGAAGAAAGAAAAATAAAGAGGGGAGTCTTGGAACCATAAATAGTATCATCATATGTTGATTATAATTAATTTAATTAATTGACAAGAATTACCTTAATGTAATTATTTCTTCGTTGATGTTTCCAGTCATGATCTCAGGTGATGTGTTGTTGCGTCGTAGAATCCAAGTGTAGGATTCCTCTAGCGGTGATCCACATGTGATCCACGTATCTCTGGACATCACCAAAGGGATCTCTGTGTGCTAGCAGGGAAGAGCCTTCGCTTACAATTTTTTCCTTCAATCGCCTTGACTGGTGGAGGTGGATCTCTCTCTCATAGCTTGAGAGCATTCTCGGTGGAAAAATAATTCTCTCTTAGCTTGAGAGATTTTCCAAATCTATTGCACACAACCACAAAAAAAATATTGGCTAATGAGAAATATATAATTGGTATTTTTAATTTCATAGAAGAATAAAATGAATTAATTACCCAAAAGCATTTATTCATTTCATTTAATTATTAGTAATACCCCATGTCAAATAATAACAGTTGACTATTATTATTACCTGACATGCACCCAGCGAATTAAACCTAATATTATTTAATTAGATAAATAATATTATTTCTCATAAATTCCCAAAAAATATATATGGAGATTATATTTAATATACATGGCGTGTACTTTTGTTTTTCTATTTTTCTTTAATTCCTCCACCACATTCATTAGACCTTGAATAATGGCTATTTATTTTTAAAATAAATATCACTGCAATACTCACTAATAAATATATTATTTCACCCACAATATATTCTCTCTAATAACTAGTGTCGAGATAAATGCGATCGGGCATCCTTAAATAATTATTAAACCAAAATCAGGAATAATCTTTATTTAACTTGTTAAATTAATATTTAACTGAGATACTCGGACACACTTAGTGTGTGACCATCTAGGCCTCTTTCTCAGTGGAATTTGGTGGAGCCTGCCTAAAGTCCAAGGTTAGTATCTAGAAACACACAAAGGCACCCATAGAAAAAGAGTTTAATTCTGCAATGATGTGTCACCTCCGACGAATGATTACTATTTAATATAATCCCTTTTTCTTGATATCTCGAATCAAGCAGGTTACATGCTAGTTCCATCAACCCATGTGATCGATTATTCTTTCTTTGACTTTTCATAATTGAACTTTCTCATTCCTCACCATGTCCATGGATTTATTTAGGCTATATAAATTCCATCATAGGGCCTGAGATATCTACTTCTGTTATGGAACAGAAGGGACAAATCCTTTCTCGCATTATCGATTAATGTTGTATCACTCATGACACACCCAACGTATCCTACCTCATTTCGAATAGTGTGTCATCATGGATTTCATCAATACACCAATGTGTAATATTTTTAATACCTATTAATAATAATCTTAACGTCTAAGGACCAATACACACATCCGAAGATAGGAACATCCAATGAAATTATGAAATGTGGATTTACTACTAGCGCATCCTTTTCTCATAATATCCTCCTGGATATTACCAAGGTTGCACACCATGAGAAGGTGACTCAAAGTTTTATGAGTCCTCACACCTAATGGCATGTATTTTTTGTTTCCCTCAAATAACATCATCCATACATAGAACATATATTCAAGAACAGTGTTATGACACTTTTGGGTTCTTATCATAGTAGGGATCCTCTATGACCCTTTAATGCAACAATTATCCTTAGGACATTATCACATGATTTGTCACGTAGAAGAACATTAAATATGTGATAAGTTATTTATTAATTAATAAAGTACAATGCAGTTGGTTTTAGGCAACCAACTCCACAAATTACTTCGTATTCATTTTGATTCTACATTTATAAATACATTCCCCCTTAGAATGGAGTCGAACTAGAATGAGGAGGAGTCGGTTTTAATGATTAATAAAATCTCATGTTGTTACCACATGATTTTACTATGGGGTCCATGGTCCATATAGAAAAGCATGTAGTGTGTGAGTATTTTATGGGGTATTATAAGGGTCTTTCCAACCTTTATAATTAGCTAGACCCCCCCACCCACCCACCCACTTAGTTTCTTCTTATTCTTCATTTGAAAACTGAAATTTTGTGGAAATGAATCTTAGTGTTCCTAAATCCTCCAACCTTCATCATTAAAAAATGGATTCCATGTTCTTGTTAGGTGTCTTGAAACCTATATATGGTTATAATGAATCCTATGTGGTTTTTATACAGTGTTCAAATATCCACATAGTTTCTCTTCCACCCGCTTGGCTACTACATGGTGTTCTAGTTTTTTCAAGGTTACTGTGTAGGTTTCACATTTTCGACAAATGAAAATTGGTAAAGGACATATTTCTTGATTTATTTAATATTCATGAAGGCGATCTTGAGATTATATTATTGAATAAGGTATTTTTAATCTACCGATATTTTTTATTCCAGGACTACATCCAAAATGAGAACCTTCATTTTAGGAATTTCATGGTTGACCCTCGATACCATGTCATTCCTTGGAGAAAATGATGAGAAAGTATTCTTATGTTATATATTTGAGATTACCCATCATCCGAAATACTACCCATATAATACTTTGGGATTGAAGAGGATGTCTTGATTCCTACACCCAATCACAATATATTGTCTCCATGGTTCATTGCTTCCCTAGAATATATTCAAGAAAACATTTCTACTAAGCAATAACTTATTCCAAAGACTAATCAAGGAAGCACATATATATTGAAAACCTCTCTACTTACTCAAAATTATTAAGATTGGGGTCAACATACTATTCCAAAAAAACTATTTCTCTATACAAGTCATTTCACAAAACAATCATAGTGGTAGTTGGATCCCAAAGTGAGATTAATTCCCTAATTGTAGGATTTTTAATGAATGAGCTTGATCCTTCTAGGTGAATTAGATTTTTATAGAGTTCATTGAATATATTTGTGTAATTTATGAACTAGTGTGGTTTCCCCAATTTATAGTGTTTATTTCAACCAAACATATCCCCAAACTATGTTTTTTTCATTGTGTGAGTACCAATACCTTCCACCTACTACATGGTAATGTAAGGATCAGTTTATAGGATATATAGTAACTAGTGTTAATCTTTATCCTTGGGAATATGTATAATGAATTACTTCCTATGACCAATGTCTGAGAGGATACATCATAGGCACCTACCTTATTGATAGATCTACTAGTTGTAGTGTAGAGAATATTGGTAAAGGATATTCTTCCTCTTTTAATTATCTTATTCTAGGAATGGGTGGACACTAACCAATGGTACAAATATAGGTGTCAGACTCATAAGGATTTTTCTTATCTAACAATCTATGAATACCAATGGATTATATTGGGTTATTTTTTACAAAATCTAATACTACTCATGGGAGTGTGAAATTCAACCAAATTTTCCCCTTCCCTTTGAGTAGTATAGTTATTTGATATGTTTATTAGTGGGTGGATCTTTCCAACTAGGGATTCCTACTCGAGTGATGTGTTTAGTAACATGGTGATTTTATATATTCTATAATATGGCTAGATAATCAATATTGAGTTACCATATCTTACTTGTATTTATGACATATTGGGCTATGTACAATAAGGGAAGAACCCATACCAAATTATTGGGTTGTTTCAGTTGTTGTCTAGTTGGATGACACAACACTTATGATGCTATGATTTCAATAATTCTATAGTAGTTACACATTCTACATCTCACCCAGAAATTCTCAACATTATCGATGTTTACTCGAGGTCCTAGAGCATGAATGTTTTCACCTATATACTGAGTAATTATTTTGATTTAATAATTGTTCTTTATTATGAAACAACCTCTAGAATAGTTGTGGAAAATGGTAGTGACTATTAGGAAGAGATATATTTTATCATTTTTTCTGGGATGGAGTTTTGGTGTCTAGATTGGATGATCTAGTCATATGTGTTCCCTATATTCCTTGTAGATTAATACACCAATTCAAGTGTTCATAGAGTGTTTCTTTACTTCCTTATTCTATGGTTAGAAGTAAATTAAATCCCCTTATTATCTACTATCTCAAAATATTATAGGAATTCCAAAGTAAATTTTTTTGGGGTTTTATTTCCTCTCACTTGAAATTTCATCAACTTTTCAAGGGATTATTCTAATTCATATATAGGGATTCTCCCAAATTTAGTGTTGGGATGGGTAGTCTGATGGGAGAGAATACAATTGTTTTCGCAAATTCTACTACCCAAATCTATCTTAGAGAAGATATAAAATCCATAAGGTTCCAAAAAAAAGTTACCTAGGCATCACAAAGAGTCATAATCCTTATATCCCTCCAAAATTGAAGGTGGGGTTGGCCTGATGCCAGCATCTATGGCTATAGGATATACTAATGGCACTTGTTCTACTATATTAACTGTAATAAATCTATAAATGGAGAGTGTTTCTTTGAATTAGGTCTTGAGACCAACTATACAACGACATAAAAATATTCAACCATTCCCACCTCACAAGTCGGAACTAGTTCTTCCATTGAAGAACAAGTCTTTGACTTCAATTATATATCACTAACAATACAAGATACCAACCCTTAAACTAATGATGAAGATCTAGTAATGATAAAATGGCCCTAGATCCAATTCAAAGTTATCATTATAGAGACCTAGCTAAAGGGAATCCATGATAAGGTTGATATTCTCTATTAACTCCCTAATGTCTTGGGAGTGGGAAGATTTTACTACAAGAATATTTACATTCTCATTGGAAAATTCTTAAGCATCTAGGAATAAATGGAATCCTATAATGAGACCTCTAATTATTCAAAAGTAAAAATATCTAAGTGGATATGATGGAGGGGGTTACAAGAGATCTAAATCTACTTAATGTCAAGGAGGTGAATCTTCACAACTAGGAGGATATTCATATTTTGGATCTTCAATAATAAAAAGGATAACATGGAAACTTTAAAGGTGATCTACTAGAGAAAAATATTTATATTAATAACTTTTAATGAAGATACCATTATAGTTTTTTCATTTATTTATCTTTTACTATAATGATAGGGAGAGAATCCAAATTGTGGATGCACCCTTCACCCTTATTAAAATAAATGAAAGAAAATTTTAACCCTAATAATTATTAATTCCTATATTTCTTACTCCACTCTGATTATTATCTTACAATAAATATAAAAAAACATATAAATACATTATCAAAGTTTCTAGATCCACTCAAACGCTAAATTTTGAATAGGAAATGATAATCATGATTCTAAAAAACATGATTTGTGAAAATTTCCTCCATAGAATCACTCACAAACAAGTATAGAAATAAATATTATCCACATAACAGTATATTTGGTCAATTTGATGAATAATTTCCTCCTAGAAATGGCTCATATATGGGTATATGTAGAAATACCATCACTATAACACTATATTTTTTCCATTTTCATGAAATATTTCCTCTGAGGTGTGACTCGCTATTTCTGAAAAAATAATTAGGCACCCGTAGATTGATTTTAGGGGGTTGAATTTTGTATAATCATTCATGATGGGCTCAGAATATTTTAAACAACCTACAATGGGGTTTTTTTTGGATATGGAATCACCCAGTAGTTCCGTTTTTCATACCTGATTTCCAAAGGCATGTGGTTTTCAGGATAGGTCCAACAACACTTGGGGACTCACATTGGTTGAGAGGATGGGAGGTCCATCTCATTACACCTTTTTCGGAGTAATTTTTTTCTACTCCGGTACTCTATTATAGATTTAAGATATATTCTTGAATACTTCATTAATTCCCTAGTGTAGAGTGGGTCACCCTTGAATTAACAATTAATTATTATCATGTATGGAATTTAGAATCTAGTGTATGTATTTGAGGTTATTAATCAATAGAGATATCTGTATATATTTTAGGTTTTAAATCAATAGTTCACTCTTATGTACAATTTAGATATTCTTTTTTCATCTTATTGTGATGCTAGTTTTGAGTCACACAGTGGGCCACTCTGGAGTGTATCATAATCCTGGGACATGGAAGTTATTTTGATATTAGGATCTTACACAAGAGATAGGATTCATACATATCCTTGTGAAAGGAATATAAACCCATGTAGTTTGGTTCCACTTAATGGGACACATCATAACTTTTAATGTGATTTGGTAAGAACTAAACCATTTGGTTTAGCATGATGTGGCAAGGATTTATAGGTGAAAGGTGCCTAGTCAAATTTTGGTGTGAGACTTACACCAAGGTGGGATATGGGACCCGAAAGGGACATGGACTCCCATATTAGATGATACCCTTCTAGGAATGTGGCCTAGGGAGAATTAGGGTTCAACTAAGGTGTTGGTTGTGGAAATCATACAGGCTTCCTATGTATCCCATTTGGTTATAAATCAAAGCCCATGTAGTTCGGTTGTGAGGAAGCATGCCAATGGAGGCCCTCTTAAGGCCTGTATAATAGGAGATCATGGCAATTTAAGAGGATTTATTTGGGGATTACTATTAAAAAGGATTCCCTTGAGGTTGGGTTTTAGGGAATACATGGTATAGGAGGATTCCATGATGGTTGGGATCAGCGGGTTTCATAATCACTACCAGCTTCTAAGCCCATATGATTCTTGGTATATGTGAAAACAAGATAAAGTAGTAGATATGGGAAACCAAACAATATTATTTGTTTGTCTGTGGATGGATGTTGGATCCCAAAGGACAATAGAAAGAGATTTGAATGTGCGTGTTGCCTCTTTTATTTTGGTAACTATGATAATTAAACTAACTCCAGGCTATAACCTAGGTCGGAAAAGAGGTTCAAGATCTCCACCTCCCATAAGAAATACAAAGGGATTAAACCATAAGGGATTCCCTTTAAGGTTTGTTATATTTATGGATTTGAAGACCCACACCTATTGAGGTCCTCTTTAGGAAAGAAAGAGGGAGATACAGAGGAAGATTATCTTCCAAAACATGCATCTGACCATGTGGGTGTTGTGACAGTAGCTAACCACTAAACACACATAAGTCATGCACGAATGTGAGAAACAAGAGGAAGCGTATGATCTAGAAAACCACAAAATTATTCTCTCATATTTTGAATATGTTGAGTGATGGGATAAGAAGGAATAAATGAAGCATGGAATTTACTATAAGAAAGGTTAAAGGATATCTCTAGGAGTCATAACATTATCCTTGGTTCCAGAGAGAGGATGACTTGGAATTACCCTTCAAAGGTAAATAAAAGTGTGATACTCACCCTCCCTTCCAAGAACAGGAGGTCATTGGTCTTAGATACCATAAAATGAGAAAATAGTTCTCACCATTATGTCTAAGACCAGAACATATCTAATAGTTCTTAAGGGTTAATTGTCCATGTGACCTAAGAAATTCATATCCACATGCACCCTAAAGACCCCACTCATTAGGTAGGATAAGTGTGGGACACTTCTAACTGAAGGAATTCATATCCAAATGGGTGACATGCTAGTGTGCCTCTTTACAAGGTTTTTCAAAATTGTATTCTTTGGTGGAGGTTTCAATTTTCTCCCCCTTAGATTTGGTATTAAAAGGAAGAGAATACCATCCATTGGTGTCTTGGAAGAGGGGTCAAAATAAGGCTCACGTAGGTCCTTCTTCAAGAGAAAATGTGCTTTGTATAGGGCCAGAGAAGAGTTATAAGTTCTTCATTTATGGCGTAGTCATGTGTGATATGGGTATGCCTTGGGAAATGGACCACATGAGAAAACACTTTGGAAAAGCCTAATCCTAGGCACCATGGTGCCGCTCAAGTGTCCCTAGAAGGGTCTTGTGTAGGTACGTGATTAGGGAAATGACATTCATGATAGTGGTATTAAAATCTAGTGGAAGAGGTCCTCAAAAATGTTTCTATGTATTTTAGAAGATTTAGGGACTTTTATCTCCCTGTCCCAATTAATTCCCATTTCTCTTGGGTTTTAGAGAGCAACTTGAGGAATTTTTTAGGACCCGGGTGAAGGGGTTGTGTTACCAATGTTTGGGGGATTATTTGGATTTTCAATTTTTAAAAATAAGGAGACATCTAATCCAATTTATTTAATAATAGGATAACTTCATCAAAGGAGTCACCCTTTGTATTTCCATGGCCCGGGCATCTATAACATGTACCTCACGCAGGGTTATTCGTACTTTGATTGCCATGAAAGGGGGATATGCAATCCTTTTGATACACAGGGGTGTGGGTGGAGTACATATTGGGTGGGTTCTTATGATTAATCTTGGGGATCTTCATTTATCTAACATAAATGAGGTACACTTCATGATATTTTCATCCCATGTGAAAAAATAGAGTTTCAACAAAAAACCCCTCTCATGATTGGATCCTATCAAATGATGAGGGTCTAGTCCTGAGGTAAAAGGTGGAAACGATTGTGAAGGTCACACAGGTATACCACATAGGTTTTCCACATATATAGACTTTGTATTATATGTACGCAATCTATGAGCACACGTCTGTGGTGTAGGTGTGACACATGGGCCAATGTTGCCTATAAATAACCCTGACTCATTTGTCTATTTATTCCTTTTACACTCACACTACTTTCTCTCATCGTGTTGATCATTTACCCATTTGTGTTGTGCTTTTTTTTGTACAGGTGTTCTAAGTAATCTATGCAATGAAAGTAAATGTTTCAACTACTTGAGTGATCATTCTATGTGGATTCACCTCATCGAAGAGCTTATGTGAGGCATCTAGTCAAGGGGCCCACATGAGAAACTTGGTCAAGAGGGATATGCAAGACACCTAATTGAAGGTTCTGGATGAGTCTTTTCATTTTACAATATTTATAAACATTTATAAATAAATATTTTCTCTTAATGAAAAATCATGAAGTCTTCTTGTAGGTTTTCAATATATTCTTTGAAATATTTTCTTGATCAAGCTATTGTACATGCCTCAAAATGATTAGAGATTTTTGGCTATATTACTATGACAAGGTTTTAAACACTCACCCAAATTTGGAAAAGTATTCGAAAAAATATCAACATGACTATCCACAAATCAAATATCTTCCCTTGTAAAATCATGGACTTATGAGGGATCCTCTCATTTTAAAAGTTCAATATTATTTCTTAAAGTCTTGGTTTGTGGAATGCACCAATTTTCCTATTGCTAATGTCTTTTATAAGGGTGTCTACATTAAGGAATGAGTAGTTACTAATAGTGGTTTCATGAATCACAACCACTTCACCCAAGATCTAAAGTCTCATAACCCAAAATCAATGGATTTAAGTTAAGAACAAAATTTTCCTTCTTCAAAGATAGACCAGTCTTAAGGTTGGAAGGAGGACAGGGACTTCCGCTCTGGAGGGGGTGTCAGGCCTGAATGGATGTGGGCATACTGGGGGCATCAAACTTGTGTTTATTTTAATAAGTATTTGCAAGACATAGGCATATATTATTCAATTTTCATAGGAAACACTTATTTTTACAAAAACCATGAAGTTATTCTCAAGTTTCTGATCCAATTGAGTCATTAGAATAATTCCTTCCATATTATTCATGGTGAATTTGGCATTATCCTATGATACATCCAAAAAATTTATGATTCCCCCATTCTCAAGGATATGTATGATGATTTTATCCCACTAAATAAAATGTGGGACTATGTTAAAATAAAACCACCCTTTGTCATGATATTTTTAAGGTGGATCAAAAAGTGAAGAACAAAGATCCTCACCTCAGGGGAGAAATTAATTCTGAAATGTGGATAAAGGATTTCCTCAAGATAGAATGAGAAGGTGAAACCTATAAACGCCATATAGGATATCCAACTTTAGATAATTAGGGTTATTTTAGAACATTATGAACTACACTTGAAAAGGTTTTGTATTCCCTATTGGGGTTACAAGTTAAATACTGAGATTTTTGTGAAGGCATGTCTGTCTAACTTCCTCGCATTATGGATTGTTATATACCTACTTGCAGTCTTCAAATATAATAGTGGTGTGAGACTAAGAAACTTTTTTATAAAATAAAAACTATAATAATGGATCTATATATGGTTGGATTACACTATCCTGGTGAGAATTTACTTATATTTTCTAAATCCATACAATGGGAAGGCCCTATTCAAAATTATAGGGTAATTTAATGTGATGTCGTGGTACATTGCGGCACACTTCAGATCTTATACTATTTTGAGTTCAGTTAAAGTCCTTGAGTTTCAATTTCTCCCCTTTGTTTAGGATATATATAGAATCTATCCTTTATACCTAAAGTATGAAGAAGTGATGATAATGTTGAATATTTTAGGAGAATTCAACTACTCATACGGTGATATTCCTACTAGGATGTTCAATGATAACAGCAAGGTTGATGATAAATTGAGGTTGTACTAATAAAATTTATAGATAGTGTACCAGAGGATTGTATTGACAACGAGATCATATGTGAATAATATGTGTAATATAGATTTTCCCACCAATTCAAGTGTCTGCAATAGTCAACCCCCCCCCCCTCACACAGAGACACATTTTTTGGGTTGAGAAACACTCGATGGTGGATAGAATATTCTTGATCTTGATGGTCATGGTGGTTTCTAAAATTTCAATTAAACAACCTCTATTGGGTGCATCAATTGGTATAGAAGATAGGTATTCCCATGCTTATATTTATTGTGACCAATAATAGGTACTAATGAAATGTGTTCATCGTTTCAAAACCAAGAAAATTGTTGGTCATGGAATTGATGGTAGAAAGGTTTGAACTGAAGGCGGTGATAATGAATTTTTAAAGACTTTGAGGTGATCTTGGTAAAAGACCACCGAGTAGGCCAATATTGAAAAAAGTATATCTTTTGGGCTAAGGAAGTCCAGTCTTCATCATCAGAAGGAGACTCGGGTTCAAGTCACTTATTCTTATTTAAGATCAAATAGACCTAAGAAGCCTTCCAATCCAAAATATATTATGCTTTTCTCATGACCGACTATATTAGAGCCAAATTATGTGAGACCCTTAGTGATAAAATCTTAGAAGAGAATATCTCATGACATTAGGGATGCCTGAGAGTTTCTTCAAGATAAAATGTGAATCCTAGAACTGGGATATATCCGATCAACCTCTGATATCCACCCTGATGGTGATTTGTCTGAGGTGGGGAAATATGTTCAAAAGTTGGATAAATTGATGTATGCAACCGATGATCAGGTCTTGACCACAATGTTTGTATCTAACATGCTATATCAAGGAAGAATTGATGGGGTAGTTTTTCACACCGATGGGGAATGGGATGACTTTATCAACCCTTATGATGAATCCCTCTCATCTACCTTCCCCTTTATGCTATTAGATCCAAAATCATTAATTTTTGTGGGATTAATTTAATAGTTCATTCAAGAAGAAGATGAGGAGGATGAATTGGAATAATAAGAAGCATAAAAGGTTCTTGATTTTCTGAGGTATGGTCCCACGGGAACCCCTATTGGAGTATAGGTTGATTCTCATAATTCCATAGAACTATCCTTGGGTTGGAGGAAGATTATGGAAGAAATAGTGGGAAAAATTACTCATCCACCACCTCAATTGTTTGTTTCCCAGAGGACTAACATTGGTCCATCACTATTAAAAAGGAGTAAGTGAAAGAGGGTGGAATAATTGGATTGGAATATGTGTCACAGTAAGTATTTTGTGCTTTCATTTAATATCTTGATTGGATTAGCATATGTTTTTTTTATTTTTCTTTCCTTATACAAAATATGTATTGATCGTTTCCCTTAATGGATCTAACACTCCTCCTTAAAGGACCGAGGGGGGAAAGTAGTAGGATGTAGAGACCCATGTTGATGAATTCATGATCTTAATGTATGGATCATCCCTATATGCAGCTAAATCTTCCCCCATTCATGTGAAAAGTGGATAGATACAAGGTAATGACAGACCCATGCCATATGGTGTCATGTTATGTTTCTAACTTTCCATTATTCATGATATTTTATATATTTTCCTACACTATAAGACCTCGTAGTAGTCAATGTAAGTCCCATTATCACTCCTAAAAGGTTTAATAGGGATCTCATACAATCTGATGAAGGTGACAATGTTGACCATGACTTTATAGGGAATAGGCTTAATGATGTTGTTTTTGTTGAGAAGTCAGCATAAGGAATCATAAATAGAGACAATTAAGGTCTCTAGCAACGTGTCTTAGATACCCCTACTGGTGAGGGTGTTGCGAGACATGTGGGAATATATAATGAAATAAGGGGTAAACTAATATATCATGAGTATATGTTTAAAATCATTAATATTCATAAATATCTAGAGAAGTTTGAGGAATTTAGTAGGTTATTGGATGGACATGAGTTCTCTCCTTCTTATGGAATTTTTTTAAATACAGTTGGCCTCTTTTGATATATCACATAAGAGTATGATCTGTAGAAATTTATCTACAGATAATCTTTCCAAGGACCTTCCTGAACATGGTTTTCAATTATATCCTACTTCTATTTCTAGGGAAGTTAGAGCTGATAATTCTGAAGTGGGAGATACCTAAGATCCTTTTATCCTAGTTATTGATCAAACATTGGAGGATACTCTTCATAAAGATGTCCTTTATCTAAGAATTGATTCTGGGATTACTTGGGTGGTATCAATCCAATCTGTCAACCCATTAATGGGTGAGTGTTCAAAATTATTTTGGTGACTTCACTTTCTGTTTTGTCTATTGATCTCATGATATTGATGAGGGGTTTTACCTGTGGTTTAGTTCCATTGAATTTGGTAACTCGTCCTGAGAGTGGGATTTTGTGCCAGTTCTTCCAATGTTGTAAATGAAACTTTTGATATCTTGGGGGTAGTGGAACAAGGAAACTATTTGAGTTCACTAATACCAGACTACATCTCTCCCTTCAGGAAAGGCTCTGATTCTAACTTTGAGACACAGGAGGATCTTCACACCACATGCCACATTGTTAGGAGGGACATATGGAAGATAGTCATAGAGACACCTATTGAAGATGTATCATTGTGACTTCACCAACTTCTATTCAATTTTAGAATGTTGGGATATAGATTATTTGATTATCATGTGATTAATTATGTGGTGAGGTTAATCATTTCAAATCAGGAAGATGAACAAAGATCATAGCAAGACAAGGCATAGAAAGAAGGCTAATATGAGGATCTCAAAGTTGTTTTATCACAAGCTAAAATAAGCCATACTGATGAGGTGGAGGATTTAAAAAATCACCTTGATGAAAAATATCTATAAATGGTGCACCTTAAAGAAGAATTAAATGGTGTAAAGGAAGAGATAGTCTAACTCCACCGATCCATGACAGGATCTTTGGAAAAAAAATATATTTTGTTTCTATGGAGTAGGATAATCTCCATAATGCTGAGAAGGATTCTTTTACACAATTGTCTCAGTTTTGGAAAACCATGGACAATGCATGGGCCATAATCCAACAACACAAAGCCTCAGTTGAGGATAAGTTTTAAAACATGTCATAGAGACTCTAACATGTGGATGCTACATAGATTTTCTTTTTCTTCAAAAATGAAAATAATTTTTTTTCTAATAATTTATGTATTAATCCCTATTTTCCTTCTATGATTATAATATAACATAAAAGCTGGTATTTGTAGAAATACATATTTTTGTTAATGAGTTGTAACCATAGTGGTAAGGATAGTGGATGGTTTATTTTTTTTTCTAATCCATGAGGCATATCAACTATAGTTTGATTATTTCTAGGGTTATATGAAAAACCCTAAAAAATTGTGTCTTTTGTGTCAAATCATAATTTTTTCCTAAGTCCATTGAAGAAGACATAGCGAGTGATACTTTTATTTTTCTTAGGCTATCCTTTTTGGGTTTTTATCCAAACAATTTTTCTACCTTTTATATTTTCATTGGTTGATTTTTTCCTAAACCATGTAGATTGAAGGTCTAACGAGTTGAGAATCAACTTATGCCCAAAGTTCCCTTTGTGGGTTTCCAACCTAGTGAGAAATGTGTCTCCTTTCCAGGAAAGATTAAATTTTTAAAATACATACTAATGTGACAAGTGTTTTAGGTTGACCATCTTTGACCATAAGTTTTGAAATAATGACCCAAATAAGGCTTGTAGTTCAAGAATGTTCTCAAATTCTATATATACCTGAAGGAGAATTTTGTGTCATAATTTTATTATTTTTGAATCTAAAACATGAGGAAAGACAAGTATGTGAGTAATGGCCATGTAATGAGTTTGAAAACTTTTTTATCGCACGATATTGATAGGGTTTATAGGAATAGAGGAATTACCTCTAGAGGATGAATATATCACTGCTTGATAAACCCATTTTGTGGGTGACTTTATGAAAACCCAAATTGGGTGTGTGACTACATATTCAAAAAGTGGTATCCTCTATCTGATAGTACCTTTATGTAGGAGACATAGGAAAACCCAACTAGGAAATTTTACTGCATACTCAAACAAAGGATTTATCAGGAATACTGAAATTTTATTGCTGATATTCAAAGAAATTTTATGGAGATTCGGATTTATCAAAACCATGATTGGTGGTTTTCCAAGGGAAGATGTATGAAAATGAAGGGAATGTCTATATTGGAATTATCTAAAAATGGGAAAATTCCCCTACATGAATTTTGATTGTGTGAATGAGAGTAAATTCTATTATGTGACCAATGTTAGGGGAAACCCCTTTGTGTAAAATGGTTGAAGCATTGTGCAGTTAAATTTCATATAACCAAGACGTAGACTATGTAGATTAATGCCTTATAGTGAGTATTTTATTGTACACTTTCACATATTGTAACTATAATGTCGGGAAACACAATTTAATTTCATACAACAATGAAATTGGGGTTATACTTTAAGATCCTTTATATCAGAACAAATGTTTGGTAAATATATCATTTCATGGTAATTTATATGGGAATGTGAAATCACTTTCAAGTATGAAGAGGTAATGTTATTAGTTGTAATATGGGGTGTCCATGGATCCAAAGAGTGATATGGGGGAAGGTCTTATGGATATATAGTAGTTTTCTATTAATAAAAAAATTACTATTGGTTTAAAAACACATTTTTCTATGATACTTTATAAAAATACAACTAAGGCGTTTTACTGTATATTCAAACAGTGGAATCCTCTGGTTGACAAACTCTTTATACAGGTGACTTATACAAAGACAACTGAGGTGTTTTACTACATAGTTAGGAAAATAAGTTCTCATGAATTCCAAAATTCTATTTCCAAATTATGAATAATGTTTATTGATATTCAGATTTCCCCAGACTCAGATTTTGGTTTGTGGATGTAAATTACCTCAATATGGGAGGATCATTTTACGTAAAAATTACCCAAGAATGGGGGGATAGGTTCCCTTCACAGTTTTGACCCCAAACATGGGAAATAATGGTTCTTGTAGTTTTAGGCCATATTACTAAGACCATATTATTATGGAAAATATAAGTAATATATGGACTATCGTACCAAGGTTGTTCCAATATACTTCAAAAATGAAGAATAAAATTATAAACCATGATCTTAGGGGTTCCTTGATCAGGTGAAATGATATAGGAAAAATATGTGAGGGATGACTGCAGACCAAATTCAAATCGTAGGTTTTGATATAATGTCTCCAAGGCTTATAGAGATAGAAAATGATTCTCTAGATGGGGAAATATACCACTAGTTGAAAACATAATTTTTGGGTGAATTTATGAAAATATAATTGGGGCGTGGAATCCTCTAGCTAGCATGCCCTATTGGTTGGATACTTATGCAATGACAACTCGGGCATGTCACAGCATAGTCAGACAAAGAATTCCTCACGTATCATATGTTATTTTACTCATAGCCAAAGAAAGATTATGATGGTATGAAAGTATTCAATATTAGGAGTATGAAGTGTGTAAAAGATATATTCAAGTGAAAAGGAAGAATTTGAAACAACACCATCCCTGAAATCTATAATCCCCTGTACAGATCTAACTCATATGTATCTGAGGAAATCTCTATTTCCATGGTGGAAACTTGAATGAGGGAACCCAAATTAAGATCTCTTTTATGGATCTTTATTAGTATGTAGGAGAGGGAGAACACTGCCTTACCCTATGGCTGGGACTATGAAATTAGGTCTAGGAATCACTATGTATCTCATTGAGAAGATAATCAATCCACACATAGTTCTTAGAGAAGCATGCAGTTTAAAGCCATGTGGTGAGGACATTAGTAATGTTGTTTAACATCATGTGATAAGGGTGAAGGTTACATGACTTGAAAAAAGAATATTTTAACTGGACCAAGTTGTAAGGATCAGGTGTCACTATGTATCTTATTATAGTAAGAATCAATCCACATGTAGTTATCAAAACAATTCCCCGTACTAATTGAATTAATTTGTGAAGAAAGGGGAGTGTTTTTTAATACAGGATCATGTATAGGGTGAGAACCCATGTTGTATCCTCTTATATAGATATTACTCATATATAGGAGAGTGGGGGAATTTCCAATATTTTTTCCGAGCTAGGATGTAGGATCCAAGAGTTTCTATGTATATCATGGGAATGAGAATAAATACATACCTAGTTATTAAAGAACCCATGGAATTTAAATTCATATGGTGAAGACATTCTGTGTTCCTTTTAAGTTCCTGCAACTCGGACTATGATAAACCTGATGTGAATTGATATGCCTTACTTATGAAGTGGACTTATTTACCAAAACCTCCAATCTCATGTGATATATGCTTGATGTAATAAAAAAGGAGTGGTAAAGGTTTCTTCCACCACACAAAGGCAATACAAGTGAGGGATAGGATAATTTAGATTTTTTTGTGGTTAGGCCCAGATTTATGATCCAAGAATCGTTATGTATCTCATTAGAATGAGAATAAATCCTTACGTAGTTCTTGAATAGTTCCATTTATGGGTATAACTTGTATATAGGGATGGGTTAATGTTTTTTTGTTGTTGTTGGACCTAGGATTTGATATTTGAGTGTCACTATATACCTTGTTGTAATGAAAATAAAGCCACATGTAGTTCTTGAAAATATCATGCATTTTATTACCATGCAACGAGGATGTTATTCATGCAGTTTGACATATTTTGTTAAGGATGTAGTTTACACAAAATATAAATGAAGTAGTATTGAGGATGAGCCTAATATTAGATATCCAGGCATCACTATGTATCCTGTTATGTAAATAATCAAGCAACATATATTTCTTGAAATTATTTACCACATCAATCAAGTTTTGATGTGGGGAAATAGAGAAATTGATGTTTTTTGAAATGATGGTTGGGCCCAATACATGAGTTTTAGGTATAACTATGTATCTATGTAGATAAAAATTGATCCATAAATATTTCTAGAATGAAGTTGTGGTAAGATACCAACACCAAGAAATGTGACCCGCTCAAGCGCGAGTAAAAATGCTATGTAGTTTTACATCACGTAGCAAGAATGTAAACCATGTAGTTTTACATCATACAGAGAGTACTTTGTCTTATAGTTTAATTTCATGTGAATTGAACAATATTTGATTCCTTCTAAGTTCATGCGACAATGACCGACTACATAGTTTAACTTTTTACATCCAAGAAATCTACCATGTAGTTTAACATTTTGTGATATGGATGAAATGATATGTGGTTTAATGTCATAAATATTAGACCATATATAACTATTCAGTTGAACTTCTTGGCTATAGAACGAATTTTTTGGGATTACATGAAATATTTCTTCAGCAACCTTGCATTGGTTGTGGTCAAAATGATCTCTTTATCCATTGATATCAAGGAATAAGATCTATTAGAGTGTACCTTGTGTATGGAGTAAAGTCCCTCCAACTATGGATCAAGATTTGAAGGCATCTTTTCTAATATAATTGGAGTCCTAAGGACTAGTACCAATTCATTATAGAGTAATGATTGGATGTAGTGTTTCTTATTAAAATCTTGGGATATCTGATTTTGATGGACCTCCATGTGATGTAAAGTGTGCAGTATTTTCTCAACAAGTTTCTCCAATTCATCTGATCATTTCTGGGATTGATCATCAACATATAAATGATCACATATAGCGATATGGAGCCATGGAAATTAGGCCTCAATGGTCATTACTTATTTTTTTCTATAGAAAATTGAATATTGGGTTTTCTGTATGGCGGTATGGGTTGTTGTTTGATAGGACCATAAGGCATGTAAGAGATTATCAAGCCAATACTTGTTATCCTTATCCACCACATTTTGTATTATTCTTGTAAAGGACTTGTTAAAGGACTCTATATGTTTTTTATCCACTACATGATTGTGGGATGAGTGGTTGGATTTGATGCTATAATTTTGATATAGCTTTTCCACATAAGTAGAATAAAAATTGTTGTCATTTTCCTTAAGTATTGTATGGGGACACAAAATCTAGTGATGATGTTGTCTTTCTTGAAGATGATGATTCTTTTGGACCTAACTTATTCGAGGGGTATTGCCTCGACCTATTTAAAGAAAAAATCGATAGTAGTTAATATGTATTTGAATAGATTGGTCATAACTAGAGGGTATGGCTCCACAACATCTATTCCCTATATAGAAAATGGTCAGAAGTATTTGGATGTATATAGAAACTCTGGGGGTTGATGAATGATTTTGGCATGCACTTGGAAGGAATTAAATTTCTTGGTGAATTGTGTGAAATCCTATATCATAGTGGGATAGTAGTACAAAAGCATACGAATTTTATTATAAATCTTGAACCCTAATTGGTGGTAACCATAGGATCATGTGAGTACTTCTTTCATGATTTCATTGGTCTCTTATCCCTCAATACATATTATATGGACTCCAGAAAATCCTTATTTATAGAGGATTTTTTTGTGATTTTTTCCATCATAAAGAGTGAATTTAGTTGCTCACTTCTTTATTTTCTCTTTATCTATTCTACCCAATAGAATTACTCCATTTTTGGAGGTAGTCTACAATGTGTTTCATCCACCCAGTGGTTGGACCATACGGTTCAGGGGTAGGGATAATTTCATTGATCTCTTTTGTTTGGATATAAAAAAAAGTTGAGACCATTCAGTGATTGGAAATGTTTATGATGGTTTCATCCTAGTTTGGATCTAAAAAGGTAATTTCTACATTTTCCAAGCCTCAAACTGGGAATTTTGAGATCATGGGGCATGATTTAATGTTTTATTTGAGTGGAACTCTTCCATTAACCCTCGATCATAGTTATGTAGGGGTATTAGATATAATTTTCTGATGAAATAATCCCCATTAGTATATTTTATTACCAACTATGAATCATATTTTACCTATAGGTGGATCAATGGTATTTGGAGCACTAGTTATTGGCCTAAATTGAGGTCCTAATATTCTACTTCATTATTTGGGCGTCACTCTAATAATAAGAAAGAGTAATGAAAGACTTCCTTTTCTAAATTGATAATCACAATCCCTAACCCCAAAATTTTGAGCTTAGGTTCTTCTATTCTCTTCCCCACTGGGCTCCTAGAGGTTCTATAAAAATACATTTCCCATGTTTGGGTGTCTTCTTGAATATAAAATATCTCTTCATATTTTAATTCACTCTCTAGTTATGTTGTTTCTAGAAAAAGGTGTTCTTCAAAAAAAATGTGCAAAAACTTTTCCTTTTACTACTTTCGGAGGAATGAACTATATATCAAACTAATACAAGATAACTACATACCATGCCAAATATTATGTCAACATAGTATGGATGATGATATATTTGAGTGAGATATTGAGAGAGTCCAAATGGACCTTGTGGTTCTGTAAGTAGTGCCTCAGTTTCTAAACCATGAATATTAATGTCAGACAACACTTCCCATTATCAAAATAGAAAGTCTAAGCATCGATCATGGTTCAACTGAGATAATATTTTTTTCATTCCTAGTATCATTATTTTTCATATGGAAATAACCTAGTTACCACTCCAGGGTCTTCACATATCGAATGAATGTATTTCACTCAATGGTAAGCATTATAAATGGGGGTATCAAGATATATTTCCGGAGGTTTTTAAATTCTTCTTGATAGTCATTGGTCTATTGATATGATAACCCCTTCTTTTTCAATTTGGTGAAGGTAAAACACTTTTCTATGAGGTTGGATATGAAGAATCATATATAGGCCAGGTATTCTTGAATTCATCTAAACTTTTTTAGGTTTTGAGTGGCTGAAATTATAAGGATAGATTTTGTTTTCTCAGGGATGAATTCAATGTTGTGATGGCATATGATAAAGCTAATAAATTTTCCTGAGGTTACCCCAAAAGCACATTTCGATGAATTCATATTCAAAATATGTTTTCTTACTTTGTAGATGGTTTCAAGATCATCCAGGTCATCAGAATACTGCCAGTACTTAACCACCATATTGTTAATATAGAATTTCAAAAATTTATCCATGAAGGGTTTGAATATATGATGCAAGGAACATTGGTATATGGCACCGAAATTCTTCAAGATAAAGGGAATTACCAAATAGAAAAGTACTCCCTGGGGGAACTGAATTTGTTGTCTTATTCACCTTCAAGGACTCTATGAATTTGTTTGTACCCTTAATATCCATCCATGAAGTAGAGTTCTAGATAACCATCCATTACATCAATCGGTAGCTCTGTAATTGGAACCGCTAAGATATGTTTGGGGTAATTCTAGTTGAGATCTCTAAAGTCAATGAAAACCCGAGTTTTCTTATTATTTTTCTTTATTGGGATGATTTAGGTCATACATTTTGGATACTAAACTTACAAGATATATTCTTCCTTCATAATTTTGTCCACTTAAGCCTCAAGTTTGGAGGCATGATTTGGGTGTGTCTTTATGGTTGTTTTTTAATATCCCTAATGATATTTTTTCAAACACAGGTGATGGGATACCACCTTGGGATCAAGGCCCAAAATCTCTATATGATTCTAGGAAAACACATCCGAATGTTTCTTCATGAAGGATGTGTATACCTATTGTCCTTTGAATACATGGATTCACTAATCAGAGTGGGATGTGGATCTTCTATTGTACCCAGAATTACTTCTCTGAATTTTTTAATAGTGTTAGAGACACATTCCTCAAACACAAAAGGTTCATCCCTGAGTTCTTCCACCTCTCCCTTTCATTTCTACGACTATTTATCCTGAGTGGAAGTAAGTGGTGAAGAAAATTTCTCAATGTTGGGGGATAATTCAACACATTGACATTTGGAAGGAGAAGCATCCACTTCTAACATAATTGATGAGGCATGGACTTATTAAAGTTCAAGGGTTGGAGTGAATGAATTTTCACCCATAATTTTGTCATTGTAAAAAGATTTTATGAATTACCCAACATTTTTTGGTTTAGTATTCATGACTTCTATCATTTAAGTCACTAAACATGTGCCTGAATTTGGACCCACCTCTTCGATCTGATTGATGGTCAGCACATACTCTACCCTTAGATGATTGAAAGGATTATTCGAGATCATTTCTAGACCACTATAGGAATTTATTCGAGCAATATTATCAGTCATGGGTTGTTTTCTTTCCCTATAGTAAAATATTTCATTTATGTAATATGATTCATAGGATTTAAATGGGGATTTACCACCATGAAATTTCCCAATTTGACTATTGATTCAATATTTGAGGCATTTATGGAATAATGAGGGAATAGTCACATGATGATGTAACAAAGGTCTTACTAGAATAACAATGAGGGTTGTATCTTTCCAAACAACCATGAATTTTGAGTAAGATATGGGATCCCCTAACTGAGTCTTTGTAACACATAGATGTTTTAATTAAATATTTTATTTAAATACATTTTATTCAATACATTTCATTACATGAAATCATGATTTTAAATAATCCATGAGATTACCTTAGTATAAAATGAAAATTTTAACCTACCCATTAGGTTATTGGGAATAAATATAACTAACTTATGAAAATGTATGGTGAAGTAATTTGCTACCAATTATTTATGAAAAATATAAATCAATTATATTTATATTTTATTGTATTAATAAATTGAATAAATTACTATTTGTAAATGAAATTAATGAAATATATATTTTATTTACTTAATATATTTTTTATATCCATACAATGGATATTGTAGTCATAGGGTATGAATAAAAACTATTTGATGTATAAAAACCTATATTTTTCAAAAGGGTGATTTTATGCCTTTGAAGGGAAAACCCCTTTTAAATTAATATTTTGAAACATTAATATTTTTTATAAGAAAAAATAATCATTTTATTACAAAGTAGAATATAAAAATTTCCACTAGATGAAATTTTAATATTTTTTTGATAACTTTCAAATTTTGATGAATAATAAAAATATGCTAAATTTTAATTGAAAACAAATTTTTTATCAAAATAATTTATATGGTTAAATTATAATATTTAATGGTTATAAAGTATAAATATAATATAATTTTATCATTCAATATAATGGATGTAATTAGAATTAATTTTACATTGAATTTATATGTAAAAAAAATTAAATCTTTTGCAAAGTTTTAGCTTTTAAAACTCGTTCTCTCTTTCAGAAAATGGGATTAATTTTAAATTAATTACTAAAAATTATATATTTTGAATTTTTAAAAATGGACTCCAAATTTTGAATTGGTAGGTCCAAATTATGTAAATAAATTTATTTTATTTTTTGGCATAATTAATAGTAACTTCGGTAATTTTTATTAAAACTGTTAAAGGGTAAAACAGGTAATTGAGGGTAAGAATACTTTTATAAAATACCATAAAACATTTTTTAATCTTATTAGATGACATATTTCTGACCAATATAACCCTTGGTATGAAAATTTGTCCTTTGGAAGCCTCTTGGGTGTGATTATTACACTTATAAATTTTAATTTAAAGTAAAGGAAAATATGTTATAAACATATATCTTCTTACTAAAACAATTTTAATATGGGGTTAAGTGATATATTCGACTTAAATATTAATTATAAATGTAAAAGGATTTAATACATCATGGTAATTTATTTATAGTTTTTTTACATTAAATAATTAAATTTAATTATGACATGATGATTATGCAGTGATTGCTTTGTTAATGATGGAATCAAAAAATGATATTATAAATATTAAAATAAATATTATTTGAAATAATTTATGTCACACACTATTTTTATATGTGAATATGACATATTATAACACTATTAAATGGATTTTTTCAAAGTTATCTCTTTGTTTTATTTTTTTAAAATTCAATAAATTGGATAGTGTAAAAATTGATATAATTGATGTTTTATAAAAATAGTAAATTATTTAATTATTTAAAAACACTAAAAATATTTTAAAATAAAAACAGTGAATATTATAAGGTCTAAATAATTAGTAAGTGTATAATTATGGTAAATTGACCCCATATAAGTAGAATTTATAGCCTCTTAATACTTAAACTTGTGTTACCACAATTAAAATTAAAAGAGGATAATTAGGGGTAAACTGAAAAGATAAGGATTAAAATAAAATCATTACATGCCTAAAAAAATTTAAATGAGAGGATTTAGAACTATACTCATCTTATATTCTAAATATTTTAATTTTGAATCATTTTTATTAAAAAATTAATTCATATTAATTTAATATTTTATGAATTTCTAAGGGTGCCCCTCGCCACAATTATAAAAGGGAACCTCCTCCATCACCTATTCACATCAATTTGAGTATTCAAGATCGTCCATACCCTAACCTTTTACCTTATAAACTTTTTTATTTACATTATAGAGGTTCTAGTCTTCTTCAAAGACCATATCTAGTTCTCTAAATTAGATTTAGAGGAAACATGTCTAGGAAGAGGTAATTTATTCTACTGATTCTTTCAAAATTATTTATTCTTATACTTCCTATTAATTATTTTTTTTATTTATAAATTAATAACATTCGTATAAATCCAAAATTTATATGTTATATAATTATGAAACAATCATATTTTACCTTATATCCATCCTATGAAAAACAAAATCAACACGCGTGCATACGTACGGCTTACCATCTCCACACAGTGGTGTAATATCTTTTTCACCACAACCTCACTTGAATTGGTATAATAATAGAAATAATAGCTATATAGGATTATTATAACATGGTAATAATTATGAAATATTATACACCATCAGCTTCAATACCATTCAACAATTATGGGAATGATATTGTCACTCCTGCGTACGTACGGCCAACCGTATCCACGATGCGATGTGATTAATTCTACTTGATAATCATTAAATCATGATGATATAAATGTATAGAATGAATAAATATGATATGTATTATTTTAATATCATTTTTTAATGATATAACTATGACCTAATAAGGATAACTTGAACTTATTCGACAAAACATGCATTAGAACATTAAACAGTTAATATCCGAATAAAAAGTAACAATAAAATGTTACTAATAAATAGATGATAATAAGATAATATATGATATAATAAAAATTAATTATGATTTAATAATTCAATGAAACTATTTAAATCATTATATAGTAGTTTCATATACATATGAAGGATATCGGATCTAAGGTAAGGGATAATTTCGCAATCTCGTTATTATCCGAGATTGTTTATAAGTATTTACTGGGGTATATTTATCATCTAAATACATGTTTTTTAAATATGTAATATTATTCTTCAATAATTTTTTAATTTAATTTTACCCACTGGTGAATATTTATTAAATGGTATGAAAGGAATCTTTTGTCATTTTTAGTATGAGGTACTTTTTGACTTTCCCATAAAAAGTACGAGGAGATTGTTCCTTTAACTTATACGGAATGAATGGATTTTTACACTTTCATGGAACCTTATTTAAATTAATATTTCCTTAATAGTTTTCATGTTTATTTTCAATGAAATTATTTTCTTTTAAAATTGTGTGTCATTTTAATAAAAGAAACCTTTTTTGAGGAAGAAATGATATTTTCCTCAAAAATTAATTTCATGTGTTATATCAAAACTATTTTCATATAAGATAACATTATTTAAATAGGTTTATATTTCTATCCCTATTATTATTATTATTTTATTATGTTTATGATGTAATTCTATTTATCAAATCCATTTGTTTTATATGGATTATGTTATGATTGAATGATATTTAAGAAACCCAATTTATTCCTTGTGTTATAATTTGATGAATGGTTTATGTTTTTGTAGAAAAGATAATAATGGTTTCATTATGAAATGGGTGTGACCAATATCTCCCTCCAATTAATTGGGTAAATATTTATATCTCATGAGATAGACATAAATAGAATGGAAAGTAAATCATGTTTAGTAATACAAGGCTGGAACAGTAAGTAAACTCGCTTTAGTAATGGAATTTTTCCATTATGATAGTCTTATCAATGAGACTTAACTAATATGAAATTATTCTATATTATTATTTGTATGCCAAAAAATCTCATGTATTATGGATTTTGGGATTACATTCATTGATTCTTATGAACTTTCATGATTTATCCCATGCCATGGTATCACAATATTTTATATACAGGATAAGATTTTCAAAATTATATATTCTTTTGTCTTATGATTATAATATTATTGATATATCCTTTGTTTACCCTTAATTAGTATCTGATATCACCATTTCATAATTTTCTTTTCCCCAGGTCAGTAAGAAGGGTATTTAGTAAGATATGTCAGGAAGTGTTCTCGTTATGATGAAATAAGTGGGAGATAATAATGATGACTTATAAACTAGTTGTTATGTTTCCTAGTATCTAAAGACACTATACGTGTACAGTGATTTGTGGATTTTGTTATATTTTTTAATGAAAATTCTTAACTTTGAAGTAATATTAATGTATGTGAAGTATGGGTCGTTATAGTTGGTATCATAGGAAAGGTATATTTAACCTTTGGAAATAGGGATGAGGAAGCCATAGTAAAAACCCTAAGGATATTTTGAAGTATAGGTTACAATCCTTGTTCTTTAGAAATGACCATGAATAACTAAGGTTAAATTTTAATGTGCCATCAATTGAACTTTTATTCTTGAATATGTGGTTTTCATAATATGATTAGTGTTTCTAATACTATGATTCTTGGTTTTAGTCAACAGATGGAACCTGAAGGAATTGCATAAATGCTAAATGAGATAGTAAATACAATGATTTCCATCCTGAGTAACCAAATGTTATGGGATATGGAATTAAAAATCTTGTAGCTATGATCACACAACTTTCTGAATCTATGAATCATGGAGGACTTACAAAAGATCAAAGGAGGGAACAAAATTCTGTTAATTCTTTCATGAGGCAGTGCCCACCTTCTTTCAATAGGTCTTCTAATCCTTTAGAGGCTGAATAATGGATTGGTACCATTAAAAAAATATTTTCAGTTCTCCAATGTTTAGAACATGATAAATTCTTCTTAGTAGTCTATTGTTTAGAAGATTAATCTGATAAATGGTAGAACCTTATCAAGAATACAAGACAAATATATGAAATTGAATCCATGTAATGGGATGAGTTTATGAAATTATTTTTCAATATGTACCTTCCTTTTATTCTTTGAAAAAATATAGAGAAGTAGTTCCTTGAACATAAGAAAAAGTACGGTGGATTTGTTGGTACCTACGAAGAAAATTTTACAAGACTTACAAGGTATGATTTTGGAATTATTATCCAACCTGAGATTAAAATTGATCAATTCTTTACTAGATTAAAACAAAGTCTCATAAGGGAATTATACATAAGTTACTTGAATAGATATGAAGAAATTATTTTATTTGCTCTTATGTTTGAGATGTAGATTGCAGTAACCCATCAGTCCTATGGGTTTGAAAAGAAGAGAAAAATGAAATACAAGGAAATATTTAATGACCAAACATAAAAGAAGATGAATTTTCCCTTATGCTCAAAGTGTGGAATAAAACATGGATTGAATTATATTAAAAGGACTAGTAAATGTTATAATTGTGAAAAATAAGTTCATATGGTAGTCGAATGTTGATGTGATTTGAAAAATATGTCTTATGATGAAAATAGAGAAAAGGCTACATAGAATACACCTCCTACACTTCAATGTTAAAATTTTAAGGAAAAGGGTAATTATGTCAATAAATGTGCTAATCCAAAGGTTATTTATGATGATATATGTTCGAAAACTCTTTAGACCAAAGAAAAATTCAAGTCACATGCGATCACTATCAGCAGTGTGGAGTATGATAATGAAGTTTTGAAAGGTACACTTACCATCCACTCTAAAGTAGAAATTTTTTTATTTAATTCTAGAACCACCCACTCTTTTATTTGAGAAGAATTTTCTAAGGGTGTAACCATATTATCTCAACAATTGGATGTTGATTTAACTGTGATAACTCTTAATGGAACAACGGTCACAACAAAAGTTTATAATTCTCCTCTGGTCGAAGTTTGTGGAAAAGTGCTTCTTAAAAATCTTGTAACCCTTCGTATAGTGTAATTTGATGTGATTTTTGGCATGGAATAGATTTATCTATATGGATATCTTATCAATTTCCAAGTAAGGGAATTCACATTTCATATTCTAGATCAATCTATGATCATCTATCGATGCAAGGATAATTATAACCTTCTAGTAGCAATTTCTTCTATTTTATGGGTCCTGATTACTGTAGATGAAGGTTAATTATCTCAAATAGTTATAGAGAAACTCAAAATTAAGGATACACAAATTGAATATGGGATTGGTAATGTTTTTCTAGAAGAATTACTAGGTCTTCCACCAAATCGTGAAGATGAGTTTTCAATAGAAGTCATACCGGGTGATATGCCTATTTCAAGGACACATTATAGAATAGACCCAATTGAATTGTAGGAATTGAAGAAGCAACTCCAATAGAATCTTGTCAATGGATTCAAACACTCTAGAGCATCACCTTGGCATGAACCTGTTCTGTTTGTTAAGAAGAAATATGGATTAGTGAGACTCTGTAATGATTATCGAGAACCTAACAAGATCACTATCAAGAACAAATATCATCTTCCCCACATTTACGACTTATTCAACCAACTATATAGAGATAAATACTTTTATAAGATTGATTTTCGTTTATAATATCATCAATTGAGGGTCAAGATGAAGGATATACCAAAGAAGACATTTTGTACAAGCTATTAACACTATGAATTTATAGTAATGACTTTTGGTCTTACTAATTCCTCCACTATCTTCATATATCTAATTAATAGATTCTTTAGAGACTATATTGATGAGTTTTTGGTAGTATTTATAGATGATATTCTTTTTTATTCAAATAGAAAGGAAGAACATTAATACTACTTGAGAATTATGCTGAAGATCCTGATAAAGGATAAGCATTATGAAACATTTACCATGTGTGAATTTGGGCTTCAGAAAATTTCATTTTTTGGTCACATAATCTCAAAAGAGGGGGTATTGGTGGATCCAACAAAATAGAAGTTGTTGAAAGTTGTCCGAGACTAAAAACGGTAGCTGAGATCCTATGTTTTCTTGGTTTTTCTGGAAATTATCATTGTTTTGTGAAAGATTTTTCACAATTATCAAATCCAAAGACAAAGTTGACTTAGAAAGTGGTTAAGTTCTTATGAATGGAGGAATGTAAATATAATTTCAAAGACCTCAAAATAAGGTTAACTAATGCACTTGTGCTTACACTACCTTGTAGTGAAGAAAAGTTTGTGATTTATATTGATGCATCAAAAAGGGGTTGGGTTGTCTCCTCATAAAAATTTATATGGCAATAGCTTATGCCTTATGGAAATTGAAAATACATCAGAAAAATTAACCAACTCATGATTTAGAGTTAGCTGAAGTAATCTTTTTATTAAAGATATGGATGAATTATCTTTATATTGAAAGGTGTGATATTTATACTGATCATAAAAGTTTAAATTATATATTCACACAAAAGGAAATGAATATGTTCCAAAGAAGACGGTTTGAGTTGATTAAAGATTACGATTGATCGATACATTACCACCTTGGGAAATAGAACAAGGTGGAAGATGTTTTTGAGTCAATAAGACCATGATAGCCTATCCATGATAAGGATAACAAAAGATCCAATATTAATGTATTTTTAAAGTATGGATCATGAAATTTTAAAGGAATGGGAGAAATATTATCTTTCTCAAATGAATGTGCATCCATCTATACAGGTTAAGATTACAAAGGAGTAGAAGAAAGATGTAGAGCTACAAAATAAGGTGAGAAATGTTCTAGAATTCAACCTTGATTGTGATGTAATAATAAGGTTTTGGAATCGGGTTTTTATTCCTCTCATACTATAATTAAAGAAGGAGATATTGGATGAGGCTCATAGTTCTTCATTCTCTATTCACCCTGGAAGCACAAAGATGTACAGGGACCTGAAATAGTATTTCTGGTGGGCTGGCATGAAAATAGATGTTTTTGAATATGTCTCCCAGTGCTTGGTTTGTCAGCAAGTTAAGTCTGAGAGATAAAAGTATAAGGGGATGTTAAAACAATTAACCATACTATAATGGAAATTGGAATACATCACTATGAACTTTGTCATTGGACATCCCAAAACATCTAAAGTCCATAATGTTATATGGGTTATAGTTTATTGCCTTATTAAGTCAACACACTTCATTACTATTATAGAGGATTTTTCTCTTGATCAACTTTCCAAGATACATGTAAAGGAAGTGCTAAGATTTTATGGAGTACAACTTTCCATTATATCTGATCGGGATCTGAGGTTTACCTCGAATTTCTAGTAAATTATTTAGAAGGCTTTGGATATAGAGTTAAGTTTTCATCATTTCCTATCATCCTTAGATAGATGATCAGTCTGAGAGAAAAATTCAAACTCTAGAAGATATATTTAGAGCTTTCTCTATGGATTTCAAATGTTGTTGGGATCAACACCAACCTTAGGGGGGATTTTCTTACAACAATAGATTTCACTCTAGTATTCATATGGATCCTTATAAAGCCCTCTATGTAAATAAGTGAGAAAATCCAACTTGTTGGGATGGTTTTGGGGAAATAAATCTATTAGGACCTGATCTTGATGATGAAATGGTAAAAAAGGTCTTATCTATTCAAAAAAATATAATAGCATCTCATATTTGACAAAAATATTGTACTAAAAACCAAATAGAAGACCTAGAGTTTGAAGTGGGTGATAAGGTGTTTCTATGAATATCTCCCTTTAAGTGAGTAATGATATTTGGAAATAAGGGAAAGTTGAGCCCTAGGTATATCAGTCCTTTTGAAATTAAAGATCGTGTTGGGAAGGTAGCTTACTGATTGGTGCTTCCACTGAATCTATCTCAAGTTCATGATGTGTTCCATGATTCTCTCTTGAGAAAGTAGATACTTGATCTTTCCCATGTACTAAACTCAGAATTCGTACCACTTGAGAAATATCTCTCTTTTGAAGAAAACTGATATAGATTCTAGATCGTAGCAAAAAAAGTTATGTGAAATGAGAAAACTATATAGGTTAAAGTTTTATGGCGAACCAACAATTTGAGCAAGATACATGAAAATTTTAAGATATTATGATGGAGAGATATCCTCATATATTTTTCAATAAAGTGATTAATTTCAAGGATGAAATTCATTTTAAGGGGTGTAGAATGTAGCACCTGAATGCTTTAATGAAATATTTTCTCTAAATAATTTTTATTTAATATCTTGCATTGCATGAAATTCTGAATTTAAACGAACCATAATATTACCTTAAAATAAAGTGTCCATTTTAACTTAGTCCTTATATTAGCTGTAATAAATATATCTAACTTATGAAAATGTATGGTGAAGTCATTTACTATCAATTATTTATGAAAAATATAAATCAATTATATAGGTATTTTTTTATAAATAAATTGAGTAAATTATTATTAGAAAATGAATTTAATTAAATATATATTTTATTTAATTAATATATTTTTGATATTCATCCCATGGATATTTTAGTCATAGGGTATGAATAAACCCTATTTGATGTATAAAAACCAATATTTTTCATAAGTGTAATTTTATGCCTTTAAATGGAGAACCCCTTTTAAATTAATATTTTAACACATTAATAATTTTTATATTACAACATAAATTTTTATTTGTAAGATAGATATAAAAATATACTTTAAATTAAATTTTAATATTTCTCTGATAACTTTCAAATTTTGATGAATAGTAAAAATACACTAATTTTTAATTGAAAACAACATTTCTCATCGATATGATTTATATAGATAAATTATAATATTGAGTGGTTTTAAAGAATAAATAGAATATATTTTTATCATTCAATATAATTTTTTTCATTAGCCTTAATTTTACATTGAATTCATATGTAAAAACATTTCAATCTTTTGCAATGTTTTAGCTTTTAAAACACATTCTATCTTTTTGATAATGGGATTAATTATAAATTAATTACTACAACATATATCTTATAAATTGTTAAAAAAGGACTCCATATTATGAATTATTAGTTCCAAATTATGTAAATATATTTATTTTATTTCTTGGAATTGTGAATAGTAACTTTAGTAATTTTTATTAATACGGTAAAAGGGTAAAACAGGTAATTAAGGGTAAGAATGATATTATAAAACTACACTAAAACTTCTCCTTATATTATTGGATGAGATATAGATGACCAATATATCCCTTGAGATGAACTTTTATCCTTTTTAATCCACTTGTATGTGATTATGACACTTATAAATTTTAATTTAAGGTAAAGGAAAATATGTTATAGACATATATGTTTTTACTAAAACAATTTTAATATAGGGTTATATAAGTTATATATTCAACTATAAATAGTAATTATAAATATAAAAATATTTCCTACATCATGGAACTTTATTTATTATTTTTATACATTAAATAATTAAATTTAATTATAACACAATGATGATGAAAGGATTTATTTATTAATTAATTAATCAAATAAATGGTATCATAAATATTAAAATAAATATTATTTTACATAATTTATGTCATTAAAGATTTTTCTAGGTGAATATGACCTGTTATAAGACTATTCAATGTTTTGGTTTGAATTTATATCTTAGTTTATATTTTTTTTAATTTTAATAAAATCAATAGTGTATAAATTACATAATTGATGTTTTATACATATAATATTGTATTAAATTATTTAAAACCCTTAAAATATTTTAAAATAAAAAATTGTATATTATAAGATCTACATGATAATTATTTCTCAAATTAAGGGAAATTGTCCTTATATAATTAAAATTTATAGCCTCTTAATACTTGAAATGTTGTTACCATAATTAAAATTAAAAGAGAATAATTAAGGGTAAACTGAAAAGATAAGGTATAAAATACAATAAATACACGTCAAAAAATTATTGTATGAGATTATTTCTAATTATCAACATATTAACTTCGACATATTTTAATTTTGAAGCATTTGGATTAAATATTTAATTTAAATTAATTTAATATTTCAAGAATTTCTAAGGGTGACCCTCACCTCAATTATAAATGGGAACCTCCTCCCTCACCTATTCAATTCAATTTCAGACTTTATGTTCATACATCCCCTAACCTCTTCCATTATCAGCTTCCCTATTTAAATTTTAGAGGTTCATGTCTTCTTCAAAAACTCGACTCTAGTGTTCTAAGAAAAGATTTAGGGGAAACATGTCAAGGAAGAGGTAATCTCTCTACTGATTATTTCAAAATTATTTCCTCTTATACTTACTCTTCATTAGTTATTTTGTTATAAGGTAATAAAATAAAATAATTATCACTAAAATAGTGATATTTTATTATAATTATGAAACAACAACATTCTTCCTTCTATCCATCCTATGAAAAACGAAATCACCATTTGTGTGTATGTACAGGTTACCATCTTCACACGGTGGTGTAATCTGTTTTTCACCACCACCTTACATGGATGGGTATAATGATATAAATAGTAACTATATATGATTATTATAACATGATACTGATTCTGAAATATTATGCATCATCCACTTCAATACCATTCAATAATTATGGAAATGATATCATCGCTCATGAGTACGTACAACCTACCATCTCCACAATGCGATGTGATACATTCTACATGATATTAATTAAAGCATGATTATATAAATGTATATAATGAATAACTATGGTATATATTATGTTAATATAATTTTTTAATGATATAATCATGACCTAAGAAGAAGAACCAGAACATATTTCACAAAAAATGCATAAGAGCATAAAGTAGTTAATATCCAAATAAAGAGTAACAATGAAATGTTACTAACAAAAAAATGATAATATGATCATATATGATATGATAAAAAGTATTGTGATTATGGAATAATTAAATGATGTTATTTAAATCATTATATAGTAGTTTTGGATACATATGCAGGATATCAGAACTAAGGTAAGGGATAATTTCCCAATCTCATTATTAATTGAGATTTTTTATATATAAGTATTTACTGGGGTATATTTATCATACATGTACATGTTTACTAAATATGTAATATTATTCTTCTAAAATTTTTTATGTCTTTTTTAACCATTGGTGAATTTTTATTAAACAGTATGCAATGAATCTTTTGTCGTTTTCGATACAAGGCACTTTTTGACTTTTTCGGCAAAAGTATGAGGAGAATGTTTTCTTTAACTTACACAGCAAGAATGGATTTTTACACTTTCATTATGACTTATTTCCATGAATCTTACCTTATATGTTTTCAGGGTTATTTTCAAATAAATTTTCTTCTTCTAAAATTGTGTGGCATTTTGAGAAAAAAAATAAGAAGGGATATTTTCCTCAATAATTATTTTCATGTGTTATGACAAAAATATTTTTCATCTACGATAACATTATTTAAATAGGTTTATGTTTCTATCCATATCATTAGTATTATTTTATTGTGTTTATGATGAAATTATATTTATGAAATACATTTTTTACATGGATTATGTTGTGATGGAATGATGTTTAAGAAACCCATTTTATTCCTTAGGTTATGCTATGAAGAATGATTTATATTTTTTTGGAACACATTTGAAAGATTTCATTATGAAATGGGTGGGCCCTATATCTCCCTCCAATTCATTGGGTAAATATTTAAATATCATGAGATAAAAATGATTGGAAGGGAAAATAAATCTTGTTCAGTAATACAGAGATGGAATGGTAAGTAAACCTAATTCAGTAATAGACTTTTTCTGTTATGATGGTATTGGAAATGAGCCTTTAGTAATATGAAATGATTCTCTATGCTTATGTGTATTCCATAAAATATCATGAATTATGAATTTTGGGATTATATTCATTGATTTTTATAAACTTTCATGTTTTATCCTAGGGCATGATATCAAGATCTTTCAAATATAGGATAATATTTTCAAATTGTATGTTCTTTTTTCTTATGATTGTGATTTGATTGATATATCTCTTGTTTACCCTTACTGAACATCTTATCTCACCCTTTCATAAGTTTATTTTTCCCAGTTTATGAATAAGGGTATTAAGTAAGATATGTTAAAAAAGGGTTGAGTTAGGAATAAATAAGTTGGAGATAGTGATGATGACTTGTGAACTATCACGACCCGTCCTCGGGGCCCATGCCATGACTACCCCAAGCCCTCCTTCCATAGGCCAGGGGCTGAGGACTAGCACCAAGGCGTAAATCCCAGTAAAATGGGAATGCATTTCCTTTGTAAAGTAAATAATCACCACAGAGTAAGCAAGAGGAAAAAGTAAACTCTAAGTAAAAACTGATACAACAATAAGTGCGGAAAAGTAAGTGGGTCAGTATACAAACCCAAACTGAAAGTAAAGTACAACTCAAAAGGGAAAACAATAACTGAAAAGTAAAATCCGCTACGCCGAGCTGTCCACTGGAAATCCCACCTGAAGGGTGGGTACAGATAGCTCCACTACTCCTTGGGTCCCACCGTCTGCTCCGAGTATGTCCTGCCCAGTGGTCCACCTCCAGGTACTGTCCTGCTCTGCAAGCCTCAACCACGATCAACGATGTCCGTCGTCTACAACCAACACAACGTAGTGCGGGCATAGCCCGTGCAGGAGTGAGTATAAGCTACTCAGTAGGGAACCCGAGACCCCCGAAGGTCTCCCAAAATCCACAAAGGATAAACCACAAAGGAAAGATACAATCACAAATTAACAACCGACACTGCTTAGGTATATGCCCATACATATACCTAAGTCATCAATTCCAATACGCTCCAACCTCTAAGCCCAAGTACAACCCTGTCCACACAGGAAAGTATACGTATTCCACACAGGAAAGAAAAACGTAATCCACATAGAATAGCACAACACAATCCACACAGGAAGGCAAACAGGTTTCAGCTCACACAGGTATACTTCTTCGAAGGACGATAGAGATGATCACTGATCCATCTAAGTCGTCGGACCCGCAAAGGATCGATAGGTACTAACCCCCGCAAAGACCCACACAGGATCGGGCCCACACAGGACCTGTAGGCACTGGCTCACACAGAACCGTTGAGCGCTGACCCACACAGGATCGGACCCACACAGGATCAGTAGCACTGATCCACAGAGGATCACTAAGTGTTGTAGTCGTCGTTGTCGAATCCACTGAGGATCTCTGCACAGTCGTCGTCGTCACAGTAGCAGTCGCAGCCAGCTCTAGGGTTCCCGCACACAGCAAGATCGTTCGGGAGGGTCCGCTCCACGAGCCGAGAGGCTGATACATCAACTGACACATAGTCTATAGTTGATGTATCCAAAAGTTCTGTATCGTCAACAGGAACTCAATGTCGCAGACGGCGCGTCAATCGGACGCATGGTCTGCGAGTTATTGGCTTTTTTGTCTCAGGGGCCCGGTTGGTTTTTAAGGAAAAACCAACCCAACCGTACTCCACCTATGTCCAAAACTCGGGCGGAGTAAGCCAAAAGATCTGTCTCACTTAGAGGAATTCAACAAAGTCGATGGTACGTCAATCGGACGTCCGAAGCTCAAGATATGAGCGTTTCCGCTCCGAGGGCCCGGTCGGTTTCGTGTACGAACCAACCCGGACGAACACAAAGTATTCTAAAACCTTGAGTGTGATATACGGAAACGACCGTCTCGATCCAAGGATTTCATCGCCTCTGACGGCACGTCGTTCGGAGGCCCGTAGCTCAAGTTATGAGCAAAAGACTGAACAAATCTGGAGACAGGGGGTCTGGGCCCGGACCGACCCGGCCCAACCCCCCTGGGTCACCCCGAACCGGGTCGACCTGACCCGGGTCCGGGTCCGACCCGGTTCGGCGCGGCCCAGCCCGGCCAGGGTGGCCCGGCCCGGCCTGGGCGCGACCCGGTCGGCGGGTCGGCTCGGCTCGGCCGAGCGGCCGAGCAAGGGAGTCGCGGGGTGTGAAGTCCCCGCGGGCAGAGAAGCCGCGGCCCACGTGGGGCCGCGCTGGATCAGCGGACGTGGCAAAGCCGCGTCCCGTGTGTGCCGGACCCGCGTGGCGGTGGGTCCGCTGGCCACCTCTGGCCGCCGACGCCGCCGCGCCGCCGGTGGGTTCTGCGGGCCACTGGAGTTGCTCCGGTGGTCCGATTTCGTTTC
Organism: Viscum album; assembly: GCA_963277665.1. NCBI lineage: Eukaryota > Viridiplantae > Streptophyta > Magnoliopsida > Santalales > Viscaceae > Viscum > Viscum album. The sequence goes on along the minus strand of OY728139.1, from coordinate 1,222,331,952 downwards.
CGTCTGCGCCGTAGCTCCTCCCGGGTCACATACTTCACTACGGAAACAACGAATCACCTCTGCGGTATGTTTTGTCGCCGCCCGCCAATCCGCACATCAACGAAGAACTGCGGAGGGTTGTCGGGCCGTGTTTGTTTGGCCCGCACCCTCCGCGTTAGGTGATAACAATCGGGAAGAATAAATTATCATATGGAAACATAACAAGATACAATTTAATAAATTAAAATTGCACTTGATCCAGGTTCTTTGTCTTAGGAGGAACATCCACGGAAATATAAATTATTCACAAACCAACCCCTACCTCACCGTAGTCGTCGAGCGTTCGTTCTTCGCGGAATTGATCGTCGCGGAAGGAGGCGATCGTCGCGTCGCGGAAGGGCGTCGCGTAGTCATGGAATACGGTGTCACGTCGACGGACTCTGAGGTTCAAGAACATGTATATTTAATTATATTAATTAAATACATGATGTTGTTATAACCCACAAAGATATTTAAAAGAAGAAACTTGAAATCTCCTACCTCAAGCAGTTGGTGATCGGAGATCATTGCGGGGAAGAACGTCTCAGAAGAAGCGTCGTTGATCTCCGAGTGTGACGGCGTTCTTCACATTCTTCGCGTTCTTCACGTTCTTCGCGAAGGAGGATGAAGGCACAAAATTTCTGTCAAAAGGCCTCTCAACGAGCAATCCTCAAGAAGTCGTGCGTTGGCCTTATTTTATTATTACACCAACGGATTGTAAACTGGTTAAGAAATGATTAAATTAATTCATAGAATTAATTTAACAAAGTTAACCGCCCAATTAATTGGTGCGTTAAGAATTTAAGAAAACGCGTCAGTTGACTTTCATAATGACGGGTTTTCTCAGGTGCATTACTTAGCGGAAAAGAAATGGTGGGGCTCGTGTGGGCCCCACCTCATAAATATCCTACCAGGAGGGTAGGATATTTCGGGTTCTAACCTATCTGCTTCAACTCAGCTTAAGCAGCTTAAAGTGGCTTTTAAGTGGCTTTAAGTGAAATAAAATAAAGTTTTTCGTACCAATTATTTTATTTCTTAACTTTAAGCCCAAAAATTAAAAACCACACCCAAGAAAACGCAACTCCGGAAGAGGAGTTTCTAAGAAAATATCGGCACTGTGATTCCATCAGTGTCCTCAGAATTCGATTCCGAGCACCGTTTTAAAAGTTAGAAAAAACCCGCTAGTTCGTTCACTGAACCTACCCGAGCCAAACTTCGGAAAATGATTCTGGGCACACCGGACCTCGGAATCAGGTTCCGTTAGAAACAATGTTCTTGTAAAATTCCAAAGAAAATTAAGAAAAAAAAATTCCTTGAAATTTATGGGTCTTTACGTCACTCCCACCTCAGGGCTTTACGTCCCTGTAAAGATACATCATAAACTAGGGAAACAAAAGTGGGTACTGAGCACGCATCTGAGCCTCCTTCTCCCAAGTGCTCTCCTGGAGGTTCTCGTACTGTCATCTGATGCGCACTAGAGGAATCAACCATCCACATAGGACCCACTCCTGTCGATCCTCGATCTCCATTGGGACCTCCGCAAAAGTCGGACCATCATCAACGTCTAGCTCCCCATGGTCAATGATGTGCGTAGGTTCATCCATGTATCCCCTCAGCTGAGATACGTGGAAGACGTCGTGCACCCGGTGCAACTGAGGTGGTAGAGCCAGGCAATAATCCACCTCGCCGATCCTGCTGAGAACCTGGAAAGGCCCGATGAAGTGTGGAGACAACTTTCCACCTCGGCCAAATCTCCGTAATCCACGTCGAGGTGAGACATTCAAGAAGACGCGGTCGCCATCCTCGAACTCTAGTGGCCTCTACCTCCTGTCAGCGTAAGACTTCTGCCGGCTCTGAGCTATCCTCATCCGGTCCTGGATGACCTGGACCTTCTCTGTCGTGGCCCAGACCATCTCTGGTCCCACAAGTGCTGACTCCCCAGCGTCTGTCTAGCACAAAGGAGATCTGCAAGGTCTGTCGTACAACACCTCATATGGTGCCATCCCGATGGTGGAGTGGTAACTGTTGTTTTACTTGAACTCCACCAAGGGTAGGTGGTCCTCCCAGCTACGACCAAAGTCGAGGACACATGCGCAGAGCATGTCCTCAAGAGTCTGAATGGTCCTCTCCGTCTTTCCATCCGTCTGAGGGTGAAAGGTGGTGCTCAGACGAAGTTGCGTTCCGAACGCCTCCTGTAACCCCTTCCAAAGCCGGGAAGTAAAGCGAGCATCTCGATCGAAGACGATAGATGATGGAACACCGTGAAGCCGTACAATCTCTTGAACGTAGAGATGCCCCAAGCTCTCCATTGAGCCCTTCTCTCTGATGGGTAAGAAGTGATCCGACTTGGTGAGTCGGTCGACAATCACCCAGATGGAGTCGTGACCTCTGGAAGTGCGTGGAAGTCCAGTCACGAAGTCCATAGATATCCCGTCCCACTTCCACTCCGGGACCTCCAAGGGTTGTACCAAGCCTACTGGTACCTGATGCTCTGCCTTCACCTACTGGCAGGTGAGGCATCGAGAAACGAACTCTGCCACAACCTTCTTCATGCCCAGCCACCATTGCTGTCGTCTGAGGTCCTGGTACTTCTCTTCCACTCCAGGATGTACCGCCAAAGGAGAAGTGTGAAACTCTCTCAGCACCTCCTCTCGTAAAGTGACTGGTACTAAGGTACGTCCTCTGAAAAGGATGTCGTGCTCTTCTCCAAGGGAGAAGCCATCAGGTGCATGTCCTGAGGATATCTGTGCATGCCGCGTCTCACAGTCAGCATCCCCACACTGTGCCTCTCTAACCCACTGTAGTAGTGGAGGAGTGACTGTGAGAGACTGAAGGAAGGCTACTCCATCTCTATCCACAAAGGATATTTGCAAAGCGGCTAGCTGCTCTGTCGCCTCCTCAAGTAGCTGAATGCCCGTCCTCCTGCTGAGATCATCAGCTACCACGTTCCCCTTCCCAGGAGTATAGACTATCTCAAAGTCATAGTCCTGGAGGAACTCGACCCATCGCCGCTGTCTCAGGTTCAGGTCCTTCTGCGAGAGGATGTACCTGAGACTCTGGTGGTCAGAAAAGACTGTAAAGCGCTCTCCCATCAGATAGTGTCATCATGTATTCAGAGCGAAGACCACTGCTGCTAACTCCAGGTCATGGGTAGCGTAGTTCTGCTCATGCGGCCTCAACTGACGTGATCCATAGGCGATCACTTCCCGCTCCTGCATTAGGACACATCCGAGTCCGATCCCTGATGCATCGCAGTAGACTACGTACCCTAATCCCTCCTCATGTAACCTCAAGATAGGGGCACTGGTCAATATCTGTCTCATCTCCCGGAAGCTCTGCTGACATCTGTCTGACCACACAAAGGGTTTCCCCTTCCTCTTCAAAGCTGAGAGTGGTGCCGCAACTCTAGAGAAGTCTAGCACGAATCTCCGATAGTATCCAACTAGTCCCAAGAAACTCCGCACCTCCGTTACGCTCCGGGGTGGCTCCCAAGCTAGCACTGCCTCGATCTTCACGGAATCCACTGCAACTCCCGCCTCAGAAATGACATGCCCCAAGAAGTAGACCTCACGTATCCAGAACTGAAACTTTGAGAGCTTTCCATAAATCTGGTGCTCTCAGAGTGTGTCTAGTACAACCCGTAAGTGGTAGGCGTGCTCCTCCTCAGTCGTCGAGTATATCAAAATCTCGTCGATGAAGACCATGACAAATCGATCTAGGTATGGCTGAAAGATCCTATTCATGAGGCCCATGAAAACTACTGGAGCATTGGTTATGCTGAATGGCATAACCAAGAACTCATAGTGGCCATACCGACATCTGAAGGTCATCTTCTACACGTCCCCATCCCGAACTCTGAGCTGATGATAGCCTGACCTGAGGTCTATCTTCGAGAACCATCATGCTCCCTTGAGCTGATAGAAGAGGTCATCAATCCTCGATAGCGGATACTTGTTTCTCACTATCACCTAGTTCAGGCGACGATAGTCGACACAAAGTCGCAAGCTCCCGTCCGCCTTCTTGGCGAACAATATCAGGGAAGCCCAGGGTGAAACACTGGGTCGGATGAATCCCTTGCCCCGCAAGTCCTCCAATTGTACATGTAGCTCTCGAAGCTCAGTAGGGGCCATCCGATATGCTGGAGTCGATATCGGGGTTGTCCCGGGGTACAAGTCGATATGAAATTCTACCTCTCTGTGAGGAGGTAGCCCTGGAACGTTGTCGAGAAAGACGTCCGCGTACTGATCCACCACTGCAGGAAAACTAGGACTTCGTACGTCAACAGCTCCTAGGATGAGGCTAGACAACGGATGAGTGATGGGTTGTCCTCTCCTCTGCGGAAGTCCATCCTGTGTTGCGAAGGCTCCCTTATCGACGGTGAAGGTGAACCTGCTCCCGTCGGTGCGTACACATCGCACCTTGCGCCTAATACAGTCGATCTGAGCATGAACTGTAGATAACCAATCCATGCCCAAGATGACTTCGTAAGGCCTCGACGCCGCTACAAGAAGATCATAGCCGAAGCTCTCGCCTCCTAGAGTAATCTCACATTGTCGGCACCAGTGCGTAATCGTCGAGTCTACTCCCGTAGGAGTCCTTAGCCGTAAGGATCGAGCCAACGGCTCTGTCGGAATCTCCAAGCTCCGAAAAAGGGTATCGGCTATGAAAGAGTGACTCGCTCCTGTGTCTATAAGAACCGCAGCATGGGTGTAATAGACACAGATCATACCTCGAATCATCTCGGGCGCGCCGTGGTCATAGGCCTCCGCTGCCTGGAGCTGTGCCTGTCTCTTCCTGCCAGCTCCCTGTGGTCGAGGTGGACCTCCTGGTGGTGGTGGTGGAAGAGCCTCGAAGCGTCGCCCACCACCTGCTGCTCGGTCATCTCCCCTGTCTTGTCCTCCTTCTCCCTCCAGACCGCCACGGTCGACCCTCTGCCTCTTCCTGGGTGGCCCCTCTACTGTCTGCTGCTCCTCGGCACGGCGGGTCAGGCAGTCACGAGCCATGTGGCCCTGCCCGCCGCATGCGTAGCACTGCCTGCCTCTCGAAAGACTGGCTTTGTGCTGTGTGCCCCGCATTGCTGAGCCAGTGTCCTGAGGTTGTCTGCCGGAAGTTCTGGTCTGCCTAGACCCATGAGTCATCCGTCAGCTACCTAATGCCGAAGACTCTGCTACCTGCCGCCCTATGGTAGGTCTCGCTGTGGACTCAGTAAGAAAGCTCTCGATCAGAAGGGCTCGCTCCAGTACTCCTTCCTGAGTCGGAATGCTAAGGGAGATCAGTGATGCCCTGATCTCATGTCTCAATCCCTGCTCGAAGGTCCGGGCCCGGAAGAATGGGTCTCGTACCATGTCGGTCGAGTAGCGCGAGAGATTGGTAAATCTCGCTGAGTACTGGGCGACCGTCAAGCTTCCCTGCCGCAGCTGAAGAAGCTCCTAGATGCACACCGCACGGAGGGTGGCTGGGACGAACTCCGAGCGGAAGAGGCTCTCAAAGTCCGTCCAGAGAAGAGATGTATCATCGTGCACCTGGAGCATCAAGCTCCACCATCGTCCCGCTGCTGCGTGTAGTAGGCTCGCCGCGAGGATCCCCATGAGGTCTACTGGTGTCCTCACTAGCCTGAAAACTTGTACTACTGCCTCTAGCCAATCCTCGGCTGCCTGGGGGTCTGTCTCCCCGTGGAACCTGGGCGGTCACTGGCACTGGAACTCATGCAGTGCACTGAGGCGACGTGCATCGTCAGCAGTGGGGGCTGGAAGCATCGGTGGCTCGGCAGGTAGAGGTATCGCTGGTGCCACTGCTGTCAAAGGGCCATGTACTGAGGCCTCGTCGCTCAGCGGGTTATCGTCACGTACAAATCTCGAAACCCTAGCTGGATACCATCGTGGGGCCATCCTGAAAAGAAACAGGTGTGCCATGGTAAGAACAGTATACCTGGTGAGCTGATACAAGTAATCACAAAGAAAAATTGAAACACACATGCAATCAATGTTTTCGTGCATTAAGTCAGAAATCAGAAGTCAGGGTCCTGGTGTACGGATACGTCGGCCGCCGCACCAACACTGGGCTCCCTGGACTGATAACCACACTCAATACGCTAAACATGATTGCTTCACATAGAAGAAAGATCAGAGTCTGCGGTAGAACCGACCACCTCTGATACCAATTTGTCACGACCCGTCCTCGGGGCCCGTGCCGTGACTACCCTAAGCTCGCCTTCCATAGGCCAGAGGCTGGCGACTAGCACCAAGGCGTAAATCCCGGTAAAAAGGGAAGGCATTGCCTTTATAAATTAAAAAAGAACCACAGAGTAAGCAAGCGGAGAAAGTAAACACTAAGTAAAAACTGGTACAACAGTAAGTGCGGAAAAGTAAGTGGGCCAGTATACAAACCCAAACTGAAAGTAAAGTACAACTCGAAAGGGAAAAAAGAAACTGAAAAGTAAAAGTCGCTACGCTGAGCTGTCCACTAGAAATCCCACCTGAAGGGTGGCTACAGATAGCTCCACTGCTCCTTGGGTCCCGCCGTCCGCTCCGAGTATGTCCCGCCCAGTGGTCCACCTCCAGGTACCATCCAGCTCTGCAAGCCTCAACCAAGATCAACGTTGTCTGTCATCTGCAACCAACAAAACGTAGTGCGGGCATAGCCCATGCAGTGGTGAGTATAAGCTACTCAGTAGGGACCCCGAGACCCCCGAAGGTCTCCCAAAATCCACAAAGGATAAACCACAAAGGAAATATACAATCACGAAGTAACAACCGACACTGCTTAGGTATATGCCCATACATTACCTAAGTCATCAATTCCAGTACGCTCCAACCTCCGAGCCCAAGTACAACCCAGTCCACACAGGAAAGTATACGTATTCCACACAGGAAAGAAAAATGTAATCCACACAGGATAGCACAACATAATCCACACAGGAAGGCAAATAGGTTTTAGCTCACACAGGTATACATCTTCGAATGACGATAGAGATGATCACTGATCCATCTAAGTCGTCGTACCCACAAAGGATCGATAGTTACTAACCCCCGCAAAGACCCACACAGGATCGGGCCCACACAGGACCTGTAGGCGCTGGCTCACACAAAACCGCTGAGCGCTGACCCACACAGGACCAGACCCACATAGGATCGGTAGCACTGATCCACACAGGATCGCTGAGTGTTGTAGTCGTTGTCGTCGAATCGACTGAGGATCTCTGCACAGTCGTCGTCGTCACAGTAGCAGTCGCAGCCAGCTCTAGGGTTCCCGCACACAGCAAGCTCGTTCAGGAGGGTCCGCTGCACGAGCCGAGAGGCTGATACATCAACTGACACATAGTCCAGATTTGATGTATCCAAAAGTTCTGTATCGTCAACAGGAACTCGACGTCGCAGATGGCGCGTCAATCGGACGCCCGGTCTGCTGGTTATTGGTTTTTTCGTCCTAGGGGCCCGGTTGGTTTTTAAGGCAAAAAAAACCCAACCGTACTCCACCTGCGTCCAAACCTCATGCGGAGTAAGCCAAAATATCTGTCTCACTTAGAGGAATTCAACAAAGTCGACGGTACGTCAATCGGACGTCCGAAGCTCAAGATATGAGCGTTTTCGCTCCGAGGGCCCGGTTGGTTTCGTGTACGAACCAACCCGGCTGAACCCAAAGTATTCCGAAACCTTGAGTGTGATATACCGAAATGACCGTATCGATCCAAGGATCGCATCGCCGCTGATGGCGCATCGTTCGGAGGCTCTTAGATCACGTTATGAGCAAAAGACCGAAAACATTCGGAGACGGGGGGTCTGGGCCCGGACCGACCCGGCCCAACCCCCCATGGGTCGGCCCAAACCGGGTCGACCTGACCCAGGTCCGGGTCTGACCCGGTTCGGCGCGGCCCATCCCGACATTCCTAAATGATAAAGGGTTAAATGACTAAATGATATGACTCATGTCAACAAGGTGCACCTTTCTTTTCGGGAGCCTGTCTGATTAGAACTCCACAGTTAAACGTGTTTGGCCTGGAGTAGTGTTCAGGATGGGTGACCTTCTGGAAAGTTTCCCAGGGTGTGTGTGAGTGAGGACAAAGCACACTGGAAAGGACATGTGTTGGCCTGTGGGTACATCATTATTCAGATGACCCGTTCAGGCATGTGGGTGGACCTTACGGTGGGCCCCACGTGTCTGGGGGGGAAACTGGTGGTACCTGGTGGGCCAGGACCCGATGGAAATGTTAAGGCGGGGTGGTTGTGCTGTCACCGGGACCCGGTTGTCACATTTGGTATCAGAGGGGGAACCCAGCCTTAAGTGCACGGTGCACTGCCTGGGTTGATATGTAGGGCCCACAACGAGGGCATTGTGGTCTAAAGGGGGGGTGATTCTAACATCCCCAAATGATAAAGGGTTAAATGACTAAATGATGTGACTCATGTCAACAAGGTGCACCTTCCTTTTCGAGAGCCTCTCTGATTAGAACTCCACAGTTAAGCGTGCTTGGCCTGGAGTAGTGATTAGGATAGGTGACCTTCTGGGAAGTTTCCCAGGGTGTGTGTGAGTGAGGACAAAGCACACTGGAAAGGACATGTGTTGGCCTGTGGGGACATCATTAGTCAGATGACCCGTTCAGGCATGTGGGTGGACCCCATGGTGGGCCCCACGTGTCTGGGGGGAAACTGGTCGTACTTGGTGGGCCAGGACCCGACGGAAATGTTAAGGCGGGGTGGTTGTGCTGTCACCGGGACCCGGTTGTCACATGAACTAATTGTTTATGTTTCCCAATATCTAAAGACACTATACATATATAGTTTTTTAAGTCTTTGTTATATTTTTTAATGAATATTATTCAACTTTGAATTAATATATATTTATGTAGAGTAAGGTTCATTATAGTATTTATTTTTATTTATCCAATAGGCTTTTTCCCATTCTTGTCATGACCCTATAGCATTAAAGTAGAGGGGGACAAGTGAGATTTTTTGAAAACTATTTGACGAAGTGTTCAAACCCGAATGAGGTTGACTCCTGATACAATTTCAATGAAGTATTATCAGATATCAATTTCCATTATATTTCTAGATACATACAAGGGTCTTATGTTCCCCTGTATGACAGCATCTTTGTTATACTATGTGAAAGAGATGGTCATGTTCAATTTTTTAAGATCATTCTAGGCATGATATACTTTTTTAGTAACTACGTCGACTTCAAATTCATAAGGGATTGAAAAATACTCCATCTGTGCATCATATATGTCTTTTGATTGAATCAAATCATCCAAGATTAAAATTTTTCTAGATCTAGGACAATTTGTTTTATAATTTTATATATCTTTTCTAAAATTTTATGCCTTTCAGAATAGGTATTCTCTTTTTTAGTCATTTTTTGAACCATAGAAAATGACGTGGAAATGTAAACCCTTGTAGGAGGAGGAGAAGTTATATCTTTTCTTGGTGGGTTTGGTCAACTGGGACTACCCGCACTCTATGGATGATTAGGTGATGGAATTCCCTATAGACAATAATCTAGGATGATCATTTCTAAGAAAACCCTAGAATTTATGGTGTAACATTATTTCTCCTACTGAGCTTGATGGAGTGCTTTCCCATGATTTGTATCTGTGTAGGTGGTTTGATCAAGGATTTGGCTAGAGTAGTGACTCCTAGCATGACTACATCTTCCCAAGTATTCTAGACTCTTACAACTTATTACCTTAGTTCCAGAGTCGAATGTAGGGAATTTGGGTTCATAGTCGCACTCATTATATAAAATTAGATTCATTTAGTTAATAACATTAAAGTAACCAAATATAAAATCTTAATTTGAATAATATTTCATATAGAAGTTCAAACATTATTTTACCATTTGTAAGGGCGGTGCCTATGCTTATCATATTATAGGCATTAGGTCAGCTAAAGTCAAATCCAAATTTGGCCTTCCCACGTGTTCATATTATTTTGTTTCTTCTTTCTCTTATAGACATGTCATTTTTTGTAAGAACTACTTTTGGAAGATTGAGATATTGATGAAGTCATCAATGACACCATGGAAGTGTTCGAGGTTATAGTTTGTTATTTCATCTTCACTTAGAGGATAACATGAGTTCACTTGAACAAATTTCAGAACATTCAATCATTAAACTTTTGTGTACCCTTAATATTAACTTCCTTTTATTTTTCTACTCCTCTGGATCAGGGAGAGAAACAAATTCTATCTAAGTAGGTGCCTTTCCTAGCTTCACTTTCCTGTAGTCCACTATATTTTATAGGATTTATTTGATATCAAAACACTCCTCGATGGTATTCCCCAATTTTCGATAGAAGGGGAAATATTTCAAAGGTATTTGTCACCATCCTGGCTGGGATTTCTAGGATTTAGAAACATAATCAAGTTATTCTCCAATGTTGAGATGAATTAGCTAGGGACTTGGTCATTTTAGAAATAATAAACATTCTTCATAATCTCCTCAAACTATTTTCACATTTTCTACCTTTGATCATCCTTACGAGGTGGATGTTGTTATTGATGTTTAGGGGGTGGAACCATACAACATAGTGAAGGATTAGGAGTTGGAGTGGATTTAACATCCAATGATTTTGTTAAACTGTTTTTAAAATTAATTTAATCTTTTAAATATTCTTTATTTTAGAAAACATTGAATATATCTTATGTTATATAACAAAACCAAGTTATTCTTGATTTGTACGCAACACAATGTAAATATTTCACAACACACTGCGGTGAGATTAACTATTGGTACACGTAACACTATGTTTGGAATGTGTTACACAAAATTTCCAGTTCCTTTGATAGCTTTCATTACACACAAGATATTATTTTACCAAACTATAATGTAATATTAATATTATTATTAAAATATTATTATAATTGTCACCTAGTTCATTGGAATGACATTTATGAATAATATTAATTAAATTATAATAATATGGTTTAACCATTTATATTATAAGAATTATTTGGTGACAAATTAATAAGAAATTAAAATAAAACCCTTTTGAAAATATAGGAAATCTTTCGCTGGAAAACTATATTTATGAAATCAAACATGTTTTACCAAATTAAAATAATAATAATTTTTATAAATGGTTTTAATGATATATATATATATATATTAATTTAACTAATTAAAATTCATCATAAGTGTTTTATGAATAATATATAAGATTAAAACCAATTTTATGCATAAAGATATATATATATATATTTCTAAAAAGTAATTTTATTGCCTTTTAATGGAAAACCCATTTTAAATATAATTATTTCAACTTTTATCATTTTTATTTGAAAAAATAAGCTTCATTTTCTGAAGTAGGATATCAAAATTTACTTTGGGTAAATTTTTAGTATTTTTCATAGTAGTTACATATTTAGATGAATAGTGAACAAATACTGAATTTTAATTGAAAACTCATTTTTCAACTAATTTATTTATATATTTTAATTATATTTATTTTTTTCAAGTATATTTAGATGAATTTTAAATAAATTGGTCCAATTTAGTTCATTTTAATGAATTTTATATTGAAATTGGATATCAAAACAATTCATAATGGTATGATCAGAATGCTATTATTCATAACAATTACTCACACAATCTAAATGTAGGACAAATGTGGATCCTTATTTCCATACAAGACTCTTCTTTGTTGAAAAAGGGACATTTCCAAAACATCGTGCATGAATTTGGAATCCTAAATCATCTATGGATTAACATAACTTTCTGTCAACTACATTGCACTTTATAGGTGTTCTAGAGAGCCCCTCTCCCGGGATAGATCAAAATCAATATTGAAGGCAACTCCAATGGAAAATAAGGCCCTTCAGGGTGTGGTGTTGTCTTTAGGAATGACCTTGGTCATATTATTGCATTTTTTATGGGAAATTGTTCCATTTTCACTATGCTTGAAGCTGAGATGTTGATTTTGATACATGCCATTGCTTTTTCCAAGCTCTTTGGTTAGAACAACATCTAGATTGAAAGTGACTCGACAACCATCGTTCAAGCAATTTGGAATGGAGCAACTCATATTTAATGTCTAATTAATATGTTATGGATGGAGTGAAATCATTTCCTTTTCAATATTAACTTTATCATCAGACATGTTTATCGAGAAGCAAACACGGTTGCAGATGGCCTGGCCCACATGGGAGTAGATCAAGGTATTTCCTAGTGTGCAGACCTCCCCACTGATCTTATTTCCTTTCATGAATAAGACTTTAATATGATCCTGTATTTTCGACTCCTATAAACTTACTTTTAATAATATTTGTGCTTCGGTCATTCTGGGCCAAGGCATCACCTCTTTAAAAAATCTATTATTTTGTCCCATTTATAGGATTATTTTTAAAATTAATTTTTGTCAATTATATGTTTTGGAATTTTTAAAAATAGATTCCATATTTTAGTTATGAATAATTTACAATTTATAATATGGAAACTTATTTTTTGACCAAAAATATTAGTGAAAGTAATTAAAATTAATTGTAGTGATTAAGGTTAAAATGAGTTTACTTAGTGGTAAAACTTTAACTTAAGGTTCCAAATAACCTATACAAGGGTCCAAAACCATTTTATGAAATATTTATACCATGTCCTATCTTTTCTATAAAATGGACCATTATTATAAACACAAGATGTTAGAGAGAACCTTAATAGTGTTTACCTTTTTATATTTACAAGAATATCCCTCATCCTCCACTCTAAAAGGGTACTCACCCCCATCACTTATTCAAACCTATAAATCCCTTTTTATCATCAATAATTTACCCCAATAAACTCCCAAATTCCATAAATTCATCCTAGAAGTCTCATATTGGGCATAAATCCAACCAATGAATCCATTTGATGTAAACCAATAGAAGTTACCTGAAAAAGAGGTAATGTTTTCAACTTTCATTTTAGTTTTATTTCTTTATCCACATATTCAGTTACTCTTATTAAATGATTATATAATATCATAAGTATTATATATATAATGATATTTTTTTATTCTAATTTCTCAACATACACCAACACACACTTCCACCAAATGGGTGATGAACTTACCGTTTGTGTGTACGACGGATTACCACCTCATGAAATGATGTAGTTTGTTTTTCCTTTACCGCCTCTCATGGTTGGGAATTAAGATGTACATGCTGTTTTATATGATATATATGATTTATTTACTATTATTTAATTATTATGTAACTTATACCTTCATTATTTCCATTTTGTGGGAATACGATAACTTCGTTTGGGGATGTGTGGACTACCGCCTCCTCAAAGCGATGTGATTAATTCAAATTCTACAAGAAATGTATTAAGGATGAATTTAGTAAATTTAAATGATATATATGAAATAATAAAACTACAATAATTTTAATATATATATATATATGTTATTTACTTCCTTTATTTTAATATGACAATTAAACGAAAACAATGTTAAGGCATACTTAAGGCATACTGTCTCCATGAATAGTGTATTCCATTTCATATTTATATATTTTATAGATTATTATAAATTATTATATACTGAATATATATTATATTTATATCATGTTTTAAATTCTTTAAATAAGTAAATCATCATCTATGTAATATTATCAAAAATAAAAATTCAAAACATATATGAAAAACAAAGCGATTATTACCCAAAACATAACATTAACATGGAATTGTTAACAAATGGGTAATATAAAGTCATAATAAAATTATATATTGTATTATTTATTTGAATAGGATTTTTTGATATATTTCTAATAAACTTATATTTATTATACAGGAGGTTTGAACTTGTACAAACAAATTCAAGACATAAGGTATGGGTTTTCTATAACACATTTATTTCTGTGAGATATATGCTATATTCAACACTTATTCTTATTAGGTGGTTTATATACTTCCCTATGACATGTTATATAATTAATTTAATTTATTTTATGATATTAAAAGTTTAAATTTATTTTATTATTTCATGGATCTCATGATTCAAAAGTTACTCAAGTATTAAGAGGATTTCTAGTCTCACTTTTATTTCTACGAGTCTTATGCCATATTCATAACTCGTTTCTTTTGTATGGTGTATATAATATCCAAGAATGTATTATATTATTATTATAATTAAATTTATGGGTATTTTTGTTTCCATTTTATTATCTCTCTTTAATGTGGTTTATGGTTCAAAGGTTACCAAATCTATAAGTTAATTTTGTCTCAATTTTCCTTCTTTGAGAAACATGTTGTGTTACGTAGCTACATTATTTTACAAGTTATATATATTGACTCTTGAAATTTTATATAATGAATATTATTATTTTAATGATATTTTAAACTTCATGTGAAGTTATTATTTTAGTGATTATGTTTCAAAGTTACCAATGTGGTACAAATTTATTATTACAATCTCATCATTTATCAGGATTGTTTACGATATATGCTTACATTAATGAAATATTATAATATATATCTCAACAAATCTCATAAAGATTACTATTATATAGTTATTAATTATATATTAATGTATTTTTACCATTTTTTTACTCTTTGGTACTTGATAAAATTTAAAAAGTGTCTTTAATTAAATTTGACCTTATTTCTCTCTTCAGTCGGACGTCTATTTTATTGAAAATCCATGTTTTCTAAAAAAAATTTCAAAAGTTTTATTAATTTATATATTCATATAATTTTTATTTAAATGATTTATAAAAAAATATGTTTTAAAAAGTTTTTAAAATGGTTTTCAAGAATTTTTTAGAGCTTTATTTATAAGTTTTCATGGTTATATTCAAAGAAAAAGTATTTCAAGCATGTTTTATGTTTTCAAAAGTGATTTTCAAAGAAGAAATGATATTTTCCTCAAGAAATTTTTTAAATGATTTTAAATATTGCTCTATATGTTTTCAAAAATGTTTTATTCACAAAGAAAATGATTTTGAATATGTTTTATTTTTGTAAAAGTGAATCTCAAAGAAAATTTATTTTCCTTAAGGAATTATCCAAGTGATATTTCAAAATAATTTTCCATATAAGATGAAATACATTAATATATATTTTTATTTACATGGGATATGATCAATAGAAACCATTCTCATTGTTTCTATTAATGTTTTTTTTAATATTTGATGTTATTTGTGAAACATGTTTCTCTTCCAGGGGTTATACCATCAAAACACTTTTATGGACCCCATTTCTTTTCATGGGTTATTATATGATAAAATGATTATTAAACATGTATATTTTCCATAGTTTATACTCTGATGAGATTAGTATGATACCCATTTCATTTCTTGGGATATGATATGATGTTTATAAACCTCATCTCTTCTTACGGGTCATGATATAATGAATGTTTTATTATCTTTTGGCACACATATGTATGATTTAATTATGTTTTGGGTGGGACCTACATCTCCCTCGTATGAATTAGGTAATGATGTATGCCTCATGATTATATTTGTTATGTGTGAACCTGATTACATGTTAAAAATTTTATGTTTACACCTGGTTTCATGTCCATAAGTTTATGTATGAATTAGATTAAATGTTCTCAATGTTATTTTTGATCCTAATTATATGTTCACAATGTTATGTGTGGACATGGTAGTATGTTCATCAGTTTATCAGTGAACCTGATTACATGTTCACAATTTTATGCATGAACCTAATTACTTGTTCACAATATTATGTGTGAACCTGATTACATGTTCACAATGTTATGTGTGAACATAATTACATGTTCATAATTTTATGTGTGAACCTAATTAAGTTTTCACAATGTTATGTGTGAACCAAATTATAGGTCCATGGTGTTATGGGTCAACCTAATTACATGTTCAAAATGTAATGTGTGGACTTCGTTTCATGTACATAACAAAGAACTAGGTTATTCGTTTTTTAGGAAACACCATTTTGATGAAATACACATAATAATTAGATTAACATGTAGTACATGCAACACTATGTTTTTCTTACATTCCACACAATTCAGAGTTCCATTGATATCTTTTGTTATACAAAAGACCTAGTGTTACCAAACTACAATGTAATTTAAAATTTATTATTAAAATATTATTATAGTTGTCACCTAGCAGTTGGAATTGCATTTGAAAATAAGATTAATTAAATTATGAGGATTTTGTTTACAAATTTATATAAGAATAATTATTTGGTACCAATTAACTAGAAATAAAAACAAAACCCTTTTGAAAATATAGAAAATAATTTACTGGAAAACTATATTTATGAAATCAAACATGTTTTACCTCAATAAATTAATTAAACCACTTTTTATAAATGAATTTAATGAAATATATATATATATATATATTCAACTAATTAAAATCCATATTATGTTTTTCTCAAGACAATGGATAAGAATAAAACCAATTTTACCCTTAAAGATATATATTTTTCTAAAAGGCAATTTCAATGCTTTTAATAGAAAACCCATTTTAAATATAATTTTAGACATTTTATAATTTTTGTTTGAAAAAAATAAACTTCATATTTGAAATAAGAATAGAAAAATTTAGTTTGTATTAATAATTAGTAATTTTCCTAGAAGTTTCATATTTTTATGAATAGTAAAAATACTTAATTTTAATCAAAAACTTCTTTTTCAATCTAATTAATTTATATAGTTAAATTATATTTTAGTTTTTTTAAGTATATTTAGATCAATTTTACATAAATTAATCCAATTTAGGTCATTTGAATAAATTTCATACTGAAAAAGGATATAAAAACAATTCAAACAGTTGAACATTTTTTCTTTAAAAAATTGTTGTTTCGTCTCATCTATAAGAATATGTTTAGATTAATTTATGGAAATTATATGTTTTGAATTTGTAAAAATTTATTAAATATTTTTATTTTTATACTTTTATATTTTCTAATAATTTTGACTTTATTTTTGAACAAAAAACTACTGAAATTATTAAAAATTAATTATATTGATTAGGGTAAAATGAGTTTACTTAGTGGTTAAACTTTATCTTAAGGGGTCAAAAAAACTAAAATCATGTTCAAAATCCATTTTATCGGAATATTTAGACCATATAATCAATTTTCTATGAAATTTACAATTATATGATACACATGATGTAAGGTATACCTCTCAATAGTGTTTACCTTTTTTTATTTACAAGAATGTCACTCCTCCACTATAAAAGGGAACTCACCCCCCCCCCCACTTATTCATAACTATAAATCCCATTATATCATCCAAAACCATCCCAAATAAGCTCCAAAATTACATCACTCCATACTAAAATCCTCATATTGGGAGAAAATTCAACCAAGGAATCCCTTTGGTGCAAACCAAAAGGAGTTACCCGAAAAAGATGTAACGTTCTTCAACATGCATTTATATTTTATTTCTTTCTCCACCCATTTAGTTTTTTATATTACATGATTATATAATATAATCCGTATAATAAATATACTAATAAATTTTTATTCTAATGGTTATACCTTCACCTATACACGTTTCCATCAAATGGGTAATGAACTTACTATTCGTGTGCACGGCAGACTACCGCCTCACAAAACGATGTTGTTCTTTTTTACTTTACCACCGATCATAGATGGAAATTATGATAGAAATACTATTTTTAAATGATATATATGATATTTTTATGTATTTTTTATTATTTATTTATTATATAACCCATACCTTCATACTTTCCATTTTGTGGGATTACGATAACTTAATTTGTGGACGTGTGGACTATTGCTTCCTCAAAGAGATGTGATTCGTTCACACTCTAAATGGAATATATTAAGGATGGGTTTGTTAAATTTATATTATATATATTAAATTATAATTATACTGTAATATAATTTTATATATATATATAAATTTTTTAATTACTTTCTTTCTTTTAATACTAAAAGAAAATGGAAACAGTGTTCATTCGTAAGTATGGTATACCACTCCATGAACTATGTATTCTATTTCATACTTATATCCTTTATATATTTTTATAAATACTTAAATAATGAATATATATTGTACTTATATCATTTTTTAATTTATTAAATAATAAAATCATGATTTAAGTAAGAGGATCAAGAATAAAAAAGTAAAACATATACAAAAAACAAAGAGGTTATTACCCAAAACATAACATTAACATAGAATTTTTTTAAATGGGTAATATAAAGTCATAATAAAATAATATATCTTATGATGTATATGAATATGGTTCTATGATATATTTATAATTAAATTATATTTATTACATTAGTGGTTTGAATGTGTACGCAGAAAGTCGAGACATAATGTTCGGGTTTTCTCATCTCACTTTTATTTCTGTGAGATATATGCTATATTCACCAATTATTCTTTTGTTTTGGTGTATATACTTCCCTATGACATGTTATATCAGGAATTATATTTATTTAATTAAATTTAATACTTTAAATTGATTTTATTATTTCATGGATATTAGGATTCAAATGTTAATCAAGTATTAAGAGGATTTCTAATATCACTTTTATTATTGTAAGACTTATACCCTATTCAGAATTCATTTCTTTTGTATGGGGTATATACTTCCCCTGAATGTATTCTATTATTCGTATCATTAAATTTATGTGTTTTTACATTTCCATTTTTTATCTCTCTTTCATGGGGTTTACAATTCAAAAATTACCAAACCAGTAAGGTAATTTTTTCTGAATTTTCCTTCTTTGAGACACATGTTATGTTATGAACCTACATTCTTTCATGAGGTGTATTTATTGAACCTGGACATGTTATATAATGAATATAGTTATTTCCATAACATTTTAAGCTTAATTTTAAGTTACTATTTCATTGGGATTATGATTCAAATTTATCAATGTGGTTCCATTTTATTGCTACAATATCATCATTTGTTGTGATTGTTTATTATTATGCTTCCACTAATGAAATACTAAGATCCATATCTCAATAAATCTCATGAATTTTATTATAAAAGATATATTCAGCAAAAGATCGTCTATTATTTCCATTTTTTAACTCCTTTTTACTTAATATAATTAATAAAGTGTTTTTAAGAAAATCTAACCTTATTTCTCTCTTCGGTACGAAATTTGTTTTATTCAAAAACCTTGTTTTTTTTAAAATGTTTTAAAAAGTGTTATTATTTTATATTTTAAGATAATTTTCATGGAAAAGTACTTAAAAAATTATGTATCAAAAATTATTTAAAATGGTTTTCAAAATGTTTTTAAATATTCTATTATAAGTTTTCAAAGTTATTTTCAATGAAAAAAATATTTTTTAAAAAATATGTTTAAAAAAACGTTTTTTAGAGTAGAAAGGATATTTTACTCAAAACAATTTAAAATTATGTTAAATATTTCTTTATATTTATTTAAAAAATAAAATAAAAGGATTTTGAATATGTTCTATGTTATAAAAAGTGAATTTCAAAGAAATGTTATTTTCTTTAATAAATACCCCAAGTGATCTTTAGAAATCCTCCTCCATCAAAGATAATATCATTTAATATATTTTATGATTTACTAGGGATATGATCTAAGGAAAAAAAACATCATTCATTCAATGAAGGATTTATATTTAATATTTCAAGTTGTTTATGAAACTCTTTTATTTTCCATGGGTTATACCGTGATAAAACACTTATGAAACTCATTTCTTTTTATGGGTAATGATATGATGAATATTTGATTATATTTTGGAACACATATGTATGATTTCACCATGTGATATTTGGGTCCTATATCTCCCACCAAATCATTGGGTAATGATGGATGACCTAGGAGTATATATGTTATGCATGAATCTGATTACATGTTGACAATGTTATTTTTGGACTTGGTTGTATGTCGATAAATTTGCATGCGAACCTGATTACATTTTCACAATGTTATACATGAACCAGATTAGATGTTCAAAATTTTATGTGTGGACCTAGTTGCATATCCATAATTTTATGTGTGAACCTAATTACATATTGAAAATGTTATGCGTGAACTGGATTACATGTTCAAAATATTATGTGTGAACCTGATTACATGTTCAAAATGTTATGCATGAACCTGATTATATGTTCACAATTTTATGCGTGAACCTGATTAAATTTTCATAATATTATAAATGAACCTAATTACATGTGTGCAATGTTATGTGTGAACTTGATTACATATTCATAGTGTTATACGTGGACCTGGTTACATGTCCATAACTTTATGTGATGGACTGATTTCATGTCCTAAACCAAATGAGTGAACCTATTTATATTTAAATATGTTAACAATGTTATAAGTTTATGTGTATTCCACAAGTCCTTATCTTATTCCAATGTTTTTCTCTCTTGACTTGTGTTCTTTTATTTCCTTATGATTCATGTATTATGAAATACCAACCTTTATTCCATGATTCTGGTTTATGATCTTTGACATAAAGTGTATGATCTTCTAAGGATATGATCATGTTCTCATTAACTTATTCTCATGTTATACTTACATATTTCCCTTATTTACCCTTAATAAGAATCTGAGCTCACCCCTTTCTTATGTTTCATTTACCCAAGTTATGAAGAATTGTTTTTAAGTAGGAGTACAAAAGGGGATGATATTTAAGGGAGATACTAATTATATTTCACCAAAATAGAATATTATGCTTCCATGTTTCAAAATACACTAAACTATTATGGTCCTTGGGCATGTACTTTTCTAATGTGATGAATATTCATCTAGAATGGTGTAATGATTAGAAGAATACATTCCATTAAAAAATTCCAAGTCTAAAGTGTATGGGCATGTTCAAAGTGATAGAGGTAGCATCCAATTTCCCCATTCTCTTTTTGTGAGGTGATGAAATTACTTGAGACTTGGACTTTTTTAATGGAATGGATTCTTATAATCATTTAGAAATTATGATAAGGTCTCGAGACCAATCTATGTATTTCACAAGGATGAGTGGTTTGTTCAAATTGTCACAAATATTCTTTATTCAAATGGAAAACAAGTCTTCTTTAGGAATTTGTAGGTTTAATGAGTATGTCATCCCTTTCCACTGAGAAATTAAATCTGAGACCCTCTGATTCTCCTAATTTTTTCAGTTTGAGATATAAAGGAATGTTTTTTCTACAGCATTGAGCTTAATTGTAAGATAAAATTATGATGGAGATATTCTCACCATGTAATTGACCATGATAGAAAACTAGTGTACCAAACAAAGGATGGTTCTTATAGTGATTTCATGAAGTACTTGAGATTTAATACATCCTATTGTTCAAAGTTCCCCATCATGGGATGAAAATGGGACAAAAAATGTGTCTAATGCTGCTTCGTGTCCCCCAATCCATTGAAAATTTATAATGTAGGGTTTCCAAAGTTCAATGGGGAAAGATTCAGGTCAACCCATTCAGGTTAAGGCTTCCTTTTTAGATGCACTAGGGCACATGGTTAATCAATGGATTCCAATTGATTTGTTAGTGACACAATAGTATTTATGATCATTTGAGGAACATCTGGGTGAGAAGGATCTTGGATAGGGAAAACAACAGGTAGGTCCAAATACGATAGAACTTCTAGTATATGGTGTGGGTAACCTATAGGGGTATGCCAGTAAGGGTGCACCTTGACCTATTCTAGTTGTATACCTAATGGAGGGAATCCCAATCTGTAGTTATGGGATCCATTTATATTTTTTGTTGGTACCACATATTGATAAACTATTCTGGATCCTTTTCAATTGCTATGGAAACCCCTCTTTGATGAGGTATTCTAGTTGGGAGTGTGATTGGAGGATCTACATATAGAATGTATCTAGTAGGAAGGCTTCCTTAGAGTAGTTCTACATTGAGTCTTCTCAATTCTTCCATCTCTTCATCTTACTGAGTGAATCTTTCCTCAAGTGTAGGGGGATCAACCTCTTAATAAGGTAGGAGAGGAAGAATCTTACCTTTACCCTTTACTTTTTTATAATCTATTTGGCGAATTAGTCATGGATTTTTTGATGGAACAGTCTATTTCAAGGAAAGACACTGGTTCTAGGTAAACATACCTTCTTCAATCATTTCGGTGTGTACCATATTTTGAACCAAAACCTCCCCCTCTGGATCCATCATATTAGCCTCATGTTTTGCACGGTCTTAAAGGGTAATATTAATTAAATCCACTGATTTATAATTCATTTTAGGGATTTTATCAATGTATTTGTGATAATTCCTTTCTCTACACCCTTCATGAGGCATTTTCCTCTCCCTCACTGGTTATCTTAGAGCTGTTTTTCATATGTTAGTTTTAATGGAATATCCATAAATTTTGGTTATACATTCCTCTAATGAGGGTATGAAATCATGAGATTGGGTAAATTGGTAAGATTCATTCTGTGATGCCCCACCCCCCCCCCCCCCCCCAATCAAGAGAATATTGACTTCTATCAAGCTAGAGGTTATTGAGGTTAAAAATTAACCATACTTAAGGGCTGGTGATGTTCCCATTCCACTTTCACAAATCTTTGAGACTAATTTTATGACATCAAAGGTTGTATTAAAAAACCCAGCCCTATAAGTTAGGGTTGCTCCTGAATTTCCAGGGCTACTACTGTTACAAATTCCTTCTTGATTTTATGAAGTCATGTTCAAGCATCGGTTGGGTGCCTCATTTGGGTTACAACTGAACAACCTGCTTATAATGAAATTTAAACAATCTATGAAATTTGTTCTATCTGATGACCGACTTACCTTAAGAAAGAGGCATGATTTAAATTCAAACATTATGGATGAAAAATACTTTCAATGGATTTCTCTCTTCTGGCCCGACATCAGGGAGAGTCTGTCGAGGTCGATTTTTATTGATCTTATTGTTGGTGATGAAAAAATTCCATTTGTTGAAAGAGGATTTAATCTATTACATTATATGATTCCATATTTGATGTTATTTACTAATTGGGGAGTGTGTAAAAAGTAAATTCTCTATGTTCACCCCATCCACTGATATGAACATTTGATATTGTATCTGTGATCATCTGATGCAATTATTTTAACATGCTGAGGAACATGCACTGAAGGGGTCCTTATTGTTTCTCTAATTTTTTATGACATCCATATAGGATAGATGATAAGTCAATTTGGTGTTTCATCCCTTCTATTAAATTTACATGACATTCATACTCATCATAGGGTAATACATTTTCTCTTAAGTGATGAATAGTGTTCTATATATTGATACGGATGTCGTGCACCCAATCTTTCAAAAAAATCTCTAGAATTTTGTACTGAGGAGTAGCTAAATACTAGAACATGATTGATATGTTTTATTTATCCAATTTTTCCTCATGTTTATCATCTCTTATTCATATTTTCCCAAAGATTCCTCAACCAGGTCTGACCATAGTGAATGCTTCTATGTTTCATTATTGTAAATGAAAATATTGTTAGGGAATTCCTCTATAATATCATAAGGAAGATGGTCTAAGGGTGGTTCGAATAATTACCATCACCTTAGGCTATCTCCAGGTTTGACCGTAGTGAATTATTCTATCATTAATGGCCTTGTTTTTTCAAGTTCCTTATGGAAGGAGGTATTTCTCATCATTAAATCACCAAGGGGAGACCCTTTTGATTAAATGAAAAGCTAATTTGGAGATAAATTTCATATAGAATTCCATCTATGGGATGAATACCATGGTGGATCACAGTAATGGGAAGACCCTCTTTTTCATTGATCTTCAGGCCACATTTAATGCTTTCGTGACTTTAATTAGGAGATGGGCTCTTGAGAACGATCAGATTACAGACATAAACAAGCCTTAATATTTAAGTTTCTATGGAGGACCTTTAGAATTACTTCTACTACTCCCATAATTTGGTAACTTGAGAATAGGATCATGAGGTTTCATAGATAAGCATCTAAGGGCTTCAAGAACTACTGAATTAAATAGAGAATGATCATAGATAAACTCTACATTTTCTAGTATTCTCTAGAGAGGCTTCTTTTTTGAAGGATTCTCATGAATAATTGGGTCCACTTTCTTGGGGAAGTGGTTTTCAGGTAAGGAATCATTTTTTACTAGCTCCTATGTAACTACTGTAATTTTACAATGGGATTTTGGATTTTTTGTAGGGGTTTGTCTCTCCCTCATAGTGGCCATTAGAATAGGCCATTATATCCTATTAGAATTGGTTTATGTTTTTGACCCAATTATTTGTATATTTTGAGGCAGTTTTCCCCACAACCCTCCTAGACTAAAGAAGAGGTATGTGTCTTCTTTGGGGTGACATGTAGCTAAACCGCCCAAATTGTGGGGATGGAGTTCTGTATCCACCCCTATTCTACTATCATTGTCATTATGATATCTTGGTGGGTTTTTATAATGTGGGCAGGGATTTTTGTCTTCCCTTTTACCATTTCCAAGTTATTCTTAATGACATCAGCAACTAGAATGGGGATATATGCTCATTATGTGTATGAATTAGGGGTATGTGTCTACTCGTATCTTCCATTTCCTACCAGTGGATACTTATAATACTTAGGTGTGTGGGTAGAGGGTTGGGTCTACCCCCTGTTCATCACTAGTACATTTCAACAAACTTATCTAGGTTCTTCCAAACAATACTATTAGCTGGACTGATAATTTTTTGTAGGTGTCTTTTCCTATTCAAAGTTTTTTTCTAGATTAAACTGATATAATTCTTTGGATATTTCTAGATGAGGTTATTAATGGGATTGGATGATATAGTTAGTTTTTTGTACCAACTTATGACTTACTTCAAAATTTTAATGGTAGGATTCCTTGGACACTATCAAGTGAGGCTATTGGGAGGCTTGATTGGTGTGGGAAGGTGTATTTATCTGCTCATAGTATGCCACCAAATTTTATTGGTGGGATTATCTAGAGGGGGTAGGGGTATGTCCCTATTTTCTATTAGCCAGTTGCTTCCCCTGGGTGGGCTGTCTTGCATGCCTGAATCTAGACGACATGGTCTTGACTACCAAGGATGGCACCCTCATCATACGGAGGGTTCACTACCATGTGGCATTAGCAGTGAAAATTACTGGAAGTAACCCTTTGGAAGGACAAATGTTTCTTCTAGGTGATTCCATTTGTGGCCTCTTGATACACCTCCTTAACATAATGGAGGAGTTGATTGTTTATTTCTGGTGATAATCTCTTGAAATGCTTATAGATGGATATTGGTGTTTTCTCCTTCTAGACCACCAGTCATCGCTAAGTAGATGACTGGGGGGCTTAACAAGTTGTAGGACCTATTGGGTAGCCTCTAGGGTCAAGATGGTACATTTCTGATGATATTCCCAGAACAATTCATTTTAGACACAATTCTGAAGATGTTGTGTTGGTGACAGCATCCTCTGCCTATATGAGAACACAGTATGAATGGTAGTCAGGGTATAAATCTATGGGAGTTTGTATGATTCCATTTAGATTAAAGGGAGATCCTATTTAAAGTTCCTAAAATATAGATGACAAACACAAATAATAAAACACCATAAAATAAGAATATCATTAAATTAACACATGCATGATTAGTTGTCTTATTTGTCCCTCTTTCATTTTGAGACGAAAAGAGACCTGATAGGTGGCTGACAACATCATCTTGGTTAAGGATTCACTAGGGTTTTACCACTTTTTTTCAATGAAAATATGGAACCAAAAGATTTATTATAGGGGGTTGAATTTTGTACAACCATTCATGTCGGATCACTATTTTCTGAACGTCTTCCAACTATTTTTTTCATGGAGTCAGAAACACCCAATGATTCCCTTATTCTTACCTTCTTTCCAAAGGCAGGTGGTTGTTGAGGATTAGTCCAACAACACTTGGGGGCTGAAATCGGTTTAGAGGATGTTATTTTAGAGTCATTACACCCTTTTGGGGGAAATATTTTCCTACTCCATGAATCTCTTATAGATTTTGGATATGTTTGTGAAACCTCCATTAATACCCAAGTTTTATGGGGGTCATGCTTGAATTAATAATAAATTATTAGTATGTATTGAATTTATAATCATATGTATGTATCTGAGGTTCTTAATTAATGAAGATATCTGAATGTATTTGAGGTTCTCTATAAATATTACCCTATTATGTACTTGTTAGAGAATCTTTTTTTTCTTAGTATGATGTTGGATTTGAGAAACACAGTGGGGCACTCTGAAGTGTATTATCATCTGGGGATATGAGAGTTTTCTTGATGTAAAGATTGGACCAATGAGATGGGATTCCTATGTATCCTTATGAAAGTATATATTACCCATAAAGTTTTTTTCCACTTAATGGGACATGTAATAAATTTTAATGTCATGTGATAATGACCAAACTGTATAGTTTATCTTCATATGGAAGGATGTCTAGTAAAATGGTGCCTCGTACAATTTTATTATTGGAATTATTATGAGGTGTTCCAAGGAACCCATAAGGGATATGAACTCCCTGATTGGATGACACCAAACTAGTAATGTGGCCCATGGATAATTAGGGTTGATTTTTAGTGTTGGATTTGGACCTCATGGAGGTTTCCAACATATCGTGTTTGGTTAGAAATCAAAGCCCGCATAGTTTGGTTGTGAGGACCCACATAGATGTAGGTCCAATAAAGTTTTGTCTCATAGTGGAGTATGGCCCTTTGAGAGGATTTAAGTGTTGATTAATCCTAATAAGTATTCTATTGAGGTTGGGCTTTGGGGCTTATATTGTATATAATTATTCCATAAGGTTTGAGATCATGTGGATGTCATGATAACTTCTAACCTCTAAGACCGCATGAGTCATTCTTGGTGTGAGAAACAAGATGAATTGATAGACCCATGAAACCACACAATCTTCTTTGTCTACTGGTGGATGGATAATAGAGCCTAAAGGTAAATAGAAAGGTATTTGAAAGCGCATGTATCTTCTTTTATTTTGGAAACTAGGATAGTCAAACTGATTCTTGGCTATGACCTGATTAGGAAAATATGAGAAACAGTGATACCTCCCACAATAAATACCAAGGGATTACACCATAAGGGATTACCATTAAAGTTTTTTGGATATAAGGATTTTAGGACCAGTGCCTATGGAGGTCCTCTAAAGGAAGGTGAGAGGAAGATCTGAAGAAATATTATATGCCAAAACATGCATATGACCGTTTGTATTTCATTATCACCACTAACCTCTATGCCCAAATGATTCATGCTTCAATGTGAGAAACTAGAGGAAGAATAAGATTATGAAAAATTACATAATCCTTATCCATGTGGTGGAAGAGGTTGTGAAAATGGGATAAGAATGAAGTAATGAAGCAAGAGAGGTCCCACAAGAAAGGATAAAGGTTCTATGTAGGATTTATTACCTTAACCTTGGTTCTAGATAGAAGAGTATGACATGAAATTAACCCTAAAATGGGAAATCAAGTGTGATCCTCACCCACCCCAGTTGGAATAGGAGGTCCCTGGTTTTCAAGACCAAAAGGTGAGTAGTGATTATTTAAACTTATGTCTAAGAATGATAGGTTCCTAACACTACCCCAAGTGTTAGGGTGCTCAGGACCTAAGAAATTCATATCCACATACACCTCTAGGAACCTACCCAATAGGTAGGACAAGTGCGGTACACCTCTGACCAAAGAAATGAGTATCCAAATGGGAGACATGAAGGTGTGACTCTTTCTAGGGTTCTTGAAGACTGGAGTCTTCAGTGGAGGTTTCAATTTCTTCCCCATCATATGAGGGATATAAAGGAAGAGAATCTCTTTCATTAGGTTCTTGGAAGAGGGATCAAAGGGATGCTCACACAATTCTTGGATTGGAAATAAAAGGTGCTTCACATAGGGCTTGAGAGGAACTTTAATTGATTCATGCATAGGGTAGGCCGATGTGAGATAGAGATTCCTTGGGAAATAGACCACCTAGGAAAAAAACTTGGTAAAGGCTTAGCCTATGTACTAAAGGTCTCCTCAGGTATCCCTAGAAGGGTCTCGTGCAGATCCTTGATTAGGGAAAGGGCCTTTATTCTAGTAGTTGTCAACTTGGGATGGAAGAGGTTATCACACATGTGTATTTGTATTCCAAACACTAGAGTGACTTTGATCTCCATATCCCCCTTAATTCCCACTTATCTTGAATTAGGAAGGCTACTTGGGGGATTTTTGAGGACCAGGATGAAGGGGGTGTGTGACTCGAGTTTTGGAGCTTCTTCCAATTTTCCGATTCAGAAAATGAGGACTTAAGGTCCTATTTATAGGAAAATAAGAGACCCTTATCGAAGGACTTACCCCACATAGGTCCATGCTGTTGGAGGCTAGTATAGGGACCATATTCAGGGTTGTTCTTACTTTGATTTACATGTAGGGGTTGTGCGAGCCTCCTAATGTGAAGGGGTGTGTGTAGAGTCCATCTTGGGAAAGTTCCTTTGATTCTTCTTGGGGCTATTCATCTTTCTAACATAATTGAGGTTTTCTTCATAATATTTTCATCCCATGTGAAAAAATAGAGTTTCAACACTCACATATGGGTATATTCATATATACCATCACCATAACATTAGAGTTGATCCATTTGAATGCAATATTTCTTTTTGAATGTTCCTCAGAGATGATTATAGACACCAATACCATCACTAAAACACTAGATATGATCTATTTACCCGGCATATTTCCTCCTAGGCATGGATTAAGGATGGGTATATGCACAATACCATCACAATAACACTAAATTTGGTCTATTTGGATGAAATATTTCCTCTAGGGTGTGACATATAGATGGGCATAGGCACCAATACAATCACCATAACACTAGTGTTGGTCCATTTAGATGAATTATTTCCTCATGGGAATATCTCATGAATAGTTATAGGCTCCAATACAATAATTGTAACAAGATATTTTTTCCATTTAGATATGTGTGAAAAACTGACTCAATGTGATGAAAATCACAAATATGGAAAACAAATTAATGAGATTCATAATGTTCTAAAAGAATAAATCACCCTAAAATTACCCTTTTAAAAGATTTTATAGAAACATTAAAACCCATATGACTTGAACGAATAATTTTCCTAACTTACAACCAGGACAAGAGACCTAGAAAGCATAGTTTGATGTCTATTGGGACCATATGGTAGACACCACAATCTTTTATTTTTTTACTTTATCACCCTAACGTTTTTATAAGCCTCATATTAGGGTACCTTAACAGGAACGGACTAAAAAATTTCTTATATCTCTCTTTATTAGTATTCAACAAAAAAAATTCATTTCTATTTAAATGATAAATTTATCTTGGATTACATAGGATTCATGCCCAGTGGGTGGAGACTCAACATTTTGTCAGGATACCCATTATGGTTTCTTATCCTAGAGAGTTTTAAGTATACTTAAATTGTAATTTTAAGGTCATGAAAATCTGACCAAATTGGATTGTTTTTTAGGTGAAAATGTTATGACCAAAGAAATTTGAGGGACTCTACATAGTGACCTAGGAAGAGTAGACCCGATGTGAATGGGGTCTCAAACACCGTGAATGCAATCATCCTTAGGGGATAGTTCATATATTTTGGGTTCATAGTGTTTGTACTAGGGGTTTCTATTATTTAATGTTGATAATATTTTACCACATATTGTTGTTGTTTAATGTCACATAACTTTGAATGAAGAAAAGTGAATTGTTAATCAAGTATCTTTTACGAGATAGACCCAATGTGAATTGAAAAATCCCAATTAAATTAATATATACAACTTCAAAAATAGTTTCATATAGTTTATGGTCATGAAACATAAACCAAGATTTACTATAGTTCAGGGTTACATGGATTTTCCTATATACTAAGATATATTTCTCTATTATTTTGGAGAAATTATCCTGATCAACCAAATTAAATTAACTATAATTATCATCATTGGTGTACTTTCACTCTTTAAGAGTGTTCCAAAGCTTTATTGTGTGATCTTGGTAGGTAGGTATGATCAAGTGATTATCGATGGAGAAGGATATAGAGAGGAAATCCCCTTTTTAACTAGGGATAAATTATGCTCATATTTTAGGTTGGATAACTTTATCCAAATGAGTTAAATAGTATAAATTTCAAGTTAAATTATAAAACACATGTTGAATGGGGGATAATAATATTATAAACTACCTCAAAAGTGTGGAATTTAGTCTAAGGTCAAGAAACATAGACCATTATGTCATATGGTATATGGTAACATGATAATAACCTATCAAAAGTCAAAGAAAATATATTGAATCTATACTATAAAGAAAATGAGTATGATTCATGGATATGTAACATCAAGGGTTTTTAATACACTTGAATTCTAGATTATGAGTTGTGTAAATCATAATCCAACGATTATAAATCAAAGATAATGATACATTACATGTATTATGGTGATGACTGATGGCCGTATTAAAATGATGGTTTCCACTAAAATATAATTGGTGTATATAGAGATTAGAGGGTCCTCCTCATAGGATAAATATGCCTCATATTGACAGGATATATAGTAGGAAAATATGTGAAGCCTTATTGGGGGTGTGTATTCACAGTCAAATATAAATTTTCTTTTGATTCATATATTCTCGTTATTGATATCTGGGAAGATTTATGAGGACTTAAATACATATGAAATGGAGAAGATTTATAAAAGAAAGGAATACTCAATAAGGGTTCTAAAGCCCTAAAGATTATGCCCCCAAGTATAGAACACACTAGGGGTGAATAAATATAATATTTTATTATTCTAGATTTATCTTAAACTAGTGGGTCCAGTGATCATGGAATGGATATTTATAATACTATAGAGTGGGACACAAAATATTTGTGCCATTTTTATTTAGGTGGTCATTTTTGTATATACTCTGAAAGATAACGAATTAGTGAGAAAAGACTTGAATTTTATAGAGACTTCCCTTTATAAATTTTTAGTATAAAAATTTTACATCTATTTCACCTGTAGTTTAAGGATGTATGGTCTATACCAATGATGTAAATATTTTAAAATCACATGTCCTTGGCCAGATGAAATAAAAGTTGGGAATTACAATACATCAAGGGAGATAGGATAATTAAGATGAATAGAGATCCCAATGATAGTATAGATTATTTCATGGGGTAGTGGACATGGTTAACATCATAGTTATTTAACTAAAGGGGTGAAATTGACTACCCAAATGGGTCCTAAAGGATAATAATGTTCTAACACTTTCAAACAAGGAGTGGTGATGTTGTAAACTATAACTAGTGATTATTGTATTAGAGGGAGTGATGTGTACCAATTAAGCATTAATTGAATGTTTTCTATATTCAAATTATGAGTTCCACTATGATTTTGTGGGGCTATAAAAATAGTATGCAAACCTCCCCATAACGTAAAGAATCCTCTGATGATAATCCATATTATGGGTGTATATATAGATCCATATTGGGGTAGTGTATGAATATCCAAATGGATGTGTCCTTTATCATTTAGTACACTCCTTACAGATAACTGTGAAAGGATTATGGAAATATGATATGCTCAATTAATAAAGTATGATTTTTTAAAAAGGATATTTAGGAAGGTTGGTGAATGAATTTTGGACTTTAAATTTCAATGACTATGATATTATGATTCCCTTTAAAAGAGTGAAGATGGATGATAACTCATGTTTAAGTCCAAAATATGTGATTCATACATCGTTACATGTATTAGTGTAATAGAAATTAAGAAACATGTAATTATTATATTATAAGTTAATCTCTCAATATAAGGATATAATATTGAAAAATGTTAATTTTATCTTAATTTTTGTTTGGAGAATTCCCATTTGTTGAGCACCCTTACAAGGATCTAAATATAAAGTAAGGAAATTTGGAAACATATTATAGGATAATATGATTAGTTTAAATTCATACAAGATAGAGCATGTGATATGCAGTTTAACATCATGTGATAAGGAATGTAGTGTTTTAAATTTTACATAGATCTAATTCATGCATAAATTGGGACAGATTTTTCCTAGTGTTGAGTGAATCCAATATAGCCCCAGTTGAGACTTGCTACATGAATCAGGATCCTTTTAATGGTTTCTCTCTCTCCCCTCACGATATATGGTTTCCCCTCAACATTGATCTAGAGGGGGGAGGCTCGTGACTTCAGCATTGAGTTGGAGGACTCCGATGAAGCCTCCAACTTCTGCTCCATTTTCTTTTCCTCTCACAGGTTTTGCACCTGGCGGTCTTCAAATCACAAGGTGGGCATTTTATTTTAATGCTTTAATGTTTGAAGATATGAAGGTGGTTTTATAGCATCGTCATCGTCGGAGTGTCCCTGCACCTCCTCACTGGTTTCTTCTAATACTATGGTTCGCACGATTGAGACTCTGGTGAGGTTCTTATATGGATATGATCTGACCAGATCCATAACTAGAGTTTCATTTCTGGTTCATATCGGCTCGGATCACTACATTGGTGATGCTTCATCAGTGTAGTGTTTGGCCATCTAGTCCTGGGTGATAATGGTTTCGCTCTGCGGTCCTTGGAAAGCCTTTCTCTTCGATTTTCCTTCATGGATGGTGGGGGTTTTCTTTTGGATTCAATTCTAGCGATTGGGACGTCCAACCTGACCCTTGAATCTCAAGTCAAGTGATTGTTGTTTAGTTTCATTTATTTTCTAAATATATGTCTATGCAAGAGGATGAAATTTCCAAGATGAATAGAATTTGAATAACTATGATGGAGATGTTGAAGGATCGTAGATACTTTGTGGGAGATTTTGAGTTTCATATGATAATGGTGACCCCCCCCCCCCCTCTGGCTTTGTTGGTGGAGAAAAATCATGGTGAAAGAGGAACTGGTCCATGAGGAATTTACAGTATGTTGGATATGAATTTTTTAAAAAAAAGGAATCGATTTTGTGAGTGTTTTCTTTGTGGCACTCTGGTCTGTGGTTTATGGGACAATTCACCTAATTCATCTAAAAGGGACTGCTTCAAAAGAGGTCCAAATTATGGATCATTCACCTAAAAATTGTTATCCAAAATTGTATGTTTGAGAGGTTATGGAAATTTTCATTCGTACTAGGCCCTTGGATCCTTTCACGAGATAGATAGTCGAGCAATGATCAAAAGGTGGAAGCTGATCGTAACGTTTTTAAGCTAGGGAGGGGGGTTTTTTGTAGACTTGAATTTGGTTGTTTTTGACCTTGAGCCTTTATACCAGGGGCATGGTGTTGTTTTATGTATTTAATTTCATGTCAGGTTCCCCCTAATCCCTTAAAAGGGGGTATTTGTAAATAGAAAAATAATTTTTAGTGAGTCAATGTCTCAAATAACCTGATGAAAACAAACAAGATATTCGATAGGGGTTTGTGGATGGTTTTAAGATAATAAATCTAAATATCACAATATATCTTGAGATGATAGGAATCAAGCCACGTGTAGTTATTTTAGTTTTCCTCTACACTGATATGGTTCCAATATAGGGGTATTATCCCAGTCATGGATTTCAAGGAAAAACCTATGTTGGAGGCCCCTACATAGATCTAGTTCGTACATAACAAGGGGGAATTAACATAAAGTGATGTATAATTTTGGTGAGGCTTCATCTGAATAGTTCATACTCATGTGTAGGGAAATAAAATTGGTCTTTACAGTACTATTGATCCATATTAATAAAACTCAATGTTAATGGAAAAATTAGACATCAGGGTGAAAGACGATATTTCCTTTATTGTAATGTGTGTTTGGACCCACGATAAGAGATTTTGGAATCATTATATATTTTATGAGAACATGAATCAAGCCACACATAGTTCTCTTAATTTCCTCCCTTTAAAGATCAGACTCATTTACAGGAGTAGAAAAATTTATTTCACCTTACTTGCATGTCTATTTGGAAAAATCCATTGTGAAAAGGGAGTCTTGAACACTATGAGGAAAAGAGAACATTTTTTGGTAGAATTCATGGTTGGGCCTATGATAGGAGATCTATGAATCACTTTATATCCCATATGAATGGGAATTATGACACACTTAGTTCTCATTAAGGTGATTCCATATACAAATCAGAACCTTTCATTCGGGTGATGTAATTTATGTTCCGGTAAATGGATAGGTTGCATGATTAGAATCCATACACAGATTTCTTTTTATGTAAGGTAATTATTCCATACAGAGTAGGTGACTCTAATCAATCTATGGTCATACAAGATTGAACATATCATCTCTTATATTTAGACATGGTAAATCAATGTCATTCTAATTTTACAAATTAACCAGGACCTATAAGATCATATGAGTTATGTTTTATTTGGACACAAGGGGGTGGAAGATTACATGACCCACCCTGAGCACCATTTAGGGAAATTCCTGACACACACCATGCAATTAAATTTTTTTGGTGGGGATATATTTTTTTGAATTTGATCCCTTGGGAACTTTCATTTTTATGTTATGATAATTAAAAAACACTACTAACTTTTTTTAAAATGATACCTCAGTTTCATGAACTATTTCTATACTAAATAATTATTTTAGGACATTTCCATTACATTTATTTGTGGTTTTTATTCTAATTTATATTGTTATTAGATTTGGTTTTATACTTTATATCAATCATAACATGGCCTATATAACATATAATTGAATGATTCTTGTTGATTTACAAATCTGATAATATTATGTATATTTTATTAAACTACAAGGAAATTTGAATCTATATTTATTATGTCTACAAAAATAATAAACTCTCTATAAATTTTATATCATAATTATATAGTTTAAATTTTTATCTTGATACTATTTATTAGAAATGTCTTGATGATAATATTTATTTTTTAATAGATATTTTTTTGTTATAGATATATTAAAATTTTATAAATATAATTCAAGTGTACCATAAGCTGATTCAGTTATTTATAGGTTCTATTTTTAGTCAATCATTTAATTAGTTTATCTATTTATAGATTTCAAAAATTTTCCTCCATGGGTGAAATTTTGGAAACTCGCTAATAATTTGTGATAATTGATTAATATTACAAGACTAAAAACTTTGAAAGGTCTCAAATCTTCCATGAAAAGTAATGAATCTTCCATGAGGATTAATGAACCTTTTATGGGTGAAAATTTGGTTCTGTGAAAAGTAATGAAACTTTTATGAGAGAAAAATTGGTAAAGTCTTGAGCTTTTATGAGTGTAATGAATCACCCTAGAAAAAAAATTGGGAAAAGTCTTGATCTTTAATAGGAATTAATTAACCTTATGTGAGTGGAAATTATCATCTGTGGGAAGTAATCAATCTTTTGTGAGTAGAAATTTGTAAATTTCATGAGATTTTGTAAGAAGCAATAAACCTTCTATGACAGAAAATTTTCTTCCGTGGGAAGTAATAAATCTCATATGGGTAAAAACAATTCAAATAATTGATCTTATATGAGGGTAATGAATATTTAAGGAGTGAATATTTGGAAAATTCTTGAATCTTCAATGGGATTTAATGAATCTTTTATGATTAAAAATTTAGCAAGGTCATGAACCTTCTCTGAGATTTCTCAAACCTTCCAGGAGATATCTTGAACCTTCCTTGGGAATTATTCTAGATTCCATTAGTATATTTTGTAGGATATAAGGATACTCCATGAATTATTAGGATCTTCCATGCGATTTATCAATTAATTTATTATTATTTTACTTATTTTTATTTTTATTTTTGAACATGATTGTTTTTACATACACTTTAATATTTTGAATTTCCACATGTTTATTTCACGTATTTCTATCAATTAAATTATTTCTTCATTATTTATTTGTTATTTTGATATTGTATAAATTTATCTTGATATTTTTTGTGTCATATGTAAAATTTATTAAATGTGAGAATGTTTTTGTTAATATATATACTATTTTCATGGAACATGAAAAATTAAAATTCAAAATTTTATAAATATAAAGAGTCTATATCATATGAATTATGGGATGTTTCCAAGAACATTTATTTTTATTTTTATAAGTTTATTTACCTATGTCTTAATTATTATCAAAAAATTATACTATATAGTTATTTTTTATTTTACAGTATTAAACAACTCTAAAGTCGTACTTTATTCAGAAAAGAGAAAAGTGAATATATATTGGTAATGATGTTTTATAACAACTATTCCTAAAGAAAATATTTATGTAAGAGTTAGATCAAACTAGTTAACATATATGTATGAGATATCAAAGGAAATAACTATCATGAATACAATAATGTTACTAATTGATTCATTTTTTATATTACAACACACTCGGCTGAAATTCATCATTCAAAACTTACCTTATTGTGTGATCCTTTCTTCCTTTACATTCACAAGCTTTATTTTCAAACTGGTTATTTGGTGCTATAATTCTTTGTATTTCTTTTTTATAATTAATCTTTTATTGGTTATACCATCCTTTTAAAAGATATGTGTATATGGGTAGTGAATCCCCAACAAAATGAAATCTGTTTATGCCTCCATGGGTTAAAAAGGCCCATATTGGATTAATCCTACAGGGGTTAGAAAGGCTCATATTAGGTTAAGACTCTAGGTTTAAAAAGAAACATTTTTCTTGGGTTTAAGACACTATGAATAAAATATTCTTTATAATTATGTTGTAACTCTATGTGTGAAAATTTTAGTTTAATAGATTTCATTTTTAGTGGGTTCTATTAATCATTGTGTTTGAGAAGGCTGAAGAGTATACATAGGATCAATTTTATCTAAACTATTATTATTTTTTCTTTTATTCCCATTGTATTAATAATTTATCTATCAATATAATTTACATTATAAAATTTTAAAATGTCTATTCACCCCTATTGGACATCCATTCATCGCCTCTTCTGGAAAATATAACTGTTTTTAGAGCTTGAGACAAAGCCCTTATATATATATATATATACTAAGTATTTACAGACTTAACCATCAAGGGGGAAAAGAACTATATGAGATGGAAGGAACTCATTAAAATTATGGAAAATTTATGGACTTAACCATCAAGGGGTAAAATGTCTATATGAGATGAATGGAACACGTTCAAATAATGGATGTATTTCTCAAAGACCTTCTCATTTTTACGGAACTAACTATGGATATTGACAGTACCAAATTGAAGCCTTTTTAAAACTAAATAGTAGTGATCAGTGGAAAATCATATCAAACCCATATAAACTACTTAAATGTTTTCCTAAATCATTAATTAGTACAGATATGGTAATATAATTTTTCAATTACAAGTTGATGAATATTTTATACTATGAAATTAATATAAATGTTCATATCGTTGTATCTATATGTAAAATTGAACATGATAATCGGAAAATTCTGTTTTTATAATTCTTAGCTTAGATAAGTTAACAATAAATAAGGTAGGCATGTCAAGGGTTTAGTGTTAAGAATTTAAAATGGGTAAAGATGAAATTTCAAATAAAATTTTTCATTGATTTAGTAGATATAATGACCCATACAATTCATACATAAATATAAAATCTTAATAGATGAATATTAATTACTTAACATAATGATCCATGTTAGATTCTTATAGGTCTAGTATATTTTAAAACATGGAAACATAAACACCAAATTCATAAGTTTCTCCCATTAATTTCTTCGTAAATATCACCCTTATTATATATATCATATCAAGTATCTCTCTTCATAACCTGGGGAAAGGAAACATAAGAAATGGAGAGCATAGATGCTCAGTGAGGGTAAATAAGAGAGATATTGAGGATCACTTAAACATAGCATAAGGGTATGGGTATGGGAACCTTATAATCACATTTAAAAATCATACCCTACATAAAAAAGATCATAATTTTGGTTCATTTCATAAATCTTGGTAATTTATAAGATAAGAATCATAAAGGAATCAAATAACAACTACCATGTGAGAATAACATTGGCATAAGACATTGAATTATGTTATAAGAATATAAAATCATTTACTTAGTAGTAAAGGCTCATTTACAAGACTATAGTAGTGGATTGGTTTCACTAACCATTCTATCACAATAGTCAAGGTTCACTCCCAAGACTATAATAGTGGAAAAAGTCCCTTACTGAACTGGGTTCACTCCCAATTTCATTCTTGTTTATCTCATAAGATATAAATCATTACCCAAGGAATTTTAGGGTTATATAATTCTGATCCCACTGATCCTTGGTTATATTATAACCATGATATTTGGTTATAGCATAACCAATATCCTTGGTTATAACATAAACATCATCCTTGGTATAATGTAACCACCATCCTTGGTTATGAAGTAACTATCATCCTTTTTTATAATATTATGGCCAACACAGAATGAAAACAACACATATGTGTGACACAATATCATAAAAAATTCACCTTATCATCATATCCTAACTATTGAAAAGAAAATAGGTTTCATAAACATTTCATCCATTCATTATAGCATAACCCCTAGAAAATAACTAGTTTTCATAAACATATCATCAACATAAGCAATAAACATTCATAAAAAAATCAATATTGGTATCAATAGATCATATCACCAGTAAATCATAATAACATCAAAAGAATTTATCATATATAAAAACTCCTTCAAAATATCATAGAAACATTTATTAAGGTAAATAAAATTTTCATTTTGAAAATAACATTTTAAAAAAATATTTCCAAAATATTATGAAAAAAAAATTCTTTGAAAATAACTTTGGACAATTTTAGAATAATCTTAAAAATAGTGAATCTTCATGATTTTGGTAAATTCCATTCATATAGCATAATATAAAATAAATCATTCAATTCACTTTTTTGTGAAAGTGAAAACGTGCCTCATTTAAAAAATGACATAAAGATTACATGTAAACCATTTGGTAAAAATTAAATCATGGGTAAAAATTAATTTAAAATTTTATAGTATAAATGTAAAAACTTTCATTAATTTTATTTAAAAAACATGGATATGGAAGAAAAAGGGTTTTCAACCATAGAGAAAAATAAAATAGATTTTCCTTAAAATATAATTCTATTGAGTACTTAAAGTGAGGAAAATGAATAGAAAACATTTAATTTTTAGAAATAACCAGATTAGAAGAATATTATGGAATTATTTAGTGATAGACCAGAATATTTCATCATTAGAACTTAACCATAAATAATCCTAACAAATAATGAGATTTTAAAAAAGAACCCTTAACACTTTGGAAACATTTGAATCATAGGCCTCGTGAAATAAAGAACATTACATAGAATTCATTATAATAATTATAATTCCAAAGATCCTGTACCCTAGTGGTACAGGCTCTTGCTTGGCATCCAAAAGACCCAGGATCAAATCTGGGTAGGGAATAATTACTGGGGGTACTGTAGCAGCACTGTAGTAGGGAACTGTAGCAGTATTGTAGTAGTAGAGGAACTGTAGTAGTGGTGACACTGTAGTGGTGGAGGCACTGTGGTAGGACTGTAGTAGTGGCGATACTGTATCAGGTACCGTAGCAGCCTAGGTACTGTAGCCGTACTATTCACCAAGGGGTCCTTTGGGCCAAAAAATGAGCTTTCAAGCCTAGTATTCAGGCCACTTGTCCTTGGGCCTTCGAGCTATGTAATGGGTCTCCATCTACCCAGTCTAAAGAGGTATTTGCTTTAAATAATAAAATGAGGCTTCGGCCCACACATTTTTAAAAAATAAATAATTATTATAAAATTACTTCATGGTAATTATATAAACCACATAAAAGAAATAAGTGGTGAATATGGAATGTGTTTCATATAAGTAAAAGTGAGATGAAAATCCCTTACCTTAGATCTGACTTCCTTCATATATGTTTGAACATACTATATAACAAATATATATTAATTATAAATCAATTAAACAAACATAATATTATATATCATGCCATATATTTACTTATAAACTTTTACCATTTGTTTATTAAGAATTCTATAATAAAATCACTATTTTGGGTGATAAGTGCTTCATTTTTAATATATGTTTTTGTTCGGTAGTTTTAGTCCGTGTACTTTGATCATAGTCACATTATATATAAAATTCTAATAATGACTTAAATACCATATATATTCATTATATAAATATTTATATTCATCCATTAAATTTTGATATCGAAAAATGAATTGGACCCCTCATTGAGATGCTAGGTTTATGTACACATGAACACTGATTCCATTTTTCAAAAGACAGAAAAAAAATGTAAATAATAACTCACCATTATATAATCATAATTATAAAATATATATTTTATATAAAATAATTAAATCCATCCTTATTATCATCAATGTAAAACAGAAATGAAAAATAAATCACATCACTTCGTAGAGGTGGCAGTCCACACATACACGTGAATGATGTTATCATTTTCCAATGGTTAGGGAGGTAAGAATGTGGATATGATATTATAATTAAATAATTACTATTATTTCATAAATATCATATATAAAAACTAAACCCATCATAATAACCATATTTTAAATATTGTTTTGGAAAATGAATTGTATCTCTATGTGGAGGCGGTAAGTCGTACATATGTTGGAGCGATACTTTCACTTCCCATTTGATGGAAATAGGGTAAAAAAGGTTGGTTTATTAATAATGATAAAATTTCATTACATTTAAGATACTTAATTTATTATTTTATAAAAAATATAAAAGATATAGAGTAGGTAAAAGAAGAATTAAAAAGAAATTAATTGTTTAAGGCAATTACCTTTTCTTTTTAAATAACTACCTTTGATCACATATTAAGGGCTATAGGGTTAGCCTTTTGGGAATAAAAGAACCTATAGAATGTGTATAGTGGAGTCTAAAATAAATCTTGGAAAAATTTCATCGATCTAGAAGGGTCAAAGTGGTGTGAATACAAGAAATGAGGGGTACCCTTTTATAATTTAGGGGAGGGGCACTCTTGGAATTTCTTAAAAGATTAAAATATATTATTATCATTTTTAATAAAAATTGTTTCAAATATAATATAAATAGATAAATTATGAAAATTTTGACCATACCTTACCCTCCTTGTCCTCTTTTAATTTCTTATGATTTTTATGTAATTTGATAAAATATTATTTTCATAAAATATCATTACTTCCTATTTAGGCACTATTCATTTAATTTGACTTAAAAGACATAAATAAACAAGTTATAATTAGAATATAATAATTTTAAATGACATTAATATTT
The DNA here is from genome assembly GCA_963277665.1 of Viscum album. Classification (NCBI taxonomy): domain Eukaryota; kingdom Viridiplantae; phylum Streptophyta; class Magnoliopsida; order Santalales; family Viscaceae; genus Viscum; species Viscum album. The sequence continues at coordinate 1,222,290,831 of OY728139.1, read as the reverse complement.
CATATTTATATAATAAATTTATTAAAGACATTAAATCACTCAAATTACATTACTTTTTATTTTTTAAAATCATTTAATATATTTTTTATTAATTAGAGAAATACCGCTACGGTGTGGCATAAGCATTTAAGGTCAGTGTATAATTAAAAAAATTATAAATAAATTTAAATCATGAATATAATTTTATTTATCCAAAAATAGGCACATTTATTCATTCAAAACTTTCTTTTGTCCCTATGTGAACACCTGAGATATTTTTAACACCAAGAAAGTGACATTTTGTAACTTTCTTTGATTTAAATATTATATCTGTCATTTTAACAGACAAAATTCCCCTTAAATAATTATATTTAAAGAATAAGTTGATAAGTATCAAATTAATTCCAATAAAAATGAATAATGATAGGTATTTAGGGTCTTATCACTTAGTTTTAACCTAGGTTTACATTATTTACCCTTTATCGATGTAATAAATTTTACCATGGTTACAATTCATATTGACCAAAAATAAAAAGGATCATTTTTAAAAAATTTGATCCTCTAAATTAAAAATATATAATCTATTTTATTAAATTTAATTTCTATAAATTTTAGAAATTAAATTTAAAATAATTGTTGAAAATGAGACTAAAACTGCTTTTTAGAAAAATACATTTTGCAGCAAAAAATTTGGTTTAAATATCATCATTACAAAGATATTAAATGAATGTTTAAAAAATTGATTTAGTATATAATATATAAATTTCACTAAAATAACTTAAAAATAGTGACCAATTTAATTTATTAAGAAAAAAACACATTGCGTGCATAAATTTGTTTTTTCGAAAATACCTTTTTATGTATAAACATGTTTTATATTAAATTAAATCATAAAATTGATTCCAATGAACATAATTGGATTTTTTTTAAATATAATAGAACTAATGTTACATTTATTCCTTTTAAAAACAAATTTTAACTTTATACATGCCTGCAAAAAATATAGTTTTTAATAAAAATTAGTAATTTTCATTATTCACTAGAAAATCAATCTTTTGAGAAAATTCTAAAATATTCATCCAAATAATATTTTGATATAATTATTAAAAAAATTATTTTATTTTATTAAATAAATTTTTCCAATTATTAAAAACTAATATATATTATACTTCCTCCCAAAAAGAAATAAAAACATTTTTAAATGAAATTTAATTTTTTATCATAATACAACTTTACTAAAAATTTAATTCCTATTTTATAATCATTAAAAAATATATTTATATTGAGTTATATCTTTTTATATATATCATAAATTAGTTAATAATATTTGTACCTTCCAATTAACATCTAGGTTATAATGGTTATATTTAAATAATAATACTTCATCGTTCATTTACTTTCAGTTTTATGTGTCATATAAATTATCAAACATATTCTTCTAAAATTTTAGGGTATTAAACTAGATTTTTAAATTTTATAAGTAATTTGGGAGAAACTTGGAGAAAATACTATTTTATTTGAAAGAGTTCTTAAATAACTTCTAATAAAATTAATGTTAAAAAAATATTGATGATACTAAGAACTTTAAATAATATAAACATGATGAGCTAATTGGATCCCTATTAAAAAACGAGTAGGAACTTAAAAATATAGTTGATGACGATAAATATAAAAAAATGTATTGCTTTAAAATCAAATGTATCTACATATTCTTTATATTTCGAGTTAGAGAGTAGTGGTAGGATTGATACTACTCATGTTACGAAGGGAGGATATAGAATAAAGAAGAGATACAAAAGAATATACAGATATGACTACAGTATCAATGTTTTCAAGGATAAAAGAATAGTTAATATCATTTTATAATTATTCTAAAGATATAATCTATTATGAGTGCATAAAAAGGGGCACATCAAGAATAATTGACCAATATTAAAGAAAAAAATAATACAAGAAAAAAATAATACAAATCAGTATTAGAAATAAAATAATGTTTTAGAATTTTAATGGAGTTTCATAGAGGATTCATGTTATAATAAAGAATATAATTCATAAAAGTATGTAGAAAACCTGGGCTTAATGGATTTTTCATATCAAGTGAGTGAATCAAATTATTACTCTTCATGTGAATCTTAGTGTGAAAAAACATTGTGAAGATGTATTGTATAAAGAGATTAAAAGACTCAATCATAAAATAGAAATGATTATTGAAATATAATATAATAAGTATTTTTCTATTATGTGATGATAGAATGTTTTTAAAATTTCAAAATGATAAATCTATTCTTTAAGGGTGATTCTACTCAGTATCATACAAATTGAGAAATATAATCTTTATTCAATTATTTTTTTTGAAATTTGTGGCCAAAATTTAAATAATTTGAATATTGTACAATTTAATAAAATTATGTGGCATGGGAGATTATAATATGCAAATTTCAGGTTTCAACTTAAGGTATCTAAAAAACAAATTGTTCTATACATACCTAAGTTAAATACAAACACATTTGTTTAGGAATGTTTCTTTAATGTTAAATATCATAAAAGCTCTTTCAAAACTATTAAATAGGCAAAAACTATAAATCCTATTTATCTCATTAATTTAGATCTTTTGGGCCTATAAAACCAACTATTTTGGTTGAAATAAATATTTATTTATAATTATTGATGCTTTTACTAGATATCCATTTGTTTATTTTAATAATATTTAATATGAAAGTTTATGTAAATTTATTACTTATGGTAAATTGGTTCAAGATTATAAAGGATTCCTAATTAAATCAATTAAAAGTGGTTATAGTGGTGAATTATGGAATCTATAATTTATGTTGTTTTGTGAATAAAATTTGATTTTTCACAATTTTTCAATATTGAGAATATCGTAGAAAAATGGTATTTTGGAAAGGAAAATTTTAAAACATCAAGAAATGTTAAGAACCATGTTAATGAGTTTATTTTTCTTAAATATTGTTGGTAAAAGGCTGTAAATATGGATTATTATATATTTAAAAAAAATATCATAAAATATATGTTGAAAAGGAAACCTTTTAAACTTTAGAAAGGGTGGAAACAAAAAATTCAATATTGTATAGTTTTTAGCTGTAAGTTTTACATTCTTAATGAATTGGATAAATTTTATGAAAAATTTGATAGAGGTTTATTCTGAGGTTATTAAAATAATCGTGAGGTATATAGATTTTATAATAAAATAACCATGGTTCTTGAAGAATCTATTAATTTTAAGTTTGATAAAAAGTTCTAAATGATAAATAAATTTATTAAGTTCGTCTTGAAGATAATTTTAGTATTTAATTTCTAGGAAGATAATCCCAATGAAAAAAATATTCTGATTTAGGCATCTCATAAACATTTACCCTCTTAACATGAATAATAGAGTTGGAAAACTCATAGAAATAATCTTATATACAATATTAGTTACAGTGTTAAATAAAATGTTCAAACTAATATATATACTATGATATTGTCTGTTTATAAATATTTCCTTTCTTATTTTGTCCATAATAAGATTTATGGTACTTTAAAGGATTCAATCAAGATTATGGAAATGCATGAAAAGTTGAATTGGTATGATATAAATAAAGTATGTACATTAGTTGAACCACCAAAGGATCATAATATCATTGGAACAAAATGGATATTTAAAATAAATTAGATTAATATTATCAAATAAATACAAACAATTATATATTATTATCTCAGGTGTATAATCCAAAAAAGGGTAGATATTTTGAAGAGTCATTTTATCCTATTTATATATTTTAATCTATAAGAAATATTTTTACATATTCAACTCATTCGGAAATCAATATCTTTCAAATAGATGTAAAAATTTCATTTATAATTTGGTTTCTTTCAAAAAAAATTAATATCACCCACAAGTTTGAAAATAAATCAAAACTGAATCATATTTTAAAGATTTTAAAAACAATTTATACCATAAAATAATCCACTAGATATTGGTATGAGAGATAATAAATGTTTCTTCTAAACAATTTTTTTGAAAAGGGAAGTTTTAATCAAAAATTTTTTATAAAACATATTTCCAAAGATATTTTATTTGATCAAATTTATACTAATGATATTGTTTTTGGATCATCAATGAAAATATTATAAATGAATTTTTGAATTTTATGGATTCTAAAATTGATATGAGTGTAATGAGAGATTTTAAATTTTATGTTAGAAATTAGGTATTTTAAATAAATGATGGTATATTTATCAATCAATATAAATATTCTAAACAATGAGATAAAATATTCATTTTAAATTCAAGTAGAAGTATAAATACTTAGATTAACACATCATGTAAATTATATTTATATAAATCTAGGAAACATACTAATGTTAAAACTTATAGAGGTGTTATTTAAATCTTATTATATTTAACTTCATCTAGACTTGATTTGATTTTTTTCATTTCATGTGCACTAGATTTCTTAGTGACCCTTAACAAAATAACTTAATGTTTATCAAAATTGTTATTATATATATTAAAGGATCTTTGAATCTTGGTTTTTTACTATACTAAAAATTATATTGATCAAATAATATATTCTAATTTTTTTTCGATGGATGAAATGTAGATAGAAGAAAAACATCAATAGTCTATCATTTTCTTGGAGAACTTTTAATTTCTTAGGGTTCAAATAAACATAATTAATTTTCTCTTTCTACTATTAAATATGATTATATTGTTGTTTCTTCTTACTACTCGTAATCACTTTGTATTAATTAAAAAGTTTCAAATTTTGGTTTTAATTTTGAAAATATTCCTATATTTTATGACAATAATTCTATTATTTCTATCTCAAAAACCCCTTAAAAGTTATAAGACTAAGAAAGTTGATGTTAGATTTAAATTTCTTGGATATCATATTCAAAAATAAAATATAAATCAAAATATTATTTCTTTATAAAATTATAAATATGAAACCTTTAATAAGCCTCTAGATTTAGAAAAGTCTCAAAAATTAAATCTGAACATGTTAAAATGGAATTTTAATTTTGTAGCATAATTTTTGGTGGAGTTTGGAATTTATTTTTAATCTAAAATATTAATTCCACCTTTAAAATCAATTCTATTTATTAACTATTAATAGTTTAATGTTTTAATAATATGTTATTTTTAGTGGCTCATCGTCACATGTTTTCAATAATTTTTAATGTTAGGATGAGTAAATTTTTTAATTGGTTTTTTTATTCTAACATTACAAATAGAAAATTTTTTTGTTGAAACTTTTAGTTTTTAAATATTTCAAAATGGGGGAGAGGTTTCGAAATTATATTTGGTTTTGAAATTATAAAAAAGGGGGAGAATGTTCAAGTGTCTCCTTTAATGACTTTCATTTTTATGTTTTTATAATTGAAAAACACTATGATAAAATTATCTATCAGTTTCATTAATTGTTTCAATTCTACAAAAGTATTTTGGGCCTCGGTACTTCATTAATGCATGTTTTTTAGTTTAAATTAGTTGTTTCTATATTTTATTCACTAATATATTTTAATAATACCATGTTATATGAAACTAAAAAATTAATTTTTATTATTGTGTTATAAAACTATTAATATAATATATATTTCATTAAACTACAAGTTAATATGAATCAATCATTATCATTTCTGAACTTTGGTCAAAATTCATTACAAGTTTTTAGTCTTGATTTTGGAGTTTTCAGATTTATTTTTCTATTATTTTGTATCAACATATTAAACTATATAACTCTATTTAAAGAGGTATTATTTTAGTAATAAATGTAAGAAAATTTTACAAATATAATTCAACTGGGCTAAAATTTGATTCATATGTTTAGAAGGTCTATTTTTAGTCTAATGTTTGAGTAATCTTGTTGTTTATAGATTTTAGAAATTTGATTCCATGGGTGAAAGTTTATAAAAGTACTAAGATTCTATGAGATGTGATGGATCTTCCATGATTTAAAATTTTAAAAATTTGTGAATCTTATGTGATAAGTAATGAAGCTTTCTTGAGAAGTAATGAACCTTTTGTGAGTGAAAATTTTATTCTACGAAAATTAATAAATATTATGTGAGTAGAAATTTTACAATGTATTAAGATTTGATGAGTGAAAGTAATCTTCCAAGAGTAAAAATTGAGAAAATTATTGATATTACATGAGAATTAATAAACCTTACATAAATGAAAATTTTCTTTTTTGAGAAGTAATAAACCTACCATAAGTTAAAATTTAGTTCCACAGTATGTAATGAATCTTCTATGAGTAAAAAATTGGAAGAATCTTGTGCTTATATGAGTGTAATGAATCTTCTATGAGTGAAAATATAGTTTAGTCTTTGTAAATACCTAGTATTATCATACATAGATATTACATCATTTTGTATGTATATTTATTATATTACACAAACACAATACTAAGTATAATAAATTTATAGTGCCTTTTGGGACTTGGAAACACAAACAACAAGTTCATATGTAAACTAAATCATCTCCAACTATGACCTTTATAACTATCACCCTTACCAAAAATATCATATATAGTAAATTTATTTATAACATGGGGAAAGGAAATATAATAAAGGGTGAGATTAGATGACCTTTAAGGTAAAAAAATAGAGATACATAAGCATAACATGAACATAAGGATATGAGAACATGATCATAACATTTGAAAACTATAACTTTCATATCAATGATCCTAAAATAGATTCATGGGATAAATATTGGAAGTTAATAATACATGAATCATAAGATAATCAAAGAACATGAGCAATGAGAGAATAAAATTTTCATTAGACATAGATTTATGGAATACATATAATCATAGAAAATCATTTACATAGTAGTCAAGGATCACAGTCAAGGATATCATAGTGGAATGGGTTCACTCCCCAAACCAACATAGTAGTCAAGGTTCACTTCCAAGACCATCATAATAGACAAAGTAACTTATTTAATTGGGTTCACTCCCCATTCCATTAATATCAGTATCGTGATATATAAATCTTTACCCAATGCATTGGATGGAGATATTAGTCCCACCCATAAAATAATGAAAATAATATATATGTGTGCCAAAAGATTATAAAACATTCATTATATAAAATCCCATGAATTGAAATGGTCTTCATAAACGTTTCTTATATCATAACATATGAATAATATATTACTTTCATAATCATTTTATAACCCATCGAAAATGAAGTGGGTTCCCTAATAATTTTATCATGGTATAACCCGTAGAAGAGAAAAAAGTTTCATAAACATAATTTCATTAGAAACCATTCAATTAAATAATAATAATAATATACTTGGTTAATATCACTATAAAATCATAAATTAAATCAAGAGATGTCATCTTATGTAGAGAATGATTTTGAAAGATGAATCACTTGGAAATTTTCTTGAGGAGGATATATTTTAATTAAAAATTACTTTTTAAAGTTAAAAATTAAAAAATATATTAGAAATAATTTTATTTTAAAATAAACTTGATAAATTATAAATTAGTCTTTAAATAAAATAATGGCCATGATGGTGTAAAATAGTGTTCATGTCTAAAATGTTAAAAATAAATATTCCTTTAACACTTTCGGTGAAATACAAATGGGAATTGTTTGGAAAATGACAAGGATATTTCTTTCAAAATATTTTAAAAAAAAAATAAAACATAGATAATGATTTATTTAATAAATCATTTTATTAATTTTAAATACATTTTTTATAACATGTTTATAAAACATGGTTTTGGAAGAGAAATGGGTTTTCAACTGAAGATATAAATAAAGATAATGTTTTTTATTAAAACATTATTTGATAATATTCAGAAAAATAGGAAATAAATTAATGTAAAACATATATTCTCAAGACATAACAATAGGAGAACAATAGTACTGAGTTTATTTAGAAATGGATCAAAATATTTCATCATAAATAATCCTGATAAATGATGAGATTATAACATAAAATCCTTACCTCTTTTCTAATTTTGAATTGTAATCCCCATGAATCCATAACATTAAACTAAACTTAAAATATAATGTGATTAAATAAAGTCATGATTTTACATATCAAATAGCCATTATATACACCTCCTAAAATAAGATAGGTTCATAACGTAACATATATCTCGAGGAAGAAAATTTAAGAAAAACATCCATTATCGTGTGTGTATATATTAAACTGTAAACCCCATGAAAGATATTGTAACGGCCCGAAATTTTGAATAAATCTTGTTTCCTAATTTCATGTGTTATTTTATTTTATTTTTATACTCAACAAAAATGTTTTATTTGATAAACATGATTATAATTAAAATGAGACCATTGGGTTCTGACTGTTATATGACCATCGGTCAATATGACTGTTTTGAACAAAATGTTTTGATTATTGTCTCTAAATACAAGTAATCTTGGTTAATTATTATAGAAAGAAGATTCGATGGCCTAACCTAGTAGTCTTGGACCGATCGAAGCCCATCTAACAGAACTTGGGAAGGAGGTAGCACCATTGGGCTTTGCTCTGGACCAAACCCAAGCCGAACTTCATCATGTGAAGCTAGAACGGAATCAACTTCGCGAGAAGTTCAAACTGATAGAAATTACTACTCGGGCAATGTTAGCTAAGCCTCCCTCGGACTCTCTCACCTTAGCACACCTTACACTTAGGTCCTATGTTGGTGTGATAAGGGGCTATGTAAGGAGACCGTAACTGCCTTGTGTAATCCTTTGTTTTAAATAAAAATTGGGATTTTTTCTTATGATGAAGTTTATGAATTTTCAAATGACCGGATAAATATAGTATGCATATTTTTGATGAATTTTAGAAAAAGCATATTTTAAAAATGTTTATGTAAACCTTAAATAATTAAAAATGTGTAATGATTTTCAAAAAATGGTCTTCTACAATTATGTTCAGTACAAAATTTGGAGTCTAATAAGATCAACTTGATTTTTGATGAATAGTAAATTATGAATAGTGATTTTATGATTAGGATTAGTAATATGACCAAATGGATTAGTAATCTCACTTAAAGAAAGTTTTAAAATAATCTAGGCACCTTGATTAAGTAATGTGATTCAATAAAATGGTTAAATAACGGTTTCATAAATTATTATTCAATTATTAGTTTTTTTGGGTGAATAGTGTTTTTTAATTAAAAATTAAATTAAAAATATTTAGAAAATTATTTTTATAAAATGGATTTCATTTTTGAACTCAGATGACCGATATTATGTTATGGTAAATTTTGTGGTTTTTTCTGAAAAAATGAATTTTCGGTGAATAGTGTATTTATTTAAAAAATAAATTAAAAATATTTAGAAACTTATTTGTATAAAATGGAGTTCATTTTTGAAATCATAGAATTGATATTTGATTAAGGTGAAATTTTGGGATCTTTCTGAGAAAGTTGAATTTTCAGTGAATAGTGAAAATACAGTTTTAGGGTTTCGGTATGTTTAAGGACATCATAACTGTGTCATGATGATGTCATGAGATTTTTTTTAAGGGTTTTCCGGCCAAGGGTGATGAATTATTGTGTGGGGGTCCCCATGTGGCCTAACTTTATGGGAAGTACCATGGGAGGGCCCATGCTTTTGAGAAAACCACTTTTGAGGTGTCCCTTGGCCATTAATGCATTGTCCCCTCACTTTCCCTATAAATACCAAGCCCTCCTCTCATCCATTCGACTCCCCACTCATCCCCAACGAAGTTCGGGTCTCATTACCTCCCAAGGAGTCCTCCCAAGGTTCCCCCAAGCCCTCAAGGTCCCATCCTTTGAGGTTTAAGAGTTACATTTTTTGGTAAGGGATCTGACCCCTCTCTTTTCAAGTGATCTCTTTCATGTCATTCCTTTTATGCTCCATGTTCTTATGTTGGAGGATGTTCTTTTATACTCCTCTTACTGCCCTTTTTATTTTCATATAATGAGATATCCCCTCTTACTCTCATTATTTCGTTTTATGAAGTTTTAAGTGGCGCCGTTAGGCTGCCGAATTTTTTAAGTGGTTCTTCACCATTCTCATTTTGAAGTTCTACTTTCATGTCAATTCTTTCAATTTCCTTTATATTATGTTGGGGTATGATCTCTATATCTATCATATTGGACTCTTATGTTCATATGATGAGATACCCTATTTGACCTTGTCAATTCAATTTTGTTGAAGTTTAAGTGACGTCGTTAGGCTGCCGAATTTTTTAAGTGGTTCTTCACCATTCTCATTTTGAAGTTCTACTTTCATGTCAATTCTTTCAAGTTCCTTTCTATTATGTTGGGGTATGATCTCTAAATTTATCATACTGATATTTTATGATCATATGATGAGAGACCCCATTTTATATCTTCAATTCAGTATTTTGAAGTTTTAAGTGGCGCCGTTAGGCTGCCGAATTTTTTAAGTGGTTCTTCACCATTCTCATTTTGAAGTTCTACTTTCATGTCAATTCTTTCAATTTCCTTTCTATTATGTTGGGGTATGATCTCTAAATTTATCATACTGATCTTTTATGATCATATTATGAGAGACCCCATTTTATATCTTCAATTCAGTATTTTGAAGTTTTAAGTGGCGCCGTTAGGATGCCGAATTTTTTAAGTGGTTCTTCACCATTCTCATTTTGAAGTTCTACTTTCATGTCAATTCTTTCAAGTTCCTTTATATTATGTTGGGTTATGATCTCTATATCTATAATACTGGACTCTTATGTTCATATGATGAGAGACCCTATTTGACCTTGTCAATTCAATTTTGTTGAAGTTTAAGTGACGCCGTTAGGCTGCCGAATTCTCACAAGAGAAATCTTTTTTTTCATCCTTTCATGTTCTTCATTTCATATGGTATATTTTAAAATTTCATTACCATGTTCTTAAATCCCTTATATTTTGTCCCTATACTGTTTTATGGGTCATTTATGAATGTTTGACCCATGTCCCCTCTCTTCTCAATGTTTTCTAAAACCTTGTAACATAGCCGTTATGCTGCCGAATTTTCGTCTCAAAATGCCTCTCTCTCTTTTCTAAAAATTATTTTATGTTATAAAGTGAATACTCAAAGCTCTTATTTCTACAGGGGTATTCACATATATATCAAAATGTTCTATTTTAAATTCTGGTAATTACATACATGAAACCCTCTTTCCCTTTTTGTGGGTTTAAAGTGACGTAAAGATCATGTCTTTAAAGAAGTTTTTAAAACGTAATGATTATGAAATGAAACCCATTTATTTTATGCTATATGGGTTATTTATGAAATGTTTGATGATGATATATGTGGCTCACATGATAATAAAGTAAAATTTAAGGGTGTTCCCTAATAGCGCTCCAATGCATTGGGTAATGATGTAACCACTAGAGATTACAATTTTCATGATACCTTGGTGAATAACCTTGGTAATTTTCAAATGACACCTTGGGGATAGACCTTGGTGATATGTTCATGATTGTCTATGTTAAATTATGTAGCCACATTTTCAAGTTATGAAAAATGTTACTTTTATTATGATATATCTCATGATTTCTTTCTCATGCCTTAATGTTCTTTTCATGACCTTATTGAAGTATCTCCAGTTCACATGTAAAATGTTTCTCTTATTTTCCTTACTGGGCCTTTTGCTCACCCTTTCCTTTGATGTATGTCCCGAGGTTCTGAGATGCAGTAATGAACCTAGGATGAACATAAGGAGAAGCCTCAAGTGTTTAAGAAGAATGTTTTTTTTTTGTTTCATGTTTTAAGTTCCTGGTTTCCAAGACACTAAACCTTAAATATCCTCGGTTTTGTAAAATGTAATGAAAGTTTATGTGATAAAAAGGCGGGATGCTATAGATATATCCTAAAATTTTTATGTAATTATCTATAATTTTAATTATAATAATAATAAAATACATTCATGGTTATTTTATAAACCACATAAAATTAACAAGTGATGAATATGGCTTGTGTCTCACAAAAAAATAAAAGTGATATGGAAATCCCTTACCTCAAGTCTAGTCTAAACTTCTTTATTCATATTTAAACCTCCTATATGATAAATATAATATTATTATAAATATATTAAAGGATAATACTCATATATATAATACCATATATTACTTTCTTATGACCTTCTATTACCTATTTATAAATAATTTTATGTTAAAGTTGTGTTTTGGGAAATAGCTAATTTTCTTTTCAAGTGTGTTTTGATTTTTTATTTTTGATCCTCTTACTTTAATCATGTTTATATAATCACCATAATGATAACCATGATATAAATATCCTATATATTCATTATATATTTATCATTCATGGAGATGGTATGTCGTACGTACGTATGAACGATGTTTTCTTTTTCTGTATGGATTATGAGAAATAAAGTTAAATAGTATATTACAATTTTATAATAATTTTTATTTCAAATGTATCACATATTTTCATTAAACCCATCATTTATAAATTTCATGTAAATCATGAATGAATCACATATATTCGTGAGGTTTTAGTCTGTTGTACACATGGGCGATGTGATCGTATTCCCACAAAATGGAAAGTACAAAGGTATGTGTGATATAATAATTAAAAAGTATAATAATATCATAAATATCATATATAAACATCTAATCTATCATTATAACCATACTTGATAGATGGTAAAGGAAAAAAATGAATGAAATTAGTTTGGGAAGGAGTAGTCCTCTATACACATGAATAATGAATTCATAACACATTTGATGGTAGTGGAGATGTTTTTATGTCATTAAATTAACATAAAAATATCTCAATATATGGTAAGTATTGATTTTATTATATAATAATTTTTTAATAACAATTTATGTAGGTGGAGTAAGAAATAAAATAAAAATTCTTGATGAAGAACTTTACCTCTTCCTCAAGTAACCTCCTTAGGTTTGAACCAAAGAACCTCCATGGTTAGGTTTATGACATAACTAAGGCTTATAGGATGATTGTATAGATGTTAGTAAGTGATTTTTTTAGGTATTTATCAATCCAAAAAAAATTATGGTGTGAAGAATAAAGGATAGGGGTAGACTTTTATAAGTGATATAATTGGTACACTTGTAATTTTTTGAAAATAAAAAGGTGCAACCATGTTTTTATCATGACACAAGGATCTAAAATAGAGTATTCTAGACAATTAGACATTATATAGTATAAATATGGCTATGAATTAGTTTCATACAATTTTTTATGTCATTTTAATTCTTATCTTATTAGTTTAACCCTCTGGTAAACTCATTTTTACCATAATGGTGGTAATTAAGTTTTACTATTTTCACTATTCATTTTTCTCAAATATTAAGTTAAAAATATTATATAATATAAATTATGTGGATTAAAAATATTGAATCCATTTATCCAAATTAATTTCAAAAAATTGGAAAATTTTAATTTAAAAATTAATCCCTTCGACGCGATGAGAAAGTGGGTTTTCAAAGATAAAATTTCCTAAGGTTTACATGGATTTATATCATAATTTAATATGAAAATGATTACAATAAAATAAGTTATATTAATATATATATATATAATTGGGATAATTTTACTTTATAATCAAATTAAAATCAATTTTAACTTTATAAATAATTTAAATGAAAATTCATTTTTCAATTAAAATTCAATATTCTTTACTATTCAACAAAAAATTAATATTTTCAGAAAATTCTCAAAAAAATCACCCTAAGATAATTTTGATATTTTTTTAAAAAAATTAATTTTATTTTATAAAATAAATTTTTCTAAAATTTTCAAAAATTAATTTTATTATTTTTTACAAAAACAAATTCAAGAAAATAGTATTTTTGAAACATAAAAAGTCTTAATTTAAAAATTAAGTTCTATTTATCAATATTTTTTCTATAAATAAAACCACTAAACTTAATATTTAAAAAGTAGATTTTAAAATTCATATCTATATGTTTAACAACTCGTTTATAATGGTTTCATTTCAATAATATTAATAATATATCATGGTTTTATTAAAACTTAGTGTTGTGCGTAACGCAAACTCCACCTAAGGTTTTGTACAATGTAATCTTAAATCGGTGTTGCATATAATTCAAGATATCCAAGAAATTTAATTTATTAAAAATAATAATAATACCTAAAAACTTGGGTTATTACATTCTACCCCTCTCAAATTCAATTTCTCCCTCAAAATTTATCACTATGATACAAACAAATGAGTATAATCCTACCTTATCATTTCCTCAGGTTCCCATATAGCCTCTTAAAACTAGTGGTTTCTTTATAAAACTTTGAAAAAGTGAGTGGTCCTATTTCATAGAAATTTCTCTGTATGATCTAGAATCTACACTGATATTTCTTCATAGGAATTATCTTTCTCCAATGGTATGACCTTTGAGTTCAGTACATGTGAATGGTTAGGTATGTACTTAATTAGGAGAGATACATAAAACACATCATATACTCGAAAATGGTTTATTCAAAGAACCAACTAAAAATATACCAACCTGGTACGATTATTAATTTCCAAGGGACTAATATGCCTAGGGATTAATTTCCCTTTCTTTTCAAATATCATAAAATTCTTCCATGGATAAATAATTAGAAACAACTTTTCACTAACAAAAAATTCTAGATCATGCCATAGATTGTCACCATAACATTTCTACGGACTCTAATCTACATTGAAGTGTTTTTTAATGTGTCTTACTTTGTCTTCCATTTTTTAGTTATTTTAGTTACCAATAGCTTTCTTTCACCAACTTCATTCCAACATGTGGTAGATCTATATTTATTTCTATAGATGAATTCATAAGGATCCATTTGAATTATTGGTTAAAATCTATTTTTGTAAGAAAACTCAATTAGAGGAATTTTTTGATCCTAACCAGCTTTGAAATCCAAAGAACAAGATCTCAAAATATCCACTATAGTTTAAGAAGTTCTCTCAGATTGACCATCTATCTAAGGATAGCATGCAGCTTTGAAACACAACTCTCTATCAAGATCCTGTTAAAGGCTTCATCGGAACTTTGAGGTAAACATTAGATACCTATTAGAAAAAATGAAATGTGGTACTCTATGAGATATTACCTCTTCCTGAATTTATATCCTAGAAATCTGATCTATAGAGAAGTCTTCTCTGATAGAAATTAATTGTAATAACTTTCTAAGGTGGTCAAATACAACCCATATATCATTATGTCCTTTAGATGTTTTGGAGAATCCAAGACAAAATATATGGTTATGTTTTCCCATTTCCCTTCTAGTATGAGTAATTGATGTAAAATCACCATAGACTTTTGTCTCTCAACCTTAACTTGCTGACATGCTAAGAATCAAGAAACAAACTCTGTGATATCTCTCTTCAGGGAATCCCACCATAAGTATTATTTTAAATCTATTTACATTATCATACTTCCAAGATGAATATATAATGAGGAACAATGATCTCACACTAACAAATATTTCTTCAAATATGGTATGGATGCAATCCATATGGTTCATAAACCTTATCTTTCTATCATGATCAAGGTTTAACTTAGGATTTTTTTACCTTCTTTTTCAACTCAACATCATCCCTATATACCTCTTTAATCATAACTTGGATAGGTATTTGAACATTCAATTGAGAAAGATATGATTTCTCCAATTCATTCAAGATTTTTATATTCATACTTTAAAAATGAAGAAATATTTCATCTTTTTTGATCCTCATCATGGATAATCTACCATGATCCATTTTACTCAAGGCCTTAGCAACCTTGTTTTCCTTCCTAGGGTGGAAATTTATTAAGAAGTCATATTATTTAATCATCTCTAACCAGCTTCTTTGGAATATATTCAACACTACTTGTGATAATATAAACCTTAAACTTTTTTTATTGATAAATATATCAAACTTTTCTCTATATTGATAATTCCTCTATATCTTTAATGAAAAAAAATACCAAAACTAATTATAAATCTTGATTTGGGTAATTTTTCTCAATAATCTTCAAATTTTAAGAGTCATAAGCTATAACCACGTCATTTTGTATTAAAAAAAATCCTAATACCTTCTTGGATTCATAAAAATAGATTTCAAAACCTTCATCACGATAGGGTGATGTGATAATAGGTGTGATGACTAATGTTCTCTTTAGTTCCTTTAAATTTTCCTCACATTCATTTGTTAAAAGGAATATGGAACCCTTCTAAGTTAACTGGGTGAGTGTATTAAATATTTTTGAAAAAATCTCCATAAACCTTCTATAGTATCCAACTAAACCAAGAAAACTATGGATCTCAATCATCATGGTAGGTCTGGTCCAATATTCAATATCTGCAGTCTTTGATGGATCTACCGATATAAACTATCTTGAGATTATATGACCCAAAAATGAAACCTTTTGCAGAAAAAATTCTCCTTTTGTAATTTTTCATAAATTTTCTCCTGGGGGTCTT
The DNA here is from genome assembly GCA_963277665.1 of Viscum album. Lineage (NCBI taxonomy): Eukaryota > Viridiplantae > Streptophyta > Magnoliopsida > Santalales > Viscaceae > Viscum > Viscum album. Next base: position 1,222,274,445 of record OY728139.1, on the reverse strand, counting down.
AAAACAATTATCAAGTGATTTTTATATTCTTCCATTATTTTTGAATAGGTAAGAATAACATCTATAAAGACTAACAAAAACTAATCAGGGTGATCTATAAAGACTCTATTCATTAAATCCATGAAGATATTGGAGGGGGATGAGCTTGTAAGGAATTCAGGGACGAATTTCTTCTCCCACCACCACTTTCTCCCTCCATCTAGGGTTCCACTGATTCCTTCCATCATGTTGTTCTCTTAGTCTATTCCTAATGTGGTGGATTCATCTCAGTGCATCATCAAGGGTCTTATCAGGCTTGGTTTTATGGTGTTATAGAGAAGTCGTTGGTTGTGATTCATCTCGTGTTTCATCCTCAGGATTGGTTTTCAGTTGTTGAGGCGAAGGAGATGTTCGAGATCTGGTCCTCTGTGACAGGGTAGTTGGATTTTTCCCTTCCTTGTTGTGCTTTGGCATAGTGGTCAGGTTTCAAGTCTTCAACGGTGGGATTTGGGACTCCTATGGCTTAGTGGTTGGGATATGGCTCTTCCACGAAAGGTTCCTTGACCTCTAGTTGTTGGGGTCCGTCGAAGGTCCTTCTGGTTGGGTTCCAGTATTGTGGAGCATTCAGTATTTTGCAACGTTGGAGTCTATTTTTGTCTTCTATCGTGCTATGGTAGGGTGGCCAGTTCCTGGTCTTCTTCGGTGGGTTTTAGGTCTTCCATGGTGCAAGATGGTTGAGTTCCGATCTTCTGCAATTTTGTCGAGTTCTCAGTATATTTCATTGTGCTATTTTTGGGTGGGTGATTTGGGTGGTTTATTTCAGTTCTCGTGTGCGTTTTTGATGGTGTCGGCAGGGTTTGATATTATTTGTTCCATCGGTGTTAGTAGGGTGGCCCTTTCCCTAGCCCTTTTGGGTACCCCTCTCACTTCCTGTGTGTTTTCTCATGTTTGCCTCCAGTGTAGGTTCTTTCCAGTCACTAATCTACTCAGATTCAAGCCTATAGTGGTGCTTCTGGACCAGATCAGCATAGTTACCCTATTCAGTGATGTTACTTTGGTGTGGTTTCTGAGTCTTCCAGTCTTATGATGTGTTGAATTAGTTTTTTACATCTTGGATTTTCTAGATTATTTGGGTGGCTTTTTTGTAGTTGCATTTTTGTTGGGATCCTCGAGGGTGGATACAGTGGGGCTGTCGTTCGGTGATGATTCTAGCATTCGAGTTGTTGGATTTGTTTTTGTTGATTTTATGAATGGTTTATTTCTATATTTTTGAATGTTTTCCATGGTGTTTCATCTTGTAACATGGCCTATTTTCAAAAGCTGATGCATTTAGAACTTTTTCAAGGGTCATATTCAGATGAGGTTTAGAGTAGGAAGTTTTCACCAGCCCATAGCTTTCTAAATTTGGAAGTTTGAGAGGGTAAAAAAATTTCATCAGTACCAGGCTCATGCATCTATGCATGGGACAGCTAGACTAGTAGTGATGAGATGGTGGAAGATGGACATAATGATTTTGATACTAGGTAGGAGTTGTTCTTGTTGAATTTTTCTAGTTATTGATGGTTTTTGGGCTGTTAGGTCACAGTTTTATGTCTTTAAGTCCTTGAATTCCTATTTTTTCACCTTACCCATTAAAAGGGGATTATGTCAATAAAAAAATTAATTTTCATTCAAATCCATGAAGATAGCATGGGTGTTAGTAAGACAGAATGGAATCACTATATATTTATAGTGTCTATAACTTGTAAGAAAATATTTCATGGGAATATTATGCTTATTTTCCCTCAATTACTGATATTATGAATCAAGTTCAATCTTGAAAAATTATTGAGCTCCACACAATTGATCAAATAGGTCATCAATATAGGGTAGAGGATACTTTTTCTTGAGCTTGATATTTTTCAATTCTTGGTAATCAATGCATATTTTCATTGATCCATATTTATTTAAAAATAATAATATGTGAACCCCAAGGTGACACAATTGGATGAATTAATCCCTTAACAAGGTTCCCCTGGAGTTTCATTTTCAATTTTGTAACTCATTCAGTTCCATTATATTGGGAGTCTTTGAAATTAGTGTGGAAGTAGATATGAGTTCTATTTAAAACTCAACATTAAATTTTGGTGTAAGGATGGGAAATTATTCTTTAAATATATCAAAAAAAATCTCACATAATAGGAATATCATTGATATTAATTTTCCCCCCAACCACCTATGATAAATGCCCCTCTTAAAAGGAATAAAAACCCATACAATGGATGTGACTTCCATTTTAATTTTATATTTATCATTTCACTAATAGACAACCATAGGTTGGTTTAGAATATCAAAATTTAATTCCCTTCCTTTGAAATTGATGTGGTATTTATGTAGATAAATCCAATCAATAACTAAGATAACATAAAATTCTATTAGATGAATAATGAAAAGATTTATAGGAATAAAATTACCACAAACATCAATCAGAGAGAAATCCTAGACTCTAGATGTGATCATCATAACAATATAATTTTTCATTACTGATTATATATATAATCATTTGGTAAATATCTTAATACCCTTATAAAAAATTTCATATATTAAACAATCGGTAGATCCAGAGTCAAATAAGATATTAATAGTTCTAGAGTGGATGGTAAGTATACCTTTAACCATGTTGTTATCACACCCCTCATTAGAAATAGTGAATGCATGAGATTTCCCTTTGTCTCTTGTCATATGATGTTGTTAGAGTCCATCATCATCATTAATCTTAGGATTTGGGTACTAGTTATCATAGTTCCCATACTCCATATATTTGAAACACTAGAGTGTGGGTGACACATTATGTGCAGCTTTATCTCTATTTTCAACGTTAGATAACTTATTTCCATAAATTTAGAAATAAATAGCTCAATAACCTTCCCTTATACTCATAAAATTTTCATCAATCCCATTAACATGATTTCCTCTATGTTTCTTCCCGCACTTTGAGCATAAAGTAAATGTAATCTACTTGTCTCCATGATTTTTGGATTTTCTTTTGAATTCCATTTTTCTTTTCTTATCAAAACCATGAGATTTATACATAACAACAATATCCATTTCAACCTTGATAGCACACCTGGTAATCTCTTCTTAGCTATAGAAGTCTATTATGGCTAAAACTCAATGAAGACTATGTTTTAAGACACTAAATAATTGATCAACCATATATTTAAGTTGGATGATAGTAGTAGAAGTGTACCTCATATGTCTTGTAATATTTTCCTCATAGGTACCAACAGTTTCATCATCCTTTTTCTTTATCTCAAATAACTCTGTCTCCATATTTATATAAAGAATATGAGGAAATTATATATCAAAAAACAAGTTCCTAAACTCGTCCCAATCTATGGATTAAAATTCATCAAGTTGCCTCGTATTCTAGATAATATTTAACTATTGATCTTCTTCACATTACAAATAGTAGACAGCCAAAATAAATTTTTCAAGTTTCGAACACTAGAGGATGGAAAACATATTTTTTGTGGTGTTGATCTATTATTTAGAATCTAGTATATTAGAATACATGCGGAAAGAAGGGGTACAATGCCTCAAGAATGGATCAATAGAATTTTGTTCTCCCCTTGGTTTTTAAGTCCAGCATGATTCATTTCTTAACAAAGCTATGTGATCATATAAATTAGTTTTTTTTATTCCAAATCCCATAACATCTAGATTATCAGGACTATAATCATTACATTTTTAGTCACACTTAGCATTAACATGGTACCTTCGAGTTATATTTATTGTTTAAAACCAAAAAACATAGTATAAGAAACAATAATCATAGTGGGGAACTACATAATCCTGAAAATTTACTTATAGTATGTCTAAATCATGACACCTCTATGATGCCTTAGATTTAACCTAGGTCATTCATGTTCATTATTCAAATCCCTCAAGACGGTTCGTAAATAGTTTTTTAATTTCCAAAGAATATTTCTCGAGAGTTTCAAATTAGGTTTGTAGAAAGGCCTATTATTTTACACTGAGTGATGATCGATTATATATCAATATTACCTTTTCATAGTATTACCCCTAGGTACCTTTGTTCCAGATCCACATCTACTTATACTATCCATACAAGGATTTAATTTTATGGAATCCACTAATACCATTCTTTACCAAAATTCTTGGATATTTTCCTAAAAATTTACTCATCCTTAGACATATCCTTAGATATGTCCATAGGTATCTCACTAAATTTTTCTCATCCTATTTTCCAAAATTTAACTAAACCAACCATTTGATACCAAAATTAATGACCCAAGCTTATCATAAATAGATATTACAACATTTTTTATGAACATTTATTACACTATACAAACACACACAAGATAATCATAAAGGTATAGTGCCATTAGAAACTTGGAAACATGGAAAACTAGTTCATAGGTAAATTATATCATTTACCACAACATCTTTCATAACTATAACTCTTATTAGACATATCATATATAATAAATTTCTTCATTACCTAGGGAAAGGAAACATATTAAAGGGAAGGATCAAATTCTCAAAAAGGGTAAACACAGGAGATACATAATTATACCATGTACATAAGGGTATGATAACATGATCATAACATTTGAAAACCATACCTTGAATATCAATGATCATAATATGGATTCAGGACATAAATATTGGATTTTTATAAGACAAGAATCTTGTGAGAATCAAAGAAAATGAGCCATGAGAGAATAACATTTTCATAACATGTAGATTTGTGGCACACACATAAGTATAGAAAATTATTTCCATAGTAGTCAAGGCTCATAGATAATGTTATCATAGTGGAATGAGTTCACTCCCCACACCATCATAGTAGTCAAGGTTTACTCCCACGACCATCATAGCAAGGAAAGTACCTTACTGAACCTAGATAACTCCATATTCCAATCCCATATATCTTATGAGATATAAATCATTACCTAATCCATTTGATAGAGATATAGGTCACACCCAATACAAAATGAAAATAATACATATGTGTTCCATAAGATTATAAAAAATTCATAATATAATAACTCATGAAATGAAATGAGATTTATAAACATTTCATAATATCATAACCTATGAAAAGGATATAGGTTTCATAATCATTTCCTCATTTTATCTTTGTATAACCCATGAAGAAATAAGATGGTTTTATAAGAATTTTTTCATGGTATAAATCGTGGAAGAGAAATGGGTTTCATAAACATATTTTCATTATAAACCATTCAACAAAATAATAATAATTATATCCATGGTTCATATCCTCAGAAAATAATAAACTACATCAATCTATTATATTTCATATGGAGAATGATTTTTAAAGATAAATCCCTAGGAACACTTCTTAAAAAAGATAAATATTATTTAAAAAACTTTTTAGAACTAAATATTCATAAAATAGTTCAGAAATAATTTTATTTGAAAATAAACTAAATAACATATAAAGTAAGATTCAAAGAAAATAATGGTCATGAGGGTGTAAAATTCGGTTCATTCTGTACATGTTAAAAAAAAGATTCATTTCACATTTTCAGTAAAACCAAATGAGAATTGTTTGAAAAATGACATGAAGATTCCTTTCAGAAAGTTTTTTAAAAATTAAAACATGGGTAAATTTTTTTAATAAATCATTTTAATAATGTTAAAAACATTTTTAAAATCATTTTTAGAAAACATAGTTTTAGAAGAAAAATGGGTTTTTGACTGAATAAGAAAATAAAGGAATTTTTTCTTAAAAACATTCTTTGGAACTCTTGAGTAAATAAAGATAGGAAAATGAAGTTAAAACATATATTCTAATTAAATAACTATAGGATAATAAAATTAATGAGATTCTTGACAAATTTATCATAATATTTCATCATTTAAAACATAATTATAAACAATCTTGATAAATAATAAGATTGTAACATAAAATCCTTACAACTTTAGTAAGATTGAATTGTCAGAAACATGAAGTAATTACTTTAAATTAATCAAAAAATATCATTATAATAAATAAATTCATGATATTTTATATCTTATGGGTTGTATATACATGTCATAAAAAATATAGGTTCATAACATAACATATGACTCAATGAAGGCAAATTGAGAGAAAAAATCCCTTACCTCTTAGGTATCAATTGAACCATAAACCCCATAAAATATAGACCCTAAAATTGATAAATAAGTCCCCATAATTTCAAGGATAATAATAATAATAAAACAAATTCATGGGAATTATATACACCACATAAAAAACACATCGTGAATATGGCTTGCATCTCATAGAAAATAAAAGTGATAAATAAATCCATTATCTTATGCCCGGAATTCCTTCACACATGTTAGAACCTCATTTATATTAAATATAAGTTTATTATAAATATATTAATTAACCTTAATAATTTATATAATACCATATAATAGTTTCTTATAACCTTCTATTACCCGTTTATTAACAATTACATGTTAAAGTCATGTTTCGAGCAGTAACTTCTTTATTTTTCATGTATGTTTTAATTTGTTATTTTCGATCCTCTTCATTTGATAATGGTTCCATAATATTTATAATTATAAATATGATATAAATATACCATATAGTTTGTATCTATTTATTTATATTAATCCATTAAATTCAGAGATAGAAAATGAAATACACCGTTTATGGAGACAGTAGGTCGTATGTACACATGAACGTTGTTTCCATTTTCTCGGAGGATTAAGAGAAAGAAAGATAAATAATATATTACCACTATATAAATTTTACATATCATATATATGATATATTTTCATTATAACTATCCTTATTACATTCCACATAAATCTTGAATGAATCACAATGTGCCGTGATGCGGTAATCTGCAGTACACATGAGCGACGCTATCGTATTTCCATGTAATGGAAAGTATAAAGGTATGTGTGATATAATAATTCCATAAGAATAATAATATCATAGATATAATATATATATATATATATAAACATTTAATCCTTAATTATAACCAATATTTAGTGGTGTTAATGGAAAAATTAATGACATTGGTTCACGAAGCGATAGTATATTGTACACACGAATGTTGATTTCATAAACCATTTTATGGAAGTCAAGATGGTTGTAGTACATGAACTTAAAATAAAAATATGAATGTATATGGTAGATAATATTGTTATTATATCTCCATTTTTCATAAGACTTGAATTATGTGGAGGAAGAAATAAAATAAAGATGATAGATGAAGAACGCTACCTCTTCCTCGAGTAGCCTCCTTATGTTTTCACAAAAGGCCTTCCAAAGATGGGTTTTTTGACTAAAATAAAGCTTATATAATGATATTTTTAAGTGATTTGGGAAGGAATTTTATGAACAAAAATGGTTTTATAGTTTGAATAAGTGAGGATAAGGGTGACCTTTTGTAAGTAATGTGAGTGGTGCACTTGTAATGTTTTTCAAAAGAAAAAGGTGTAACCTGATTTTTCTCAAACCCCAAGGAACCAAAAGAGACTATTTTAAAGAATGAGACATTATAGGATATAAATTTGGATATAAATTTGGTTTTTTAAAAGTTTTAGTTCATTTTATGTTTTATAGTTTTAGTTTAACCCCCTGATAAACCTATTTTTACCATAACCGTGGTAATTAATTTTTAGAATTTTCATAATTCGTTTTGGTCAAAAATTAAGTTGATATTATTAGATAATATAAATAATGTTTATTAAAAATATTTAATATATTTTTCCAAATTAAATTAACATATGTTGAACATTTTAAATTAAAAATTAATATCACAAACAGGATGGGAAAACAGCTTTTAAAAAAAAGTTCAAAAGTTTACAAGATTTTTTATAAAAAATAAATATGAAAATGATTCTAATAACCTAAATTGGGTTAATAAATTTAAAATTTAACTAATTTAACTTTAAAAACAAATTAAAATTTAATCTAACTTTATAAATAATTTAAATAAAAAGGTATTTATCTTAAAATTTAGTATGTTTCACTATTCGTCAAAAAAATAAATCTTTTCAGAAAATTCTCAAAAATTATCCCTAAGATAATTTCAATATGATTATTTTAAAAATTAAGTTTATTTTATCAAATAAATTTTCTAAAAGTGTCAAAATTAATTTTATTATTTCTCACAAAAAAATCAATTTTCGATAAAATAGTATTTTTGAAACATATAAAAACTATTTTTGAAAAATTAAGTAATTTAAAAACTGGAAATATGAATTATACCAATGGTTTGAAACCATTGGGAAAGGCCTGAAAACCATTGGTATAAATTTTACCAATGGTTGCCCAAATCGTTTGCTACTTAGCCGTGAGGATAGATATATACCAACGGTTATAGTATAACTGTTGGTATATGGATTTGGAATGTAGATTATAGCAACAGTTTCAGATAATCATTGGTATATATTTATACCAATGGTTGATACCCATTTCAAGGTAAGGAATTCTAAATATATTCCAATAGTTTCAAAACCATTGGAATAACCCTTTACCAATAGTTTACATAAAACTGTTGGTAAAGACTGATTATAGTTTCTATACCAATAATTTACTAACCTTTGGTATATAGTTTCACCAATGGTTTTTTTCAAACCATCTATATATAGTTATTTTCACACATATACCAATGGTTTAAAACCGTTGGTATAGGCTTGCTGTAATTGCAGAAACTGCCCGGCTTGGTTCCCCATCTACAATCCCATGTGCACCTGTGAATTCATAATTCAATTCAAAAACCAATTACCCTATGTAATACAGAATTCAGAATTGAATTCTCAATTGAATACATACATAATGAATTACGTACTAAATTATGAACTATGAATGAATAACATGTAAAAATGAATTATGAATAACATACAGAATTCTGAATTATGTACAATGTATTCAATTAAGAATTCATTACGTACAGAATTTAATTATGTATAACACATGTAGAATATGGCACACAAAATTGAATTCAGAATATGAGGGTTTTCAAGGGGTGGGGGTTGTCTATGGGGTGGGGGATGCCCAAGGGGGTGGGGGTGTCCAGGGGGTGGCGGCCTATCAACGGGGTGGGGGATCCAGGGGGTGGGGTGTCTAGGGGGTGGGGGTGTCCAGGGGGTGGGGGACTGTCCAGGGGTGGGTGATGTCCAAGGGGGTGGGGGTATCCATGGGGTGGGGTGGTGTCCGGTGGGGGAACTATCCAAGGGGGTGTGGGTATCCAAGGGTGGGGAGATATCCAGGGGGTTGCCCAAGTAGTGGGGGTGTCCAGGGAGTGGGGTATATCTAGGGGTGGGGTGTTCAGGGGGTGGGTTGTTTTCAGAGGTGGGGGTTCTCCAAGGTGGTGGGGTGTCTAATGGGGGTGGAGGGTGTCTAGGGGTGGGGGTTGTTCAAGGGGTTGGGGACCTATCCAAGGGGGTGGGCTTGTCCATGGGGTGGGGTTGTCCAGGGGAGCTGTTATAGGGGGTGGGGGAGAGGTGGGGGTTGTCCAGGGGGTGGGTGTTGTCTAAGTGGGTGGGGGTGTCCAAGGGGTGCGGTGTTCAGGGGTGGAGGTGTCCAAGGGGTGGGGGTGTCTAGGGGGTGGGGTGTCCAGGGGTGGGAGGTTGTCCAAGGGGGTGGGGTTGTTTAGGGGGGTGGGGGTTGTCCAAGGGGGTGCGGGTGTTCGGGGGGTGGGGGGTGTCCAAGGGGGTGGGGGTTTCCAGGGGTGTGGGGGTTGTCCAAGGGGGTGGGTGTCCAGGGGGTGGGGGTTTTCCAGGGGGTGGGGGTTGTCCAAGGGGGTGGCGGTGTCCAGGGGGTGTCCAGGGGGTGTCCAGGGGGTGGGGGGTTTCCTAGTTGGTGGGGTGGGGTTTCCAGTGGGGTGGGGGTGTCTAGGGGGTAGGGGCTATCCAGGGGGCGGGGGTGTCCTGGGGGTGGTTTATGGGGGTTGTATAGGGGGGTGGGGGTGTCCAAGGGGGTGGGTTCTCTTCATTGGGGTGTCCAAGGGGGTGGGGGTGTCCAGGTGGGGTGGTGTTATCTAGGGGGTGGGGGTGTCCAGGGGGTGGGAGGGCTGTCCCGGGGGGTGGGGGTGTCTAGGGGGGTTCTCCAAGGGGGTTTCCCTAGGGGTGGGGTTGTCCAGGGGGTGGGGTTGTCTAGGGGATGGGGCTATCCAAGGGGGTGGAGGGTGTCCATGGGAGGGGTGAATCAGTCACACATATATTTAGTCACAACAAATCATCAAGTAAAGTTTTATTATTTATAGATAAATAAATAAAGATAATGTGACCTACCTAATCACACATATATTTAGGCATAACAAATCATCAAACATAAAATGTCAGTAATATCAGTCAAAAATGTAACGGATCAATCTGTACCTCATCACCATCACTATCATCGCCATCATCGTCATCCTCATCCCCGTGCTCATTTTCATCGTCATCATCAACCCCACCCTCCTCAACACCTTCCTCCTCACCCTCGTACTCCACCTCGACCTTCTCCTCTCTCTTCCCTTCTCCCTTCTCCTTTGCCTCAGACTCCTCCTCGCCCTCCTCCTCTGCCACAACCTCTTCCTCACCCTCCTCCTCTTCCTCGGCCTCCTCCTCGCCTTCTTCATCGCTAGGAATGAAATTGTCTCAACACCACTAGAAATTCTACCTACTGTAACATATATAGAAATCAGCAACAATATATATTCATCAAAAGTTGTGTTGTCCTCTAGTGGAAGTGTGGGACGTAAAACCTTCATCAGTTTTAGAAATGAAGTGTTTGCCTAAGAAAATTGTTATGTCATCTCTGTGGCCCTATTTTCAGCCTATTATGCATGTGCCTTAACCTGCGGGAAATCAGTGTCACTAAAAATTGTACCTGAGGAGGTCTAATACCTCTTCTTGTCTATACTCTTCCTAGTTCATCAATATACTTTTCTAGGGTACTCATCTCCCAACACCTGATGTAAGTGATCATTTGGCCTAAAATTGTCTGGTTCCAAGACATCAAGGTCCACTAAAGTAGCTTGTAACAAATATAAATAGATTATTAAGTTAAAAAATAGATATTAAAATTTCAAATCAACAAATTAAAACTTACAATATGCTTCTGAGTTGGTTCTTTAACCACCCTCCCATCTTTCTTTCTTCTACTCGCACAAAACATCTTCACTCGAGGTACACGTCCTTCAATATTTAAGGTCTTCCTCTACAATGACATTGAATATAAAAAACTATAATTAAAAATAGGTTACTAATAATTAATTTCATAACTAAAATTATATGAAAACTTTAGAAATAAAATAAATTATGGAGGAATCAATAGAGAGTGCAAGTTCTAAAAAATATTCACAACTGTCATACCCACTTCCTCTCATGAGCTGACATCATAGTGCGTCCCAATGTGTGGAGGTATTTTTCATCATCAATGTTTTTTAATTTCTTCTTGATTATTCCTAAATAAAATCCAATAATACAAAAGAGATTATTAATTAAAAACATGAAAATTTTCATTTAAATACCTCAAATGTGATTAATACATTAAATTGGATAGTCATCCAATGAGTAATCATCTAATGATACTGTTCTATTAAACAATCATCCACGACAGGTATTGCCTCTGACTCTGTGCCAACTCTAACAATTCATCCAATATAAAACTTGTTCTTATAGGCTCTCCAAAGCTCACCTAAATCCTTTAGACATGTTGTCCATGCACCCTCACCATTAGGGAAATTAAACTGAAGTTAACAACAAAATATTAATTCATATAAATACGAAAATAATATATTGCATTAAATAAAATAGATTTTTTACCCATATCTCTACCCAAGAATTATCCTTGACTTCATTTGGAAACTGTCTCCATGATATCGGGCTGATAGGAATGATTTTGGATTATTTGGAAAGCATTTCCAAAAAACTCCCACATTTCTGCACTATTTTTTCAATCATTTGATTGTCTTCGTTGTAGTCCACCATCAACTGCATGTGGCGATTACACACCACACGCATGCGTGTATGCCCTACCCCTGCCTCTTATTAGTAGATGTATCTATTATAAAAGAAAAACAAATATTTTATCAATACATGTTATAATGAAAATAAATAATGGTATAAAAATTTTTTTGGGTTCTATAAATATACTTGCGGCAGTCTGATCAATGGGCGCTGCTGGATCCACAGAAACTAAAGGAACACTCTATACAAGTGGAGTGGGTCCCATTTTATGCTCTTCATGGATAGACTGTGGTGGAGAAGGAGTTTAAGAAGATGGAATATAGAATCTCATAGAGAAGGAATTAGAAGTAAAAGAAGATGCCACGGAAGGTTGGCTGAATACTGGATGGGGAGTGGGAATCATCATCGGATATGGTAAAGATGGGTGAGGAGACTCATGTGTAAAGGGTGGTGAAAATTTGGGAGGCCTAAATATCATGTGTTTCACTAACGACACACTGGTATCAGAATTTGGGATAGATGGTATGTTAGTGGGAAGGGAAAGGTCTAGTCGGGTACGCTGGCTAGATTGCCTACCTCTCGTACCACCCCCCTGCCACCGTCTTGAGTACTGGGACCACTACTAGGCTACTACAAAAATAATTGTCACCTAATAGGTGGATCCTGCAAAAATATTTAAAACAAAATTAATCACATGACATTATATTTTATTTAAATATATATTTTTGAAATAAAATACTCACTACAGGAACTAGTGGTGGAACGCCCATATCAACCATGTGAAGATTGTTTTCCATCATCTTTTTCCATCGCCTCTCTTAAATTGGTTGCATTTCTTGAATTTTAAAACAAATATGTAAGTAATTAGAAAATTATAACTAATGTGTATCCCAAAAATCAATATATATGATAGGGAATAGGGGGATTCATGGATAATTTAACTATCCATTATTTTAGGTGAGCTTGACTAGATATATAATGAATTCAATAAATCAAATAAGATGTAAAAAAGAAATTTTATTTTGAGTGGTATGGTTATTTAATAAGTGTCACCAGTCTATTAAAATCATATAACATTGAATCTGAGGCTTTATTTCACTCAACAACCAAGAGAGAGAGCGTACTAAGTTATGCCTCTAGAAAATACGGCAAGGTATATATTATGAATTATTAAACCCTTAATATAGTTGGAAATGATGATATAAAAATATAAACAAGGATAATATATCTACCAGATACATAAGGGGTAAATCACTAGTCGATATTAAGGAAAATTTTAAATTCTTTAGCCTAGGTAGATGATGCAGGTTTCTATATATGTTTTTTAGAAGAAGACAAACCATTATGTTCATTAACTGGTAAAAAGTTAAAGGGATGTCTTAGAGTTATACTAATATTATACATCGTCAATAAAGGATTGAAATGTTCACCAAGTTATAAATTTTTTTTTCGTAGGTTTTAATATAGTTCAATTCCAAATTAGAAAATGAAATTCAAATAGAATTTCAACCAATAAACATTGAAAATTCACATAATGGTGAAGTCGGATACAGAATCTTTGTAATAAATATTAAATCAATTTGAATACTACTGATATTAACAACCCAAGTCAAGCTAAACCAAAATAATTGAGAACATGGATGGATGATTCCATATATTTTCCACCACAACTTCAAGTTCACAGTCAACTCTAAAAATTGAGCTATTAGAATCATAAAAAGTAATAAATAGATTTTTTCCAATGGAAGTAGGAATGGTGTCAATTCCATCATCACCATCATCAAAAATATGTCTTGTAATTACTTTAATAATGACACCAAATTCAGGTCAATGATATTCTTTGACATAAAAAACATATTTCTCCATTGACTCCAATACATATGGTTCATCGGTATAAAGAGTGTGAGTCATATCAATTAATCAAAATCCACAATCATCAATAAATGTTCCTTGTCTCATCATCGAATCAAACCACTGGCATTTCATCATTGTGACCCATCCATTAGAGTAATAATCCAATATTATTATTTTTTCAATGACTCCATAATAACATAAATTTTCAAATCGTGGTCTATTAGATGATGCACTAGAATAAATGTCTATTGTGGTAGTAACCATAACACCATCATGTTGTGTTCTCGTGTTCTTTGCTCATTCAGGGATAATAAATTTGTACCCATTGATAACAATTGATTTATAGTCACAAACCATGGTATTATGACCAAAATCCAAAGCTCTTATTTCCCCAAAGACAGAGTTAGAAGGAAAACTTAATACCTGAAATATAAATGAATATTAAACTTAATTAAATATTTATTTAATTATTTTAAACAGTAATATTTTTACCATCAATTTTAACCAAGCAGAAAACTCTTTTCTATGAAAATTTTCCCTCCTTCTCAAATATAAATAATGATTCTCTCTATTTATCATTGCTTTAAGTTCCCTGTAGATAAAAACAATAATATTTTAACAAATATATATTTAAGATATATATATTCAATTTACTTACCTGATGTAGTCATCGAACAAATCATAGTTGAACAAAACTATGCGATGTTCTATCTCCCACTCTTCAAGGATTAATGTCTTCAATGTATATAATCCATTAATTCCTTCTATTTGATGAAGTGATGGAAAACTCGGTTCAATTTTCTCATACTGTTGTTCTTCATTTCACATTGGTCTTTTCATTCTTATAGTAAGATTAGACAAATACATAGAGCATAAATCCATACATTCATGAGCCAAGTAACCATTCACGATAGAACCTTTAGGTTGATTCAAATTTCAGACATAATAATTTAATTTGTACATATTTCTTTCAGTTGGATACATCCAAAATAAATAAATAGGTCCTATGAAAAGTATTTCAGTTGGAATATGGATAGTCAGGTGCAGTATGTATGTGAAAAATGATGGAGGAAATATTTTCTCTAACTCACAGAAAATAAATGGGGCATCTGCCAAATTTTTTGGCAAGAATGAATTGGAAAAATTATTATCACAAAGATCTCTAATCAAATGGAACAACCAAATAACATCCACCCTTACATTATTAGAAAAAATATGATGGATTGTTATTGGAATCAACACATGCAGAATAACATGATAATCATGAGTCTTCAAAGATTTTAGCTTCAACTCTATTCTATTGAACCATTTAGATATGTTTCTTGAATAGACATCAGTAACTTTAAGAGTATCTAGTACTTCCATAAATTACTTTTTTCTATAAGTTTCATCACATAAGAAGCACATGTAACTTGCCATTTGTTTTCACGGATACGCGTAGGATGCAATTCTGGTCTGATTCCCCAATCCACCAAGTCACTCAAAGATCGTAAATCATCTTTTGTCTTTCCCTTAAAATTTAGAAGAATCAAAAGCAACATTTCACAAATATTCTTTTTAATGTACATTACATCTAATCAATGACATAACAAAGTGGTTGACCAATAAGTAAAATCAAAGAATATACTCATGTTCTTCCAATTGTAATAGGTTTTAGTGGAAACATTATTTCTCTTTTCAAATTTTATTTAACCCTTCCTGAATGAAGAAATAAAATATTTCAATTCATTAAACACATTAGTTCTAGACAAATGTTGAGATGGATCATCAGATACCATGGTTTTTTAAAATCTTTGATGATTATTTCTATATGGATGGTCCATTGGAAAGAATCGTCAATGCCCCATAAAACTAAAACTATAGTGATGTTTCAGTCTTCTGGATTGTGTATTATTTATACAAATAGTACATGATAGTTTTCCCTTCATGATCCATCCAAACATCATTACATAATTAGGAAAATCATTGATCATCCACATAAGCGTAGCATGCATCTGAAATATGTCTTTCGAACATGCATACTATGTACGCACACCCACATCCCAAAGAAGTTTCAACTCTTTTATTAAAGGTTGAATGTATACGTCTATATCATTGTAGGGATCACAAGGTCCAGATATGAGTATACTCATAAAAGTGAAATCTTCTTTCCTACAAGACCATGGGGGAAGGTTGTAAATGTGTATCAAAACCGACGACGTGTTGTTCAAAGTAAGTATTTTCCCAAACAGATTAAAACCATCATATGAAAGACCTAGCATCACATTAGACACATCAAATCAAAAATAAAGATATAAACCATAAAATATCTTCCATGAAAATCTATCTGCAGGGTGAACCAACCCATCATTAGTCTTCTTTCTCTTGGTATCATGACATCGCATTTTTATTGATATTTCATCAGACATAAAAATATTCTGGAGTATAGGTATCAATGGAAATGGCAACATTACTTTCTTTAGCACATGAGATGGTGTTCCATATAATTTTGGATTCCAGTGGGATGTGCCACATTTTATATAATCAGTATATTTAGTAGTTTCCTTCCTGAATAAACTTCAATCTTTTGAGCAAGCATGAATTTTGTTTCTTGAAAATCCAAGTTCCTCAACTAAATTCCATGACATATAGTTGTTTGAGGGAATATCTAAATCATCTATAAGTAATTCCTTCAAGAAGTTATGAATGTAATTGATGGAAGTATTATAAATATCATACATATTGTTTCCATGAAACAATCAGATTAAAGATTCCATCTTTTTCATTTTACCGCATTATCGGTATACTGGAGTCATGGCAGCATTGTTCAATTTTTTCACCCTAAAAATATCATCATTTTCATTATATGTGTCATGTGTTCTCATATTAAAGTATTATTGGGTCAGAATCATTTCTTTTTCATGATTATGAATAAATAGAAACCAGTCATATAACAAATTTTCCAATCCAGCCCCACATTTGGATCATCATCAATTTGATATTTAATTTTCTCCTCATTGTGATACCACACATATTAGTTCTCTAGAAAACCATATTTGGTTATGTGGTAGCTAACTTATTCATGGATCAACCAATGTCTTTTAACACAATTGTAACATGGGCAGTGTATGTGAACACTATCTAAAGCATTGTGAAATGAAAAATCTAAAAGTATCTACAAATTCTTTTGAAAATCTCTTGAGATCTGATCAGCATCATACATCTAACTTTTATCGATTATGTAAAAAAATTGTTATAAGTCACTTAATCAAAATAAATTTCACAATATTAAAGTTTAATTGAAAATATATTTAAGTAAATGAAATTTTTTCACTTTATATGAAACCATAACTAACACACTACTCTATACGAGAATCATAATATAAAAGACAACACAGTACTATATTTATAACAAAATACTATAAATTAATATAAATCTATGATATTGACTTCAATTATAAATATAATACTCTGATAATTGTGCATATTGAGAGAAAATATATAATCTATGGGATAATTTTTATATTTTTATGCATCTTGTGTCAAATACAAAGAGATATTTTGAATCCAAGAGCCTTTGAAGGAGAAGAATCCCATTATTCTCAAGTATTCAATGAACTAAGTAATAACATGATCATGTGATATCTAGAGAGTGTTTTGAGATAATAAAAATGTTAAAGGGAGTTTTTAAATATCTTTTAAGAACTATACATGAGTGTAAAATATCATTTACACTTGTGGAGGGGAATTATTTAGAAGTTGATTAAATTTTAGATCGAATAAATATTATATTTTAGTAGATTATTTGAATGATATTCATAATATTTATTCTGAATAAATGGGAAATATAATCTAAAAATGATAGTAAAAATTTCCTCATGGATTAAAACATCTTGGGCATATATGTGGATAATTATCCAAGAAATATTAAATGGAACTAAGAGGATTTTAATGTCATAATATGAAAGTTTCATGGGGAAAAGAAGCATGATTCCATGTACATGAAGATTTTGAATGATGGGATTGAAATTTATTTTCTAAATGGGATAATATATCCCTATTTTTGATATCCATAAATGAAGGGGTTTCTAGTTGATATAGTAAACTGTTCCTGGGTTGATACCTTATGATTAAAATAGTTTGAAGATATACTAATTCAGTTTTGTGTTCCTAAATTTGTGGTGAAATGTTTCTTGGAATTTCTTCATTTATCACATATAAGAGGACACCATGGACCTGATAGAACATTGTCTAAGGAAGTGGGGGTGTCCAAGGGGTGGGGGTGTTTAGGGGGTGTACTGGTGTCCAGGGGGTTTGTCCAATGTGGTGGGGGTTGTCCATGGGGGTGGGGGTTGTCCATGGGGGTGGGGATGTCCAAGGGGGTGGAGGGTGTCCAGGGGGTGGGGTGTCTAGGGGGTGGGGTGTCTAGGGGGTGGAGGTGTCCAGGGCGTGGGGGTTGTCTAGGGAGGGTGTTTCAAAGGGGATGGGGGTGTCCAGGGGGTGGGGGTGTTCAAGGGTGGGGGTTTCCAGGGGTGGGGTGGTGTCCAGGGGGCTTTCCTTAGGGTGGGGTTGTCCAAGTGGGTGGGGGTGTACAGGTGGTGGGGGTGTCCAGGGGGTGGGGGTGTCCAAGGGGGTGGGGGTTCCAAGGGTGGGGTGGTGTCTGGGTGGGGGGATGTCCAAGGGGGTGGGGGTGTCCAGGGGGTGGGGGCTATCCAGGGGTGGGGTTTGTCCAATGGGGTGGGGGTGTACAGGGGGTGGGTGGTGTCCATGGGGTTGTTTAGGGGGTAGGGGATGTCCAGGGGTGGGTGTGTCCAGGGGAGGTCGGGGAGTCTAGGGGGTGGGGTGGTGTCCAGGGGGGTGTCCAAGGGGGTGGTGGGGTCTGGGGGGTGGGGGTTACCAGTGGTGGGGGTGTATAAGGGTGGGGGTGTCCTGGAGGTGGGGGCTGTCTATGGGGGGTGAGGGGTGTCCAGGGGTGATTGGGGTGGGGGTGTCCAGGGGGTGAGGGGCATCCAGGTGTGGCGGCTCTCCAAGGGGGTGGGGGTATCTAGGGGGTGTCCATGGGGTGGGGTGTGCAAGGGGTGGGGGTATGTCCAATGGGGGTCTAGGGGGGTGGAGGTGTGAAGGGGGAATTGGGGGTTGTCCAATGGGGGATGTCCAGGGTGGTGGGTGGCTGTCCAAGGGGGTGGGGTGTCCAAGGGGGTGGGGGTGGGGTGTCTAGGGGGTGGGTTGGGGGTGTTTAGGGGAGGAAATACCCATACAATACCTTTAAAATTACCGATAACCAATCTAACCAACATCCCAATTCCAATCCATCACCCAACCAATGTCCAATTCATCCTCAATATCACTACCCTTCCCATTATTCCTTGAAAAAAAACTATAAATACAAAATCCAAATCCAATTTTAAACTAAACTAAAGTCCATAGAAACTACCATATCACCCCACTAAAAAAATTGAAAACCACATACACCACTGCCCCAATAGTCCACAATCCCTTCACATAAACTATCATTATATCCATTACCCACCGTGAGATAATATTATTAAAAACCCTTTACCATCTTTGAGTAGGGATACATCTCGATAGCACCTCCACTAGTTCATATGGTTCACTAACTCTACCCAGAAGGAGTGTCTATGAAGACTTAAAATAAATTTGATTCACATAATCATGACACTTGAAGTGTAGAATAAAAACAGAAAACAAATCAAAGTGCACTTACTGGGTATACCATGCCACATACCGTACAGACCTCTGGTTTAAGCCAAATAAAAATAGAAAACAAAAAAATAGATAAAAAACATTAAAACTAAGGTATAACTTACATATTTTAAGTGTAGAACTAAAAAAGGATTTTATTGAATATGTATCTATCATGTGGAAGGAGTTTCGCAGCCTGTGGTAAAGAGAGATCTTTGGGAGAGCTTCAGTTTAGGGCTGCAATCACACAGAAGGGGGAACTGGATCTTCTATGTATTTGGGGGGGGAATTCCCAATAGCTAAAAAACCATTGGTATATATTAGAAAAATAAAATTATTCTCAATTTTTTACACAAACCATTAAAAAAGAATTACTTAAACTATTGGGAAAGGTTGATTCTAAAAATAGTATACCAACAGTTTGTTCAAACCAGTGGGAAAGATTGATTTAAAAATAGTATACCAATGGTTTGTTCAAAATGTTGGCATAAAAGTGTTGGGAAAGCCTCCATTTCTAGCATTGTTTTTTATCAATATGTTTTATTTATATAAAACCATTATAATTAACATAAAAAAAATTATTACTATTCATATCTCTATGTTTAAGGGCTTGGTTATAAAAGTCTCATTTGAATAATATTAACAGTATATCATATAGTGACCCCAAACCTAGATACATAGATACGTTTTCTAATACCATTACATTATCATAAGATATAATGAAATCAAGTCCTAAAGTACTAATCAGTTTAGTCGTCTTGGAAAACTATATATATACTTGATTCTTATATAATATTTAAATACAAAAATTACATCCTAATTTTTTTATTGAAATTGAATTTATTAACTCTAGCATATCCTCACATATCATACATAGTAAAATCCATGGAATCATAATGATAAAAAAATAAGGGTGAGCTCAAATGATCAATAACAGTTAAGTACAGTGGAATAAATAATGGATCAATGATCATAATCAACATGGAAAGGTAAATAACTAAATACACATTTCGTGTAATAAATAAACTGAGAAAGAATTGTATAAATAATATGGAAAGGTAAGTAACTTAACACACGTTCCATATAAATAACTTTATTTCATGATTATATAAGAAAAAATTAATATATAAAGGTAAATAAATAATTGAACACACATTTTATTTAATCAATAATCTAAGAATGAAATGCATCCATATATTTTTTTTCATAGTGAAAATCTCATGAATGAGAATAACTGAATATAAATGGAGAAATTTTAATATCAGTTAAAAATGATAACGAATAAAAATACAAGAAGAAAATTAATGGGTTTATTAAACAATGATCATATAATTTCCTTTAATTTAATTTCAAGAATAAACAATGTATGTAAGAATGATATTTTGAAATAAACCCTTAAAATGATCATAACATTGAAGTGATTATTAATAAATGAATTGATTACGTGTATAAAATTTAAATACTTATAAAAAAAGTTTACGTATATAAATAGATATTAAATTTCATTATACACATAAATATATAATATTAACAATTATGAGGAAGTAATATAACCCATTGAAAAGGAATTGAGTTTGAAATTTCTTTACCACGTTGCAACATTAAGTTAAAATACCCTTAGATGAAATAATTCAAATTGAAACTCAAAATATCATTAATAATGAATTATTAATTACATTAAATTTAAAAGTTGATGTATATACACTATATAAAATAAACTATGTCCATAACATTAAAATATTCCTCAATGAAATGAAATCGAGACGGAATCCCTTACCTCGCTCTTTCCCTTTGCATATAATTTCTTTAAACTCCATTATAGTAGTTTTAAACATGTTATTAACTTATTATAGAACCATATTAATATTTATGGTATCATATATTATCCATTTATAACATATTATTACCCTTTTGTTAATAATATTTCATTATTTTCATTGTTTTGGGTAATAACTTGCTTTGTTTTTCGAGTGTGTTTTGACTTGTTTTTTTTTGTTCCTATTAATTAGTTCATAGTTTAATGGTATCCAGAATGTAAAACATGATTTAAATATCATATATATTTATTAAATATTTATTTAGATTAATCCATAAAATTTGGTGATAGGAAATGAAATACATCATTCATGGAGATGGTGCGTTGTATGTACGTATGAACATGTTTCCATTTTATTATCATAGTGAAAGAAATAATAGTGAATGATGTTTATATATATATATATTATAATTACATTATAAATCATATTTAATATATATAAAATAGGATTATTGAACCCAATACTTAATACATTCTATGTAAAGTGTGAATGAATCACATCGCCTCACAAGGCAGCAGCCCGCCATACATAGGAACGAAGTAACCATATTCCAAAAAAAAATGTAATCATGAAATTATATATTATATAATAATTATAGAACCATAAATATATCATATATATCAAATATAAATTTTACTTCCATCAATATTTCAAACTTTAAAGGTAGTAATGTAAAAATGAATGACATCAATTTCTGAGGCGGTAGTCCTCGTACACACAAATGATGATTTTATAACCCATTTAAAAGAAGTGTGTGAAGTTTTAGGTTGTAAAATTAACATAAAAATATCTAATTATATTTAATATACTTATGTTATTATATAATCATGATATAAAAAAAATTAAGTGGTTTGAGGAAGAAATAAAATAAAAATGTATGTTGATGAACATTATCACTTCTTCGTGTATCTCATTTTGGTTTTCCTAAAAGGCCTTACTTGGTTGCATTTATACCCAAATTAAGGCTTCTAGGATGATTTTAGGTAATTTTTAAAGTAATTTTTTTTTGGTCGATCCAAATGGCTTGGGAGGTGTGAAGAAGTGGGGGGAGTTAATTGCATTTCATAATGGAGGAGGAGTGACATTCTTGTAAATACCAAAAAATATTCACTATTGGGAGGTTTCCCATACCTCATATGCCACCAAAATATAAAAATAATGAATTTTATGGATTAATGGGTCAATAATTAACTCCAAAACACAAAATAAATTCATTTTTATCAATTTATTCTTTACTCTTTAAGTTTACTTAATTTTATCTTTATATTTTTTACCAATGAAACTTGTATCTTTTTATTTACCTAGGTAATTTAACCATGTATATTATTATTAAAAAGAGATTTCTTAGATGATTTATACACACTAATTATAAATATTAAGTCCAATTCATTAAATAAATATCTTATGTGTGTGTAAAGGTAATTTTAATACAAATCCATGTAATGTGAAAAACCCTATTTTAAACTTAATCATGTTAAATAATTTTATCTATTTTCACTAATAATTAAGGTAAAAAATAAATTGAAATTATTATATAATAATTATTATTTTTAGTCCAAATATTAAATCCATTTTTCTAAATTCCATACATAGAATTTTCATAAACTAATTTTAGATTAATCCCGCAGACACGATGAGAAAGCGGGTTTTTAAAGTGAAAATGTTCAAAAGTATACTTAGTTTTTATATTTAATTCAATATAAAAATTATAATAATGGAATAAATTAATTAAAAAATTAAAATTGATCTAATTATACTTTAAAACCAATTTAAAATATAATTTAATAATATAAATTATTTAGATGAAAAAGTTAGTTTTCAATTGGAATCCAATATTTTTCACTATTAATCAAAAAATAAAACTTCTCCTAAAAATTAAAAAAATCAAATTAATATAATTCTAAAATTCCTATTTGAAAATTATTTTTTTCAAATAAAAATTATAAAAGTTTCAAATTTTTGTTTTAATGAAAGTTCTTCATTAAAAGGCGGCAAAACTGTCTTTATAAAAATAAGGATTTTTATGCGTAAAATTGGATTTGTTCTTATATTATGCCTATAAAATATATTGGATGAATTTAAAAACATTTCATTAAATATATAATATATAAATTTAAATAATACCATCCACTAATAGTAATTAATTTAATTTAAAAAGATAAAACTCCTTTTGTTTCATAAAAATAGTTTTTTCTATAAAAATGGTTCTTTTATATTCAATTGCTTTTTATATTTATTTATAATTAATTGGTAACAAATTATTTTAACCAAATATTTTTATAAGTTATTTAATCCTTTTAATAACCACCTAGGAGATAATTTTTATTTTAAATAATAATATTAATAGTATTCGGTAAAACTTCATATTGCGTTTAATGTAATCTATCGAAGAATGTCGTCGTTGTGTGTAATAGAAGCTAACTTAGTGTTGCGTGCATTCAAATCTATATCATTGATTTAATTTATTTAAAATATTAAATATATTATAAAGTACTGGGATGTTATATTCCCTACTATTCTTATTGTTTAATGTTATACACACTATTGAAGATGACATTCATATTTTTAACATTTAGGGTGTTACATATCACAATTCTGTCAAAACTCAATATCATGTGTAACGCTTGATAAACCCAAGGTTTCATGTAGTTCAACCTTAACTCGGTGTTTCATATAATGCATTATATAAAAAAATTATTTATTCAAAAAATTATAATTCATAAAATCTTAGGGTGTTACAGTCTTGATGATTTTATGAGAAGTAATGATCCTTAAATTAGTAAACATTTAGCGATGTCTTGAACCTTTCATGAGATATCTCAAACCTTTCACGAGATTTATTAAACCATCCATGAGAAGTATCCTATATTCCATTAGTATCTTCTATATCATATAAGGATATTATATATGTTATAAGGATATTTCAGGAGATGTCTCAATAACTTCATAATTATTGTTATTGTTTTTATCATTGTTATTTAAAACATAACCTATTTTACTTACACTTTTATATTTTTAATTTCTGTATGTTTATTTCAAATTTTCTCCAAATTTAATTATTCCATAATTATTCATTAATTATATTGATCCTAAATAAATGTATCTGGATATGTTTTATATTTAATTTAAACTGTATTAAATGTAATCATGTGTATGTTAATATATATAATATTTTTTATTAGAACTTGAAAATTTTAAACTCAAATATTCATAAATATGATGAGTTTGCCTAGTGTTAATTAATGGAAATTTCCAAGAACATTTATATTGTTTTTTATGAGTTTATTTACTTCTATATTAATTATTATTAAAAAATTATATTGTATAGTTATTTTTTATTTTACATTATCAAACAATTATAAATTATTTTATTATATAACAATGAAAAATATGTTGTTTCATTAGAAATGAGTTTTACAAAATCTATGCATGAATAAACTCTTTATATAATAGTTAAAACCAGCTCATATAGATCTATGAGAGATAAAAGTACTGAACTTTTGATAATAAAATAATGGTATTGTGAAATTTATTTATGATATTGCAACACACTTAACTAGACTTCGTCATTCAACAACCATTTTCTAGAGTGATCATTTATTCCTTGACATTCACAGTCTTTATTTTCAAACTGGTTCTACAGTGTTGTAATTATACCTATTTTTGTTATATTTTTAAGTGTGTGTGGGTTATACCATCCCTTTAAAAGGTACATTTGTGTGGTTAGAGACTTCCCAACAAAATTAAATTGGGTTAAGCCTCCAGGGGTTAAAAAGTATCATATTGGGTAAAGACTCTAGGGGTTAAAAAAGTTCATTTTTAGTTAGGGATCTAGATTAAAAAAGGAACATATGTATTGAGTTTAGCTATTAGGGATTAAGAAGGCTTTATAATTGGGTTGTGACTCTAGGTGTGAAAAATCCAATGTAAGAGATTCCATTTTTAGTGGGTTTCCTTCTTCTCTTTATTTGATATGGGTGAAGAGTAAAGGTAGGATGACTTTGATCCAAATACAATAAAAATTTAACTTTTGTTATTTATTTTATTTTTACTACATTAATAAATTAAATATGATTTAATTTACATTAGAATTTTCAAAAATCCCAATTAATTCCACTCTTGGCCATTTTACCATCACCTATTATATGGTGAATAGTTGTTATATAGGTTAACATTATGTGACCAAGATGTATGTTCTATACGATTGTTCATCATACTATAAGGAAATTTTTCATGCAGTTTTACACCATACAGCTAGGATGATGACCATGTGGTTTAACATCATACGATAATGAATTTATCATGTAGATTTAAATCACGTGACTACAAAGAGAGTGAACCGATATGAAATTATGAAAAGTATTTATTGATAATTATTTAATTGGTGGCTATATTTATGTGTTCTCCATCTATTTTAATCAAGTAATATACTTTGTTTGGGTAAAAATTATGTATGACATAAGGACATTCATACTTTTTTTAAGATTTAGAGGATTCATCCATGGTATCATTAGAGTTCTCAAAACCAATACCATCTCTCCCTAGAGGAATAAATATAGAGGAACTTTATTTTTTAAAGCTCATCTAACTCATTTTTAATGGACTTCCAAATTGTGTAATGTGTGTAATATTTTCTCATAAAGTCATTAAAATTTTCCAAATTCTTCTAATATTTTTTATATACATACATCTTGTTATAGATAGAAATTTGGAGTGACGGTAAATAGAATATATTAGATAGTACTACCTCTATACCATATACAAGAAAATATAGAGTCACATACATAGAAATATATATTTTGTTGCAGTAATATCATAGGAATACATGATTTTGTGAGGAATATGCTTATTATATTTATCCACTTTATTTTGGAATAAATTATACATGGTTTTCTTGAAAGCCTTAATCTATCCATTTTCTAGAGCATGGCAGTGGGATGATTGATTATACTGAATTCTATATTGTTGATATAACATCTTTAACTCAAAATAAAATAATTTTGTTCCATTTTACATCAATATTTTGTGAGGTACACCAAATATAATAATAATGTTTCAATTAATGAAATTGATTATGGTATTTATCCTGAATTCTTTGAGGGGTATAGCCTTATCCCACTTTGAGAAGAATTCAGTGGAAGTAAGAATGTACGTGAACTGTCAGGCTATTGTTGGGGGATATGGCCTCATGTCATATATTCCAGAAATGGTAAATATTGAATAATGTTTAGTTGTGTGAACAAACATTGGAGTTGATGAATTAAATTGTCATGTATCTTAGAAGCATGACTTTTCTGGTGAACTCCATGCAATCTTGTTCGATCGAAGGCCAAAAGTATCTATGAATATTGATCTGGTGGGGAATCTTAGTTATATATTAATGATCATCACTGGAAACTACATGTACTTACTATATAATTGAGATTGTCTCTCCTCATTCAATTAATATTATGAGGATTCCATTAAAGCCTCTATTATAGAAAACTTTCTGAGAATTTGGTCTATCGTAAAGGATGAAGTTTATTTCCCATCATTGGATCTAATTTTTCTTTATTCAATTTTATGGAATAATTTAACTTTAGAGGTATTCTAGTATGGGTAAAATCCATCCAACAATGGTATTAGTTGGTGATTATATTGAATCAAATTTCGTAGGGGTGGTTTTGATCTCTTTGATCTTTTCCATGTCATGGTCAATGAATGGGGACACCACCCAACAGTGTCCAATGATGATGAAAGTCTCTTATAGGTATGGATCTTCTAGGGTTGTGGATACATTATAAAATTAATAAACACATGAATTATATTAATAATGGGAATGGGGAACTATTGGATCAAAGGTAAATTCATCCTTCAACTCTCTTATATAATCAAGCAGGGGAATAAATTCATCGTTCTTAACATTATACTCACGGTTAATCTGTTTGATCGCCAACTCTAAATCACCCATGATATTCAAGTAGGATATTGGAATCTAAAATGATAATTTTTATCTTAAAATAATATCATATTATTCTAATTACTTGTTTGTGAAGCCTTTTGACAACATCATGGAGTAGGGAAAACTACATTTTTTGGAGAGATGAGGATAATTACATAGATGACTCTATTTAGTTTTAGGTTTTTTGTCATTCTCTCTATTTGGATTCTATATATTCCATAAAAATAAAAATCTAATTTCAATGGAGTTTCCTAAATAGAGAATACATCTTCATTGGGAAATTATATATTCACTTGCATGCTTCTCAAGGTGGGATGTTTTCTAATAAATTTTATCAATACATTCCCTTTGACTACCTTTTGTGGTATAAAATGGTTATAAAACTATTATAGGATGAATTACCATAATGAAAAATGTCCAGTAAATATCAGAATATTGAGTAAATATTTGATTGGTTTAATATAACAAACCTATTTTACTTTGTGATGTTGTAGGTAATGTCTCAGCTTCTGAACCACAAATATTAATGTATGGAAAATATTATCAATGTTAGGGTATCGAGTCTTAGTATCTAGAATAGTTCCTCTGAGATAGTGGAGACTATTTTCTTTTATTTTATCATTTGTGCTAGGAGGGCACCAAGTGACCGATCAAAGGTTACTACATATATAATGAGTGGATTTCCTTTAACTGGTGGAAACAAAATTGGTGGGCTCGAGATTTATTTATTGATATTGTTAAAATATTCCTATAAATACTCATTTCATAAATAGGTGACTCACTTATTCATCAACTGGGTGAAGGGTATGAATTTTTCTATAAGGATCACTATAAATCATATAATTTCAGTGATTATTCCTTGAATCCCTCTCGATTTTTTGATATTACAAGGAGGTGGCATGTTAAGGATCTCCTCCGTCTTCTCAGAGTCAACCTCGATACTGACATGGAATGCCATGATCCTGATAATTCTTTTTGATATGACCCTAAAATTAAATTTCAAGGGGTTCATATTTAAGTTGTTATACCATAGTTTGTAGAAAAATATCTCTTTATTAGAAATATAATCACATCATTTTTGATATTTCACAAAACAAATCATCCACATAGCATTCCAAGGGATTCACTATAAAGTGATTAAAGATAGGGTGTATGGAATATTGATATGTGGCCCCAGAATTCTTTGAATCAAAGAGAGTTACTCAATAAAACACTTAATGGGGTGCACAAAAAACAATGTCTTCTTTATCTTTAGGGACCTTTCATATTTGATTATCATTTAAGTATCCATATATGAAGGATAGGGCCTCAAAACCGGTTGTTTTATTGGTCAAAATCTCTATGATTGGGACTAGGAAATCATATTTTGTTCAATAATGATTGAGATCACTAATGTAGATGCAAACCTTGATCTTTTTGTTCTTTTTTTATAAGGGTGATTTGGGAAATCAATTTGGGTACTGAACCTCCCGAATAAAGTTGGTTTTGATGATATTTTCAACTTAAACTTCTATATGGGTATCATGATTCAGATATGTTCGCCTAGATATCTTCTTATAGACTTAATGATGTTTAGGAATACCCAAATTATAGGTAGACACATTAAGATCAAGTACAAGAATTTATGTATAATTATAGAAGATTACATCTTGGTGTTACTTCAAGAAAGGGATATATGTATCTTATTCTTTAGGATATATGGTGACACTGATTATCTGAGTCCATGGGTCTTCCTCTATACCCAGATTCACTTATTTAATTTTATCAATAGTGGTTGAGACACTTCCTCAAATGCTAAAGGGGGATCTATAAGATCTTCTTACACTTTTTCCTCTATCTCGATTTCAATGGAAGTGGATGTTAAAGGGACATTTTTAGGACTAGAAGACAATACAATGGTGTTTTTATCTTTCATTACTATAGAGTAGAAATCTCTAGAATATAAAGGTTCCAACTAATGATCATTATTATTCAAGACATTCTATATATGCTCTCCTTTCTTTCCACTATCATCAAGGGTGGAAGGAGTTTTGAAATCCTACTATCTGGTAGATAACTTAGGGAAATGTCCAATTTATAATGATGACATGGGGGTTTATTTCAATCTATGTGTTGGTGAGAGGATATTTTGAGATCTTAGAGACAAATATGAAAAAATTTCATCTTAGGAATTATTGTTGTGATCGTGATTTCACCCTTCTTCCACACAATTGGATTAAATAAATCTGACAAATATCATGAATATTGAGGCAAATGTGACCAAACATCAGGCCTTCCTTCTTCCCATGGGATTTCTATTTAATTGATTAAAGACTCGCAATTTAATTGGTTGGGGATGTAGATCATTAAATATATCCATGTCATAGAGACACTGAGGAATGGGATTTATCTGTATGGATGGTTTGATAGTCTTTCTCTCTAATAAAGGTTTCTATTCTATGGGAGCTTTAGCCTATCCATCATATGAAATAATGGTTAGTAAATGTTTTATCTTCTCAAACAAGGCTCATTTGACCTGATGAATCCCCAAATAAATATTGATTTCCATGATTTTATTAATGATAAATACATAGTCTTCACTGAGTTCTTGGAAGGGGTTTATAAGGGCCTTTTCTAGACTTTTGGGGGTAATGGTTTGGACTATATCACCTTTGAATGGTTTTTTCACTCCCTCTGATAGAATCTCATATATATATATATATATATATATTGAGATTTGAAAT
The DNA here is from genome assembly GCA_963277665.1 of Viscum album. NCBI lineage: Eukaryota > Viridiplantae > Streptophyta > Magnoliopsida > Santalales > Viscaceae > Viscum > Viscum album. The sequence goes on along the minus strand of OY728139.1, from coordinate 1,222,244,515 downwards.
AATTAAAAGGGGATAAATCACTATATAGCACTATATCCTATACATTAATGGATTACTTGGTACACTGGTGGTATGATGAAGGCAATATCGCATGGGAATATAGCCATGGCCATCCTAACAGAGAGTTTAACATTGTATCTTGATGAAAAACCATGAACTAAAAGACAGATACAATGTTAAAAATTTGGTCCTGATATTGATAAATCCTAGAGTATATTACTCACTTCTATTATATCCTTGGATTTTTAAGGTAGAGGGAGACAAATCAGCTCTACTATAACCCAGTTTTTGAAGGGTTTATATTGTAAATAGATTGATTATAAAATCATTATCAATGATAGATTGGTGAATTTCAATATTTTAAAACTTTATATATTTATATAAAAGGAAATTTTATGTAACTTAATGTAAGTATATCTATATTACTCTATAAAGAAGATGATCATATGGCACTTAGCAGGATCAGTATATACATAATATACTTCAGCAGCAGTAACCTTAGATTTAAAATATAAATGAATTAAAATTTCATCAATAAGAGTTTATCGAAGATCCTTTGAAAGGTATATGGAATCAAGAATTGATAGCTTCACTGGAACAATATCAAGTTATTTCAAGAAATCATAATTTTGAACTAGAGGCCTACACTTCCTTGCATAAGGTTACTCCTTCATCCATGGATAGGAAGTTGGAACTATTTGTATGGGTGGTTTCTTTCCCTAATTAGAATTTAAGGTCATATTTATCATTTTTGGGTAGATTTGATATGACCTCCCCATATTTCAACTTTTTATTGGGTTATTTCTTATTCACCAATTGTTCCTCATTTATGATTAGACCTAAATGAGACTTGGATGATTAATGAGTAGATTAATGTTGTTTTTTTATACTATTAGATTTCCTGTCTTTGGATCTCCAAAGTATATAGGGTTTCAGTAGGGATATGGTATGGGTGTTTAGATTCATTCAAAACTCATATTCTTCGATCTAATTGGCCTCAATGGCCTCTCCCTCATTCTCTATGATTATAGTAGGGGAACTTAGGTACATATATATCATATTCATTAAGGGAAGGATCTACCAAGTGAATCTCATTGAAAAAGATATATGAGCATTCCCCATATGACAAGAATTTCATTTGATGGGATGATTCCCATTGGACTATTTGGAAAAATTGTGCTCGTCCATGTAATGTTAAAGGTGATAAATCTTGATGTGTTTGAAATGGTTTATAAAACTGTTTTAGTTTATCTTATTTCACCTTACTCTTTTTATTTTAATTTTACTAGTTCTTATAACATTGTCTATTGAAGGGTTTTCAGGTCAAATAAGTCATATAAATCATTGTAGATGGATCTTGGGTCAAAAATGGTGGATTTGGCTACACCCTGAGCATATAATATTCTCGGTTGACCATATTTATCATCATCCAATCATCAAAATTATGTGTTCACCTACTTTGGAATTCATTTAATTCTCCATATTATTCTATTGGGATGGTAAAAAAGATAGTCACTTGTGTTGGTGATTTTTCAAAGGTAACTTTTTGATAATCAACTATTCTCTAGAGGATGTATTTTGAGACTAATCAATCATAGATGGTGTGACCCATCATTAAGTGGAAGGGAAAGTATTTTTTAGGTATCTAAGTATAACCGCAATGGGATTCCTAGGTTCTAATATCTTTCATAGGTTAATCTCTACAGTTTTGATGAGGTGCCCCAGAACCTTCTGTTTTCAAAAATAATAAATTTTATTTTTTCAATCTTCATATTATGGGATCAGCTTATTTTTTCCTTAACTTGATGAGAATGTTTCTATTGTTTATGTGCTTTATAGGGACTTACCATGTGATATTTCATAGGTTTTGGCATCAAATATGGTTTCAGAACTATCTTAAGCATAAAAATCATCATTTTTTCTTTTTCAGTGCTCTACCCTTGGACTATCGATGTTGTCTGAGACGTGGACCTAGTCTAATTAATGGTTTCCTTCAAAATTTATGAAAATATGGTGAAATCATGGGATCATATAGTTTTGTTAAATGGAATCAATGGAATCTAAAACCTATCATTAAAATTATCTATATAGATTTCTAATAGGTTATTTTGTAGGGGTTTCATATTTAAGGATTATTTCATGCCTTTACATCTACAAGTGAAGTTTTAAACCATATAATTCTCACACTAATTTAAATTTAATAGGTCATAACAATTTTATTTCTCATCTTTGAGCTAAATTGGTAGAGAAATGGTTGAAAGTGTTCTTCCCAATCAGCGACAGACCCTGTCTGTATGTTGTTATACCATACAAAAATTGGTCCTCCTGGAGTCTATACTAAACATTTGAGATTGTGTACCTTGTACTTCTTGATTGTTCCAATAATGGAGATGCATCGATATATAAATTGGTTAAAATGTTTCTATATATCTCCAAGGTTTTTGAAAATTGGAAACTTCATATTCTCAAAGTTTGGCAGACGAGGAGTCTCGTACACCCACCTGGGATACAGTTTTGTATATGGTGGCACTAGTGATTGAAATCCTTATATAGTATTTATTTCAGATTTTAGTGATTCAATGGAGTTATTATGTTTCTTTGGAATAGTTTTTTGTCTATACACTTGAGTGGAGGCATCAGAAATAGCACGATATGGTCGGTTTTCCTATGTTTTTTGTTCATAACTGATAAGAGTCAACCTAGGGTAGATTTCTTGACATAGCTTTAGCTAATACCCAAACAGAGTAAACTTCTAATATTCCATTTCCATTGGATCTATATATATATTATATATTTGGGTATTAGGTTGGTTAGATGTTTGGATTATTCTCTCATCGATAGAGTAGTTTCTCTCTGTTGAGAGATACTTACTAAAGGAGAAATGAGTCTTTTCTTGGAGATTATACTCAATAGGAATATTTCCCCTAATTATTTTAGAGTTGATTTATTTTAACTCCTTTTACTATACTTCATGTTTCTAATATATTTCTTTTACAATAGGAGGCTCAAATTCATTGGGTAATGGGTGGGTTGTGGTCGTACTCATCCCTTTTATCTAGTTGACGCTCGTTTCGGTAGTAATAACTAAGCATTCATGGGAAACCCAAATTTTAAACTTGTCTCAAGTGTTAGTTATGAATACCTTCTTCAAGTGTTTTAGTGTGGACCCTATTTTAGATAGAAACTTCCTCATAATTTTCCTTTATATTGGCATCATGATCTGAGTAATCCATAAGGATAGAACTAATGACATTCACTGAAGCATAGTGTGTTTCTGAAATAATGTCATCATCAAAAGGATAATAGGTGGTTTTCCTTATAATAATTTTTTATATGCAAGTCAAAATCATCCTTGGTCTTTTCCTTTTTAGGGGACCATTTTAATTTTCTACCCCTATGAGTTTTTTCCTTCCCCTTTCAATGCACCATAGAAAATGATTTGTGAAGGATAATTCTGAGAGAGTATCCAAAAACACTTATTAAGAACATCCTTAAAGGGAGATATAGGTTGTACAATGGGATAAACTATGAAGGAATTTATTTTAACCTTTATCCCATCCTGTATAAGACTTATTTTCATTGGGGAGGAGAAGTTCATGATATAAATTCCCCTAACCCTGTGGGTTGGGTTTACTTAGTCCTACCATCATAAAATCTTAGACCGTGAAGTATTTAGGGTCCCAAGGGTGGTGGTGGAGGTAAACATTACTAAAAAATTATGGTACGAGGTTTTTTTATCTATTACTATCATGGTGGATACTACTTCTACCCTTTTGATTTTGTGAGATTTAGTCTGATCCTAAATTGGATATAGTGCTTGTTTTGGCCATGAACTACTCACTATTGAGGGTAGCATTATAGATGAGGGATTTTTTCTTAGATAAGAAGTTTGTGAAACATTTCTATGGCATGGATGTAATATTTAATCAATACATATCTCTAGTTGAGTTCACTATCTATGATCATTATATATAACAGTACCCTACTAGATAGGCTAATAAGCATGTACAAAGCCTAGTCCTAAGACTTGACTTGAAGAAATGACACTTCATAAACTCTATCTTGGTGGTATTTGTTAAGTGGGTAGAGGATTGATGTGAAGCACTCTATGTTCACCTCATACTCTAATATTTATGTCAGATGTAGTATCAGCAATCAATCCCCATGAAGACTTTAAACTTTTAAGGAATACTTGTTTGAGATCCCTGAAATATCTCTCTAATTTTGGGTATTGTGAAACTGAAGGGGCATCCAATTCAATATAATGATTGAATTACCATTTTTTCTTGATTTATTTTTATATTAAATTTAATAAAATGAATTCACCTTTAGGTGATGATAAGTAATCAACAAATTTAGATGAAAATAGTGTATTAATTCCTCTTCCAATGTTTCAGGAATGTCATATTGAGATGTTTCAATGGGCCATAACATAATTGGTATATTTTTTTCTTAGTTTTTTCCTCATTATCATTATACTATATTCATATTTAGTGAGATATTTCTCTACTTTATCTGACTAGATTGTTGGTTTTCATATTTCCTTATCAAGAGAAGAGGGAATGGTTAGAATTTTCTTTGAAATATCATTGGGTGGACAATATGAAGGTGGTATATATGATGACCATTGTCTTATAAAATATTTTGGTTGATGAGGGATAACGATCATTAGGGATTACATGCTTGGTGTAGGTGGCCTTAGTCTACCGAGTTCCTATTGATATAAGGGCCTTCTCAAAGAAGCTTTGGCAGGGGGGGTCTTCTCATAAAAATGAGATGCCACTATAGGGAGGACCTTTATAGTGAATTCCACAATGGGTATGACTACCATTGTGGATCAATGTTAAACTTTATAGAGGATTCCTACAACATATTCCCTTGATAGGACCTTCAGGGTAGATAATGGTTGATATATGGTCTAGAGGAGGACCTTCTTTTTTATTGATCTTCCAGTTATGAGGAGGATTTTAACATCTCACGCGAAGAAATTAGTTTAAATGATCGATCTTGATATCTATATTCAGAGGGCCTTCATGGTGGGTGATCTTGGGAGGACCTAAAGATCTACTGGTAATAATATTGAGGGGAGGACCACCAAAAATACAGTTACTTCCTCCTTTTGATGATGAGTCATCAGTTTCTTAGGAAACTATTTAAAGATTGTTTAAGGTCTCAGGAACACTAGAATTTATTAATGTAGGCATATAATAATGGTCTAATGTTTTATATTTCCCCCATAGATACTTCTTCTTTGGTGCTCTCTTTTGGGTGGATAGGGTTGTCTGTTGTTCATAATGATTTTCAAATGTGGGAGCCTTCCTTGTAGACTCTCATGTTTCCATCAGAATATGATGATGGGTCCCTTCAGAATGGGTAGGAATGTAGGGATCCCTTTGGGTCACCACCAGCATATACTGATTTCCTTCCATGCATATCTCATACACCATTAGAAAATGCAATGCATTCAGGGGTATCAATATGATGGTGTCTCACACATGGCGGGAGGGGAATATGGTGGAGTATTATCTGGCATCTATGGCTTCCTCAGATCAGAGGATATTATATTTCTTTTTCTTGGGTGTGTTTCCTAAGGAGGGGATGAAATTTGTGGCCAATGATGCTATGGGTTTGCATTACTTTTGACCACCTTGATGTGTTTTTGTGTTTATTTTGTACTATGTATTTTATTCCAATAAAAATGGTAGTTTTCAATTAGTATGTTCCTGATCCCAAGTGAGTCTCGGAATATGCTGATGAGTTGTCATGAATATGAGAAAAACCTGAAGTGGTTTTTGAAATGGTTTGATGATCCTCAGATGAAACAGGGATATGATCATGTTCTTGTTCTTCATCCTTTACCAGAACATGATGATTAACCTCTTGAATGTGATTAGGAATTTTTTTCATCCTTTTGATTAGCTCTTGAAGCATGTTAATAAACTACTTTGTTGGTGGGGGTGGTAATATGGTCATAGCCGCTGAGACCATCGATATATGCTAATAGTGTCCTTCTAACATTACTTCCAAAATATGTTGATAGTCTCATAGATCAAGGGTAGGGATATAATTCTACCCTTTTATCACTGTCTAGATATGTGAAACACCTGATCTTTAATTACAGTAAGCTCTTCTTTCTAGAGAAACAATAGTACAACACATAAACCTTTATTCAAGAATGTGATTAAAACCAAAATTATAAAATTTTATAAGTTTAATTTGATGAAATTAAGTTCATTTTTTAATTTATTGGGTCAAAATTATCTTAGGGTAAATTTCTGAGTTTTTCATAAATAGTTGATTTTTTGTGAATAGTTAGAATACATATTTTTTTAAAACTATGAATTAATTTCATTAAAATAATTTCATAATTTTTTGAATTTGATCTAAATATAATATAATTATACTTTATTTATAAATAATTTAATTAATTACATATTAATCATCTTTATACTTGATTTTGGTATAAGTTCATTATTGGGATTAAAAATGAATTTTTTAAACTATTTTTCAATGTGCTTTAAACCTTTATATGAAAATTAATTTCCTCCCCATATATAAATTTAATATTGTAAATTTTATTACGTTTTTTAATCATAATAATTAATATAATTTAATATGTTTAGCTTTATTTTTTTCATTATGAATTTTAATCATGGTAGTGATTTTTCACCTTAGTAAAAGAGGTAAAACTGAGATAAAACTATACGATAAAGCTCCAAAATCTCTCTAAAACTTACCCATATCCTATTTAATGTGTGTTTTTGGACCAAATAAATGTTTATAGAGTTAAATAATTTATTTTGAAACATTATTTTGAAATTTGGAATCCAATATTGACTTTTGTAAAGATAAGTTATATTTTACTCAAATTAAAAAATATTTTTTGGTCTTTTCATTTAATGGCATGGTAAGAAGATTCCATTCAGTTTTTAATTGATCCAATAGTGTAAAAATGTTCCTTTTTTATTCAAAAATAAAAAATTCTTGTAAACCAATTTATTACTTTATTTTGAGGTAAAACAAATTATGTTCAAATCGGATATTTTTCTAAAAACTATTTTTCATGCATTTCTGTGTTCTTATTTTAAAATGTATTTATTCCACATATAGAAATTGAATATAAAAATTTATTACAAATTTAGAATCAAAATTTTAAAAAAAATGGAATATACCTTTTATTTTTTTTCATATAGTTATGTTATCATTGTAAAATGTTATGTTATCATGGTTAAGGATAAAATTGTTTAATGAAGGGGTTAAACCAAAATATAATGTTTAAAATGAAATATAAACCTATATAAATTTTTTTGTTTGATGTTATTTAAACCCTAACTTATCTTATCTATGAAATTTTGGACACTTTTTTACACTTTAAAATGAAAAATAATTTATTATAATTTACTCTTTTAATTTGTTACAAGTGTATCCTTTCCTTCATTATAAAAGGATACTACCTCTCTATTATTCACACGAAATTAAGAAAAATATATCTAAAAACCTGAAAAAATATCTCCCATACATCCTTATCCATGTTCTAGAGTTTTTTTTCTTCCCAAAATTTCAACCTTATGGTCCTTAAGAGGATATCTAAAGGGTCTCTTTCAATAAAGTGGTACTCATGTTAACTGAACACTTTCATTTTTATTCTTCATTTACCACCTTTAATTATTTCATAAACATTCCAATATAATAAATTTTGTATCTCCTATATACTTATAGTTTATTTTATTGATTTTATATTATTTATCCACCTCCTCCATCAAAAAAGAAAAAACCCATTTCTTATGTGTACGGTGGACTACCACCTCCTGAATCGAAGTAAGATGTTTTCCATAACCACATTGCATGGTTTTTAATAATGATAAAAAGTGAATATATATATATATATATATCTATTTGTTTGTTTGTGTGTAATTTATGACATAATTATGATTCTATTAATATAATATATCATTCACTTCCTTACACTTATACCCGTTAAAAAATGATGATGTCTTGTGTGTACGTGTGGATTACCACCTCTATGGAGAGATGTGAGTAATTTTTCATTTACACTTTTCCTAAATTATTATAAATATGTATATAATGAGTATTTATGATATTTATACCATTTTTATCATACTAAATATGATATAACTATGATCAATACACAAGTAACATAACTACTAAATCAAAATAAACATAAAAAAATGAAGTTGTTAACACCTGAAACAATGATAATAATGAAATATTGTTAAGGAACAACAGATAAGAAGTTATAATTGGATCATATATGATATTATATATATGTAAATAGTTTTTTTTGTATTTATAATAAATCCAAATTTATTATATAAGAGGTTAAATCATGTTTAACTAAGTGGAATCATGAGGTAAGGTTTTATTTCACAATCACATTCTTGTTAAGGATTGTTTATATTTATGTTTCTGTTAGAAAAAATATATTTTATTTCTATTTCAAACCCATAAATTTTATTCTAATATGGTTATTTCTTGTTTTTTCAAGTATTAGTTTCATTTTTACCTTCTTTGTCACTTAAAATTACCAAATGAATTTTTTGAAGGAAAACTAACTTTTTTTCTACTCGATTAGGAATATTTTTATTCAATGTACATATTTTACTTAAAACAATTTTGAGAAATTTTTTAATATTATCTAATTATTTATTATATTAATTTTGACTCATGTTCTAATTTTTATAAAAATGTCTAAAAGTAATATTCTTTTCATTTTCTAAATGAGGCACTTTTTGTTGAAGGTGTGAATTGAATCTTTGTTTTAACTTACACCGCATAAATGGATTCTTCTTAGTATATTAAACCCCATGTTTTTTATGTTTTTTATTTAATAATATTAAATAATATATGATTCATTGGTAGTTTTGGGCTGAAAGTTTTTAATTTTTAAATATTTTAAAGTGGTACACAATTAGCCTAAGTGTGTAGCAATCGTGTAATTGGTTTCATATAGGGATAGATTCATTCAACATGTCTTGCATATAGTTTGGTAAAATTTTTGGGTTCCCAATAGTAATCATGCATAGTTATTTAAGGGTATAGTGACTTTTGGATGATTTTGGCATGGTTTACTAAACTAAACATCTTAACTGTATGGGTTGTCTGATATTTTTATTTCCTTTTATTTTTTTTATTTTTTTATTCGTATTTATTAATTACCTTTCTTTATTTCCTCCCTCTGTGGTTCATCTCCCTTATGTGAGATCCACCCCTATATGACCCCCTCCCTCACCACCAACCTCCAATATCCCCTCTCCTCCATAACACACCACTAGGACTCACCCCATCCATCACCACATCCCCCTCCCCCAATTCATCTCCACTAGTCACACACAACACCCACTCAAACCAAACCCCATGGACCGTGCACCCCTCTCTCCTAGATCTCCTCTTTCATAACAATTCATTTTAGTCTTTCTCATTATTTGTAGTCGAATCCCCTAGGTAGGGTCTCTGGTTCCCACCTCTCTCTGATTTCCCTAAATTTCTTCCTTCTTATCTCTATGGGTTGGTTTGATCAAACCTAGGGTTGTTAGTCTTAAACAATATTTCAGATTTTTCAATTTTAGGGTTTTTGGTGATCTCTTTTCCCCTAATTTAGTGTTCTCCATTGAAGGAGGAATATTCTAGATCATGTGTTGTTGATTTTGAGGTAGTTTGACCCATCTGTAAGCTTTAAATTTTTTAGCGCTTTATTTCTTGGAGTTTTAAATGATTTATTTAATTATTTCTGCCATTTAGTGTATATTGCCTTAGATTTTAATATAATACAAGGTTTTATTACTTTTTCATAATTTATTTACTTGGAATTAGAAGTTAAAATTAAAATAACAAGTATTTCAAAAAATTTGAATTACTTTATTTCAATTAAATTGATTTATTTTAAAATGATTTAACCCCATTTCAAACCAGAAATAAATTGAAGAGATTTGACTTTTCCCTTTATTGCCTTAAGTAAAATTTAAATCATTTTTAAAATAGGTTTTGAAATATCCCTTTTTATAATTTTCATTTAAATATATACATATATTTATAAACATATTTTTAAATGGATTCTACGATACCAAGTATGAAAAAATACTTAAAGTATTTTTTTAATTAAATTGGTGAGTTTTAAAATGGATTTAACCTTGTTTGGGTCCTGTTGAGATTTAAAAAGGAAATTTATTTCTTAAATTAAATTTTAAAGGTTATTCCAATTGTAAGTTTTTAAGAAATTGTTTTTATAAATTAATTTTAATTGTTTAAATGTACTCATCATCCTGATTGGTTTTTGAAAACTCTTCGTTAACACTTTTAATTGATTTCTAATTAGGTGTGTGTGTGTGTGTGTGTGTATAACCCTCTAAAAACTCATCATTTTTTATTGATATTGATGGTGTATGGGTGTTTAGGGATTTTTTTAAGAGGGATTTGGAAGTGAAGGTGGGTTATTTGATATTCTATCTAATATTATTATTACTGTTGTTTATTTTGTATGTCTGTCATTAGTTATTTCATTGTTTGTAAACTCACTGTCATGACCCATCCCCTAGGGCTCGTGTCGTGACAACCCCAAGCCCGCCTTCCATCATCCAAGGGCTGGTAATTACCACCAATGGAATATTCCCTAAAACTAGGAAGGCATTGACTTTATAACCTACAAGCACATGTAACCAAGTACACAGCAAGATAAGAACACAAACCCTACATTTTCGTTCGTTGGAGCAGTAGAAAATGGCTATTATTCCTTCTTGAATTATGAAGAGTCGTCAAGAACGGGAAAGGGGAAAATCAAAAACAACAAAACCTACCTTTTCATTCATTGTATGAGGTCACGAGGAAGGATAAAAAGTTGTTGGGGATGGTGGCGTCAGCATTCATCACTTCTGCAAGATGCCTCCGATCTGGGCTCAAGATTCGTCCTCGTTCTTCATTGGAGATGGTGAGTTCTTCATTGAAGATGATTTCCTATAATGTATTCCCTTTCGCCAACGATTTATCCCAACCAAAAACAAGTGAGGTTCCAACACCAATTAAATTAAGTTTACTAATTTAATTTGTTGGCACATTTAATTGGCATAATTAATTAACAGTGTGGCATAATTAGTTTTGAGGAAGTTCAAGATACTTCTCCACATTAAAGAGGGAGTTCAAGGGTTTCTCTCATTATAGGGGTCCGTGTGGTCCCCACATTTAGGAATTCAAATTGGGGGGAGGGGGTTAGGCTCGGGTGGTCCCCACCACCATAACCCAATTTGAGGGGTTTCAAAAATAAAAATTTAAAAAAAATTATTTTATTTTATTCTTTCACGAAAAACACAAAAACTAACTTACACCATCGAACCACTACGGAAGAGGTGAAGGTCTCCTTAAGCGAATATTGGTGCTTCGAGTTCAACGGTGCCCTCAGATTTCAATTTCAAGCATCAGTTTAAAAGTTACAAAAACTTGCTCACATGTTTACTGAATGTACCCGAAAAAAAAGTTCATAAATTCATTCTGGGGACATCGGGCCTCAGAATCACACGCTGTTAATTTTTTTGGTCTAGTAAAATTCCCATTTAATTAAAAAAAATTACACGGAAATTTTGGGTCTTTATATTCTCCCCACCTCAGGGCTTTACGTCTCCGTAATCCACAACTAAAACTACAGAAACAAGTGGGGGTAAAAATCACGAACCTCGGCCTCTCACTCCCATGTGCTCTCCTAGAGGTTCCCTTCTTTCCAATGAATGCGCACCAGAGGTATTGACCAGCCACGAAAGACCCACTCATGTTGATCCTCAATCTCTACTGGAACCTCTATAAATGTCTCCTCATCGTCGACATCCAGTTCACCGTGGTCGATGATGTGAGAAGGGTCATGCACGTATCTCCTCGGCTGGGATACGTGGAAGAAGTCGTGCACCCAGTGCAACTGTAGTAGAAGATCTAAGTGGTAAAACACTTCGCCAACTCTACTAAGGACCTAAAAAGGTCCGATGAACTTTGCAGATAACTTTCCACACCGTCCAAATCTCCGCAAACCTCATCAAGGTGAGACCTGTAGAAAGACGTGGTCACCATCCTCAAACTCTAGAGGTCTCCATCTTTTGTCGGGATAAGAATTCTACCAGCTCTATGCATTCTTCATCTGCTCCTAGATGATCTAAACCTTCTCTATGGTAGCCCGTATCATCTCTGGTCCCTCGAGTGCTGACTCCCCTGGGTTAGTCTAGCACAAAGGTGATCTGCAAGGTCGCCTGTACAATGCCTCAAAAGGTGCCATCCCAATGGTGGAGTGATAGCTATTGTTGTATGAAAACTCCACCAAAGACAAGTGATCCTCCCAGCTATGACTGAAGTTGAGGATGCAATCACGCATCATTTCCTTGAGGGTTTTAATGGTCCGCTCAGTCTGTCCATCCATATGAGTATGGAAGGCGGTGCTCAAACGAAGTTGTGTCCCGAAAGCCTCCTGCAACCCCTTCCATACCTGGGAAGTAAAACATGTATCATGATCGGAGAAAATCATCAAGGTCACTCCATGTAGCTGCACAATCTCCTGCACATATAGGTGTCCCAATCTCTCTACTGAACCCTACTCTCTGATCTGTAGGAAGTGGGCTGACTTGGTGAGTCGGTTGACAATCACCCAGATAGATTCAAGACCTATGAATGTACGTGGAAGTCCTGTCATGAAGTCCATGGATATCACATCCCAATTCCACTCTAGGACCTCTAAAGGTTGAACCATTCCTGCTGGTACCGAATGCACCGCCTTCACTTTATAACAAGTGAGGCACCAAGAGACAAAATATGCTACTGCTTTCTTCATTCCCGGACACCAGTGATATCTTTGGAGATCCTGGTACATATTCGCCACTCCTAGATGTACTGCTAGAGGGGATGTGTGGAACTCCCTCAACACTTCCCCTCGAAGTGACACTGGTACCATGGTACGTGCTCTGAAGAGAATGATGTGCTCCCCACCTTCAAAAAATCCATCAGGTGCCTGTCCTATGGATATCTAAGCACGTCGAGCCTCGCAGTCAGTATCCCCAAGTTGTGCCTCCCTGACTCGCTAAATAAGTGGAGGAGAAACTGTAAGAGACTGAATAAAATTTTCTCCATCTCGATCCACAAAAGATATATGCAAAGTGGCCAGCTGCTTTGTCGCCTCGCCTAGAAGCTGTATACCAGATCTCCTGCTGAGTGCACCAGCTACAACGCTCCCCTTATCAATAGTATAGACTATCTCTAAGTCATAGTCCTATAGGAACTCAAGACAATGTCATTGTCTAAGGTTTAGGTCATTTTTGTAAGAAGATATACATGAGACTCTTGTGATCTAAGTAGACTATAAAATGCTCGCTCGTCAAGTAATTTTGCCGCATCTTCAAGGCAAAGACCACTGCTACTAACTCCATGTCATGGGTAGCATAGTTCGGCTCATTTTGTCTCATCTATTGAGAACCATATGCAATCAATACTCACTCCTACATTAGGACACATCTGATTCCGGTCTCGGATGCGTCGTAGTAGACTACGTACCCAACACCCTCCTCTGGAAGCCTCAAGATAGGGGCACTAGTCAACCTCTGCCTGAGCTCCTAAAAACTCAGATGAAATCTCTCCAAACACACTAAGGGTTTCCCCTTCTTCTTCAACGCTGATAAGGGTTCTACAACTCTAGAAAAAATATGGCACAAACCTCTGGTAGTATCCAGCCAAACCCAGGAAACTTCGTACCTCTGTCACAATCCTGGGTGGATCCTAAGAAAGTACTGCCTCAATCTTCGCTGGATCCACCGCAACTCGAGCCTCTGAGATGACATTTCCTAGAAAGTGAACCTCTTGGATCTATAAATGTCACTTCGAGAGATTAACATAAATCTGGTGCTCTCAAAGTGTATCCAGAACTATCTACAAATGATAGGCATGCTCCTCCTCAGTAGCCGAGTAGATCAGAATGTCGTCGATGAAGACTGCTACAAAGCAATCAAAGTATGGCTTAAAGATCCTATCCATGAGTCCCATGAACACTTATGGGGTGTTTGTCTTTCCGAATGGCATAACCAAGAACTTATAATGGCCATACTGACATCATAAAGTTGTCTTCTTCACATCCTTGTCTCGCACCCTGAGCTGGTGATAGCCTGATATGAGATCTATCTTAGAGAACCATCGTTGTCCCTTCAAAATATCAAAGAGGTCATCTATCATCAGGAGTGGGTACTTGTTCCTTACGGTCACCTAGTTCAAGTGCCGATAGTCAACACAAAGTTTCAACCTCACATATTCCCTTTTGGTGAACAAGATTGGGGCTCCCAAGGAGAAACACTAGGCTGGATGAATCCCTTCCCCTGCAAATCCTCTAGCTGTACCCGTAGCTCCTAAAGCTCCATGGGGGACATCCAATATGATGGTGTGGATATCGGTGTCATCCCAGGGTACAAGTCAATGTAAAATTCCACCTCTCTATGAGGAGGTAGACCCGGAACATCATCAGGGAAGATATCCTTGTACTGATCCACCAATACAGGATAGCTCGGACTCTTCACATCAACCACTCTGAGGGTAAGGCTAGCCAACTGATGAGTGATCGGTTTCACTCTCCTTCGGGTAAGTTTGTCATGTGCTACAAAGTCTCCCTTCTTGCCGGTGAAGGTAAACCTGGTCCCATCCGTGCAGAATCGCCGCACTTTTCACCTAATATAGTCTATATGATCATGGACTGTAGATAACCATTTCATACCCTGGATGAAGTCATAAGGCCTTGACGCCGCTACTAGGAGATACCAGTCAAAGCTCTCTCCTCCTAGAGTAAGCTCTCACTACCATCACCAGTACGTAATTGTCAAATCTTCTCCTGTAGAAGTCTCTATCTGTAAGGATCGATCCAACAGCTTAGTTTGAATCTCTGAGCTTCAAACGAGGGTAGTGGTAATAAAAGAATGACTGAAACCTGTTTCTATAAGTACTACATCAAAGGTTGAGTAGACATAGATCGTACCTCGTATCATCTCCATAGAACCATGGTTGTAAGCCTCAGCTGCTTGGAGTTGAGCTCGCCCATGTCCAACTGCTCCCTATGGTTGGGGTGGACCACCTGGTGGTGGTGGCGGTAACATCTCAAATCTTTTCCCACTACTAGTTGCACGGCCATCACCTTTTCCACGTCTGCCTACTCCCTGTGGACCTCCTCGATCGAATATTTGTCTCTGCCTGGGAAGTCCCTCGACCGTCTGCTGATCATCTGTATGTTAGGTTAGACAGTGACGAGCCATGTGACCCTGCTCGCCGCATTTGAAGCACTTCTTGCCCCTCGCTTGACTAGATCTATCTCCGGTACCCCGCACATCTGATTTGGAGTCATGCGGTCATCCACCTGTAGGTATGGTCCTCTTGGACCTCTGTGAGATTTGTCTGCTTATAGCTACAAAAGTCTCCACTACGTGACATCTAGTGGTAGGTCTCACTGCTAGTGACTGCTTAGAAAGAAAAGTCTCCACTAAGAGGTCTCACTCTAACAACCCCACCTATGTTGAGATGCTGAGAGAAATCATTGATGCCCTGATCTCCCACCTGATTCCCTGCTTGAAGATTTGATCCCTGAATAATGGGTCACGTACCATATTAGGGGAGTAGCGTGTGAGGTCGGTGAACCTTGCTGAGTACTGAGCCACAGTCATGCTTCCCAACTTCAGATGAAGAAGCTCCTGTATGTGCATTGTGCAAAGAGTCGCTGGGACAAACTCTTCCTGAAACAGGCTCTCAAAGTCTTCCCAGAGAAGCATCACCTCATCGTGAACATGGGGCATCAAGATCCACCATCTACCTATTTCTACCTGTAGAAGACTGGCGGTAAGGATCACCATGGTATCAGTTGGTGTCCCTACCAGTCGAAATACTCTCACCACAGCCTCCAGTCAATCCTCAGCCGCCTATGGGTCCATCTCTCCCCTGAACTTGGGTGGCCTCTGGCACTAGAATTGATGTGACACTCTCAAGTGGAAATCACCCTTTGCAGCTGGGGCTGGTGGCATCGGTGGCCCAATGGGTAATGGTACCGTTGGTGCCTCTGTTGGTGCCTCTACTGGAAGAGGTCCCTGCACCGAGGCTTCATCGCTCAATGGGCTATTAGTGCGTACTATATCTGAAACCCTAGCTGGCTGTCTACGTGGAAGAATCCTAAAAAGAAACAGTTGTTCCACGGTCAATTAGTTATACCTAGTGAGATTAAACAAAGAGATCACAAAGAAAACTCTTGGAAACACACATGCAATCTCTGTTTTCGTGCACTGAGTCAGAAATCAGATGTCAGGGTCCTGGGGTATGGATACGTCAGCCGCCGCACCAACACTGGATTCCCTAAACTAATAACCACACTCACTACACATAACACTATTGTCATTAAAAAGATCATAGCCCTATGTTTTATGGTATAACTGACTCCTTTGATACCAATTTCTCATGACCCATCCCTCGGGGCCCGTGTCGTGACTACCCCAAGTCCACCTTCCATATACCAGGGGCTGGCGACTAGAACCAAAGTCATATTCCCTAAAACTTGGAAGGAATTGCCTTAATAACCTATAAACTCACACAACCAAGAACACGGAATGATACGAACACAAACAACTGTATAGTAAATAGAGTGAGTACAGTAAGTAAAAAAGGGCCAGAATATAAGCCTAACTAGAAAGTACAAGAAACTAAAAGGTACTAGTAAACTGAAATAGCTCCTATGAACACCCTCCAAGGATCCTACCTAAAGGGGAGGTATAGCTCTCAAACGGCCGTCTCTGCAGTATTCCTCGTCTAGGTCCACCTATGAGCTACCTCTAGTCTTGGTACCCTCATCCTCAGTCAGCGTTGTCCATCATCTGCACCAAACACAATAGGGTGTGGGCATAGCCCGTGCATGGGTGAGTATGACGATACTCAGTAGGGACCCCGAGACCCTTGAGGTCTCACAAAATTCACAAAGGATAAACCATAAATCATGAAATCAACTAACAATCCTACTTAGGTATATTCCCATACATATACCAAAGTTATCAAGTATACCCATCTCAGTCTTGAGGAAACACAGGGTTCAACTCAAAATCCCAAACCTCAACTATTCCACAAAGGAAGGAATACCATGAAGGTAAGTACTGCACAGGTACACCACCCATAAGAATACCACCAAGGTGTCACCATGAAGGAAAGTACCACACAGGTACAGACTCCGCTCACACTAGGTATATCTTAGATACAGTAGTAGAGATGATTAGATGTAACTACTGAATCATCTTACTCTATTAAGAGGAAGACCCACGAAGGATCCTAAATCGTCATCATACCCACAGAGGATCTTAGTACATTTTTAGACCCACATAGGATCCTAGTACATCGTCAGACCCACACAGGATCCTAGTACATCGTCAGACCCACATAGGATCCTAGTACCTCGTCAGACCCACACAGGATCCTAGTACATCGTTAGACCCACACAGGATCCTAGTACCTCGTCAGTACATCGTCAGACCCACATAGGATCCTAGTAAATTATTCAGTACATCATCAGACTCACACAGGATCCTAGTACATCTCCAGTATGTCATCAGACCCCCATAGGATCCTAGTACATCGTCAGTACGTCATCAGACCCACATAGGATATCCTAGTACATCGTCAGTACGTAGTCAGACCCACACAGGATCCTAGTACATCGTCAGTACATCGTCAGACCCACACAGAATCCTAGTAAATCGTCAGTACATCATCAGACCCACACAGTATCCTAGTACATTATCAGTACGTCGTCACAGCTAGCTACAGGGTTCTCGCACTAAGATTTCTTATCTCTGGTAGGGTCTGCTCCTCAAGCCACTAGTCGATACTCCAATTTCCAAGAATCCCCATGAATAAGTATCCCAAAGGACTGTCACATAAAATAGGTCTCAACGCAACACACGATGCGTCAATCGGACATCCAGTCTGTAAGTTATTAGCCTTTTAGTCCCAAGGGACCGATTGGATTTGTGCTTGATCCAACCCAAACATACCCCAAATTTATCCAAATATCAATTAGGGTATACCAAAAGGATGGTCTCGCTCCAAGGTTTTTGACGCTGTAGACAATTCGTCAAACAGACGCTTGGTGCCAAAGTTATGGTCAAAAGAGTGTATAAGGTCGAAAATAGTCTGGGTCTGATCCGACCCAGTTTGGGTCGACCCGGCCTGACCCACTAGGTACCACCCGGCCAGCGCTAGGAGACCTCACCCGGTGACCCAACTTTCCAGCCTGTGGTGCGGGGGGTAGCCATCGTATGGCAGGGAGGCCGCGATACGGTGGGGAGACGCGGTGCGGCGGTGCAGCCGCGGTGTGGTGGTCCTCCGTGGTTGGCTGGATGGCCAGCCATCTCCTCCGCACGTTGCAGTCGGGCGCTGCCCATTCACCGGCAGCCGGCTCGGCCGGCCGTCCTTCCTTCACCACCGCAGCACAAGCCACAGTTCTCTTCAGTTGGGTGGCGCAGCCATGTCATTGCCTTCTTCGCGAAGAACACAACAAATAATCACAAGAATTTGCGAAGAGGTCAGGCCATGTTTGTTTGGCCAGCACTCTCTATATTAGAGCAGTAGCAAGCGGCTATGATTCCTTCTTGAATTACTAAGAGTCATCAAGAATGGTAAAGGGAAAAAATCAAAAACAACAAAACCTACCTTTTCGTTCGTTGGAGGAGGTCGCAAGGAAGGAGATGAAGTCATTGGGGATGGTGGCATCAGCTTTCGTCGCTTCCCCAAGATGCCTCTAATCTGGGCTCAAGCATCGTCCTCGTTCTTCATTGGAGATGCGGTGTTCTTCTTTGGAGATGAGTACCTCCAATGTCTTCCCTTTCACCAATGATTTCTCCCAACCAAAAACAAGTGAGATGCCAACACCAATTGCATTAAGTTTACCAATTTAATTTGTTGGCACGTTTAATTGTCATAATTAATTAAAGGGTGTGGCACAATTAGTATGGAAGAAGTTCAAGAGACTTCTCCACATTAAAGAGGTAGTTAAAGGGTATATCCCATTATGAGGGTTCATGTGGTCCCCACCATTAGGAATTAAAATTTGGGGGATTTAGGCTTGGGTATTCCCCACCACTATAACCCATGTTGAGGGGTTTCAAAAATAAAAATGTTAAACATTTTTATTTTATTTTATTCTTTCATGAAAAACACAAAAACTAACTTTCACCCTCGACCCACTACGGGTGAGGTGATGTAACGCCCTGACCCCAGTTACCCAGAGTCGGTGCATTATTACATAACATTGGCATGATCACAAGAAAGATAAAATCTCGAAAGACCGATTGGTTTAGTAGTCTTGGAAACACTAGATATATTCATAAGTCTTACATTACATCATAAAATGAAAAACTACTACAACAACATATTGTCTCCATAATCCACACTCATATCCCCACATAATATCCCTGCAGGTCATTCATAATTTACTTCTTCACTTCCTGGGAAAAATAAAACATATAAAAGGGGTGAGCTCAAATGCCCAGTAAGGATAACAATATAGCGGAAACTTTCATAAATAAGAATAAACATTTAAGGCAATGTATAACTAAAACAAAAGCCTTTCAAACTTGAACTTTTAACATATTATGGCATAAATAAAATAAAATAATTCCATTTACTTATTCACATGGCTATTCTACTAATCGAATAATCACATGCAAAATCAATAACCACTTTCATAATGATGGAATGCATAATGCCAGACTATCATAACCACATAGCCAAGGCCTCGTGCCAAGACTACAAATAAGATTTTGTCAAGGCCTTGTGCCAAGACACTAGTTTGTCTCATGAGACCTACTGATGCATCGAGGAGCTATAGCGGGCTCCACCAATCACATATTAAGTCCAATGCATTCCCATATGAAAAGGTTTAAACATAACATAAACATTCGTATTAAAACTAGCATACGAAATGTTAATACTTTCACCATAAACCATGAATGGTATAAAAATAGAACATCCATAGTAAAACAAATAACAAAACCTTCAATATAATATAGAATTTTTGTATCATAAAAAATCAACTTTAAATAAGCGTAAAATCCATCAAAGGATGTTGACATAGATGAAATCAACATTCTTTTTAAAGAAATATCTCTTTTTATTTTGAAATCATTTAAGATCCATATAAAATAAAACATTTTCTTTGAAAATATTCTTATAAGCTTGTAAGGAAAGCTTTGAAGATTTTATAATGGCGGAAAATAGCCGCACCCACCGTATAAGTTAAAAAAACATTCTTACCTTAATTCTGTCGAAAAGGTTAAAAATGACCTTGTTTTGAAAACGACGGAAAGATTCCTTTATAAACCTCTTATAAAAAGTCAAACAAGGGTATCAATGACTTTAACCCATATTCTTGTAAATAATAAAAATGTTTTGAAATACATTTCGAAGAAACATGGATGTGGATGATAAATAAATCCCAGTAGATTATTACATATAAACAACCTCGGATAATGAAGAGATTGTGAAATAAACCCTTACCTTGTACTTTTCCTTGGTTGGGGTAGGTTAACCTCCTGTATAATGGTGAAATAATTGTTATTAAATTATAAAAGAATCATATATATTAATATGATATCATATATGATCTTTTAACATTGATTTGTTAATAATATCTTAGAATTATCGTCGTTTCGGGTGTTAACTTACTCATTTTCTTTTATATGTTTTGTTACATAAGCCATGTTTGTTGTATCTTATTCATATCCAGAATGATATCAAGTCCTTAAACATAATTTCTAAATCATCAAATGATAATTATACTTTAATGGATACGATGGAAAATGAAACTCATCGCGTTCGTGGAGACGGTAGTCCATACGTACGCACGAGCAACAATATCATTCTTTTGATATTAAAATAATATATAAATGGATGGTATATCATATATATAGAATCATTAACATGTTATATTTATTATTTACATGAGTTACACATCATTATTATACCCATCCAAATAATAATATATTGAATAACAATTACACCACAACGTGGAGACGGTAAGCCGTACGTACGCACGTATGGTGACATGTTATTCAAAGGGTAGATAGAATACTAAATATGGTTGTAACATATTTATAATAACATCACAGTATATATAAGATACTGGAGTTATTATTTTAGAATGGTAATAACAAAGAAAGAAGAAGTGGAAGAAGAAAGGAACTTGAAAAGGGGTGGTGAAAACATTACCTCTTCTTCGGGTTCTTCCTTTTGATTTGATCAAAAGGGCTCCTTAGGTTAGATTTCTGATCACACTAAGGCCTCTAGGTTGTAGTGAGGGATGTTAGGAGAGTATTTGGGTAGAGTTTGGCCGAACCAAAAGGCTTTGAAGGTGTGAAGAAATGAGAAGGAGGAGTTCCCTTTTATAAGAGGGGTGAGGGGCACCTTTGGAAAAGCTAGAAATATTAGTTTATAATAAATTTATATTCGGTTTATAATGGATCAAAAGTTTATTTTTTAAATTTTAAGGTGGGGATGGGTCGAAAACAACTCAACCAATAGAATTTAGACAGGTTTGGGTACTTATATTAACCTTATCTTTAAGTATTAACTCTAAGTTAATTAGTTTCACTTTTACAATGTCTCTTTGTATTTTTTATATAATATGGTTAAAAAACTTACTATATATATCCAAGAGACCCCCAATTGGTCCCTTAATGATGAACCTATCATGATATAAGTCTCTTTGCCGAACCTTAGATTTTTAGGAATTTAATATCAATTAATAATATAATATTTGTTTTAAGAACTCTTTTATGTCAATTTTGACACTATTCAATAGTTGATTTTTGTGAAACTCATAACAGATTGATTACTTAGAAAAAATTCAATTAAATCAATCCTAATATATCATAGTATCCTTGAAAATTAGTTTAATTCATTAAAAGTTTCATATTATATTTATTTGGGTATTTATAATATTAATTATTTTAATTTTTCACTATTATAGTAATTAATTCATCATCATTGTGTCATAAATAAATTAAATTATTTAATGTCTAAAAATTATAAATGAACTATAACTATGTCGGAAATCTTTTTATCTTTCTAATGAATATTTATAATCTAAAATCCAACATATATAACCCTATGTAAAAATTGTTTTTCTAAAAGATATATGCTTGTGTCATTTTTGTATTCATTTTAACTTAATTAATATAAAGTGTCCTTATCACCTACAAGTGGCACCATGGGGTCCCAAAATCGACCCAAAGATGCCTATGGTCGAACATGTATCAACCAATAAGGATAGGACACGTTTTAGGGTAATTTAGTATTATTATAATATTATTTTTTAACCCTTATTTACCGGATTTACCCTTAACAGTGGTAAATAAAATATTTACCGCAGTAATTATTCAAAATGTCTAAAAATAAAAGTTACCTATTTACACTATTTGAACATCCTGATTCCAAATATGGAATCCATTTTTCTAAATTAAAAACACAGAAGTGGCAGAAATTAATTTAAAATTAATTCCCGCTGTCAAAACAAAAAGCGTGTTTTTAAGAGATAATAACTATCAAAAGATTGACACTTGTTTATGTTTGGTTTAATTGTAAAATTATGTCCAATGACCAAAATTATATTAAATGGTAAAAATATATTCTAAATATACTTTAAAACCACTCAAATTCATAATTGATCACTATTAATTATTTTGATTAAAAAAGTTGTTTTTAATTAAAATTTAGTAATTTTCACTATTCATCAAAATATGAAAGTTATCCGAAATGTACCAAAATTTCACCTTAGGCTAAATTCGATATTCCGAATCCAAAAATGAAGTCCATTTTGAAATATAAAATATATATATAACTTCAAAAAGTAGGTATTACTATTCATAACAGCTAGTTTGATTGGTTATGGTGTGTTAGAACTCGGTGTTGCGTACAACACACGCTATCACATTATTCAAAGAGAAGCGTACCGTAGAAGCTTGGGGTGTTACATTCTCCCCTACTTCAAATAATTTCATCCGCGAAATTTCTAGAATACTTATCACATGAAAAGAATCGGGTGGTTCTTCATCATAAGTTCCTCAGGTTCCCACGTTGCCTCTTCCATCTTATGGTTTCTCCACAAAACTTTTACCAGACGCGTCGTCCGGTTTCTCAGTACTTGTTCTCTTGTATCAAGAATCCTGACGGGCTCTTCACAATAAGACAGATCGGTTTCCAGTTCTAATTCCTCATAGGTGAGTACATGCATTGGGTCAGGCATGTATTTCCTCAACAGAGATACGTGGAACACATCGTGAACTTTAGAGAGACTTGGCGGCATTGCCAATCGGTAAGCTACAACCCCAATTCGTTCTAGAATTTCGAAGGGTCTGATGTACCTGGGACTCAATTTAACTTTATTACCAAAACGTATGACTCCCTTCCATGGAGATACCTTCAGGAAAACATGATCACCGACTTGAAATTCCAAATCCTTCCTTCGATTATCGGCATAGCTCTTCTGCCTACTTTGAGCTGCTCTGATGTGATTTTGAATTACCTTCACCTTTTCCATCGTTTCCTCCACCAGTTCTGGACCTACAAGTTTTCTTTCACCGACGTCATCCCAACAGGTTGGTGTACGACATCTCTTTCCGTATAACGCTTCATATTGTGCCATATGAATACTCGAATGGAAGATATTGTTATAGGAAAATTCTACCAGAGGTAAATATTGATCCCACATACCCTGAAAGTCATGTGAGCAAGATCTCAACATGTCTTCTAAGGTTTGAATAGTCCGTTCTGATTGTCCGTCTGTCTGAGGGTGGTAAGCAGTTCTCAAATGAAGTTCAGTATCCAGGGATTTCTGAAGACTTTTCCAGAATCTTGAAGTAAAACGGGGATCACGATCAGAAACAATCGATAGGGGTACTCCATGAAGTCTCACAACTTCATTTTTATATAGTCTTGCTAGACGTTCCAGGGGTAGATCTTCTCTTATAGTAAGAAAATGTGCTGACTTGGTATGACGATCAACAATAACCCATATTGCATCGTTCCTTCTAGGAGTCTTTGGTAGCCCCATGACAAAGTCCATCGTAATATTGTCCCATTTCCACTCCGGTATGGGAAGAGGTTGCATGACTCCTCCAGGTTGTTGCCTTCCAGCTTTCACTTGCTGACAAACCATACATCTTGACACAAAATCAGTAATCTCCCTCTTCATGTTGTCCCACCAAAAATGTTCCTTCAAATCTCTATACATTTTGGTGCTCCCAGGGTGTATATAGAAATTGGAACTATGAGCATCATCCAGCAATTCCCTTTTTAGATCAGGTATATTGGGAACACAAAGTCTCTTCCCAAATTTCAAAATTCAATCTTCATACACAAAGTCTCTTAATCTCCCATCATTCACAGCTTTAATCTTCTTTTGAAATTATTCATCATCGGTCTGAGTACTCTTAATCCTTTCTATTAAAGATGG
The DNA here is from genome assembly GCA_963277665.1 of Viscum album. Classification (NCBI taxonomy): domain Eukaryota; kingdom Viridiplantae; phylum Streptophyta; class Magnoliopsida; order Santalales; family Viscaceae; genus Viscum; species Viscum album. Next base: position 1,222,220,022 of record OY728139.1, on the reverse strand, counting down.
TTTGGTAACCATTTGAAAAAGAAATGATGTTTCGCCTTCCCTGGTTATTCCCATGTCCATCTTCACTAGATCCCTGAAAATTGGATCCCTTTCAATTCTCATATTGTTCAAAACTCCATGTTCTTTTCTACTCAAAGCATCTGCCACCTTGTTTGCTTTCCCCAGGTGGTAGTGTATCGTGAAATCATAATCCTTGAGTAATTCAAGTCATCTCCTTTGCCTCATGTTGAGTTCTTTTTGTGAGAAAATATACTTCAAACTCTTGTGATCAGTATAAATCTCACATTTTTCACCATAGAGGTAGTGCCTCCATATCTTCAAAGCAAAGATCACAGCTGCTAACTCGAGATCATGAGTAGGATAGTTTTGTTCATGAATTTTCAATTGTCGTGATGCATAGGAAATAACTCTATCATTCTGCATAAGGACACAACCAAGTCCTTTCTTCGATACATCACTATAAATAACGAACCCATCATTCCCCGATGGTAGAGTCAATATAGGAGCATTGAATAATCTTTTCTTCAGTTCTTCAAAACATTATTCACACTCTTTTGTCCAAACAAATTTAACCCCTTTACGTGTGAGCTTTGTTAATGGGTTAGTCAATTGGGCAAAATTCTGGACGAAACGTCGATAATAACCTGCCAAACCAATAAAACTGCGTACCTCAGTTATACTCGTAGGTGCTGGCCATTCTTGGATTGCCTTTGTCTTAGAAGGATCAACAGATATTCCATCTTTAGAGACAATATGGCCAAGAAAAGAAATCTCCTGAAGCCAGAATTCACACTTGCTAAACTTCCCATATAATTCATGCCTCCTCAAAGTCTTCAAGATAATGCGCAAGTGATTTTCATGATCTTCATAGGTTTTGGAGTATACCAAGATATCATCAATAAATACCACCACAAATTCATCGAGATACTCCTTGAAAACTCTATTCATCAGATCCATGAATACAGAGGGTGCATTAGTCAATCCAAAAGGCATTACAGTAAACTCGTAATGCCCGTACCTGGTTCGAAATGTTGTCTTTGGAATGTCTTCCTTCTTTACACACAACTGATGGTATCCAGATCGAAGTTCAATCTTTGAAAAGTATTGAGCTCCATGTAGTTGGTCAAATAAATCATCAATATGAGGTAGGGGATACTTGTTCTTTATCGTTATATCATTGATCTCCCTGTAGTCGATACATAACCTCATAGATCCATCTTTCTTTTTAACAAAAAGAACAGGGGCTCCCCATGGAGAAACACTAGGGAAAATAAATCCTTTATTACTCAATTCCTCTAGTTGTTTCTTTAGTTCGACTAACTCTACAGTAGCCATTCTGTAAGGGGTCTTCGATATAGGCCTAGATCTAGGAATTAAATCAATGGAAAACTCAACTTCTCGTTCTGGAAGATGTCCAGGTAAATCTTCCGGAAATACATCTACAAATTCTTTCACAACAGGTACATCCTCTATTTGAACATTCCTTTCCTCACCCGTAGTTATTTCATTCTCTTCCTCCCCAATAATTGAATTTAGTTGAGCTATTGAGGGTGGATCTAAATAAGAATTAGGTGGTGACGATTCTGATCTAAAGATAAGGTGTTCCTTATCATTATCATCATGAATCTTAACCTCTTTCTTCTTACAATAAATCTTCGCATCATAGTCCGAAAGCCAGTCCATACCGAGGATTATATCAAACTCAATCATAGGTATGACGATGAGATCAGCAGATAAAGAACATTTATGTGCTCTAATGGGGAATGATTCACAAAACTTTGTTGCAATGATACTTCCCTTAGGAGTTTTAACTGACAACTCCCTTATTAAATCAAATTGGAAATATCTAATTTTCTTAGAAAACTGGGAAGATATGAAACAATGTGATGATCCAGAATCAAATAATGCATTTGCTAAACTAGAGGAAACCATTAAATTACCTGCCACCACGTCTTTCGGAGCTTCTACCTCAGCAGTAGTGATAGCATAAGCCTGGCCTTGATCCCTTGGCCTTTTCTGAGGTAAGTTCTCCTGACGCTTAGGACATGCATTTGCATAATGCCCCATCTCCCTGCAATTATAGCACTGAACGTTGGTAGCTTCCTTCTTCCCCTTGCAATCACGAGCTTGGTGGCCTTTTTCACCACACTTGTAACAGACTCCCATTCCATTCAAGCAAGTACCAAGGTGTTTCTTCCCACATTTACCACGGGATGGATATTCAACCTTTCCCTTATTCCCTTTATTTCCATTCCCAGATTGATCAGCAGGTCTCTTCTTCTCTTGCTTTTCTTTAAAGTCATAAGACTTAGAGAATTCCTTTTCGGTCTTGATAGCACATGAGACAATGTCTTCGTATGACGAGAAGGATTGTGAGACTAATGATCGACAGAGAAATGGTTTTAACCCATCAAAGAAACGATCAATATTACTTATTTGGTTACGTATATAATCACCAGCATACCTTGCTAACCTTTTAAAGTTAGCCTCATACTTTGTGACATTCTCATCCTCCTTCTGTCTAAGACTTAGAAATTGCCTTTCCATATCTGCACGATGGTCGCGAGGAAAGTATTTTTCTAAAAATAGATCTTTGAACTCCCTCCATTCCATATTTGATACTTCATCATCTTCCTTCGTATTTTGAATCAATGACCACCATTGATCAGCATCTCCGGTGAGGCGGTAAACTGTCATGATAACTTTTTCCCTTTCACTGCTCCCCAAAGCCTGAAATATTTTCTCTAGGGAAAATATCCATTGCTCGGCTACTAAGGTATTTGTACTCCCATTGAACATTGGTGGTTGTTTCCATATGAATCGATCTAACATTGATCCTCCACGCTGCAGATCAGGTTGCTCCATACGGGTAAGTTTATTATTCATAACCTGAGTAAGTTGTCCCAGTATGGTGATTAGCTGATCGGCACCAGTTGCATCACCAGCTCCACTATAATTATCTTGAGCAGGAGGGCAATCCCTACATGGAGTGCATGCATTGATACGGTTTCCATTTCTTCCACTAGGCGCCATTTCTAAACAATCGCATAAACTAGATCAGTTTATGAATCAAAATACATAATCCCATACTTATAAAACACTTAACATAAATTGAACTATTTATGGATATAATCCATAATCATAAGAATGTTTTCTTTGAGGAATTATATACTCATAATCCCTTCAAAATGATTTGTAAAGAAAATGAGAGTTATCTTAAGCATATCCCCCGGGAGTGTCGTAACCAAGAGTGCAGCAAGGCCCGTTGTCGTGCACCAGTTCTCGTTCGAGTCTAGCTCAAAGCGGTGTTTTTGGGTTTTACCGCTAGGTACATCTGTGCCAGAGCCGCCTCTACCTGCTCGTATCCAGACAGGGATTTATTGCTCGGAAATCTCACAAAATATCTACAATACCAAAATTCTAGGAAGTTCTTCTATACTAATCCTCAAAGTTCATCTTAGGTCTACGTGCTCTGATCAGAGTTTATCTAAATCTAGCTTCCAAGGTTTGTACTAAACATCCTCTGATACCAACTGTAACGCCCCAACCCCAGTTACCCAGAGTCGGTGCATTATTACATAACATTGTCATGATCACAAGAAAGATCAAATCTTGAAAGACCGATTGGTTTAGTAGTCTTGGAAACACTAGATATATTCATAAGTCTTACATTACATCATAAAATGAAAAACTACTACAACAACATATTGTCTCCATAATCCACACTCATATCCCCACATAATATCCCTGCAGGTCATTCATAATTTATTTCTTCACTTCCTGGGAAAAATAAAACATAGAAAAGGGGTGAGCTCAAATGCCCAGTAAGGATAACAATATAGCGGAAACTTTCATAAATAAGAATAAACATTTAAGGCAATGTATAACTAAAACAAAATCCTTTCAAACTTGAACTTTTAACATAGTATGGCATAAATAAAATGAAATAATTCCATTTACTTATTCACATGGCTATTCTTCTAATCGAATAATCACATGCAAAATCAATAACCACTTTCATAATGATGGAATGCATAATGTCATACTATCATAACCACATAGCCAAGGCCTCGTGCCAAGACTACAAATAAGATTTTGTCAAGGCCTTGTGCCAAGACACTAGTTTGTCTCATGAGACCTACCGATGCATCGAGGATCTATAGCGGGCTTCACCCGTCACATATTAAGTCCAATGCATTCCCATATGAAAAGGTTTAAATATAACATAAACATTCGTATTAAAACTATCATACGAAATGTTAATACTTTCACCATAAACCATGAATGGTATAAAAATAGAACATCCACAGTCAAAAAAATCACAAAACCTTCAATATAATATAGAAGTTTTGTATCATAACAAATCAACTTTAAATAAGCGTAAAATCCATCAAAGGATGTTGACATAGATGAAATCAAAATTCTTTTTAAAGAAATATCTCTTTTTATTTTGAAATCATTTAAGATCCATATAAAATAAAACATTTTCTTTGAAAATATTCTTATAGGCTTGTAAGGGAAGCTTTGAAGATTTTATAACGGTGGAAAATAGCCGCACCCGCCGTATAAGTTAAAAAACATTCTTACCTTAATTCTGTCGAAAAGGTTAAAAAGGACCTTGTTTTGAAAACGACGGAAAGATTCCTTTATAAAACTCTTATAAAAAGTCAAACAAGGGTATAAATGAATTTAACCCATATTCTTTTAAATAATAAAAATGTTTTGAAATACATTTCGAAGAAACATGGATGTGGATGATAAAGAAATCCCAGTAGATTATTACATATAAACAACCTCGGATAATGAAGAGATTGTGAAATAAACCCTTACCTTGTACTTTTCCTTGGTTGGGGTAGGTTAAACTCCTGTATAATGGTGAAATAATTGTTATTAAATTATACAAGAATCATATATATTAATATGATATCATATATGATCTTTTAACATTGATTTGTTAATAATATCTTAGAATTATCGTCGTTTCGGGTGTTAACTTACTCATTTTCTTTTATATGTTTTGTTATATAAGCCATGTTTTTTGTATCTTATTCATATCCAGAATGATATCAAGTCCTTAAACATCATTTCTAAATCATCAAATGATAATTATACTTTAATGGATACGATGTAGAATGAATCTCATCGCGTTCGTGGAGACGGTAGTCCGTACGTACGCACGAGCGACAATATCATTCTTTTGATATTAAAATAATATATAAATGGATGGTATATCATATATACAGAATCATTAACATGTTATATTTATTATTTACATGAGTTACACATCATTATTATACCCATCCAAATAATAATATATTGAATAACAATTACACCACGACGTGGAGACGGTAAGCCGTATGTACGCACGTATGGTGACATGTTATTCAAAGGGTGGATAGAATACTAAATATGGTTGTAACATATTTATAAAAACATCACTGTATATATAAGATACTGTAGTTATTATTTTAGAATGGTAATAACAAATAAAGAAGAAGTGGAATAAGAAAGGAACTTGAAAAGGGGTGGTGAAAACATTACCTCTTCTTCGGGTTCTTCCTTTTGATTTGATCAAAAGGGCTCCTTAGGTTGGCTTTAAGATCACAATAAGGCCTCTAGGTTGTAGTGAGGGATGTTCGGAGAGTAGTTGGGCAGATTTTGGCCGAATCAAAAGGCTTTGAAGGTGTGAAGAAATGAGAAGGAGGAGTGCCCTTTTATAAGAGGGGTGAGGGGCACCTTTGGAAAAGCTAGAAATATTAGTTTATAATAAATTCATATTCGGTTTCTAATGGATCCAAAGTTGATTTTTTAAATGTTAAGGTGGGGATGGGTCGAACAAAAACTCAACCAAAAGAATTTAGACAGGTTTGGGTACTTATACTAACCTTATCTTTAAGTATTAACTCTAAGTTAATTACTTTCACTTTTACAATGTCTCTTTGTATTTTCATATAATATGGTTAAAAAACTTACTATATATATCCAAGATACCCACAAGTGGTCCATTAATGATGAACCTATCATGATATAAGTCTCTTGGCTGAACCTTAGATTTTTAGGAATTTAATATCAATTAATAATATAATATTTGTTTTAAGAACTCTTTTATGTCAATTTTGACACTATTCAATAGTTGATTTTTTTGAAACTCATAACAGATTGATTACTTCGAAAAAAGTCAATTAAATCAATCCTAATATATCATATTATCCTTTAAAATTAGTTTAATTCATTAAAAGTTTCATATTATATTTATTTGGGTATTTATAATATCAATTATTTTAATTTTTTACTATTATAGTAATTAATTCATCATCATTGTGTCATAAATAAATTAAATTATTTAATGTCTAAAAATTATAAATGAACTATAACTATGTAGGAAATATTTTTATATTTCTAATTAATATTTATAATCTAAAATCCAACTTATATAACCCTATGTAAAAATTGTTTTGCTAAAAGATATATGCTTGTGTCATTTTTGTATTCATTTTAACTTAATTAAAATAAAGTGTCCTTATCACCTACAAGTGGCACCATGGGGTCCCAAAATCGACCCAAAGATGCATATGGTCGAACATTTATCAACCAATAAGGCTAGGACACGTTTTAGGGTAATTTAGTATTATTATAATATTATTTTTTAACCCTTATTTACCGGATTTACCCTTAACCATGGTAAATAAAATATTTACCGCAGTAATTATTCAAAATGTCTAAAAATAAAAGTTACCTATTTAAAAAATTTGAACATCCTGATTACAAATATGGAATCCATTTTTCTAAATTTAAAACACAGAAGTGGCAGAAATTAATTTAAAATTAATTCCCGCTGTCAAAACACCAAGCGTGTTTTTAAGAGATAATAACTATCAAAAGATTGACACTTGTTTATGTTCGGTTTAATTGTAAAATTATGTCCAATGACCAAAATTATATTAAATGGTAAAAATGTATTCTAAATATACTTTAAAACCACTCAAATTCATAATTTATCACTATTAATTATTTTGATTAAAAAAGTTGTTTTTAATTAAAATTTAGTAATTTTCACTATTCATCAAAATATGAAAGTTATCCGAAATGTACCAAAATTTCACCTTAGGCTAAATTAGATATTCCGAATCCAAAAATGAAGTCCATTTTGAAATATAAAATATATATAATTTCAAAAAGTAGGTATTACTATTCATAACGGCTAGTTTGATTGGTTATGGTGTGTTAGAACTCGGTGTTGCGTACAACACACGCTATCACATTATTCAAAGAGAAGCGTACCGTAGAAGATTGGGGTGTTACAAGTGACGGTCTCCTTAAGAAAATACCGGAAAGGTGAATTCAAAGGTTCCCTCAGATTTCAATTCTGAGCACCAGTTTAAAAGTTACAAAAACACGCTCACACGTTTACTGAACATACCTGAAAAAAAAGTTCATAAATTCATTCTGGGCACACCGGGCCTCAGAATCACGTGCTGTCAATTTTCATTATCTCTTAAAATTCCCATTTAATTAGGAAAAATTACATGGAAATTTTGGATCTTTACACTCACCGATGATTTACTTTGTTCAATGGAAACTATTTAGCTAAGTGGGAGTCTAGACTTATGAAACAAAAGATATCAACACTACTAGTGTTTAGTCAAGTTATTGATAGTTCAATATGGGGTGTTCCATTATGATGAGTTTGGGTGTACAATGGTCATGTGGTTTGTGATATGATGCAACATAGTTCGGAAAGTTAGTCCATGTTGAGTAAATTTTAGTACTGACTCACTTTAGGAACTAGGTTAATACCCATAAAATTTATCCCTTTGGTTGGTGGATTCATTTATAAGGAATCTCGTGGATCTTTGATATCCCCTAACCACTTGATATGTGTGGAACCTAATATTGTCTTCTTATACTTTTCTTGTTGTTTCTATAACATGGTGCCTTTCTATAATTCTCTTGATCTTCATACTGCATGTGTTGTTCCTTTATGAAACTTTTTTAAAAGGATTTCAAATTATCTTTAAAATTTTAACTAAAAAGGAGACCCACTAAATTATTTATAATTTATTGTTTCCATTTAAATTATTCAAAGAATAAAGTTTATAAAATGGTTTTGGAAATTTCTTTCTTTATATGTTTCAAACTATAAAACTATTTATTTATAATATAGTTCAAACTATAAATAAATAGACATTTAATTTAATTTTTATAAATCAGGAATGGTTTCTATTTTTCATGTCTACCAAGATTTATCTCACTCCTATCTATCATTTCAATTACATACTCTTATCTAGTTTTGTTCATTATTGAGTGAATTTATTTATCTTTTGTTAGTTTTATTTAATTATTTTAAAGAAATTAAATTGGGATTTTTGGTTTTTTAAGGTTGATCATGGGTTATATTAGTTTGGTTCATAGGTAACTGGGATGGATGGATTTTGGGCTATCAAGGACTTGGGAGTGATGGTTTTCTTTTATGCTTTTTCATGAGAAGGTGTTCCAAATTCAAGGTCATAGTTTACCCATGTGAGTATGGTGACCTGAATATAAGGCCCATGTTGGTTATTTTATCAAGATTTCATAGATTTTCTCCTCCCCTAGGTTGATATGTTTAATATAGGTATTTTGGTTTCTCTAGTTGTTCTATAGAAGAGCTTCTTTTGTAGTATTGTGTGCCTTGGAGAGAGAGAGAGAGAGAGAGAGTGTGTGTGTGTGTGTGTGTGTTTATATTGACCCACCATTTTAAACAAATTATAAATGGTAAGGAAACCTAGATAGGCCTCAGTATTTGTTAGGACTTGTGTCTTTTTTTGATGGTTGGGTTTCTCTTTGACATTCCATATGCTTCTTGAGGATGTGCTATGTTGATTTTAAGGAATCATTTTAGTTGATGTTTTATATTCATCTTTCATTAATTGGGAATCGATTTCTAGGGGGTATTTTATGATGGGTATATTGTCATGGACCATATTTTTTTGTTATCTTAATTAATATTACCATGATTCATCATGAGTTTTAGGAGTTTTGGGCTTAAAATTTTTAATTTTTAATTTTTTTAAATGGGTTCATGGTTAAGAAAACTATGTAAAAACAATTTCATTGGTTTTATATTAGGACATATCCATTCATAATGTCCTACACATAATTTTTTAAACCATGAAGAAACCTATTAATAAGTTTGTGCATCAAATTTATAGGTCTTGTGACCTTCACATAGTTTTAAAATGGTTTACTAAACTATGAAACTTCATGATATGGATTGGTTTTTTTGTTTTTTTTTTTTGTTTTTTCTTTATTAAACTTTCTACTTTCCTTCCTATATGATGCCTCTCCCTCAAATGAGTCCCCCTATGTGACCCTCTCCCTCACCTTTTATCTCCCCTCTCCCCTCTCCTCCATCACAAACCACCAAGGTTGAGCCCCATCCCTCACCAAGACCACCTCCTGTGGTCCCTCTCCCTTGGTCCTTCATTACACCACATCACACTAAACCCCATGGTTTATTAAACCCTCCTATATAGATTCACTCCTTCCATTGTAATTCCTTCAAGTTTTCCTCATGTTTTGAAATCATCTATCATAATTATAGTCCCTAGTTCCCTCCTCTCTCTCTCTCTCTTCTCTTGATTTTTCCTTCCCACCTCCATGATTCAATTCAATCAAACCTTAGGTTGTCAAACTTGATCATTTTTTAGGGTTTCCAATTCTATGGTTTTTGGTGGTATCTTTTCCCATGACTGGGTGTCTATTTTCTAAGGAGTAAAATTCAAGCTCATGTTCTATTGACTTTTGGTAGGTATCCCCATGTGTAAGGCTTAAATTTTAGAACCCTTTATATCTTGGTGTTTAAAATTATTGATTTAATTATTTATACCAATTAGTGACTAAAAATTAGGTTTTATAAATGATACATGGTGTTATTTATTTAGCATACTTCCTTTAATTGACATTTCAAGTTAAACTTGAAATTCCATATATTTTAAAATTTTTGAAATAATTTTTTTAATTAAATTAAGTTATTTTAAATTGGTTTGACCCCATTTGGTTCCACAAATAAATTGAAGATTTTTTCCCTCTATTGGCCTTAAGTTAAATTTAAATGTGGTTTAAAATATATTTTCAAAACTCCATTTTTATAATTTTTTTTAAATATATTCATATATTCAGAAATATATGTTTAAAGGTATTATGTGATTCCATGTATGGATTATTGTTTAAATAATTTTTTTAATTAAAAAGGTGAGGCCTTAAATTAATTTGACCATGTTTGGGTCATGTTCAGATTTATAAAGGGTTTTTATTTCTGATATTAAATTTTAAATTTTATTCCAAGTATAATGTTTTGAAAAATTGTTTTTATAAAGGGTTTTTAATTGTTTCAAAATACTTGGCATCCTGAGTGGTTTTGAGAAAGTCAGTTTAGCACTTTTAATTGATTTTTAATTGGGAGTGTGTGTGTGTGAAACTCTTTTGATCCTCATTGGTTTTGATTGATATTGGTGTTGTATGGGTGTTTTTTGGATTTTTATTCATTGGGTGTTAGAGGGGATGGTGGGTTATTTGATATACTTTGTGATTCTTGTAATACACCCTCTTTATTATTTATGCTTATCATCAGTTGTTTGCTTTGTTTGTTTACACACCCATGATTTACTTTGGTCATGGGAACTGGGTATCTAAGTGAGAGTCTTTACATTTTCTACACTAGATAGCCACACACTTCTATCATCCCCTCTAGTTAGTGATTGGTCTAGATGGTGTATTCCATTCCAATGAGGTTGGGTGTAGGCTATTCAAGTGGTTTGTGATAGGATGCAACATAGGTTAGTGGGTTGGTCCATATTGAGTTAATTCTATGACTATCTTACTTTAGGAATAAATCACACCTATTTTCGGGTCTATAAAAAACAATTTTATTTTTTTAATGCATCATAGAAGCTGACCAAAATAGTATCACTTGATGATATTTCTCAGCTATTCTCCTACTTATTCTATCTCACCAAAACTAATTCTTTTTTTATTTTTATTTATTCTATGAATTTAATGTAATTTAGAAGAAAAATTAAATTCTAAAACTTATACTAACATACAATGATAGAATGAGCTTAGTAAAGAAAGAACATAGCCTTTGTGTTTTGGTTCTTAGGTTCCATCATTCAACTTTTTAGTGTTTAGATTATGTTTGATAACTCAATTCTGATATCTCATTCATTAATTACAATTCTTTTATTTAGTGATGTGAAATATTTAATTCCATTATAAATCTCAATTCCACATCTTCTTTTAATCAAGTATGATAGCACACCTCAATAGAGAGTTTGACATCTTCCAAGACCTGGCTCTATCGTATTACATTTTATCCAATGAATAGATCAACTCCATAATATGAAGTAATTATATCCATTAGAAAGTAGGGAAAGTATTTAATTAAATAATATATATGAGTTTGAGATTAATATTGTGGTGTATGATCTCCACACTCTTTCACATCACTCTTTCTCACAAAAAACATAAATAAAACGTTAGAATTTTAAGTGTGGAATGGAATAGAAAAACCACTTACCTCCCTCGGGCCAATTAGCCCTTCATTTTTTAGGGTAGTAGGTCACTGTGGAAAATAAAATAAACAATATAAGATGAAAATAAAAAAAATAAAAATAACATTAATGAGTATGAGAAAAGAAGAAGAAGAAAAACCCACACATAAAATCAAAAAATAATAATAATAAAAGAAGAATAAGAAAAGGATAATAATATGGAGAAGAATAAGAAGTGTGTGTCGAAGAAGATAAAAAAATAAAAACCATGCATGAATTAGATTTTATTTAAATTAAATTAAACTAAAACTACACTTAAAATAAAACTAAAGTAAAAAAATTTTAAAAAAAATAATTGGGTGTAGAAACTTTCCCACCATAATCTATCCTCCAAAAGTTATCTCTTATTCTTCCAACCAGATGGTCAAATATCCTCAAGGATACTTCTTATAATAATATCTAAATTTAAATTTCTATCATCCTTCAAAATATCAGTCTTTAAAAATATATAAAATAAATTACCATATAATTAATGAGTCACACTTTGTATGGCTGAGCATTCATAGAATCTTCCTCCACTTTAGAGCATACATTTTATATATTAATGATGGAATATATCTGTAATATTTAATTTCCAAACTCTCTTTTGATTTATCTTTCAAATACAGCTATAATCACCTCAATTGAAGGTGTATATCCCAATTTATTCAGTATTTATTGATGCGGGGTTCATTCTATCATCAAAAATTATTTTTCAACTTGATTTATTTTTTGGCCTTTGGATGTTCGAATTGGATCTAGGTCCAAAATAATAAGTTGAATACAAAAAATATTGGGATCTTATAAAAAAAATAATCATTCAAATTGGATCAATATTTTAAATTTTATGCTTGAAATACCAAAGTGATAAAAATCAATTAAAACTCCATAATTAATCAATTTTCGTACTCTAGACCAAAATAGAGAAAAAATCCAAAAATGATGTGAATCAAATCAAATTATTAAATTTGAAGCCATTAAATCATTTAAATACATATGAAAAATGATTTAAATACTAGCTCTGTCAATTTCCTCACACTTAAATCATTATTTTCCTCCTGTAAATAATCTTAAAAAGTAATTTAGAGTCCACTAATGTTACCAATATTCAAATTCCAAAGGAATAAAATCAAAAAATTATCAAATTTAAAACAAATATTCAAATTCCAAATAAATTATTATTTCAATTTTCCATTTTTTAAAGAAATAATAAATTCATTTTTTTACATTCTACAATTTAAAATGATCATTATTCTCCTCTCATTCATTAAAACTCTCTAATTTATTATTATTAAACATGTTAAATCATGATTTACCTATCCTTTTGAAACTTTTCAATCATATATCAAGATACAATTCAAGTATAGTTATGCTCATATCATGAGAACATTTTCATTATCCATAGTATTTTAAAGGTACTACATTCTCCAATTTGTAAATAAAAAAGTCACATAAAATCATGAGGACTTTTCAATCAATGTTCTAATGATTCTGAGGCTTATGGTTAATAGGAATTGATGTTTGAAAATTAAAGTTCAATGAGGAGGTTTTCCTTATAAAGTATAAATCATGATATTATTATTGAAATTGTTATGAAATTCTCCCCATCAAATTGTAACAACTCATACTTTCCCTAAACTCAAAGTAAGGTAATGGTCAAAGTAAAGAATAATGAATAATTTGTTCACCCTATTGGATTTTTCACTACTTTTTTACATTTTTTCTTTTTCAAATAAATTTTTCATTTTTTTAAAATTTTCAAAATTTATTCTTAGAATAAACCTCACATCCACCACCTAACCACATATGATAAAAAAACATCATTCTAGTAATGGTGATTTTTAATTCTTCTAATACACAACCCAGTTTTTCATTATTATGTTTGTTCTTTTTTTCATTTTCTATTTTTTATTCAAGAGGAGAAAACTATAATGAGTAGAGTGAATGAATCAAATGAACTTTCTTATTACACAAATTATCACCCCCACACTTCTTACTTACAATGTATTTCATCCCTTCCACCATGACTCCCTTTACCCCCACACTTAAACTTAAAAATATCACGCAAATAATCAGAGGAGGGTAAGAATTGATGAAAATGGATTGTAATATGGGTCATACCTAACAAGGTCATTCATGGTTTCTATGGTTTAAATAAAGATTGGTGTAAATATTTTTTCCAAAGATAAGGGATTTTTAAAATATACCTCAATCATTTTAAATCTATTTTTTCATAGTTATAGTTTGATAAGTTCTAATGAAAGTTCTAGTAGGTGGAATGTGTGAAGATCACTCAACAAATATGATCGAGAATAAATTAAAAGTACTTGGTCTATAAATCCGCCTGATAATAGAATATATGATTTTATAAAATCACTCATGGTATGGATAATAATAATAAATCAATTCATGTGAATTTTATAAATTTAATGCATGATAAATGTTAAGAAAATTTCATTTACATCAATTAACTAATTCCCTAAAATCATGAGCACTGATTTTAATATCCATGCTTCAATTTAATCATATTATTATCCATTTTACTCATTCAACCTAATTAACATTAAAATATAAAACATGAAATTATAGGATTCTGAAGAATCTCATGTCTTTTTAAATAAGTCATGTAAAGCATGAATGAAAGTATGGCCATGTAATTTCTAGTTGAAAGCTCAAAACATGTTGTTGAAAACAAAAATAGAGAGTTTGAAATATAAACAATAAAATTTAACTCTATTTCCCATAAAGAAAAGTTCTTTTCTTATACTATTTTTGGATACCTTATTCCATTATAGCCTTATAAAATAGAAATACTCAATTAATAAAAATAATCATTTCATTTAATCTAGAAAAAGATAAGTGGGATTTGGGATACATGTTGATTTCTAATAATAAAATTGAAATTTAAAATTCATACAAATTAATTTATGGGATAGGTCTTGGTATAATTCCCTAAGTGGCCACTAAATTTTTTCTACCTCTAGAGGGTAGTACTAGTTTTTATCCAAAGTCTGATAGTGGATGAAGCTTCTTGGATTTGAACCAACACATGTGACTTCTCCTAGTTTATGATTCTTTCTTATTAGTGAGGAATGATCCATGGATAAAGTATATCAAATCCATTCCCTTAAAAATTAATTACATCTTTCATGGTGGGGGTATGATGAAGTATAGTTCATCCTATTACTTAGTTGATACTTGTGTAACCTTCTCTTCCTTTTCTAGTGTTGGCAGAACATGGACTGCATGAATTAAAATTTCAAAATTAGGGTTATAATGTATTTTTAATTCAACGGAATTGAAACATGAATAATTTAAATCAGAAATCCCACTTTTAGTGTGAGAATCCTCTATCTTGATTTCCTTGGGCTCAGTTACTTGGAATTCCTTATAAGATTTTTTAAATACATGTTCATCAAAATCAGAGTGCTCCATGTGTTCCTCAATGAGATAATGTTTATTGTCTTCATCTACCTCTAAGAAAAATAAAGTATTGACCAAAACTAAAAATTAAAAACCATAAGTAGTGATACTAAAATTATATTAAAAAAATCATAAAATACATAGTTCTAGAAAGGATCATCTCCCAGAGTTATTTCTATTTTAATAACCTCTTCAATGACAACTTCCTCTTGAATATAAATCCCATTAGATGGAAGTAGGTATTCAGATTCCTCAATCCTTTCTTCAAATTACAACACTTCATTAGTGTCTTCTTCTTCTATGGATAGTAATAGTTAGTTAGGTATTGGTTCTTCAATATTGTATATTAGAAAATTTAATTGCATTTCATCTTCTACCCAATTATTTTAAAGTCAATATGAATTGTTTCCTCTATTACAATCAGTTCATGAGTCTTCATCTTCAATCTCTATCTATTTATAATAATATTTGATTTTATTTTTAAAATTTTGGGGTTGTTGATGTTCTTTAAGTGTTTCCTCAATCTATTTGATTTATTCGCTAAAATTGGGAAGATTTAGTGGTGCATCTTCCTTAAGTATATCAAGTTGTTCCTCATACTCATTCTAGAAGTCATTCAAATGTTATTGATCTCCCACATGCGGATTAGGTTCTTTCTGCTCAAAAAATAAATGAACATAGTCAAATTATCTTTCTATATTTCTCACCAATTCATCGAGGTATTGCTCATCCTTTTCACCTAATAATTTATACCAATATAAAAAACATCTTATTATTGATATTTAACCTTTTAATAATCATCCCATGAATAATAATAGTATTTCATATACATCATGAAATAAATAATTTTTCTATGGTTTTTTATTTTTAAAATAATTGAAACTATCAAATGTGTAAAAATAGAAAAATAAAATAAAAAACTAATTTTATCCCCCATAAACAATGCTAGTTTTGATGCACACCTATTGCAGGGAATAGAAAAAATAAAATTTATTTTCTAAACGTAGCACAGAAGCTAACCAGGGTCGTTTTGCTTGAGGATCAATATGATTTTTTTCCTACCTATTCTATCTCACCTAAACTACTTATTTTTTTTATTCTATGAATGTAATGAAATTTATAAGACTTTGGTTCCATCATTCACCTTGTTAGAGTTTATATTAAGTTTGATAATTCTATTATTAAACCTCATTCATGAATTAATATTCTTTAATTTAGTTTTGTTAAATCTTGAATGCACTTAGAAATCTCAAATCCACCTCCTCGTGTAATAAAGGTTGATGACATGCATCAATTGAGAGTGTGACATCATTCAAGACTTGGATTCATCGTATCCCATTTTATCCACTGAATGACCCAGTTTCATCATATAAAGATCTTGTATCTAGTATAAGAGAGGGAAAACATTTAATAAAAGAATATAAATCATTTTTGGATCAGTCTCATGGTAGATGATCACCACACCCATGCACATCACTCTCACCACAAACATAAATAATACATAAGAATTCAAGTATATAATGGAATTGAAACACCACTTTCCTCCCCTATGACAAGCCTCATATTAACTACTCATTTGTTTTGGGTAATTGGTAATTATTAAAAAGAAAATAAATAAAAAAAATAAGAAAATAAAACAATAAAAATAAAATTAATGAGGATGAGAAATTAAGAATAAAAAACACACACATGAAATCAAATAATAAAAATAGAAGAAAAAAAAAGAATGAGAAGAATGAGAAGAATGTGGAGAATAATAATTAAGGTTGTTTCAAAGAAGACACAAAAATAAAAACCATGCATGAATTATATTTTATTTAAAATAAACTAAATTAAAATTACAATTAAAATAAAAAAGTAAAAAATAATAAAAATAGAAAAATATGAAAAGAAATGGGTGCAGAAGCTTCCCCTCTAGAATTTTTCCTCCAAAATTTGGCTCATATTCTTCCCACCAAGTGGCTGAATCTCCTCAAGGGTCCTTCTAATAAGAAGCTAAAAATTTAAATTTTTATTAACCCTCAAAATCAAAAATTAATTGGAAACATATAATAGAATTTATAACATTATTAATCAGTCATAAGTTTTGTGGATGAGTATTACCTAAATATTCCTCCACTTTGGAGAATCCAATTTCCACATTAATGATAAAGTATATCCATGATATATAATGTCCAAAAATTTCTTCAAGTTATCTTTCAAATATAGTGAGAATCGCCTCAATTGAAAAAAAAGTTGAATCACACAAATAAATAAATTCTAAAAAAGAATTATTCATATTGGATTAATATTTTAAAAATTATTCTTGAAATACCAAAGTGATAAAAATTTATTGAATTTACCTAATTAAGAAATTTTCATATTTTAGCCCAAAACACACTAAAAATCCAAAAATGATGCAAATCTTCTCAAATTGATAAATTAGAAGGGTTTAAATCATTTAAATACATATGAAACATTATTTAAATATTATCTCTATCAATGACCTATGGTAGAGCCCATGAAATCTATTTATTTAGTTGGTAGATTCATTTATGGGGAATTCCTTGGCTCTTTGATATCCCTTAACTACTTGATATGTGTAGCACATGATATTAGATTCCTCTAATTTTCTTGTTGTATCTCTAACAGAGTTTCATTCTTTAATTATATTTATATTCATGTGAAGTGTGTTGGTTATTTCTAAAACATTTTTAAAGTAATTTCAAAGTATATTTTAAATGGGAATTGAAAAGGAGGTGTGGGCCTGCTAAATTATTTCCAACTTATTGTTTTCATTTAAAATGATCAAAGAATAAAAAAAAATTAATGGTTTTTGGAAACATCCTACTTTATATGTTTGAACTAAAACACTATTTTTAAATAATGTATCTCAAACTAGAACTAAAAGAATCTTTAATTTAAACATTATATAGAGGGATTAATTTCTATTTGGCATGCCTATTGAGCTTTATCTCATATCTATCTATCATTTTAGTTGCAGAATCTTATCTAGATTTAGCCATACTTGAGTGTGTTGATTTATATGAGGTTAGTTTTATTATATTTATTTTGGCTAGTTTTTCCTATTACATGATTTTGATAGAACCTATTTTTATTTTCCTTAAATGTTTGTATCATATCCCATTAAATTATTTACTTTGGAAAGTAAGGCTTTTACTACTTTATATAAATGGAGAGTATTGATAACTATTAGTGTTCAAAGAAATGACATCTATAATAGGTTTTTATGTATCTTTACATTGAAAGGGAGAGAGTTTTGGGTATGAGTTGAGAGTTTTTTATTCATTTATTGTATAATTTATAGTTATTTTTTATTTATTTTTTGGAACAGATGTCCAATTTACATATGGGTCATTCTAATTTTTCGTTATATTTTCTAAAACAATTTTACTCTAATTTAAGGGTGAAATCATTCCCAATTGGTGTTTCATTGATGGCCAGGAACTGGTGTAAGCCCATGGGGATTAGGAACTCCCTTTAGTCCCTATTATGGTCCAGATCAAGTATCCAAAGGATGAATGTCTTGGGTTGGTTTGTGACATAGTGAGTGGGGGTGAGGCTTATTATAGCCCCTCAATACATCAATACATCTCATGATGAAAAATAGTTTGTTTATTTGGTGTGCACCTTACCTATTTATATATAATTTCTTAGATCAAGTCCTTGATAATAATATTATGATACCCTAAATTTTACATTCTATGATTAGGAAACTAGTTATTCTTATACATGCAATTTTTTATATTGCATCATAATCTATGGATTTATTCCCTTTTTTATGATATTATTTATATTTCATATTTGATTGTTATTTATATCTTCTATATTATTTAATATTTATTTATATTATGATAGCTTATATTTTATAATTACCCTAAAAAACCATCTAATCTCACATTTTATTATGTTTTCCTTTCCCTATGATACTAAGAAGGGGTCTATAATTGAATTGAGGTATTTAATAGAAGAAATAATAAACTTCACACAATAATTTTTAAATTTTATTTCATGATTTTAGATTTAATGTGAGAATCATATATGTATCTGGTATCCAAATACTAATAAACCATTTGATCCGTTAGGTTGTGATTCCTTATATTTCATGCCAATTTAGTGAAATAATAATTAGATTTAGGTTACTGGAGTTGTTGTGTTTCAATTGGTATCAAAGTAAGTTTAGTAAAATCCTTGGGAACTAAATTTAGGTAAACATAAATTAGGGAACATAACCCTATTAAAAACTCTAAGGATATGTCTAATTGTAAAATAATATCAAAATGTTTATATAGAGACCCATACTTTTCATTCATATAAATTATATATTAATGGATGAATATTAATTACATAACATAATCATCTAGGCTTGAAACATTTAGGTCTAGTTCCTTTATAAACATAGACTCTTCCACTATGTTTTTCATATCTAGCACCCTTCTTAGATTTATCATATTTAAAACATTTCTTCATAACTTGGGGAATAAAACATAATAAAAGGTGATCTTAGATGCTCAGTAAGGGTAAATATATAATATTTCAATAATATAATAAGAATAACATGAGAATAAGGGTATGATATTAACATTTGAAACCCATAATCTACCTATCATAGGTCATAAACTTGATTCATAGCATAAATCTTGATGGTTCATAAGATAAGAATTATAAAGAAATCAAAGAACATGAGCTAGGAGATCACAAACATGACATAATGCATAGATTATGGAATACACATAAGTATAGAAAACCGAATTTAAAGGATACCCACCATGACATTCATAACATATTAGGCTTGGGATAACCAAATTTTTACCTTCTTCCAGCTTGGGATAACCTCATGTGTACCCTCTTTAGGGCTTGGTATAACCTCTTGTGCACCCTTTGAGCTCATATAACATTAATCATTACCCAATTCATTAGATTTGGATATATGTTCCCCTAATAACATAATTAAAATCATACATATGTGTTCCATAATATCATAAAACATTCATAATATCATATCCCATGAAAACAAATGGGTTTTATAAACATTTTTATCAAAGCATAACTCATGGAAAGGAAATGGGTTGCATAAACATTGTGAAATCATATTCATAAACCATCTAGATAAAACATAAATATGGTATCATTAGATCATATCCTGGGTAAATATTGATTAAAATCAAAGGATTTCATATTATATGAAAAATGATTTTGAAAGATCTCTTAGAACATTTCATGTGAAAAATACCCTTCCAATTTTGAAATAAATTATTTTAAAAAAACTACATAATTAAAATTGAAAACATATTCATTTAAAAACACCATGTAAACTTGAAAATATTCTTCAAATCAAGTATTATTGTGTTTGATAGTCAAATATTTTCACACTTTATAATTTTAAAAACATTACTTTCATAACATTGTAAAAAAAGTACCTTTTCAAAAAATGATAAGAAGATTCCTTTCAAACCATTTTTTATAAAGTCAAAAGTGGGTAAAATTTAATTTAAAAATCATATTATAGTATTAATAAAATAAAAAAACATTTATAAAACATTTATATAGAAGATATATATTCCCCAGTAGATACTTAAACATAAAAAACTGCAAATATTGATGAGATTCTGGGAAAAAAACTTTACCACTTTTGTAATTTTTCAATTGTAAGCTATGTGGAAGGAATAAAATTATATGGATATATAAATCACAAAATTTTTATGATAATAATCATAAAATATATTCATGGTAATTATATACACCACACAAAAGAAGCAAGTGGTATACATAGCATGTGACCCATAGAAATAAAAGTGAGATGAAAATCACTTACCTTGAGTTCACCTTTATTTGAAAGAAATTTAACCTACAATATAATAAATTTAAATTTATTATAAATATATACCAGATTAATACTATCATATATTATCCTTTTATATCATTTTAACACCCCATTTTATCAATAATTCCTTATTAAAATCATCATTTCTGAGTGTTAACTATTTCTTTTATCATGAGTATTTCAGTTCAGTAGTTATAGTCCTTGTACATTTATATTTATTCCATAACCTAAAAAATTTTAATCATGATATAATATATATTCATTATATACATATTTATAGTTATCTATAAAATTTATAGTTATAATAATAAATTACATTGTTCATGGAGACAGTAGGCCACACGTACGCATGAACGTTGTTTTCATTTTTTAATAGATGGAATGAAAGAAAGGTAAAAATTAATTCACCTTTGTTTTGTGGTTTTAGCCTTGAAACACCCAACGGCTCCGTATCCGATGATGGATGGACCTACTTTCCAAAGGCAGGCATTCGCCGGATTGTCTGACTAGTGACTCTTAAGAACTCACATTGGTCGAGAGGATGGGAAGTTGGGCTCATCGCACCCTTTTGGGGGGAATTATTTCTTGTTCCAGGACTCTCTTATAGATTTAAGACGTATTCATATGTTTGTTAATCTTTAGTTTATACCCAAACATAGTATCCACGGATTTAACCCTGGTGGGCAATGGTCAACTGGACGTAGGGGGTTCGGAATCATTTAGGCCTGAGGTTTACTATCCCTCATTGGATTAATGACCCCGTGGAGTCGGAACTCATTGAAGCGGCACTAGGAGTGGCGCAGTGAAACGATGTGAGGACAGTCGGATCGACCGGTTGTTGGGCATGAACCTCATGGAGGCTTCCTACGTACCCTACCTAGGGGACAGGGATAAAAGTCCACGTAGTTTGAATAGGCTTGGGGCTTACACTCTGAGAAGGCCCATGGTGATGGATTGGGGCTTACACTCTGAGGAGGCCCATAAGAGGATGTCATGGTCAATGCTTAATCTAATCCCACGTGAGTCATGCTCAGTGTGAGAAAGAAGAGGCATTAGGGACCGGGGGATCACATCGCAAAAGGTGCGTCCGTGAGAAGTGGAGTGGGGCTTGTGCATGAGGGCAGACTATGGCGACAAAGCACAGCAGGAGAGGGAAAGGGGGTTCTCTTGTGCCTGCCACCTCTCCTGCAGTACATGAGGGCTTCCTTCTGATGGGTATTTTACTACCCCTGAGGAGCCCTTCACAAGTTTAGGGGTACAAAGGGGACTCCCGAGCTCAGACTCCACATTACCGTGGGAATGTGAACCCAGAAATGCTTCGAGAATCTGCTCAAGGGTCGGGGAAACCCCTTTTCCCTTGTTTACCATGAGTATGTGAACTCAAATGGCACCCTAGTGTTCCTAAGGGTTTCACCACACGGATCTGGTGGCTCTGGTGGAGGCCTCGGCTCGGGGCCGATGAGTAGGCCAATGAGAGAGTCATGGGGGATCGGGTCGGATCGGGATGATCTTATGTGGCTCAGGGAATGGGAACTCCGAAGGATTTGGCGGACCACACATGGGTATGGGTGGGGGTGCCCTTCACGTAGGGAAATGCTATGCGGCTGGAGGGGCCGTCCGCGAACCAGGGTGGTTCGCGAACAGAGAGGTCGTCCGCGAACCAGGAGGGTCCACGGATTCATTGAAACCCCGCGAACCAGGACGGTTCGCGGCTTCGGGTTCAGTCTGCGTACAAGGTTGGAACGCGGAGGGTTCCAAGCGAGCAGAACCAGCTAAGGTTGATGTTTTTCGGGGGTTCGTCGATCGAGGCTTCGCCTGCGTAGGAGGGTGATACGTGGTGTGGCAAATCGGAAAAGAGGCATAAACTCCCTAGTCCGCGGGGAGTGCATCCGCGGAGGGGCTATGATTCTCGGTCTTCTATTTTTGTTATTTTAAGTTCGCGGTTCACCAAATTATTATGTATTTTTAGTTCCAAATTATTTCCTTCCCAGGTTCATACCTGCTATGGTTCGCGAACAGGAACTTTCGAAATCCTAAGCCTTTTTTCGAAATCCTTCCACCCGAATCTGAAGGATCTCCTCTCTGTCTCCTTTATTCAAAATCTGAATCCCCTTTCTTTCCCCCCTCGGTATCCTTTTATAGAGTGGGGAAATAGATGTATCATCAGTCATTCGGCCCCTTTTGTGGAGGCCCAGGACCGAATACCCAGTTTATGGCTGACTTGGTCAACCCGTAATTCGCGGTGGGTATTGAGCGCTTCCCCCCCCCCCCCCCGCGAACCGAATGAGGGGAGTGATTCGCGGCCGCGGAGGGTTCCGCCTCCATTTTTCGAATGAAAACGGAGGTGGTTTAGGCTAGTTGACACGGCTCGCGGCTGGGGCAGTCCAGAATGGTGGACCGGGTTGGCGCCTGCCCTGCATCGCGCCCGCGGAGGATCTCCGCCTCCATTCCGCGAACGAAACTGGAGGCTGTTCGGGTCGGATGACGCAGCTCGCAGAGGGGGCGGCTCGCGGCAATGGACTATCCTAGCACCCATCCTGCTTCATTCCCGCAGAGGGTCCCCACCTCTATTTTGCGGATGACACAGGTCCGCGGAATTACAGGAGGGCGGTCTGCCGAACCGACCACGTGTTGTTGTTGGGAGTCAGTGTGTCGACCAGTTTGGTCCTTTTCGATGTCTTGTGGTAATTGGATTTCCCCCTTGTGGAATTTTTAGGACCCTACAGATTCCCCCCATCAGAATGGGGTCTGATCGGAACTAAGATGAGGTCATTCCGATGTGGAGTGGTTCTGAAAATAAATGACTGACTGGAAAATGCTCTAAATTTTTCCTGAGTCAAGGGACTCACCAAGCACAGTTCGACTATTGCTAGGGATTTGTAGAAAATCCCTACAAACTTTTTGTCTTTTCTTTTAATACCCTAATTTTCTCCTGGGCTCATTTAGTGTGAACCCAGCAGGTATGGCCCGACTTTTTCTTAGGTCTCCCTTTTCGGGTTTTCGGCCTAACAGTCTTTGTGCCTCTTTTATTGGGCAGTTTAAAGTCCCGCCGTCAAGACTATCATTACTGATGTTTTAGGTCAAACATTTTTGACCATATATGGTGGTTAAAGGTCCCCAATGGGGTTTGGTTGATTAAAATATGTCTCAATACTCTTTAGACGCGCGTGGGGGGGACCTGTTTAAATTTGAATGACATGCAGGGAATGTCTCAAGGCATGGGAGTCACGTCGGCATATAGAGGTAGGAAGAGAATTGCCTAATAAGATCTTGCCTTTGTTAGACAGGCTAGCAGTGATCAATATGCAGAGCTGCTGAGGGCATGGTATGCATAGTCATGAAAAGTTTTCCTTAAGTCAATGACTCTCCATTTCTGATGGCTATAGGACTTCATGAAATTACAGCTTATGGAAACCACCATGGGTGGATTGGAGAAATATGAAAACCATCGGGGGTGTCTCGGAAAGGGTATGTGATTTTTGAAGGGTTTTGAGAACATCTGTATCAATTAGAAGTGTGGAAGCAAGGTTCATGTCCTAGCATAAAGGACGGTTGGGGCTTGGCACAGTTTAAAGTCATGCAGCTAGGACATCATCTAGAATGGAACAACTTCTCCTGGTCCTAGGTAATCTTGTCAGAGACATTCCACCATATTCAAGCAGGATTGTGAAAGAGGTTGGAAAACTGTAGCTCAGAGGGTTTCCGAATCCTAGGATGGGCATGGGGGCTCGAAATCCAAGAGGCGTACAGAGAGAAGCATTGCCTAAGGAAATCCTGCCTTTGGTAGACGGGCCAGGGGCGATCAATATGCAGAGCCACTGAGGGAATGGTATGCATATTCATGCAAATGTGTCCTTAGTTCAATGATTGTATTCCCCCGATATCCAAGCAACTTTAGGAAATTTGAGATTTGGGACCACCAGGGGTGGCTTATGAGAGTTCGTATTTTTCTAAGTAAAGGGTATGGTTTATGATGAGAGGTTCCTTGGATATGGGGGAAACATCTAGACTAAAATTCCTGAGAATGGGTGAATTAATCCCTTCTCACGCAGGTGTGAGACGGTGTCTTGTGTCGGTCTAACCCATGCACTGAAGGATAAATAAAATCCTTCGTTACTTACTGAACCTGTGGCGGGTTTGACCATGCCTTTTAGTGTCATGCGGTAAAGACGAAGAGCATTATTAAAGTATTTCGTACAGTTTAACATCAAGCAGTGAGGACGAGAGCATTTTCTTTCCTTTTCCAATGTTGTGCAGTTTAAAGTTGTGCAGCAAGGACGATTGGCCGTGCAGTTTAATGTCGTGCAGTGAGGATGTAGTTAAAAAAGGCCGCTCTTGATTAAAATGTAACTGGACCTAAGTATCATGGAATGTCCAAGATGTGGAAGGGGGTTGATGGTGTAAATCATGGTTCTGGGGCTTCTTGGATCAGGAGAGATGTCATGGAGGATCGGGGGCCAGTAAGCGTACGAAGCTAGGAAGAGTATCGCCCGGGGAAATCTTGCCTTTGGTAGATGGGCCAGGGGCTATGAATATGCAGAGCCACTGAGGGAATGGTATGCATAGTCATGAAAAGGTGTCTCCAGGTCGATGACGTTCCACTTCTGATGGCCATGAATGGTTATTAAGATCTGCAATTATCCGGGCCACGAAGTCTATCGTCGGGTAAGGAAATATCTGAACATGTTGGGAATACTTGGACCTTATTGCTATTAAAGCTTAGAGAGATCGTTGCGCTGATTTATTTTGCACGTAGGGGTGTACCTTTACTCCATGCAGTTTAACGTCATGCAGTAAGGACGAGGTACTCCTAGTTTAGCGGTCATAGAGCTCGGACCATTGGGTGACTATTACTGCAGTCACTAGAAGGATAATTGAGTCAACATGTTATGATATACTTGGAACAAGGTGGGGGATGAAGGTTGTAAACTGCAACTTTGAGTTTTCTCGGATCCGGAGGTATGGTGTGGGGGCTCTGAGGCCGGTAAGCATACGGAGCTAGGAAGAGTATCGCCCAAGGAAATCTTGTCTTTGATGGATGAGCCAGGGGATATCATTATGCAGAGTTGCTGATGGTATGGTATGAATAGTCATACAAAGGTGTCCTTGGGTCAATAATTTCCCACTTATTATGGCCATGAATGATTATGAGAATCGTCGATTGCTCGCTGTGCAGAGTTCGACACGTGGGGATAATGGTGTCTGAGTATACAACAAACATCTTTACTGCAATTGTCCGTTGATTTAAAGTAGCCTAGCCCTAGCTTGATGTTCGTTGATGCAGGTAGCTATGTGAACCACTGGCGGACACATAGGCTAGCCAGATACGGATACCCTGGAAACACTTGGATGTGAAAAGGGGAATGAACTTGTAAACCACTTCGCCATAAACTTTTGGATCAGGAGGTATGGTATGGGGGCTCTGAGGCCGGTGGGCGTACGGAGTTGGGAAGAGTGTCTCCCGAGAAAATATTGCCTTTGATAGACGGACTAGGGGTTATCAATATTTATATCCACTGAGGGCATGGTATGCATAGTCATACAAAGGTGTCCCCGGGTCGATAACCTTTCACTTACGATGGCCATGAATGATTATGAAGATCCATAATTATCCGGGTCATGGAGTCTGATGTATGGAGAGTATGCATCCAAATGTGGGAGGTGTATCTCCATCTCGTATTGCCATGTGTCTTGGGTGGGTTGTGACGAAGTCCGTGCAGTTTAACGTCATGCGGTAAGGACGAAGTCCACACCCCGTGAAGGTCTGGTCTGTACACGTGGGAAGGGGGAATTTTTAACATTATTGTCCGTGAAGTTTAACGTTGTGCGGAAAGGACGCAAAAATACACCCCGTGCAGGTCTAGCCCATACACGGGGAAAAGGGAGAATTTTTAAATCTTTCTATCCATGCAGTTTTAAGTCGTGCGGTAAGGATGAGAAGTACACCCCGTGCCGGTCTGGTCCATACATGGGGGGAAAGGGAATTTTTATCTTTTATTCAGGGGGTTGGGCCAGGACGAGGAACCATGGAATCACTACGTATCCCACGAGGCCAGGAATCAAGCCACACATAGTTATCTGGAAAAAGTACACCTCGTGCAGGTCTGGTCCATACACAGGGGGAGAGGACATTGTCTATCTTATATTTTAATTCATTTGGAGGTGGCTAGGCTGGGACGGGGAACTCTGGCGTCACTACGTATCCTGTGAGGGCAGGAATCAAGCCATACGTAGTTCTCTAAAAGAAGTACACCTCGTGCAGGTCTGGTCCACACACGGGGGGATAGGGGAATTGTTAAAATTTCATGTCCTTGCAGTTTAACGTCGTGCGGTGAGGATGAGAAGTACACCCTGTGCAGGTCTGGTCTGTACACGGGGGGAAGAAGTCATTTTTAACTTTTATTTGGGAGTGGCTGGGCCAGGATAGGGGATCTCGGCGTCACTACGTATTTTTTGGGGGCAGGAATCAAGTCGTATGTATTTCTCTAAAATTCATTCAGTTTCACGTCATGTGGTGAGGATGAGGAATACACCCTGTGCAGGTCTGGTCCGTACACGGGGGCAAGAGGCATTTTTAACTTTTATTATCCGTGAAGTTTAACGTCGTGCGGTAAGGAGGAAAGCCATACAGTTTAACATCATGTGGTGAGGACGAGAAGTATTATTGGATTCCGTGTAGTTTAACGTCATGCAGTGAGGACAGAATACTCTTAGTTTAGGGTCATAGAGTTTGGACCATTGGGTGCTTGGCAGTTTAACATCATGCAGCTCGGACGAACTCCATTCAGTTTAACGTCATGCGGTGAGGACGTGAAGTATTATTGGATTCCGTGCAGTTTCACGTCATGCAGCTCGGACGAGCTCCATGAAGTTTAACGTCATGCATTGAGTACGTGATACTTTCAGTTTCTATGTGAAATACTTCTTTAGTAATCTCACATTGGTAGGAGCCATTGTAAATTGTTCGTCCATGGAGATCAGGGTATATGTTATGTTGGAGTAGACCTTGTGTACAACGTATGGTCCCTCCCACTTGGGATCCATCTTTGGAGGATTCTTTCCAGGTATCATTGGGGTCCGAAGGACCAATACCAATTCTCCTTCCAAGAAATACCAGAGACGGACATTTTTATTGAAGGCTCGTGTGATCCAGTTCTGGTAGACTTCCAGATGGTGCAAAGTGTGCAGCCGCTTCTCGTCTAGCTGTTCCAATTTACCTAGCCACTTTTCTAACTTCTCATCATCAGATAATTGATCACAGATGGCAACACGGAGTGAGGGAAGTTGGATTTAAATGGGCAGGACTGCCTCTGTTCCGTACACTAATGAGTACGGGGTGGCCCGAGTAGCGGTGCAGATTGTGGTGCGATAATCCCACAATGCATGGAGGAGTTTATCCGGCCATGAATTATTGTCTTTGTCCACCATTTTTTGGAGAATGTTGGATAGGGTCTTGTTAAAAGCCTCTATCTATACGTTGGCCGCTGTATGGTAGCAGGATGAGTGGCTAGCCTTGATACCATACTCGTGGTACAGTTTCTCCAATTCAGCAGAGCAGAAGTTGGTGTCGTTGTCCGTTAGTATGTTATGAGGGACACCAAATCTGGTAATGATATTGGTCTTCAAAAATCTGACAATATTTATTTCCCCGACTTCCTTGAGGGGTATGTCTTCTACCCATTTGGAAAATAAGTCGGTTGTCATGAGGATATACTTCAACTGTTTGGCTGTGGCGGGAGGATATGGTCTCACGGCGTCCATTCCCCAGACGGAAAAAGGCCAAGAGTACTTGGCTTGATGAAGTAACTCTGAGGGTTGGTGTATGAAGTTGGCATGAATCTGGCATGAGTGGAATTTCACGGTAATGTGCTCGCAGTCTCGTGCCACTTTGGGCCAGTAGTACCCAAGCCTTAGAACCTGATGGGAAATCTTGGTCCCCGGTTGATGTGATCCACACACTCCGGCATGTACTTCATTCATTACGACAGCGGTTTCTTCTCCATCAATGCATTTGAGTAGCACTCCATCGAGGCCTCAATTGTAGAGGACCTCTTGCTGACCCATGCCGCTATATTAGACAAATTTGATTTCCCTTCTTTGTATTTGCTCTCGTTCAGCCCTGTCTAATGGAATTTCTCCCTGTTGAAGGTAGTTTCCAATGGGGGTCATCCAACCAGTGGCAGGAGCATATGGCTCGGGGACAGGACTAACTTCATGGATTTCTTCCGTCTTGGTCTGAAAAATGCCAATACCATTCGACGGTGAGCAATATTGATAACTGTTTCATCCCGGCCTGGGTTAGCTAGGGCTATGGTCGCGTTGGCTAATGCGTCAGCCTGAGCGTTCTGGGACTAGGGAATATAGGTCAATGTTGGTTCTGTGGATAATTCCACCATTAACCCTCAAACATGGTCAAACAGGGGGATCAGCTCCTTCTTTTTAATATCATATTCACCATTGAATTTCTTGATGACCAGTTCTAAGACACCTTTTATCTTAAGGTGTTGTACTTTTGCCTGGAGTGTGAGTTCCACGCCTACAATGAGAGCTTGATATTCCACTTCATTGTTCACACATCCCTCTGATAGGAGGAAGGAATATGGCAGGACTGCCTTTTCTGGGGACATGAGGATTATCCCCAAACCCACTTTGTTGAATCTGGGATCCTCCATCCTCTTCCCGATTGGGCTTCGGGATGCACCGTTGAAGTACATTTCCCATGCTGGGAACTCCTCTTAAACTGAGAAGATGTCTTCATAAGGTAGCTCGGCATTCAGAGTAGTGGTCCCTGTCGAAGGTTGCTCTTCCATAAATTCTGCTAATGCCTGACCCTTGAGGTCTTTCTGAGGCACAAACTGGATGTCAAACTGTTGCAGGATGACTGCCCATCGGGATAGGCATCCGGTTAGCATCGGGCGGCTGAGGATGTACTTGAGCGGGTTACTCCACGATATCAAATGGACCTCATGATGCTGTAGATAATTTAGAAGCTTTTGAACCGTGAAGACCAAGGCTAAACATCTCTTCTCAATGTTTGATTATCGACTCTCAGCATCAATCAGGGTTCGGCTGAGGTAATAGAGATTGTTTTCACTGCCTGTATCATTCTTTTGTGCAAGGAAGGCTCCCAGTGATCTCTCTAAGGCTGTCACGTACAATATGAGAGGTCTTCCTTCAACCGGGGGCATGATCACTGGTGGGATTAAGAGTTACTTCTTCAAGTTGTCGAATGCCTCTTGGCAGTCATCCGTCCATTGGTACGTGACCCCCTTCTTCATTAACTTGGTGAAGGGAAAACATTTTCCTGCCAGGTTGGCTATGAACCACCTAATATAGGCTAGGTTTCCTTGGAATCCCCTCAACTCAGTGAGGTTGCGGGGAGGTGGCAGGCCAAGGATAGCCTTTGTCTTCTCAGGGTCGACTTCGATGTCACGATGGCGTACGACGAAGCCAAGGAATTTCCCTAAGGTAACCCAAAAGGCGCATTTCAAGGGGTTCATCTTCAAGCTATGCTGTTAGAGTTTGTTAAATATGGTCTCAATGTCTGACAGGTGATCCGAGTGCTATCTGGTCTTGACCACCAGGTCATCCACGTAACATTCAATGAATTTCATCAGGAATGGTTTAAAGATCCGATGCATGGCATGCTGATATGTGGTGCCAGCGTTCTTGAGACCAAAGGGCATGACCCTGTAACAGAATACCCCTTGAGGGGCCCTGAAGGTAGTGGCTTCTTCATCTTCTTGGTCCATCCTAATTTGATTATATCCAGAATAGCCATCCATGAAGGATAGAGCCTTGTACCCAGCCGTCGCATCGATTAATAATTCGGTGATCGGGACCGAGAAATCATCTTTTGAACAATGCCGATTGATATCTCTAAAGTCAATGAAGACGTGGATTTTTCCGTTCTTTTTCTTGACAGGGATGATGTTTTCCAATCAAATGGGGTATTGGACCTCCCAAATGAATCCTTCTTTAATGATATTATCAACTTCAGCCTCTAATTTGGTGGCATGTGAGGGATGTGTCTTTCTGGCGGCCTGTTTATAGACCCGGTGGTCTTCTGGAAGACCCAGGTAATGCGTCGCCACTTTGGGATCGAGTCCCGGAATTTCTGTGTAATTCCAGGAAAAAAAAATCCTGATGTTGC
This sequence comes from Viscum album, assembly GCA_963277665.1. Classification (NCBI taxonomy): domain Eukaryota; kingdom Viridiplantae; phylum Streptophyta; class Magnoliopsida; order Santalales; family Viscaceae; genus Viscum; species Viscum album. Next base: position 1,222,189,052 of record OY728139.1, on the reverse strand, counting down.
CTCAGGAAAGAGGTATATACCTCGTTCTCCTTGGGGTACATGGCTGCACTGATGAGAGTAGGCCTTGGATCTTCCTCGGTACCCAGGTTTATTTCCCTGAGCTCATCCACCATGGTAGAGATACCCTCCTCAAATAAAGGAGGTGCATCCCTGAGATCTTCCCCCTCTTCTTCTCCCAAGTCCACATCTTCTTGATCCGAAGGAGAGAGAGTTTCCAATCTGAGCCTTCGAGGATTTGAGGGAGACGCATCGTGGGCATCCCCGCTTGAGTATTCGTCCCCAGATCGAGGGTTGGCAGACGTTCCCGCATTCTCGTTCTCAGCCATCGTGGCTAAAGTCATGAGTACATCAGATTGTGTGTCCGGACTTGAACTCTTACTCTCAACATGGTTGATGGGCAGGACATAATCCCTGCCAAGCTGCCTGAGGGGGTCATCGGGAACCATTTCCAGGCCATTTGGAGCAAGGATCCAGTCGACACCATCGACCAAAGGCTTATTTTTCTTTTTCTCATAGAACCCGGCGTCAATGAAATGTGACTCGGAGAGCTCTAAAGGGGCCTTGTCATCATGAAACGTTCCACTTTTTTCATTGACGCAGTACTTGATACATCGGTGGTAGGATGAAGGAACGGTCATGTGCTTATGGAGACATGGCCTTCCCAGCAGGGCATTGAATGTTGTGCTCTTCCGGACCACTAGGAATTACATGTAGGCTACCAGGTCACCAAAATGGGTCTTCAGCTTAATTTTTTCCATTGGTTTCTGCTTGCTCTTGTCATAACCCAACAGAGTTGTGGCCGAGGGAATTAGATCGTCCTCACTGTAGCCCAACTTACGGAGTGTCCGTAGGGGAAGGAGGTTAACTCTAGAGCCATTGTCTATGAAGACTTTCCGGATCTCAATACCATTCAGTTTGTCGGACACATATAGTGGTCTGATGTGTCCTTTCATGATGGCATCTTCATCCTGATCGGTGAAGGAAATCACAGCATTGCATTTAGCCAGGTCAGTCTACATTCGGTAAATCTCGGCGGCAGCTACCTCGTCTTGAAACTCCTGGGGGCTGATCAAAGCTTCTATAAGCACCTCCTTGAGGTCTGCTAACAGACTTAGGGCATCGATGATTGACAGCTTGGCTAGTACCGATGCCAGCTGCTTAAGGATATCATATTTCTGCTTAAGAGTCTGATTCTTCTCCGTTGGCGGGAGAGTCTTAGCAGGTGCTTTAGGGGATGGAGCATTTGATGAGGAGGGGTAGGCCACGGGGTCGGATATTGATGGAGTTCCTGCATTTTGAGGACTTGGCCCGGCCGGTTTGTTTGTGCGCACTAGGCGGACAAACACTTGTTCCTCCTCTAGTGGGTATCGCATAACAACAGGTCCAGAGTGGTTGCTTGTGGATGCGGAGGGGCATTCTTTATCCTGCTAAGTCCATTGAAGGGATCTCCCATGGGTTTACGTGATACTAACGGTTTGGGACGGGGTCCAATCGTAGGGTTGGTTTCGTCCGCGGCTGCGCCTCCCCTGGTATCCCCTACCTCTACGATTCCTCTTCCCGGCTCCCCGTGCAGGGAACTCGGGTTCATAACCATAACCTTCATCAGGGATTGATTCCATAAGATGGATGACATTAATTGAACCAAAGATTGGCTCTTCATCCTCTAATAGGTCAACCTGGTCGGTTATCCCTGATGGTGTTGTTTGGTGGGTCGGTGCCCGTGGCGCCAAATTTGAGGGCATATAATCTACCAGGGTCAGGACTAACTTTGGCCCCATCACGGACTGCTCCTCTTGCGATTTTTTCCTCCTTCTTCGATTATTCCCGGATGACCAGCTCGTGGAGGTTTGTGAGGTCGATAATATCGGCTCTACGGCTTCAGGGGCTGTTGGTGGCAACACCGACTGGTGTAGTTGAGATCGGAGTATGCCCTGCGCACGGTTGATAGTCTTTCGAGTCATCCAGTTGTCATATCTCTACCCCTTCTTGCTGGTGACTTTCTTCCAACCCTCCTCTTTGTCGGAGTCGGTGGTAGAGATACATTCCACATGTGCTGGGGGTGGTCCCAGCTCGACCTGTCCAGAGTCTACCATCCCTTGAAGGAGGTTTTTGAAGACAAAGCACTCTCAGATACTGTTCCCCAACATCTGATGGTAGGGTAAGTAATTTGGCATGTCATCACGGCCGACCTCTTCAAGTTTACTTGGCTCCAGGAGGTGGAGCAAGTTGCATTTCATGGCGGTAATGAAGTAGCCACGGACTTGATCATCTTAGAATGAGTATACTTTTTGTCTTCATTCCTCAAACTGATTTTGCTTCGGTCCTCACTGGTCATCCCATTTAGGCGGAGGTGGCCGCTGATATGCAGGAGGCCCTTTACGATTTTGTGGAGGCCTAAGCAGTGGAGCGGGCACAGGGGCCGGCTTGAGTGTGACAGCAGACTCTTCAGCTCTAGGGTATCTTTTTGCAGGATCATGTGAGGCTATTTGGGACTTCAAATTAGTCTGCTATAGGGAGTCCTCAATTCTCTGAGCAATGGATGAGAGATGGTGGAAGCCAGTGGTGCACTCCATTGGTATGAGCGGTGTTCGTATCTTATCTCGAAGATTATCGATGCATATGGCTAGCATCTCATCTTGAGGCATTGGCATGTTTAGGGAATAGGTCAGACCTTTCCATCTGGTGATGAAATCCGAGACCCTCTCGTTCTCTCTCTGCTTTCAGTTCATGAGGTCGATGACCGTTGTTTTAGGCAACGTTGAGCTGAAGTGGAACAGGAACTGCTACCGAAGGTCCTCTCAGCTCTTTATTGATTGGGCTGGCAGACTCGTGTACCAGACAAAGGCGGATCCTTGCAAGGTCCGTACAAAGAATCTGAGTTTCACTGCTTCTTGTTGTTCCGGAGTCCCCATCATAGGGTCGCAATAGGATGCGTAGTGCATCATATGTTGTTCCGGATCGCCTGATCCATTGAATATAGAGAATACAGTGCTCCCAAAATTGGGTGGAAGTGGTGTGTTTCTCACCCAATCTGGGTAGGGTTTCCTCTCTAGATATATCGGAGCGCCTCGACCTTTCATCGCTTCCATTCGAGCTGTTAGTTCCTCGATGGTGTTGGTGTGAACCTGGTTTACATCCTGTTGGGCCCAGTTCTGGGTAGGCGTAGTCTGAGGCATTGCCTGAGGATCCGGGATGGCCGGTACCAGGGGTGCGTGTTCCATTTGTGGAACCTTCGAAGGGTTCAGGCGTACTCGCTCTGGTTGCTTCCTGAGTAGAGGGAAGTCTTGGTATTCATCTGAATCTACGTTTAGGTAGTTGGACGGGTCAGGAGCCTCGTTGGACGGGAGCCCTGATCGTGTTTCATTTTCCGGGGAAAACCTTAGTCTTTGAGGTGCACTTGCTAGGAGTGCATGATGTGGATCCTCCTGGGATGCACTTTCAATAAGGCGGTTCCTCTGGAGTAGCTCGGCGTTAAGCCGCCTCAATTCTTTCATCTCCTCTTCCTGTCGAGCGAATCTCTCTTCGAGCGTGAGTGGCTCATTTTTGTCGAGAGAAAGAGGTGGGTTAAGGGAAACCAATCCTTTATTATTATCCTTGTTGGAAGCTCGTGGGGTAGGTGGTGGAGGGTTGGCTGGAAGTATGGCCATATTTAGGGCATCCCTCTGGTTCCGGGTGTGCACACCTAGTGGTTCGTTGTGAGTCACAGCCTAACCGGAACTATCATCTCCCGATCCCTCCTGATTTGCAGTATCTCTGGTGTCACCCATGGGGTTAACCTCTATGACGTTGATAGATGCATATCGTAGGGTGGAGAAGACATCATCTTCTAAATGGGAAGAGGATATCTCGCATCTTATACTGGACTTCCCTTTCATGACCTGGGATTGCCTTTGGACTTCTTGATGAAGGGTGATGTAGAGAGTTATTTGGTGTGACCTTACGGTGGGTGCCTTCATCTCGGAGGGGATGATGATTCAAATGACGGGATAAGACGGGAACCTCCTCTTCTGACTATCTTCCCTATATGAGAGAATACTGACTCTCGTGGGGGAGGTTGTTGTTGAGGGGGTAATAATTCCCCCAGCCCTGAGGGCTGGGGTTGGCTCTATTTCTTGCACATTGAGTCTCTTCCCAGTTGTAGCGGTCTTACGGGGGCATTTTTTGTTAAAAATTCCCCTAGCCCTACAGGCTGGGGTTGACCCTGGATTACGGTAGTGGTTGTGGCTATCGCTACCTACCTGATCTTGCATGCCCCCATTCAGGGGTGAACTGGGTTTGGTGTTGAGTTCTTCTGTGAATCAATCCCTTCTAGGGAGGCATGAAAAGATCGTTGATTAGCCTCTCTTAGGTGAGAGGCCTATTGTATGCTCTCGGTGGCCTGATTCAAGAGTTATTGAATGGCTTGTTCCCGTCAGGCCTGACGCTTCTGAGACTTACTCAAGGCCTGAAACTGTGGGGCATGTTGCCTTTCCTGAATAGAGAGACCACTCGATTTCCATCTTGACGTGATGAAGTTAAAAGACACCACGCCGAACGAGTTCTTCTGGGCGGGGAACGGAGTGAAATGCAGAGCTCCGTGTTCCCCCCATCCCCTGATATGGACTCCCATTAGAGCTTCACCGATGAGGCGGCGCAGCTGGGGTAGCGCATGGAGGCAGGCAATATCCATGTTTCCTTTACGCCTCTCGGGTCGTTGTTTCCGCACCAAAGGAAGAGCTTCCAGGTCGATGTGATGCAAGAGGTCCCATATTGTCTTGATGTGGTCTATATACCCGTCGTAGGGCAGGAAGCTTGATTTCAGTTGGTGGAGGGTTGTCCATATATTATGGCGTATGTCGTGCATGCATTCTTCATAAAACTCTCTGGGTATGTCAAACTGAGATGTGGTCGTAGGTCAAAACATAATTGGTATATCATCCCTGGACAGTGATTTCCTTAGGTGCAGTATATCGTCATACACCTCCAGTAGTGACTCCTCTACCTGGTCGGCCCAACTGAGATGCTCGCTGCCAATGTGGTCGGAGGCAGTGGGACCAGTAGCTGCTAAGTCATTATGTGGGTGATTCCGAGGTGGTTCAGAGGATGAACGCGGCCCTAGACCATCTCTTAATTGTAGAAGGGTGTCTTTGGCGACTAACTGAGAATCTAACATGCTTGATCTCGTCCTTCTGAGTGCCTCAACATACGAGGGCTTTTCTGTTCTTGATTCGGCAGGGGGAGGACCTTCCTGTCTATATGATATGTCATCACGGGGAGGAACTCCGCAATGGCGGCCGTAATGGTGAGGAATACCATTACTACTTGATGCTTCACTGCATAGAGGACTTTTGTAGTGCACACCCTGGGGAGGGCCTCTAAGGTGTGTCGCAGCAAGGGGAGGACCTTCTGACTGCGTAGCGTCATTACGGGGAGGACCTTCGCAACAACTGTCATCATGGTGAGGATGACCATCATGGCTTGATGTTTGATGTACATCCTGGGGAGGACCTTCAGGACACACTGCGACAGGCGGAGGACCTTTTTGTTGCTTGGGGCCAATGCGAGGAGAACCTTCGCAATGGCGGTCGTGGTGGTGAGGACAACTATCACAACTACGACAATGGCGAGGACTACCATCACTACTGTCGCAGGGAGAATATCTGCGGGATACATCCTGGAGAGGGCCTCCAGAATGTACCGCAATGAGGGGAGGGCCTTCTCATTGCTTGAAGTCTCTACGGGGAGGACCTCTGTTATCAGGGTGGCAAGGACTACCACCGTGATCTGATGCACGGCTGCACGGAGTGTCGTTGCAGCATAACCCCTAGGGAGGACCTTCAGGGCAGGCCATGACAAGGGGAGGGACTTCTTTTCATGATGAGACGTCATTGTGAGGAGGGCCTCTGCAGTTGTGACTATGATAGCGAGGACTACTGTCATAATCTGTGGTCCCACTACATGGAGAGTGATGGCAGTGTATACCCCAGGGAGGACCTTCAGGGTGGACCGCAGCAAGTGGAGGACCTTCTTGCTCCTCGATCTTCTGGTCACATGGAGGGTTTCCGTGACTCGTATAAAAAGAGAAGCTCCCGTGATCAATCGTTATGTGCCCGTGGGGGAGGCCCCCATGGGTGCTCTGGGAAGGACCTTCAGAGCTACTGGTAGCGACATTGCGGGGAGGACCTTCGCAACTGCTACTGAAACTCCCATAATATGGTAATGGATGGGCAGGGTTCTGAGACTTTGATGTATTCTTAGCGGCATTGGTAACCCCAACTTCCAGCAGAGCGGAGTCATGAACTCCCTCTTTATTTTCTGACTTCCTTCAGCGTGTTCGGGGCGCTCTTTTGCGGGCAGCGGGGACCGTCTGTTTTTGACAATGGCCTTCACCTTTGGGTCCATGTATAATTGGGTCCCGTGACATTTCCGGGATATGCCGACGAACATCTTGACTTTTAGTAGGGATATATTCCTGCTCTGGAGCATCCGTCGTGATGGATGGGTGTCCCCCGGTTGGAATGAGTGAAGCTTCTCGATCTGGTTGCCCTTGCGTCATGGAATAAGGTCGGCGACCCTCCTGGGAAGAAGCAGGGATGCATATCTGCTTCAAGGCGGCTATCTCATCTCTTATATGAGTCGCCTCAATTGGGGAGATAGGCTCACAGGCCTGAGTCCTTGCTGTTTCTGCTGATGCAATTACATTCTGGCAAGTCTGCAAGATATGATCTGGGATCGATACCTGCTCCTCCATCATTGCCAGGATATGTAGAGAGACTTCTCTGGCTGAAACAGGTATGAAGGCCCATTTCGGTATTGGAGTAGTAATATCCTCCTCTGGTCCTCCCGTAGTCAATGGGTACTGAAAATTCTCCTGTGTTGGGGCAGGTGAACTATCTTCCCCTGTACCGGGATATGCCAGTTTATCTCTCCGTTTTCCTCCACATCGGGGTGGCAGGATTTACTTGCATCTGCAGGGAGCTGGCTCTGCATATATTGGTTTCCCACCGTATCGAGTCGGTGGGCTTTATTGGTGGGGAGACGTTCCTGCCTATGATTTTCCGCCACATCTGGGTGGCGGGCTTTGTTGATTGACACCATATCAGGATGGCGGGCGTCAGAAGCAACTGCTAGGAGTTGGTCCTGCAGGTGCCAGGTCGCCACCACGTCAGGTTGGTGGGCTTCACGACCCTGGTCAGGGAGAGGTGCCTGCCTGGTAAGTGTCGTCCTGTGTGAGATACGGGCTTGATGGATCTCAGCGGGGATGCGCGCAGGATTGTATGATTCCGCCATGTCTAGATGGCCAGCTCGGGAGGAGCGAACAGGTGTAGGTGCCTGTTCGTGGTATGTCTCCATGGATGGGCAGCGGATCTCCTCCTCCTGGACCAGGGTGATGACCGGTCCCTGATTGTACGTCTGCCGCCCTCATCGGGCGGTCCGAGGGGCCGGAGCTCGGGGAGCATGGGCCTGAATCCTCGGGGATACATCCTCCTCGGTGTGAGGATATTGAATCGCGGCGTGACCGTGATTATGTCTGTCGGAGGGGTCCTTGGATCGGAACCCCCGTTCGGTGGGGATGCGGTCCTCAACGTCGACCTCATCCACCTCCCTAAGATAAGGGAGGTACGCATTGTCCTATTCTGGGGATAGACTCCCAAAACGGTTGGAGACAGTGACAAGGGCTGTCTGAATCTGCCTTTACGGCCGCTGCTGGGCAGGTGATCGGCGAGTGCTGGCGGATTGGAGGGCATGCATGGCCACCTCCACTGTTGGGAGAGTACCATTTACATGGTACTCTCAGATCAGCACGTCCGAGACCCAGCATTGAAGGTGATGGGTGGCTGATGGGGTCCTCCGTAGGTTAGGACATCTGGTCATTGCGTAGTTGGGAGCACAGGCTTGTGAGTTCCTTCAGGACGCTATTGAATCGAAGGGAGTTCTAAAAGTAGTACCTGCAAAACATTTTAGCAAATACAAGCTATAAACTCATCAAAGCAGCATCTTATGATCCCATGCATAATTAATGACCTTGCTTGGCCCTCCTTTTGAGTGAAGGGGGAACAGGGTGGGATTAAGTTAAATCTGTCATGCATGGTTAAAGATTCACGTCGGGTTCACCATTTTTGTTTCAGGGTTTCGACCTCGAAATTCCCAATGGCTCCATATCTGATGATGGGTGGACCTGCTTTCCAAAGGCAGGCGTTCGTCGGATGGTCTGACCAGTGACTCTTAAGAACTCACATTGGTCGAGAGGATGGGAGTTCGGGCTCATCTCACCCTTTTGGGGGGAATTATTTCCTGTTTTGAAACTCTCTTATAGATTTAAGACGTATTCATATGTTCGCGAATCTTTGGTTTATACCCAAACATAGTATCCACATATTTAACCCTGGCGGGCAATGGTCAACTGGACGCAGTGGTTCGAAATCATTTAGGCCTGAGGTTTACAATCCCTCATTGGATTAATGACCCCGTTGAGTTGGAACTCATTGAAGCGGCACTAGGAGTGGTGAGGTGAACCAATGTGAGGACAGTCGGATCGACCATTTGTTGGGCTTGAACCTCATGGAGGCTTCCTACGTACCCTGCCTAGGGGACAGGGATCAAAGTCCACGTAGTACGAATAGGCTTGGGGCTTACACTCTGAGGAGGCCCATGGATATGAATTGGGGATTACACTCTAAGGAGTCCCATAAGAGGATGTCATGGTCAATGATTACTCTAAGCCCACGTGAGTAATGCTTGGTGTGAGAAACAAGAGGCAATAGGGACCAGAGGATCATGTCGCGAAAGGTGCATTCGTGAGAAGTGGAGTGGGGCTTACGCATGAGGGTGGCCCATGGTGACAAAGCAAAGCGGGAGAGGGAAAGGGGGTGCTCCTGTGCCCGCCACCTCTCCTGCAGTACATGAGGGATTCCTTATGATGGGTATTTTACTACCCCCGAGGATCCCTTAACAAGTATAGGGGAATAAAGGGGACTCCCGAGCTCAGACTCCACATTACCGTGGGAATGTGAACCCAGGACTGCTTCAGGAATCTGCTCAAGGGTCGGGGAAACCACTTTTCCCCTATTTACCGTGGGTATGTGAACTCAAATGGCACGCTAGTGCGCCTAAGGGTTTCACCACATGGATCTGGTGGCTCAGGTGGAGTCCTCAGCTTAGGACTGATGAGTAGGACAATGAGGGAGTCACGGGGGATCAGGCCAGATCAGGAGGATCTTATGTGGCTCGAGGAACGGGAACTCTGAAGGATTAGGCGGACCACACAGGGGTACGGGTGGTGGCGCCCTTCGTGTAGGGAAGTGCTATGTGGCTTGAGGGGCCATCCGCAGACTAGGGTGGTCCACAGATTGAGAGGTCGTCCACAAACCAGGATGGTCCGCAGACTGAGAGGTCATCCGAGAACTATGAGGGTCCGCGGATTGAGAGGCCATCCGCGAACCAGGAGGGTCCGCGGATTGATTGGCATCCCGCGAACTATGAGGGTTCGCGGCTTTCGGTTCGGTTTGCATACAAGGTTGGCACGCGGAGGGTTCCACGCGAACAGTGGTGGCCAAGGTTAACGTCGGTTGGGGGTTCGTCAGCCAAGGCTTCGCCTGTGTAGGAGGGTTCTATGCAGTGCAGCGGATCGGAAAAGAGGCATAAACTCCCTAGTCAGCAGGGAGTGCATCCGTGGAGGGGCTATGGTTAGAGGTATTCTCTTTTTGTTATTTTAAGTTCGCAGTTCACCAAATTATTATGCGTTTTCAGTTCCTTATTAGGTCATTCCCAGGTTCATACCTGCTCTAGTTTGCGAACTGGAACTTCGAAATCCTAAGCCTTCCTTAGAAATCCTTCCACCCAAATCTGAACGATCTCCTCTCCGTCTCCTTTATCCGAATCTGAATCCCCATTCCTTCCCCCCTCGGTCTCCTTTTATAGAGTGGGTAAATAGATGTATCTGAGGTAATGTGGCACCTTTTGTAGAGGCCCATGACCGAATACCCGGTTTACGGCTGACTTGGTCAACCCGTAATTTGTTGTGGGTATTGAGAGCTCCCCCCCCCCCCCCCCGCGAACCAAACGAGGGGAGTGCTTCGCACCCACGGAGGGTTCCGCCTCCATTTTGCGAACGACAGTGGAGGTGGTTCAGGCCAGCTAACACGGCTCATGGTTGGGGTGGTCTAGAATGGTGGACAGGGTTGGCGCCCGCCCTGCTTCGCGCCCGCGGAGGATCTCCGCCTCCATTCCGCGAATGACACCGGAGGCGGTTCGGGCCGGCTGACGTAGCTCGCGGAGGGGGCGGCTCATGGCGGTGGACCGGCCTGGCACCCATCCTACTTCTTTTACCGCAGAGGGTCCCCGCCTCTATTTCACGGATGACGCTGGTCCACGGAATTACAGGAGGGTGCTCTGCCGAACCGGCCGCGTGTTGTTGCTGTGAGCTGGTGCGCGGACCGGTTCGGTCCTTTTCGATGTCTTGTGGTAATTGGATTTCCCCCTTGCGGAATTTTCAGGACCCTAAAACCTTTATAGAATCATTATTATATCATTCATAAAATATATATTCATAAAATTCATCCTCATTTCCATCTAATTAAAATATAAATGAAAACTAAATCACATCACTTTATGGAGGCGGTAGTCCGGAGGTACGCACAAGTGACATTATCATTTACCAGCGGTTTGGAAGGTAAGAAGGTTGATATGATATTATCATTCAAGAGGTATAATTATGTAATTATTATTATATATATAAATTAAAACCATACTAATACCCAACTATAAAATATGGTGATGAAAAGTGAATTGAATTGCATCATAGAGATGGTAAGTCGTGCGTATTCATGAGCGATGTATTAACTTTCCATTTGATGGGAAAGAGGGTGAATTATGGTGGTTTCATAGTAATTATAAAATTTTAGTATATTTAGGATACTTAATCTACCATTTTATAAAAAATAATATAGATTTATAAGGGGTATAATAAGAAATAAATTGAAAGAGTTCAGGTAAGATGATTACCTCTTCTTCGTGGGATCTCCTTTAGATCCTTCCTTAAAAAACAAAATGTTCGTCAGTTGTGGATACCAAAACATCCATATCTTGTATAAGGATTTTTATAAGAGATATTGTTGGGTTTTCTTCAAACTATTAGGATCAAAGTGGTGTGAATAAGTGAGGGATGATGTTCCCTTTTATAATTGAGGTGACAGGCACTTTTGGAATTTCTCAAAATATTAAATTAAAATAAGTTCACTATCAATAAATATGCATAAAAATGGATATGTATTCAAATATAATATAATATAGGTTTGTAATCCCATCATCCAATAATATTTATACAAGTTTTAGTTTAATTTTAAAACTTATCATTTTGAATAACCCTTAGTTAACCAATTTTATTTTTAACTATGGTAATAACTTTTCCAATATTAAAGGGTTATAATTTTTAGTTATAAGATACAAAATGGATCATAAATAGAAATTTAATGAAATTTTAGACAATATCATATCCACCATTTCTTATGTCAATATTTTTATGGTTTTAAAATATTTTAATAAAATATCAATTTGATAAAGTAAAATTATTATCGATTTTTATATTATTCATTTAATTTAACTTTATATACATCAACACAAAGGGTTAAATCGAATATAACACTTTCACCCCACCATAATATGTCATATATATCTAAAAAAGTTGTAGGTAAAATTAATTCTATAAAATTATATAAATTTTAAATATTTGTAAGATCGTTTATTTTTTTTATTAGTTGGATAAATAGTACATCGATGTTGTATAAGAAATTAAGGTCATAATATAATTACTAAAACATAAAACAAAATATCATGAAAATAATTTTATTAAGATAAAAATAAAACTTATATTCATTAATAGTGTACTTTTTCCCCTATGTGGATACATAAGATATATTTAAAACAAAGAGAGTGACATTTTGTAACTTTAATTGATTTAAATAATATATAAGTCATTTTCATGGAAAAGTGACCATTAAACAGCTCAATATTAAACCTAAGGTTTTAATGGTTTAATTACCTACATATAATAATAATTATAATGAAACATTATAGCCTTATCACTTATTTTTAATCCATATTAACCTGATTTACCCTTTACCGAGATGATAAATTTTACCACAGTTACTATTCCTACTGATCAAAAATAAAAGGGTCCTGATTACTAAATTTGAACCTCATAATTATAAATATTTCATTAATTTTATCTAATAAAATACTTTTAAATGAAATAAATTAATTTTAAAATAAATGTGAAAAATGTGAGAAAAATTGCTTTAAAAAAATACATTTTTAAGCATAAAAATGGATTTATTCTTATCCTATGCCTAAAAAATGGAATGTTTAAAAAATTTGATCAATTAAATAATATATAAATTTCATTAAAATCATTCACCAATAATTATTAATTTAAATTATTAATGAAAATATATTGTGTGCATAAAAATAATTTTAATGAAAAAAAACATCACTTTTAATTTCAAATAATTTTTATTTTAAATTCTAATACTTTGATAAGTAATGAATTGATTTTATAAATAAGTAAACCATATGTTTTTCAATATTTTTTTATTACTATTCATACATACCAATCCAAAATATGGTCATTAATGGACAAATAATATTTTAATAATATTACGTAGTTTGTCTAAACTCATAGTTGTGTCAAATTTAAAAAATAAAATTATTTAAAGAGAAATTTTTCCAAAAAATCTCAGTGTGTTGAATTTTACACCCCTTAAAATTAATTTCAACCTTGAAATTCTTCACTCTTACGAAAAAAAAATGACGATATCTTCATTTCATTGCATCCTTGGGTTCCTATGTAGCTTCTTCAAATTTTTTATTTCTCTAGAGAACTTTTTCCAGTTGATTGGTCTTATTTTGTAGTAATTTATCCCTATGATCAAATAATTCTATTTGTTTTTCTTAATAATAAATATCTTAATCCATTTTATGACCTCTGGTTTTATTACATGTTGTGGTATGTATTTCCTCTGGAGAGATAAATGGAACTCATCATGAACCTGGGAGAGATTCAATGGAAGCATCAATCGATAAGCTACCATCCTAATATGATCAAGAATTTCAAAAGGGTCAATATACCTAGTTCATAGTTATCCATTATTTTTTAAACTCATCACCCTATTCTACGAGTATATTCATAGGATTACCTTTGCACCCACTACAAACTCTAGATATTTTCACAGATTTTCAATATAACATTTTTGTTGACTCTGAGCTACTTTTATATTTTGTTTAATGGATCTAACCTTCTATACTATTTCCTCTGCTAGATCAGGTCCCAATAAATTTATAAATCCAACTTCATTTCAGAATGTTTGAGTTTTATACCTCTAATCATAGAGGTCTTCATAAGGGGAATTCTGAATGTTAGAGTGAAATATATTTTTGTAATAAAATTCCACAAAGGGAAGTTTTTGATCCCAACCACCTTTAAAATAAACATATAAATCTCTTGTTATATATTCAAGAGTTGAATAGTCATCTCAGACTGAAAATTTATCAATGTATGATAAGAAGTGATGAAACTTAACTCTGTATCTAGATCATGTTGAATACTTCTCTAAAACTATGAGGTAAACCTCAGATCCTGATTAGATACAATAGAACATGGTACTCTATGAAAAATATCTACTTTTTAATGTGTATCCTAGAAAGATGATCTAGAGATAAATATTCTTTGATAGCGATGAAGTGTGATGAATTTTTAAGTAGATCAACTATAACCAATATATAATTATTTCCTTTAGATGTTTTAGGGAGTCTGATGGAAAAAATCCATAGGGATGTTTCCCCATTTCTGTTCTGGTATGGGTAATGGTTGTAACATACCATTAGAATTATGTCTCTTAACCTTAACTTTCTGGAATACCAAGCATTGAGAAACATACTCTGAAATATCTTTCCTCATTCAATCCCACCAGAAATACTCTTTCTTATCTCTATACATCTTCGTACTTCCATGATGAATAGAGAATAAATAACTATGAGTTTTATCCATCATCTCCTTGTTCAAATATAGTATTTAAGAGACAAATACATAGTTCTTGAAACTTATTATTCCATCATAATCTAGTTTGAACTTAGGAACATTTCTAACCTTCTTTTATGGCTCTATATCTTTCTGTTTTTCCTCTTTAATCTTCACTTGAACACTCAATTGAGATAGATAATATTTCCCCACTTCATATAAGATTTATAGATCTAACCTTTATAAATACATAAATATTAGATCTTTTTTATCCTCATTATATATAGGATAGCATGATTCTTTCAACTTATATTATCTTCCACCATGTTTTATTTCCCTGGGTGGTAATGTATTGATTAGTCATAATCTTTAATCAGATCTAACCATATTCTTTGGTGTATTCTTAGCTCTTTTTGAGTGAAAATATACTTTAAATTTTTTTGATAAATATATATGACACACCTTTATCCATAGATATGATATCTCCATATCTTTAATGAAAAATTCACATTAGCTAAATCCAAATAATGAGTTGGGTAATTTTTCTCATGGACCTTTAATTGTCATGAGTCACAAGCTATAACTATATCATTGCATGAGAAAAAATCCCAGTCCTTTCTTTGATATATAATTATGGAATACTAAAAATGGTTTTTTTATGTCACCCACATGCTTATATCAAGCACTAACATGAAGCTCCAAACATTTTCACATGCTATAATCATATTTGCGACAAATATTCCTTCCTTAAGAAGATGGTGGTGAACTTACCACCACATAGGTTTAAAGTGTAACAATAATATATAGATTACAAACCCTTATCCACTATGGGGTAGATTAATTAAAAGTGCACTGACTATCCTTCTCTCTAGTTCCTTAAAATATTCCTCACATTCATCTATACAAAAGAACTTTGCTCCATTCAGAGTTAAATTGGTGAGTGGATTTGATATTCCTAAAACTTTCTCCATAAAGTGCCAATAATATCTATCCAAACTAATAAAACTATAAATCTAGGTCATAGTGGTTGGTTTGGTCCAATGTTCAATAACTTATGTCTTTAAAGGGCCTACTGATACACCCTCACATGAGATTATATAACCTAATAATGAAGCTTTATGAATCTAAAAATTTACACTTGGTAAATTTTTCAGGAATATTATACTTTATTAGGTATTATTGCACAATTATCAAATGATAATTCTCTTTATTTACCTGTGAATATATAAGAATATAATTTAAAAATACTACCAAAAACTGATAATGGAAATCTCTAAATACACTATTCATTAAATCCATAAAGATAAAAAGAGAATTTATAAGACCAAATGGCATCACAATAAATTCACAGTGTCTATACCATGTATGGAATACTATCTTGATTATATCATACTTCTTAACCCTCAATTGAAGATACCTATAATGAAGATAAATATTAGAAAATTATTGAGATCTATATAGTTGATCAAATAAGTCATCAATATGGGGTAGATAATACCTGTTCTTGATATTGATATTGTTAAGTTCTATATAATCAATGTAGAGACACATTGATCCATATTTCTTCCCAAAAACAAAATAGGTACACCCCAATGTGATACACTTAATTGAATGAATCCTATGTTAAGATTCCACCATTGATCTACTTTTCCTTCCAACTGATAAAAATCCCAAATAAATTTTTATGATTTCAACACTAAATAGTAGAAAATATCTTTTCAATGTTACTAATCCACTTCTCAGCAAGTAGTGGATCAGAAAACCCACTAAAATAAGGTGGGATTTTTCTCTTGATGGACTCAAAAGAACATGTTTCTATCCTTTTTCATTTGGAGGATCATTATGATTCATAGCTTGATAAAGTTATGTAAGGATAGAAAAAATATTTTTCATTCTAGCTCTTATAAAATTTGGTCTCTCATGAGGACAATCATTGAATTTTCCATATCATTCACCATTAATATGATTCCTTTGAATATTATACATTCGCTAAAACCAAAAATCATACTGAAAGAAAATAATTATTATATTGGAAAACCACATAATAATAAAAAATATTTATAATATTTCTAAACTATGACACAATATTATATGAAAATTTTGGTTTAACCTAGGTCATTTATGATCATTACCAAAACTTTAAGATTTTATCTTATACTTAGACATATCCCTATGGTTCTTATAAAATTTTCTCATCCTATTTTACAAAGGTTAACTAAACCTTGATCTAATGCCAACTATATCAACCCATACTTTTCATACATAGATATTACATCTTAATATATTAATATTCATTAAATAACATAAATATCCATTTTAGAATCATTTAGGTATAATTCCTTTAGAAACATTGACACATAAATAATTGTTTCATAGTCAAACTAATTTTTCTCCCACAATTTTCTTCAGATCAGGCACCCTTAATAGATTTATCATATATAAAACCTTTCATCATAACCTAGGGAAGAAAACATAATAAAGGGTGAGATCATATTACCTATAAAGGTAAAAAAAATGGAGGTATAAATAATAACATAAGTATAAGGGTATGGTAATAACATTTGAAAACCATACCTCACATATTATATATCATAAACTTGAGTCATGGAATAAATCATTATAGTATATAAGACAAGAACCATAAAGAAATAAAATTACATGAGCCATGAGAACATAACATTGTCCTAAAACATAGATTATGGAATATACATAATCATAGAAAAAATTATGCCAAGGATACTCAGCAAGACATTTATAACAAGTTATTCTTGGGCTAACCACTCATGTACCTACTTCATGATTGAGATAACCTTTCATGAACCCTCCTTGGGCTTGGGATAATATCCTGTGTACCCTTTTAGAACATAAAAAATTAATCATTACCCAATGAATTATATGTATATATAGTTCCCACCCATCACATAATTAAAATCATACATATACGTTCTGAAAGATCATAAAAAATTCATCATATCATAACCCATGAAAACAAATGGGTTTTATAAACATTTTCATCATAGCATAACTCATAGAAATGAAAAGGGTTTCAGAAACATTGTGTCATCATATTATTGAACCATATAGAGTAATAATAAATATGGTAGAACTTGATTATATCCTAGGTAAATAATAAGTAACATAAAATTATTTCTTTTTATATGGAAAATTATTTTTGAAAGATCACTTGGAACATTTCTTAAGGAAAATACCCTTTCCATTTTAAAATCACTTATTTTAAAAAACTGTGTAATAATGAATAAAATAATTTTATTTGAAAATATCCTTGTAAAAATATAAATTAATATTCACATCAAATATTATTCATGAAGGTGGTAAAATCCATTCATGTATTATAAGTTAAAAAACATTCATTTCACACTGTTGTACAAAAGTTAAAGAGTAACTCATTCAAAAACAACAAGAAGATTCATTTCAAACCACTTTGTATAAAGTAAAATATAGAAAAAATGAATTTTAAACAATTAGAGGAGAATAGTAAAAACTTTTTTTAAAAATATTTTTATAAAACAAGGATATAAAATAGAAATATTCCCCAGTGTAGACTTAAATATAAACAATTCTGAATATTGACCAGATTGTGAAAGAAAACCCTTACCACTTTGGTACCTTTTAAATCGTAATCCACGTGAAAAAAATAAACTTTTATGGATATTTAAATCCCATAATTTTCATGATAATATTCATAAAATAAATTCATATTCAGTATATACACCACAAAAAAATAAGTTGTATATAAGGCATGTGTCCCTTAGAAATAAAAGTAAGACGAAAATCTCTTACCTTGAGTTTTCCTGGATTTGAAAGAACTTTAATCTAATGTATAAAAAATTTGAATATATTATAATTATATTTCATATCATAGTATCATATATTATTTCTTTATAACATTTTAACACACCCTTTTTCAAAAATTCCTTATTAGAATCGTCATTTTAGGATGTTAGCTATTTCGTTTATCATGAGTATTTTAGTTTAGTAGTTTTGGTACTTGTAGATTTGTCTTATTTATATATCCTCAATAATATTAATCATGATATAATATGTATTAATTATATGAATATTTATATCCATCCATAAAATATATATATTTAAATTTTAATTGCACCGTTCATGGAGATGGTAGGTCGTACGTATGAATGAACGATGTTTTCATTTTTTGATGGGTGGAAAGAAAAAAAGTTAAGTATTAATTAAAATTTATAGGATAATTATTATATAATATATATCATATATATTCCAAAAATTAATCCTAATTACCATTAAATTAAAATATAAATGAAAAAAAATCAAATCACTTTGTGGAGGTGGTATTCTGCATATACGCACGAGCGATGTTATCATTTCCCAACGGTTTGGAAGGTAAGAAGGTATATATGATATTATCAGTATAGAGATATAATTATGTTATAATTATCATATATAAACATTAAAATCATCACAATATCCATATATAAAATATAGTGATGAAAAATTAATCATATCGATATGTGGGGATGATAACACATATGTATGCATGAGTGATATAATCACTTCTCATTTGATGGGAAAGAGGATGTATTATGGTTGTTTCATAATCATGAAAACATTTAATTATATTTAGTACAATTAATTTAAAATTGTATGATAAATACCATTGATTTATAAGAGTTAGAGGAAGAAATGATTTGAAATAGTTTGGGTAAGATGATTACCCCTTATTCAGCAGACCTCCTTTCCTTCCTTAAAGAACCTAAGGTTGGTATTTTAAGGGTAAAAACACCTCCATAACTTGTAAAAAATGTTTATAAGAGAAAGTTTCATTGTTTATTAGATCTAGAAATCTTAAAGTGGTGTTAATAAGTGAGATAGGTGGTTCCTTTTATAATTGAGGTGAGGGGCACTTTTTGAATTTAAAAAAATAATAAATTATACTAAATTAATTCTCAATATGTATGCCTCAAAATGGAAATGTGTTAAAATATAAGATAATGTAGTATTTTAATACCATAATCCAATATAATTTAGACAAGTTTTAGTGTAATTTTAAATCTTATCATTTTTATTAACCATTGGTTAACCAATTTAAATTTTAACTCTCATAACAATTTTTTCAATATGAAAGGGTTTTAATTTTTAATTATAAGGTAAAAATTGGACCATAAATGAAACATTTAGGAAATTTTTTACCATATCATATAAAAATTTTCTTATTTAAAAAAAATTATGATTTTTAAAAGATTTAATAAAATATTAATTTGATTAAATATCATTATTTTCAATTTTGGAACTATTAATTTAATTCAACTTTAAATACATCAAGATAAAGATATAATTTAAATTTAATGTTTTAAAAGATCCCTACTTTGTCATATATATCTATAAAACTTTTTGGTCACATTAATTCTTCCAAATTATATCACTTTTAATATTTTTAAATCATTTATTTTATTTTATTATTAAATGGAGAAATATTTCTTCAGTGTTGCATAAGCAATTATGGTCTTTATATAATTACTAAAATTTTAAAAAAATAACATGAAAATAATTTTATTAATCTCAAAATAAAAACTTATATTCATTAATTACATGATTTTTCCCATATGTGGATACATTATATATACTAAAAACCAAGAGAGTTACATTTTGTAACTTTCTTTGATTTAAATAATATATAAGTCATTTTCATGGACAAGTTTCCATTAAAAAACTCAATTTTGAACCTAAGGTGTTAAGGGTAGAATTAATTTAATCAAATAAAAATTATGATGAAGAATTTAAATCCTTATAACTTATTTTTAATCCATATTAACTTGATTTACCCTTTACTGAGGTGATAAATTTTACCATGGTTAATATTCATATTGACCAAAAATAAATAGGGCCTAATTACTAAATATGAACCTCATGATTCCAAATATTTAATTAATTTTATATAATAAAAAAATAGTATAAATAAATTTTAAATTAAGTG
Source organism: Viscum album (assembly GCA_963277665.1). Taxonomy (NCBI): domain Eukaryota; kingdom Viridiplantae; phylum Streptophyta; class Magnoliopsida; order Santalales; family Viscaceae; genus Viscum; species Viscum album. The sequence goes on along the minus strand of OY728139.1, from coordinate 1,222,169,088 downwards.
TGTAAAATGTGATAAAAATTGTTTTTTTTAGAAAAACAATTATATTTTAAGTATAAAACTATATTTATTTTTTTCTAATACATACAAAATATTTTTTTAATGTTTATAAAATTTTATAAAGTAAAAAATATATACATTTAATTAAAATCATTCAAAAATAATTATTAATTTAATTTATTCATAAAAATACATTGTGTGCATAAGAAAAGAAAATTTGAAAAAAAAACATCACTTTTATTTTCAAAAAAAAAATTGTTTTAAATTTTAATTATTTAATAACTATTGAATTAAATTTATAAATATGTGGGCCATATATTTTTCATAATTTATTTATTACTATTTATACCTTCCAATACAATGGCTAGGCGATAACAGAAACATAATATTTTAATAATGTTATGCATTTCATCCAAACTTGTAGTTGTGTATAATGTAAGATATCGAAGAATTAAAATTATTTAAAGAGAAATATTTTATAAAAAACTTGAGGTATTTAATTTTTTATTAAGGTGTATATTATGTTATTTTCCTAGAAATACATCTATATTTGGATACTACAAGTGGATGTAGTTTTATCATAGATTCATTTACGGATAATAACCTCGAAAATAGTTTCTTGAGTATATCTCATATTTCACTCTAGTGCATAGTGAATGAGACCTTATCACACACATGTTTTGACACTGTTGGGGGATATTATTAGGTTAATTCACATTTTATTTACTAGAAATTATGAAATATTTGAAAATATTTTTATTATTTGAGAATATTCCTAATGATACTAAGCTTATGATTTTGAGATTAATTGTACATAAATTTTAAATTTATATTAAGTGTTTCACTAGTTTCGGAATTATGCATTATGATTTATAATTTAATGATCGAATATCATGTATTTAATTACTTATAAATGTATCCTAGTGGATGGAAGGGAAAATGTATTAATTCACTTAATCTATATTGTTATTTCCCTCCTAGTCAAGATAATGAAAAAAGAGATGAAGATGAAACTGAGTAAATTATAACTATATTGGGGTAGCTTACTCGAGTTATGACTAATAACCTTTCCCATATGGAGTATATTGTTTATTTTCAACACATTTTAATAATTTTATACTATTTAATGTGACAAAATCATCTATCATTCAATATAACTACAAATCCATTAATATCTAAGAAATGGATAAGTTTTATGTAGAATATATTTCTCACATTGGGAAGTAATAAAATGGAGAATATTTTCATGGTAGTTTTTCCTCTCATGGGGGATACGAATCAATGGTGGTTAGAGATTCAAAACACTAATTATGTGAATGAAATAGTGATCATATAGTGGAATGATTTTAAGGTGATTTTCTTTGAAAAATAATTTTATTGTGAATAATGAGTAGATATAAAGTGATAATTCATGAATCTAAGACAAAAGGAAGGTGAAAATAATTCAATTTATAAAGACAAATTTATGAGGTTATAAATTCATATTGCATACTACATACACAATCCAAAAGTAATCTTGATCATTTATTTAATGGGAAATCCTTTGAAGGTAAATAGTCTTAAAATTATCAACATATAAAGATATAGCATCATGTGATATCAAGATAGAGAATGAATTATCTAAGTATTACGACTTCAATGGAAATCAAGATAAGAATACGGTGGTTGATAACTTTGTAAAAATAAATATGGAAAAAGGTAATAATGTAAGGATTACCTTTCTAACTTGTAATAAATGTGGAAAGAAAAACCAAGGAACATGCTTGTTAGGAATGGGAGTTTTCTTCAAGTGTGGATAGAAAGGTCATCAGGATCATGATTACAAAGGCAAGAAAGAGTCTTTTAGTGTTCATTTCTTCAACTATAAGGATATGGGGAACTATTTCAATACATGACTCATGTATCAAGGAAATTTTCCTTAAAAGAGTCCAAGGGAGAAATAACAAGATTATATAATCACTAAAATTGAGGTTTAAGTTACTAAAGATACAGTATCAATTACATTGATCATATCCTCAAATTTAGATGATTATTTATTTGATTCTGGAACTTTTCACTTTTTATATCTTCCATGTTTTCTAAGAAAATTGGATATTTTCTTAACAATTTAATAAGGTAATTATCAAAAAATACACCTAGGGTAAATATCACTACAATAAGGAATTTTCTATCAGTTCTCATTATGAAACTTAAACTTACCCTATTTTATAATTTAATCATTATACATGTGGTTTTTTTATATAATACATGGTGTGCATTTGATTTCATATTATAATGTGAATATTTATTTTAGAAATAAGGAGAATACAATTTTTTATCGAGATATGGAATCTTTTTTCTTCAAAGGAGAGACTACATCATCTAAAATATTTCTAGATCCACCTCTAATAGCTCTCCTTCATGAAATTTTGGGAGAATAAGATCATACAAAACCTATAGAAGGAAAGGTAAACCTAATATTGAATATGTTCTTATTATGTAATAATATATTGATGTTTTTCCTGAAAAAATACTTAGACATCCACCTAAGCATGAAGTTGAGTTTTTAATTGAACTCATACCTAATGAAAAACTAATATTTAAGACTCCCTATTATATGGATAACATGGAGTTAGTGGGGTTGGTGAAACAAATACAAAAGTATTGTGATAAGTCACACATACACCCAATTGTTTCTACTTGGGGATCTCCAATTCTATTTGTGAAAAAAAAGTATGGGGATATGAGGTTGTGTATTGATTATAGGGAAGTCAATTACATTAATATGAAGAAGAACAATATTTTCCAAAGATTGATATTTATTCTAGGGATCATCAATTGTGAGTAAAGAAGGAATCTGTTGTACAAAAATTATTCTGTATGAGGTGTGTACATTATGAGATTATAGTAATTTCCTTTGGATTGACTAATACACCCTATTTTGTTATGGATTTGATGAGAATAGTTTTAGGGAAATATCTTGATTATTTCATTATAGTATTTATTGATGATATCTTGGGATACATAAAAAGTTATGAAGAGTGTAAAAGACATTTATGAATCATTTTTGAGACTCTTTGAGAAAAGAAGATATATGGGAAATTTATCAAGTGTGAATTCTAACTTTAAAAAGTTCCTTTTATAGGCCATATTGTCTCTAAGGATGGAATATCATTTGATTCATCAAATAAAAAGGAAGTCAAAGAATATCCCACACTGACAAACATAAATAAGGTGTATAGTTTCCTTGTATTATTAGGTTACTATTAGTGATTGGTTTGAACTTTTACCTGATTAGAAAACTCGTTAACCAGGTTGAGACAAAAAGGGTTTAAGTCCTGATGGAAATAGGAATGTAAAGAAATTTTTGAATAATTAAATAGAAGTTTGATCAATGCACTAGGGTTGAAATTTCCACTATGAGGGTCTGGATTTTTCAAATATAGTGACATGTTAAAGAAATAACTTGTATGTGTTCTTATGAAAAATGATAAAGTTAATGCATATGCATCAAGGAAATTGAAGATACATGAACAGAACTATCCAACCCATGATCTTGATTTGGTAACCATAATTTTCACCATGAATATATAGAGGAATTATCTTTATGGAGAAAAATTTGAGATATATATGAACCATAAGAGCTTAAAATAAATCTTTTAATGTGAATAACTCAACATGAATAAAATGATATATCTAGAGTTACCTAAGGAATATGATTGGACAATACACTACCACCACTGGAAAATTTAATAAGGAAAAATATGTGTTTAGTAGTAAATATCATGGATTTATAACTAAGGTGAGGATTGAAAATGATTCTTTATTTTGGGACCAAGTGAAGTTGGATATGGGAATTATTAGGGAAAGGGAAATATCACTCCTTTTGCAAATAATTTTTAAAATAACTTTATTGGAAAATTTAAATTTTCTCATCCTAATGATGAGAATTTTTAAAGGAATATTAAATTTTTGAAGTATGGGAAGTTGGAAAACTTCATTTATAAATAAGGTGTTCTAAAATTTTGAAGGAGGTTATGTGTTCCAACCATAACTAAGCTGAATAGTGAATTATTAGATGAATTCCATAGATTTAATTTCTCCATACACCCTAGAAGCACCAAAATGTATCGGGATTTTAAGGAATGTTTTTTGTTGTATATTTAAAGGGAAATTGTAGGTTATGTATTAATATTCTTGGTTTATCAATAGGTAAAGGCTTAGATATAACATCCCAAAAGAGTTATATAATATCTACTTATTATTGTGTAGAAATGGGATGATATTACTATATAATGTATCACTATATTTCCAAATACTCTAAGAAATAATTATTCTATATGGATTATTGTGGATAACCATACCAAATACACATATTTCCTCACTATAAGGTAATATTTACCTATTAATCATCTTGAATAGAACTATATTAATGAAGTTTTAATACTTCATGTTGAACCTATTTCAATTGTGTCTGATCTTGATCCATAATTTACATAAAAAATTGTTAAATTATTCAAAAGTTTCTTGATACTGAGCTTCATTTAGGAACTTACTATCATATTCAAATAGATTTATAGTCTGAAATTACTATTAAAACATTAGAATACATTTTTAGGTCATGCTCATTGACTTTCAAAGAATTTGGAATTAGTATCTACCTTTGGTGTATTCTTTATATAAAAATATATTCTATTAAAGTATTCAAATGTAATCATATTAAGTATTACCTAGAAAGATATGTAATACTCAAACTTTTGGGGATGAAGTTGGTTAAAGGAATCTTATAGGCCCAAAACTTATCGAGGAGAAAACAGTGAAGGAAAAGTCTATTCATACCAATATTAATGTAGCTCAAAGAAATAAAAATAGTTATGTCGATAACTGAAGGAATGATTTAGAATTTCAATTTAGAGATAAAATTTTCTTGAAAGTATCTCTATGTAAGCTAGTTATAAGGTTTGGTAGGAAAGGAAAACTAAGCCCCTGGTACATCATACCTTTTTGAAATTCTAGAAATAATTGGAGTTATAGCTTACCATTTTGTAAAGACACCGAGTCTCTATAAAGTATATAATGTGTTAAATATCTCATTATTAATGATTTATATGATATACCCAATGCATGTTATCACCTACGAAGAAATGGAATTGGAACTTTAACTATATTAATATAAATTTTCTATCCAGATTCTTGACAATATAGAACAAGTGTTGTCAAATTGGACGACTTGGTTAGTAAAGGTACTTTGGACAAATCATAGGATAAAAGAGGAGTCAAGTGAAACTAAAGATTTTATGATGAATAACTACTCAAATATGATCATAAGGTGACATTATGGAAATTTTTAGGATGAAATTTTTTTAGGGGGGAAGAATGTAACACCTGAGCTTCAATTATAGTAAGTTTTTCTTTCTAGAGAAATAATAGAACAATGAAAAAAAATTTAGTCAAGAATTTGATTAAAAGTTTATAAAATTTTATATATTAAATTTTATAAAATTAATTTTATTTTTTAATTAATCATGTAAAAATTATCTTAGGGTGAATTTTTGAGATTTTACACACACAAAAATTGCTTTTTGGGTGAATAGTGAAAATAATAATTTTTGAAAAATTTTAATTTATTTTCATTGAAAAAACACCATAATTATTTTAATTTTATATTAAATTAACATAAGTCTTCTTTATTTATAAATAATATAAAAATTATTAAGGAATCTTAATTATACTTGATTTTGGTATATGTTCATTTTGGGGCTTAAAACGCTTTTTTCTAAAAATTATTTTTCATTACGCTTTACAAATTTATATTAAAATGAATTTATATCATATATAGAAATTTAATCCTACAGAATGGATTTAATTTTTGAAATCAGTATGATTAATATAATTTAATAGGTTCAACTTAATGTTTTGTCATTATGAATAGTAACCATGGTAAAGATTTTTCATCTCAGTAAAATAGGTATAATTGAGTTAAAACTATAGGGTAAAACACTTTCCTTTATCCTATTAGATGGTTTTTTTTAGAAAAAAAATATTTTTTAAGGGAGTAAAATGATGTATTTAAAAACATTATTTTTAAATTGGGAACCCATGATTGACTTTTATGAAGATAAATTATATTTTATTCAAATTAAAAACTATTTTTGGTTCTTTTCATTTAATGGCATGATTAGAAGATTCCATTCTATTTTTTATTGATCCAAATTTCTAAAAACCTTTGTTTATTATTTCACCAAAAAATAAATAGAAACTAATTTATTAAATGATTTCAATTTAAAATGACGCTTAAACTAGGTATTTTACTAAAAACTTTTTTTCATGTGTTTTGTGTTATTATATTAAAAATAATTTTTTACAACTATAGAAATTTAATTCCCCTTTTATTTTTTTCATATAATTAAATTTCCATGGTAAAAATTTCATTTACCATGGTTAAGGATAAAATTGTTTAATGATGGGGTTAATCAAAAAGTGAAGGTTTAAAATTCCACATAAACCTAAAAAAATGGAGATGTTTCTACATTAACCTATCTTAGATTAAAAAAATTGGCCACTTTGATCCACTTTCACATGAAAAATAATTTATTATATTTGAATCTATTAAGAAATTTCAAGTGTGTCATTTCCTTCATTATAAAAAGATACCACTTATCCTATATTATTTTCACCACCATGAGAAACTTAAATTGACCAAAACCTATAAAAATGTATCCTTGACATATTTATCCATATACTATAAGTTTTTGACTTCCCAAAATACCAACCCTAGTGTATTTAATAGGAGATATAATGGTTCTCTTTCAAGGAAGAGGTAAACATGTTAATTAAACACTTTCATTTTTATTCTTATTTTACAACTATAAATTATGTCTTAAAATTTATAATTTAATAACACCAATATCTCCAATATATTAATATTTTATTATGTTTATGTAACAATATTTATCCATCTCCTTTTCCATCAAATGGGAAACAAAACCATTGCTTGTGTGTATGATGGGATACAACCTTGCGAACCGATTTGAGTTGTTTTCCATCATTGCCTCACATAGATAGACATAATAATGGAACTAATTAATATATATTTTATTTATTAAATAATTATGATTCAGTAAATATAGAATATTATCCACATATGTACCCTTCCACCGTGGTAAAAAAAGATAATTTCACTCACGTGTATGTGTGGACTACCACCTCCATGATGCGATGTGATTTGTTTTTAATGTCTTGTTTTTACAAATGAATATAAATATATATATATATAATGAATAATTATAATAATTATTTCATAATTAAAATTCTAGATATCATATAATCATTATTAATACATAAGCAACAAAACTATTGAATCAAAACAAACATTAAAAAAATATTTAACACTCGAAACAATGATAATACTGAAAGATTATTAATGAATGGGTGATAAGATGTAATAACTGGAGAATATATGATATTATAGGTATATATATATAAATTTATATATATATATGTGGTCTTAGTATGTATGTATAATAAATATAAATTTATTATAAATGAGGTTAAATAATGTTAAACTAAGTTAGAAGCACAAGGTAAGGGTTTATTTCACAATATTATCCATGTTTAGGATTGTTAATATTTAAGTTTCTATTGGAGTAATTATATGATCATTCTGTCTAAATCTCCATAAATTTTATTCTATTATGGTTATTTCTATGGTTTTTAAGTATTATTTCCATTTTTTTTCTTTAGAACTCAAAAATACCAAATGAATGTTTTTAAAGAAAACATACTTTGTTTTTCTACTTGATTGGGAATTTTTTCCTTAAATGTACATATTTTATTTAAAAAAAATTCAAGAAATTTTCTACTATTCGATAATGATTTATTCAAGTAATTTTTAACCATTTTTTAATTTCTATAAAAAAATAAAAGAAATATTCCTTTCATTTTCTGAACAAGGAACTATTTATTGAAGGTGTGAACATAATATTTGTTTTTCCTTATACCGGATGAATGGATTTTTTTTAAATTATGAATACTATTTTTTAAAAATATTCTGTTATAATTTTTAATAATTATTTCTAAAAAAAATTCTTCCTAATATTTTCGAAATTTTTTTGAGCGATATCAAAATGAAAAGGGTATTTTTTTAAGAAATACGCCAATGATCTATTTAAAGTATTTCCTTATATGAAAATATTATTTGATGAATATTATACCTTACTAGGTATATAATCTATTAATAATATCCACCACATTAAATTGGATTAATTATGATCATATTTTTCTATTTATTAATTTTTTAAAATATTAACATTTTGTGTGCTAGTTTTTCAATATGAATGTTTATATTGATTATTTATTGAACTATTATTCACCATTTTTATATGATGAATTAATTGGACTTGGTAAGTGATGGGAAGGGCCTACTATATCCCCTCTATTCATCGACAAGTCTCATAAAAAACTTTTTTGGGTATTTACTATGCACCATACCTATTTACATATGATGTCTTGGCACAAGACCTTGATAGTAAGATTATGATGTCTAGAATTATGAATCCTATCTTTATAAAACTAGTTATTCTTATCCATGTGATTGTTTATGTTTCTATTCCATCCCTAGATTTATTCCCCTTTTTATGATACTAGTTATATGAAATATTTGATTATTATTTATCTTTTTCATATTATTCATGATTTATTTATTTTAGGACTAGTTTTTTTGTATTCTTTCCCTTACATAGAATCTGAGCTCACCCTTTATTATGCTTTCCTTTATAAGGGATACCAAGAAGGTATATATAACTGAATTTAGGGATTTACTAGAATAAATAATAAATTTATGATATGAATTTTTAAATTTTATTTCATATATTCAAATGTAATGATAGATTCATATATGTATCATGTATCCTAATACTACTAACCTATTCACTCCTTTGGGGTTTGATCCATTATATTACATGCTGATATAGTAAATTTACTATTGATTTTGAGTTACTAAGGTTGGGGTGTTACAATATGAGCCCACTCCTCTCCTCTAGTTATTTTCAGGATATATCTATGGGATTCATGTGTGAGGGAAAGTATATGTGTTTCCCACTAGGTTTATGTTGGAATATACTAGCATGTTCCTCTAAATGTTTCCAAAGTGAACTAAAAGGATTGATGAAATGAACATGAATATATTCTTTCTCATTTTCTTCCACTAGAGTACATTGGAGTAATTCTTCAATGGATTTAGTGATATAATCCTTTTATCTGTTAGTTCACCACCCCTAGAGAGATCTCTTATGTGCCCGAGTTTAAGTCACCGGTGTAGAAACTGCTTGGGAAGTGTCCTTGATATATTTTTGAGGGGTTGATGGCACACGACATTGGGGGTGTTTGTGGTTGAAAATAATCCTTCTAAGAGACTCTTGAGTAGTAGTGAGGCTATATTTTACCTCCTTATCTGACTCCCTATGATAAGGGAGGTACTTCTTACTGTGTTTCAGATAAAGAATATGGAAATGATTAGAGATGGCAATAGGTGTCACCTCCTTCTTCACCACCCATCATTGAGATGGATATTGGAAAGGATTTATGTTGAGTAGGGATAAAGATGAAACCTAAAGAGTTAGGATAGTATATTTAAACAATATTATCAAACTAAATCATTTTTCACTTATTGTTGGAGACGTTGAATTTGTGACGGTGTTTCCTTACTTGATAGGGCCCTAGCCTTTGTAATTGTTGAGATGTAAGTTTGAAATTAATAAGATTACATTGGTTTGGGTTAAAAGGGTTACATGTTCTAATGATATTGTAATGATTAACAAACACTAACAACAAAACCCAAAAATAAAGCATTATAAGTAAAATCATGCTTGACCAATCTCTTTCATAGTTAAAGGATTATCAATGGGATGACTATTTTTTTCTATGAAATATATGATGCCAAAACCACACCATAGGTCCTTTTGATTTTGGGAAGACCTACTTTACAAAGGTAAGTGATCATTGGGATTTTACCAATAACACATTTTAATGTGCATTGGTCAAAAGGTTGGGAGGTTATACTCATCCAAACTTTTGGATGGGATTATTTCTTACTCTTGGAATATATTATATATTTAAGTCATATTTATGAATCCTTTCCAAATCCTAGCAAGGGACTGGTTACCCATTTACTATTAGTTGGTCATTTACATGTATCGATGTAAAAATTTGTATTTTTCATAAGTTATATGTCTTATTTTATTTTATTATTTAGTGATGCTTTTATTTTAAGACATATAGGTGGGTGTTTTGGATTTTATCTCCATCTAGGGGGTGATAGAAATTCATGGAGTTAGGATCATGTCCTTTAAATGATATTTTTATGTATCCTTATTAAAGGAATCAAAACCCATGTATTTTAATGACACTTAAATATACATATCATACCTTTTAAAATCAAGTGACACAGATAAATCCATGTAGTTTGACATCGTATACTAAGTATGAGTAGAAAAAAACCCAATGATGGTTAGTGTGGGAATTATGCATGAGCGGCCCTTTTTGGCTAACCTATAAGGTAATATGACCCAATGAGGATTGATTGGTTTCACCAGGAACATTTCACTATAAGGTAATGGTTTAGTTTGTCTAGTAGGAGTATGACCCACTAATCAGAATATGTTTTTGTCAAGAATGTTTCCAAATGAAGGAAATATGGTGATAAATAGATAAAATGTGTCTCTCTAGGTGGGGTATGCTTTCATTGAGAGTATGTCCTAACGAAAGAGTGGTTTATAGGTTTTATTACCTAAGTTGAATTAAATGGGGGTCTCTGAGGGAATATAGACAAATGAGTAGATATGTCTAAGCCTATGGATAATATATCCTAATAAGGAAGGATGTAGATGATATCATAGGGAATATGGCCCCATGAAGAGGAATATGGAGAGTTGGTGATATTATTCTTGAATATCTCAGAGGATTCCTACATATCCTGGTTAATAGGATTAAAATCCCATATAGTTTTAGTTTAACAGTTTAGGGTCATGTCGAAGGATCATACCATGTAGTTTAATGTTATGTAGTAAGAATGTTTGAATGTAGTTTTACTTCATGTGAATATAAAATTATCATATATATTTTCATCATGTGACAAGAACAATTTTTTTCTTTAATACTGGAAAAATATATATAATTAAGTGGGGATAACACATATGGGGCTTCCCTTTTATGGGGGTACCTAACTCATTGATACTTCAAGGTGATAACATCATTAATAGGAACCATCTTGGGTCTTATAACTGAAAATTAATCCCAGTCACATTGATTTTAATTGGTATTAAGGTTGAGAATATTAAGTTAGGAGAGTTTTCATTTCCATTTTTATCATTAGGTACCTCATTATTAAGGGAGTGAATCATTGAAAATATCCCAGGTCCCCATTAATTATGGAGGATAAGTGAGAGATTCTTTATTTAAAGGGAATGATCGAAGGAGGGTCAATATAGAGTGTCTGAAAAGCTAATCATGTATGTTCGGTGTCATTTGAGGAGGTCTTGTCTTTGAATTTTTTGGGTTTACTAGGAAAAAAGCAACCATAGGGTGATTAAACACCCCTCATGATGAAATAGATATGAGGAGGGGATCGATCACCCAGATTAGTCTGGTTCATATAGTTATCCCATAGTAGAGGATGTTCTGTATAGTTATTATACACATGGAGGGATAAACCACATGGTGACCTCATGCAGGATTCAAGTCCATAAGGTAGATATGTAGAAAGTCAATATTCTTGGGGTGTAGAGAGGAAGGGACTCTTCATGGTATTCAAATGGTAGATGGATCACGTGGTTGAGGAGGTCCCTCATAGTATTTGAGTGGGAGATACCAGTTAGTGAGGTAGGTAAAAACATGGATGGTTAAACCACATGGAAAAATGTACCATGCACTGAGATTGTAGACAATCCCTCATAGAAGAGACTTCACGGAGGAAATTAATTCATTATAATTTTTCTAATCTCACAGACTCATAAATGAACTAAAGGTTTCTCTGAGACCTATCATTATCTATCAATCTTGTATGGATCCTTTTTCAAGTTTCTTATCCTATAATATAAATCTCAAAATTTTATAGGAAATTCCTATGTAAACTACTTTTTGAAATGGTTGGTTGAACAGTAAGGAGTGTGTGATCATATGGTGACTTGGTTAAAAAAAATTGTGAAAGGTTGCTTTCCTATAGAGAATATTATGGGAAAGCACCGAATGGGGATCAGGTGGCCATATAGATCATTGTCTTAGAATCACAGGGTATGATGACACGTGATGATTGGGAACTTATGTGGTATATCTCATCTTCAAAGCATATAGGATGTAGGAAAGGGTATTGTGTAGGCTTGCCTCAGAATCATGCAGTGGATAAGCGGGTGTGTTATTATTTTCATCTCAGAACCACATGGTATATAAGTAGATGCATAGTGATTCTTTATTTACATTATATTTTTATTTCATTCAAATAAATAATAAAAAAATGAAATAAATACATATTGAGGATATATTTCCATCCTTGAGGCTCACCTCCAACCTATATCCAGATCCCTATTGAGCTTATCAACCCTGATCAAATGCACATCTTGTGCTCAGACCTGTATAACAAACATAAGGTTTGTACATTCCCAAGGGTTAACATGAAAGACATAAGAAATACATCTCAATAGGTTCTCACCAATTGACCCTGATATATTCCATTATATATATATGTATGCATGGGGAAATTTAATGATAGAAAACATAGCACACAAGTTTATTAATTGGGTCATCATGTGCTAACCAGACCATCATGAAACTCAATAATGACTATTTTACCATCACTAGAGAAAAATTAACCTCATGTAATAAATACTGACCCATACATGAAGATTCTTAGTTAGTTTTCATACCATTCCTCGAACACTACCCTCTTTAAAAGGGTAGAGTATCATATCAATCCCCACTCTCACAATCTATCTTAAACCATAATGAACCAAGACCATCTTATATAGGGTGAGGTTTACTTCCCATCTAATTCCACAACACAGCGACCACTCCCCTCTCACTTAAGGTTTTTCTCACCACCACATCACATCTTATGCCATTCATCACAACTTCCTATGGATAAATTCCCTCTCTCTTAGGGTGTTCCCTACAAACACCTTCTCACTCATGGTGAGGTCATACAGTAAGTCCCATTCCATATCATATAGACCACTCCCTTCTCAACTAGGGTGGGTCAACAACCGTGTCACAATTACCATTACCTTCTTACTCAAGGAAGGGTCTAGTAGAACCCTTCTCAATAAATTTGAGTCCATAAATTGCATCACATCATCAAACCTACCACAAACTTATCACTTAATGAATGGTCCTGATAACACCTCCATACTCAATGTGAGTCCAACCATCCATTCAAACTATCAACATAAATGAATTCTAAACATGCTCCTAGCCACCACCATAGCATACAAGGCTATATAATACCTAGTTATACTTGATTATAACCTCTTCAAGACTGGTTAATCACGCAGGAACACCATATCAAACCTATAATCACCCTCATCTCACCTATAAGGGAATATAATACATTCTTAAAAATCAACCTAGTCTCAACTAATCAATACCAATATGCACTCATCACCCCATGGTCACTCCTCAGCCCACAATCCCTACCTGAACATAGCCTCAAGTGGTCGTTCCAATCCTATTCTAATTCCTACATCACAACTCAGTCTTGATAATTAGGGACCGTCTCAAGTTGACTCAAACTATGGCCCTTGTAACCCTATTCCAATTCATATATAAAATTCCCTTAACTCATCCTTAAGTACCCTATCACATATCCCCTTGAAGATTTATCAATCATGGTATTCATAGTAAACCCTCCATGATACACATCCTCTAGCCTCAGGGGCTTATCCCACTCATCATCCACACCTAATCTTAATCCACCCTCAGTAGGTTGTTCCCCATTATACATCAGATGTATAGTCACATCAACCATCACACTAGGTTAAACCCTCCCATACCTGCATAAAAATCCCTAAAAACCAACATGATCATATTGTGTCTCCTATCAAACCCAAATACATATCCCATCTCTCTTGTAATATTAACTGATATCTTCACCCCTTGACGATGTAATCGCCAGGAGACCTAAAAGTACCCAACATTCAACGATGCCCTTGCTTTATCTCTAGGGGGTTCAATTCCACCCTATATCCTTATTTAGAGTGATCTTGTCCCAATACCTTTTACATGAACATGTAATTTCTTATAGGCATGTATAATCAGGCATAAATAGGAATAAGTTTTGTATCATAAGGACCGCCTACCTCCAAAACAGAGTTACTATCCTCACCAATCTATGATAATCCTCATCCAAGATCATACATGTCTTGTCCAAGCTCATACCAAAACCTAATCCCATATCTCAATATAACACATCCAAAATAATTAATTATAATAATTTAGTAATTAATTATTTAATTTAATCCAATGATGCATAATCTCTAAAAAACTCATTGGGAAATTTTGTACCATCAAGACCACAAAAAACTATACAAATTCATCCTTTAGGGATCCCATCCAACCAAACCAAGATGAATCCCCATTAAAATAGCCAAATTCCACCATGATGTGGTGGAATAATTATCAAACCCTAGCCTAAATTATCATGAATTATAGGGCATCAAATGGTAAAATAACGGAAGGGAACAGAGGGAAACTTTTACCCCAAATCTTCATAGAATCACCACCAAACACCCCTCAATAATGGGGATAAAAGGATAGAGGGGAATATCCAGTCAACTAGCCCTCTCTTAATTCCCCTTTTCCTAAATCACTAGAGTGGATGACCTAGAAAATATGGGTCTACCCTACTAAAAAACTGTAAAAATTCGCATCAACACATGACCCCTATGGCTCATGGAATAATTCCTTTTCCATTAACTCCTCATGGTGTGACACCTCTAGTAAATTTGGGTCACAAAAATCCTGAGTAAAACCTAATTTCTCATGGCCATTCCATCATAGTGTGGACTCTTCTCTTCACAGTGTATCCTTATCCATTTATGTTGTGGCCTTCTCCCTCAACCCTCATCATGGAGGGACCCATGGTATCATAGAGAGGTTAACCTTTATCTAAAAAATCATAAAGAAAATACATAATGTTTTTCCAAATACTATACATAATGGTTACCATCATAGTGTGATTCCCTCCTTCCATGGTATGATCCTCATACCTAAGGATTTCCCATGGAATGACGCCCTCTTCCATAGTGCTACCTTTATACATAAGGATTTTATATGACATGACACCCTCAACCATGACATTACCATACATAAAGGTCTTTGACTTTTCCAAAACTCAATGAATAAGGGTTATCATCATGACATGAAACCCGCAACCATGGTGTGTCTTTTTATAAATAATAAATTTTCCTTAGAAAAATCCTCACACAAAATCAACCACATTGTGACATGCAGTGGTCACCACATGTATCAATACCCTCACATTGTGGTTCATACCTTTACTTTAGTGTGATCCTCAATCATTTCCTTGTTATGGAATAATACTTTATTTTCATGTCAAGATGATACCTAAATAGAAAAAATCTACAATGAGGTCTCTTAGCCCTTCTCTGAAACCAAAAATTCAAATTTCCTCTAAAATAAGTAATTGTAAATTCATGGGTTGTTACATGTGGATTAGTCTAGTGTGAATTCATATATATATTTTAGTGTGTTTATGTTCTTTTCTATTCATGTATGGCATTTTTTGTATTGTATTTTATATTTGGAACATCGAAATTACAAATGAGTCATGTTGGATTTCAGGAAAAAATATCTATAACTTAACTCTATAACTCGAGATAGTAAATAATTCCCCAATTGTATATCGAGACCCATGATACTAGTCATATACCCCTATGGATCATAAAGCACTCTAGGAGTAGTGGAATCCTTCCTCAAGTACCATTAAAGTATCGGTGTTAGGGTCACTACAGGTACCTAAATGAAAATACTATACAAATTGACTGATTGTGGCATAAATGTGAAAACAATTATACATATATATTATTTAGAGACACAAAATAGGTGTTGGTGTATTGATATAAAAGGGAAAACATTTAACGGCTAAAAATGGAATCATACAAATAATGTTTGTGAAAATAAACAAATAAAATAATGAATAACTTGGGTCATGGAAAATATATCTTAATAAGTAATTATAGTGTCAATAATTTTTTATTTTATTGATTACATAAATGAATCATTTTACATTTTATTTATAATATTAAATTTTTTTATAAAAATAAATAAAAAAACCATTTCATGAAAGGTTGTTTTTCACGAAGATAATTTCCTTAAATAGAATGGGAAGAAGAGAATCTATAATTGTGATGATATAATGGAAGGGCCATTCCAATTCGTACACCATTCCAATTAGGTCACACCAACACATAAAATGGGTAAATAAAAGGTTAATCATGTTCTCCTTATTTATTTTTAAAACAAATATTATAATATTTTCATTAATCATAAATTATTATAACGACCTAGAATTTTCATTATGAAAAATTACCTTCTTAATATATACATATATATATATATATATCATATTTATGTATGATGTGTAATATAAATAAAATGAACCGCATCACAAAAAAAAGAGATTTTTTTTCATTAATATAGAAAATTACATACTAAGGATAAATATATTCTATAAAATTAAAAATAATATGATGGGATAATGAAAAACATTAAATAATATAAGTATAATTTGAAATTTTATAGGGTCCTGATTACTTATAAATTTTTTAGCCATAAAAAATACTATAAAAAAGAAAATAACATTAAAAATGGGATTTAATTTTTTTTATAGATAACCTTAAGATAAAACTATGATTATGATTAAAGAAGGAACAAGAGGTATTTATAGGAAGTATAAGGGAAATATGATCACTTGAATAGTAACTTGGCTATTAGAATAGTGGCTTAACTGTTAGAATAGTAATCCTATACTTAGAATAGTTTCCTGACCATTGGAATTATAAACTGACTAGTAATTAATATTAACCCTGAAAAAAATAGTGAATATAAATTTTATATTGTAATAAAATAAATACTCAACTTAGGTAACTCAAAGAAAGTATAAGTGTATATTTCTAATAAGTTATGTTTTAACTTATTTTGTAAATACCTTAATTTTTATGTTAATAATTTAATATTATAACTTTCTGAGTTTTAAAATCATTTAGATAAAGTGAATTTCATTTTTTGAATTAACGTATCAAGATTATCCAAGAATGAAATTTTAGTAATTTTCAAACAATTTTGAATTTTTGAGTGAATAGTAAAAAAATATTTTTCCAAAATATGATGTTTTATGACAGGATATTGATTTAAAGATAACCTAATGAATTGTAGAATGGTTTTTTTGAACCAAATGATTTTTAATGAGATAAATAATCTATTTAAAAATAATAATATCAATTTCCAAACTTAAAAAGTAATTTTCAAAGTTTAAAATTATTATTTATTCTATTAAAAATACTAGATTTTATTTTATTTTATTTTTTCTTTATTTTGTATCATATATTAAATTCAATGGTTTAAGGATCTAAAAATCATAAATATGTATATTTTTAATTATGTTTTTAGTTCCCCAATATTGATTGGCCATTAAGAAATGTGGTGAATCAACGGTTTACTTTTTATAAATTATTTATTTTGAATTAAGACTCTTAAACTTGTTAAGGTTTTAGATCCACTCTATGATATCTCATAGTCACACTTCGTATGCAGAAATAATAATAGAGATCACAACACATGATATTTACAAGTTTTTGTACAAAGACCTACTTCTTGTCTTGTTGGTTATTCCCCCCAACATAGATTCACTAATATAATATTATTATTAATTAAAATGTTTGATACGAAATCATACCATAAATATAATAAATCCTTATAGGATTTTATTTATATTTCATCCCATAGTGTTAGAAAAATCCATATTGGCCTGCTCTAGAATCTACACTAGATACTTCTACCCCAGAATCACACAAGAGACTTCTTATGCTCCCAGCTCAAACTGAGAGACTTCCTCCTTTATTCAAGGATTGATCCACTATAGTATGATCTATTGATCTTCCTATACAATCTTGTTAGGTCACACCTGATCATTTACATTTCATGTAACTTTTCATCTTGCTAGTGTTTCTCAAAGATCTCTGATCACCTGTATCCGATCAATTTCCTTAATGAAACTCTTATTGGGAATTATTCCTTATACTGAAGTCCCATCCTCAATTGGATGTGTGCAAGAGATGCGCAAATATTGTTAATTAATATTTTATTCAAGAATAATATATGAACCATGAATTTCACTTTATTCATTCTTTAATTCTCAAACTTTATTCATGCATGCATGTGATAATGCATGGTGCATAAACAATACACATACCATTTATCATTCTCATTATTTTATGTGCTTTCCCAAATTAATTTCTTTAATATAAAAATATTTCAAGCACCCTTTTAATCTTATTCTTTAACTTTTCATTTCTCTACCACATTATGTTTATCAAAGTTGGTGTGTATGGTGCATGTAATGCATGGGTTGAATGCAAGGCTTGTCACATGATTCCTTCATGTGACCATCTTGGGTTCACTTGAGTTATCATCCTTTAAGTAACCTATTCTTAGAAAAGACAGGCAAGGCTCATAGGTTCTTCTCCTCCTTTTTGTGAATATTTTTAGGGGATTTCTCACTACCTTTGCATAAGTGGTTCACATGACTATGGCACTATCCATGAGTTCTTTCATGTGACAAGAGGTGTTTTTGGGTGTCTCCTAAAGTACCTTTTCATATCCCAGTTGGTTTGATATTTTTCCTTTTGGTTAAGAGGTTCACATGATCTTACTACCTTCACATGAATGAATCATGTGAAAGTATTATTCTTCTTCACGAGACCATAGTAGTACACGGGTTCTCTTTTGCACAAATAGATCATGATAAAGCCTTCTTCTTTGTCATGTCAAGAGTTCATGGAGATTATAACTACCTTCCTGTGGATGCTATATTTTATTAAATGTGAGATCTATTTTATAATTTGAATGGAAGAAACATCTTTCCTCATATATTTCTCAATTTATATAGGAATATCTTCACTGTTTATCCTCTAATAATAGTGTCGTGTTTGATAAAAATGGTGTTCCATGTACTATTTCAAACTCATGAAAATCTCAGGATCTCAATGAATGATGAATCGTTCAGATTTTTCATATGAAACAGGAATGATCATGTTATTTTTTTATTAATTTTCATGATCACTTAATTGATCATGAAATAACTCTTTTTATTGTCATATGTTTATGTGGCGGATTCTTTCTATGCTAAGATGACTATAGCCATGTCTTCCTGTGATCGTGTAATCAATTTATTATCACATGATGGATTCATGTGATGGAATCAGGAACAACTTGGATTTTTCTTAGCTGAATCAAGTATTCTAATAATGGAATGCATGAAAGACAAAGATTGCATGCATGAGTTTGGATCGATCGTCCAAGAAGATTCATCACTGAAGAAGTCCAATAGTATGAATTTTTCTTGTCTAGAGTGAGCATGTAGGTATATTGATGGCCAGAAGGTTGAATATGATGGATATTTGAATACATTATGTGTAGAAGTCATCTAATAGCTTGGATTAAACTGACTGGAAAGAAAACATTATATAGTTAAGTTTTTAAATAAATTTAATAGTGTGTTCTATGCTTCATCCCACATTGAACTTCTACTGCTACTTCACTCTACTTTATAAGGAAAATCATTTCCTTTGGTTAGAAGATACGAGTATGGGGTTAGCTCCCAGGCACCTTTCCTTGTTATGTTTTCACCTCTATAGTGTAGTCTAGTTCTCCCTTAGCACACCCATAGTGCACTTTTGTATGGGCCTCTAAACAGATCATCCTAGTCACCCCTTCTGCCACTATAAATTCCCTTGTGGGATGGCTCTCCCATGTGATTGAGGTTTCCTCTCACATGTGTGTTATTGATCTGGTTCCTTGGGCTCATGTGGTTGTCCTGTATTTTTTATATAAGGCCCATTATAAATAATACTTATAATTTTATAATTATATAATTAAAATTTAAGACATTCTCAAATAATTCTCTAAGAAAAATCTCTTTATCTTATTCATGCAAAATTTAAATATATTTTTCATGGCCACCACAATATTTTTCTACAAAAATCGTCATGAAAAATAATATTTTTCATGGTCTTCATTAATTCATCTTCCTCACTTCATGAAAATAAACATTTTTATGTTCTTTTAATTGATTGTTTGTAATGTTCTCTCTTAAGCACATGTAATTGAAATTGAAGATCATTTAAATCAGCCATTAAAATTAGCATTGAAATTTTATTGAGAATGAACTCAAATTCCATCAAGTGAATCCATAAAAAATTTCAAAGAATATCTACTTTATCTAAACTCAACAAACACATATTAACACATCATTGACAAAAAATAAAACACTTAGGTCTAACCATATCCCCCTTTTTATTTTTCTTGCAATATCTCTTCTCAAATTTAAAAGTAAAATGTGTGCTCAAACATTCTCCCCATTATTATAAATGAAATGAAAAGGGTCAATGGGTGACTTATAATCTCATTTTTATTCATAAAACATAATCTTCTCACTTATATGAAAATTTATTTATCACTTATAAGAGAGGGATGATCTCAGATGATTCTCTTAACAAATAGCCTTTAGTTAATCAACTTTAAGTCATGTGGGATAAACCTATGTATAAAACAATATAGATACAAGCAATATTTTACATTATTTCCATAAATGACCATATATGTGAAATTATGATTATAAATTATCAATTCTCATTTAAGGGGTTTGAAATAATCAGAAATAAAAATCAAATGCTAAATCTTCCACACACTTGAAAAAACATCAGAAGGTTCAAGTGAAAAAAATATATCTCCCCTTTGTATTATATTTTCATTAACCAAGAACTTCCCCTTAATTGATATGATTAACAAGATTAATAATTAAGTATAAAAATGTGATTGGCATACCTCATATTTCAAATTTATAAAGCTATTTAGAAGTTCCATATTCACTATGTTGTAAATATTTAACACATTTAAATCATCAATTATACCCCTCAAGGGATATATTAATCTACTTAAATTCACTTTATTTTAATACAAACTCCTATATAGTAATATGTAATAAGGAGAAACCTTCTTGTTCTTCCGTAGTAACATTCAGGCTGAGAGTTTCCTCTCAACCTGAGCCACTCATTTCTCCCAATCTCATTATGGGAAGATTGTTTTGGAATCTTATTTCTATTTTGATTCACATTGGTTGGAATATATTATTTATTCCCATATACTTCTTCTTTGTATGAAAAATATTTTTCAATTGTAGTAATTTGAGAACATAAAGTATCAAGTGCTTCTATTTATTTTTAAATGGCTTAAATTTCTAGGAATACATGTCAAGTATTTGTTAGTTTTATGTCTTAAATTATTTTACCTTTCACATAGGACAATATATTTATTTATGTTTCCAATTTTAGATAACTTATTAGTAGTTTTTACTCTATATTCTAAAGAAACTTTCTTTCCTTTAACTTTAGAAAGTCTTTTAGCTTCCTCCAATTGCTTAGCCAATTCTAGTTGATTTGGACAAACAACTAGGCACTCTTTCTTGAAATTATATGTATTATAATAATATTCACATGACTTACCATATTTTTCTATTATATATTGTTACCTTTATCAACATAGGTATTATCTCTTGATAGTTTTTTCATGAATTTCTCAACCTTATGACCCTTATGATTACATATGCCACAAACTTCTTTTAAGCCTTCAAATCAGCTTTTTCTTGATATCTTGGATGAATTTATAGTCACAACATTATTTATCTGAGAATCTACTCTAATTTGTTCATCATGAATCTTCCTTGATTCATGCTTGTTTCTTGTAAGTGACATTTTATACTAGCAATATTATGGTTTGTGTCCATATATTTCATAGTACCATCAAAAACCATTAAATATATATTTTCAATCTTAGAATGTATTTTGTCCAAAAAAAATGTTGTAATTATTCATACTAAGATATCTTTTGCATGGGGGTAGTCATTTTCTTGAAATATTTATTTATCCCTTTAAATTAGGAAATGATCACTCATTATTCTTATTGGTGATAGTTTGTTTGACACTCTTCTTGGTTTGTTCACATCACAAGACTGACTTGTTACCATCTTTTCTTACTTTTATCCATTTTTTATTATGGTCTTCTCTTCACATTATCATATGATGAATTCATGATTAGTACATATCATAAATAATTCTAATAGTTACCACTTCTATTTCAGTTCTCATAGTAATCTTCAAGGAATTCAAATATATTTCTTTGTAGACATATTCATTTTATGTCAGTCTTTCTTCTATTGAAAAAATATTCTCTTATCTTTATATTTTCTCCTATAAAATACATACCATATGTTATTTTATTGAGTTTTCATGTTATTAAAACATTACAAAGATTCATTACAAAACTTATAGAAACACCAACAATAGCATATGAATATTATCCTCTTCTTTATGGTGTAGTCTGTCTTGATTTCACAAATTGTGGAACTTTTTGTTTTTTAGTGGAACATCCAAGCCTTTAGAAATTTATTAGGGAATAGATCTTCATGTTTCTTTTTATATACCCCATTTTATGATGGGTTTATCAACATTTTCATAATCCATACTTTCCTAGAGTTTGGTTTAGAATTTGTACCAGCTCTTGAAACATCATTAGTTCATTAGAGAGATTCGAGATTATGGGATACCTTATTTTAATAGGATATTTCCATTTTATTAGAGGGTGATATCATGTTATTTATGAAATCATTATACTAATTATAAACTTGGGTGATAGAATCTCTTTTTCCATAAATTTGGGAAGTTTTAGCTTGTATTGATTCATAATTTTTCAATATCACCTCCAACTCTAAACACTTAATGTTGTGGGTGTTCTTCTCATCCTCAATTGATCTCAGCTTTTCTTCCCAATCCTACTTTATTTTCTTTATTTATTATTCATGCATGTTTATTTTTTAATGAATTTTCATTCTCATTTAACCAATTAGCTTTATCCTCTATTTTATCATCTTTGAAAACTATAGAAGCTTTGTGCAATTTTTTAAATGCATGGAAATATTCTACAAAAATAGTCTCAAATAATTCAATCTAAAAAACTACATTTCAATTATTAAACATATTTATCATATCTTTCATTTCAAAGATAAATTTTTTCTTACTTTTATTTAACAAGTTTTATGAGAGTGTTGGATATGCCAACCCTTCTATAAAATGCATATTCCATAGTATTAGCTTCTTATTCTAGATATAATTTCTCATCTTGAAGACTATTTATTTTTCTAATAATACATTTTACCACTTATTTGGGGATGTTATTAATATTTTTATTATCTTTAAAATTAATATCAATAACTGATCCACTATAATCATATCTTGACTAGCCTTAGTTAAGATAATAATAATCAAAATTATTATTAAAACATATACCATTTTGATTTCCTTCACTTAGAGGAATATTTTACTGTAATGAAAAATTATTCTTCAACTTTCTTACATGCCTCTTCTTTCTACACTTATAAGTCTTTGAAAAAGTTATTATATTAGTATCCTCAAGAGTAACTTCATTTTTTTCCATCTGAGGTAGCTCACTAATTTCCATAAATCATTACTTTATAAAACCTCTCTTTGATCTTTAGAGGTTATTTACGCTCTGATACCACTTGTAGTGCCCCAGCCTAGATTGTCCTTTGAGAGGGGGTGAATCGGTGTTTTAATTTAAAAAAATATATATTTGAATTCAGCCTCTTGAGATTGTTAAGGTTCTCGATCCAATCAATGATACATTACAGTCATGCATCATATGAATAAATAACAAGATAAATCACAATGCATGTTAATTACAAGGTCCAGTACAAAGACCTTATCATTTGCATGTTATTTATTCCCCCCAACATAGATTATCCACTCTAATCTAATTATAAATTAAAATGGTAAATATATAATCACATTGTATCTATCTTAAATAAAAATAGAATGTTCTTTATACTACATCCCACACTGTTACCATAATCCACACTGGCTTGCTCCAGAATCCACACTATAGACTTTTGATCCTAAATCACACAAGAGACTTATTCTTCTCCCAACTTCAACTAAGAGATTCCTACTTTATTCAAGGCTTGATCCATTTAAAGAAAATATATCAATATTTATCCAAGATATTTTTTTATTACACATTATCATGTACACTTCAAGTACTATTGTATCTTATTAACCTTGCTCAAATTTATATGATCACCTACATTTGATCAGTTACCTCAGTGAAGCTCTGCTCAAGAAATTATTCCTTCTACTGAAGTCCCAACCTCAATTGTATGTGTATAGGAGATAAACACAAATTATTCAACAATATTTTATGCAATAATAATACTTGGGAAATATATCTCAATGTATTCCTTCTTGAATTCTCAAACATTATTCTTACATGCATGTGAAAATGTATGGTTCATGAACAATTCACATACCATTTATTATTCTCATTTTTTTATGTTCTTTCCCAAATAAATTTCATTAATATAAAAATATTTCAAACACCATTTTAATATTGTTATTTAACTTTTCATTACCAACCACTGTATGTTTATCAAAGGTAGTATGTAGGGTGCATGGAATGCATGGGTTGTATGCAAGGATTTTCACTTGATTCCTTCACGTGACCATATTGGATTCATGTAAGTTCTAATCCTTCAAGAACATTGTTCTCATGAAAGAAAGGAAAGGCTTGTAGTTTCTTCTTTTCCTTCATGTAAAGAGTTCATGTGATGTCTCACTACCTTCTCATAAGTTCTGTGTGTGGCCAGGTAACTATCTATGGGTTCATTAACATGAAAATTGGTGTATAACAATGTATCCTCAAGTGCCTTTTAAAAATATAAGAGGTTAGAAATTTTTCCTTTGCATGAAGAGGTTCATGCGAGCTTACTTCCTTCATGTGAATGAATAATGAAAATTTTCTATTCTTCTTCATGAGACTATAGTAGTCTTCAGATTCTATTTCACATAAATAGATCACATGAAATCATTCTTATACTTATCATTAAGAGTTCACATAGATTCTCACTTCCTTTATGTGGATTCTCTATTTTATGAAATAAGATTTCTCTTTTATAATTCAAATAGTAGCATCATCTTCCCTCATCTCTTATTCTATTTATATAGGTAGCTCGTCAATACTCATCCTTCAATAAAAGTGTCACATCCAACAAACTAGTGATCTAAGGACTATTTCAAACTCTTAGAGATCTTTTTATCCTAATTAATGTCAAATATTTTGGCTTCTTCAAATGATGGTGGAATGATCATGTGATCATGTGATTGCTTCACATGATAACTTCATTGATCATCATGTTGGAGTTGGTTCCCTAGAACCAACTTTTTTTACATTATGATAACCTATATTCATTTTTTTTAATATTAATAAACACTTTATCACATCATGATTGTTCTTTTGTGTGACATAGTATGCGATGACGCCCTATGAGTAGGTTTTTCACTAAAAGGTCATATAAGTTCCCCACTATGATGATAACCCAGAAGTGCCATGATAGTATTTATAAATATATGTTCTATATCTAGATGTAATCATTTTGGGGACACAAATGATTCAATATATCAGGGTTAGAGACTCATAGGACATTAATTCACTTTCTTATAGTGTAATCCCTTGGTAATATCTAGTGTAGGATATTATAAGAATGAGACCCGCCAGTAGGAAATCAAAATTTATATGTGTCATTGGATGTTCCAATATAAGGATGTTTATATTGGTCTTTAGAATTTAATATTATTATTAATGAATTTTATAAGTCACATACTTTGATGTAGTGATGAAAACTATGATGACATGTGTTCGCGGTGAAGTAGAATATGTTGAGTGTGTCATGAGTAATACTTATTTAATGAATAATGTGAGAAGGGATTTGTCCCTTATATTCTTTAATGGAAGTTGATATCTCAAGCCCTTTGATGGAAGTGGTATAGCCTAAATAAATCCATGTCCATGGTTTTCTATAGGCAAGTTCAATTTTTAAAAATTCAATGAAATAGACATCAAGAATATAGGTTGATTACACCAGTATGCAACCTACTTGATTAGAGATATCACTATAAAGGGATTATATTATATAGTAACTATATGTATGAGGTATTATGTCATTGCGGAATTAACTTCTTTCTCTATGGGTGCCTTGGAGTGTTTCTAAATGTTAACCTTGTACTTTAGTCTACTTCGCCTAATGCCACTAAGAAAGAGGCCTAGAGGGTCACACACTAAGTGTATCTAAAATATAAGTTAAATAATATATTATTATTTATTATTTAATAGGTTGAATAAATATAATTTCTGGATGTTTTTTAATAATTATTCATGTTTTCTAGACCACATATATTATGTCACCATTTTCTCATGTGAATATTATGTGAGTGGAATATTTAATAAATATTTATTTTTTATTTAATTAATATAAAATTTATTTATTTATTGGTGAATAATGTATTGATATTTATTTATTAAATAAATAGTCATTATTCAAGGCCTAGTAAATATTATGGAGGAATGGTGGACTGAGTTTATAGGTCTGGTGATAAATAAAATATATATTGAATATTATTTGATTAGATAATAAATAATTTAATTCTCAAGAGAAGCACATGTTAAGAAATAATAATAATATTATTATTATAGACATAGGGTTCCACATGGATTAAATAAATATTAAAGGGGACTTGTGTAATTATTTATTACCAACACTAACGGTATATAAACTCAATTATATTATTTTTTCAAAATATACAATTCATTTGGTTGTGCATAATGAAATCCAAATAATCCTCTCGAAGCCCTAGAGAGCTCCCTTGTCCAAGAATTTTCTCAAGAACGTAGATCAATCTTCTTCCACCTTACACTCTCAAATCACAAGAGATTAAAGAGAATCCTTTATAGGTGATTCTTAAGGTGATCAATAGTAAATGATACAAGTGATATGATCTGCTATGCTAGAACCTAATGATTCATACAGTGACATTCAGATATTTGAGGAACGTGTATGGACCACCACTAGAAGGAATATAATCTTGATTACTACTAAACAAATGATGTTTCTATATAGATACATTTTCGAATCCATCAACAAAGAAATAATTTATCACAATATAATTCATTAATTTTATTAAATTAATTATAAATAATGATCATTCACTTTAGTTCTGGAACTTTATCCATTATCTATATTTTTTATTTAATTCCATTTATCATAGCATTTATCTTTATGTAAATCTTGTATTATTATTTTATAATGAAAAAAATAATGTTGTGTATGACCCATCACACGCTTCCACTGTTCCCAGAACCTTCAAGTGGTATCAGAGCAGTCACATAATTATTTAAAGAGTGTTGATTGATTTATGAATTTATTATTGTTTTCCAATTCTAGTTTAATAGTTATTTAATCTTAATTTTGAGATATATTTTCTTCCTCTTCATTTCTCATAAATATAATCAAATCGATTAATTTTATGAATGAAATAAATTAGAAGATATCATTCGAAGGTGCCAAGGATCTGGGTTAGATAATACAAGAATACATGCCATGTAACTTGGAGGTACACGTAGCATTTTAGTGTTTAATACACCAAGAATTAATTCAGAATTAATTCAAGTCATGTGCATTTATTACACATAGTGAATTTAATTATACAATGTGTGCTGACCGGGATATCCTGGAACATGGTCAACTGGAGTAATTGTCATGTAACGTCTGTACACAGTGTGACATTCCATGTGTCTTCTTACACAGCCTATATGAATGGTGGTTGTGTAACTCAGATACCACATGTCGTTTAGCCCATGTACATGTTGTGTACTCCAATTTTTTACATGTAATGGTTACACATTGTATCCCTAGTCATGTGTTATGGATAGACGGTGAAAATAATACACATTGTATATCTTAAATGTAAACGTCGTGTACTTTTACCAAATTATGAAGAATTAAAATTAATTTATTATACTATGAAAAAATTATCAACATGTACTTATGTGTAGACATCATGATATTATGTGATAAGTCATGTATGACACATGTCATAAGAGTAAATATTATACTAGTATAATACATGTTGGGTAGTTCGGATGGGTATTCATCATATTTCCTCCAAGGTACATTTTTGTACATGTTTAATTTTAAATAAATTTATTTTATTTCTTTAAAATTATTATGGATGAGAATCTCAAGGAAATTCATATGATAATTTAGATAAAATAATTGATTAATTAAATAATATAACTAATTAATTCAAGTGTGATTTATCTTAAATAAGAAAAATTATAATTTAATGATAATTTTATTAAATGTGTCATTCATTTCATGCATGTGGATGACCATGAGCATAGACCATAATATTGTATGTGATTGGTTTCATTTAATTTATTAATAAATTAAATCATTGGAATGTGTGTCATCTCTCATATCATTATGTAAGGGTCTGTGTATCCATGGTTTCTTTTATATATACCTCTAAACCAATATTTTGGTTCCCCTTACATTCATGTGAGTAAAAGCATATGTAATGGATGGATCTCTCATGTTATTAGACATAGTTCAAGTTTGGAGTCGAGGAAAAACCAATCCAAGAGAGATACGTATGTGTATAGGTGGAAAGCTGCAACATGAACCTTTATTGGTTCAAGCTTGGTCAGTCATGCCCTGTAACTGAAACGGTTCCCATTTTTATCTACATAGATGGTCTTATGATGTCCATATGAAGTAGGACTCTCACTCGGTGGCCATTTGGGTGATATTTCCCAATATTCCTCTTCCTTTTCAAAATCCCTCAATAATTAGGATGATGGGGAACAAGGTCGGTAGATATTTGTGTTCTGATAATAGAACCAAAGCCTTTTGTCACCCGGTGAATCCCCATGTGAGTGTGGAAGTCGATGTTTCAATAGAGCCATCTTATTTTTTCTAGATCATAGTTGGAGATTAATATCACTATAAGTAGAAAGTGGTTTATGAATCATGGGTTCATTTCTATCCAAATTGCAAGAGGTTGGTCCATGAGTTGTAAAACTGTAGACGTGGGACTCATAATATTGGAAAGCTCATGGATGTTGGTACTAGTGGCAACAATTCTGTGTGTAATCCAATGGATGGACCTATTGGGAAGGGGGAAAGAGAGTGAGGAGACTAAATCAAATAAATCTCCCATGACAGAGAAACCTCATAGTGAATCACAGGAGAATCCTTTGGTGGATGATGTTTTCCACAATTTGGGGAAAGATATTGGCCTATCTATGGAGGTCCCCTTAGAGCAAAGGTAGACAGAAAGAGTTCTCAAACCTATGGTATCTGAGAGTACCCATGGAGGTAGTGATATTGTGGGGGGAGGCTACAATATGCGTGCCTCTTATGATAAAGTGTCATGTGCAAGGAGTGGTAAAAAAAGACAAAGTAGAAGAATATTGAACACCAAGGGATACACATATAGGCACTTCTTCCTTGATAAATGGTTCAGTTGGTGAGTTTATGCTCAGGGTTAGTCCCAGGAGGGAGGTTGATAATATTGCACTCGGCAACCATTTTGCACAACTGTAGAATGAGGTGCTAGAGGATAGCTCGGCTAGTGCAGTCATTAATGGGATAAAGGTTCCTAGAAATGAACCCAATGATGAATTCTTTTCTACAGATGATTCGTAGGAGGAGGTACCTGATTACTATCTCCCTAGTCCAAGGAGGAGAAAGAGCAAGAGGGGAAACCGAAAACAGAGGAAAGACTATTCTCACCTACCTCTATCGATGGAGACCCGATCAGAAAAGATGGTGAAGGAAAAGAAATTAATCTATGGTTCTCAATCCATCTCCAAAGTTTCATGTCAGAAGTATGAGTCTAATTATATACTCGCACCGTATTTGGAACTACTCATGAGTTTGGAAGAGGTAATTGATGAAAATGTTCGGACAATTAATGCTCCTGATGAGAAAGCCAAAAAAATGATGGAAAGGCCCATAAGGGTGACTCCTAATAAGGAACAGGGCATGTGGATTGATAAGAAATATCTCCTCTTAATAAGGGGGTTCAACAAAAGTAAAATCAGCATTGAGGAGTATATTCAATCATAGGACATGCTGGCATCGAGGTTTGAAGATCTTCTGATGGTGGAGCCTGACACTCTGATAATCTCTCTCTTGTGGAAACATTTTAGGGATATTTATAGGTTGAAATTTCATTTTAATGTATTGGTTATATCTTTTTGTTTTTGATATTTGGTTTCTCACTTTTCCCTTAAAAGTTTTGGATAATAAAAATTTTAATTTTGAGAGATTGAATTAACAAGCATTCAAGATAGAACTAAAACAAATTGTCTTATGCGTAAATATTATCTAATACATGGTTAATCACATAAGTAAATCCACTTAATATTAAAAATAATGTAATAAATAAAATAATTAACAATTTATTCATAAAAGATAACATAACTCAATTATATATATTAATTCAGTATAGTCTTTCACTGCTTCGGTTAAAATTGAACCATAGTTTAAAGTGTTTGACCAACCAAAGTTGGGGTGATTTCAGTTATCTGGAAATTATAACTTGAAGTTTTAGGTTGAAATACCTTAGTTAACATAATGGGTTTACTACTAAAGAAGGACTTTGTATAACTAAGAGGAAAGGGTTGAGGAAATCTAATTTATGGATTTTATGATTGTGGAGTCCACTCAATAAATCAAGGAAATGCAAGTTAATGCAGTTGGAATTTTGAATGTCTACCTAAAACCCTTCAAATTGCTTTACCATCCAAATTCAGGGTGATGGGAAGGGGAACATGGATCATTTATTTTTGGAAAAAAATCCCTCAAGGTATCATTGAAGCATTTTTGAGGTGATTGTGTTTGTTGACAAAGTGGGCATATGTGTTATGATTGTTGACAAAGAAAACATTAACATACAAATTTTTTGACAAAGGGGATTTAATGGTGGAATGTAGAGTTCAAGTGATGTGGTTAATGATCCGTGTTTGATTCATGAACGTCAAAAAACTAATGGATGATCTAGAGGTAGTACAAAAAGAGCAGATACAAGGTGACGCCATTTTCCAGTTTTTGCCAAATTTTTGGGCCTAAAAATCGACAAATGGAGAAAGTTGTTTTTGGCAAAGGGACTTGTGAATTGTTGTCTTGAAGGAGAGGAAAATTTTGCACCATATGTTTTTCAAGATCATAACATCAAAATATAGCAAAGGGATAAGGGCACCCATGTTTTAGAGTTGGTCGCACAAGTGACTTGTGCGGCAGAGACTTGCGCGCCAAGACTTGCGCGCCAAGGGGAGAATTGTGTGCCGTTGTGCAGGATGTCCAAATTCCTATAAATAGAGGTAAAAAACTCCTCATTCTGTGCGAGTTCAACACTTAGAAAAAATCAGATCTCCCATTGTGCAGGTGTGGTGGTCGTGCAAGTGGTTTGTGGTCGTGAAAGTAGAAGTTGTGCGCCAGTTGATTGATGCGCGTCCAGAGTGGTTTGGGAGAGAAAGGAATGGCCTCACCCAAGTTTTGATTTGAAGAAGGTGGTGTTACACAAGTTCTTTGGTGACACTTGCACGCCAAGTTTTTAAGAATCGTGATAGTTGGTGGTTGCATGCCAATATTGGTTTGGGCGTAAAAGGGTGTGAGTCGTGCAAGTTTGGAGTTGAAGAAGCTTGTGTCACACAAGTGGTTGAGGTAAACTTGTGAGCCAGTTGTAACTTGCATGATGAGACTTTCGCACCATCTTGGAGAAGGTCACCAGGTATTTTTGAAGCACGGTAGTGATGCAGGGCTGCATGAAATATGGAATATTTCCTGATACCTTCGGTGCAAAGTGAGATTCATCTACGGGTGAAAGTTGGACTTCAACAGAGAATCTACGTACAACAGAGGATGTATTCATTAGTGATAATGAAGAGACCTACAACTCTATAAACTATGAGTGGATACTTTCTAGAGAAGTGAGCAAAGGAAGAGGAAGAAGTTGATCCTCTCCACCAACAGTGAGCCAGAGAGAGAGAAACAGTGAGTGATCCTTGGGAAAGCAGTGAGCTGACCCTAAACCTTGTAAGGCAGTGAGCCTGGGCATAGAAGTGATCTAGCCCAAACCTTGTAAACAGTAGTGTGCTTTAGTGGATTTGGTACAGCGGTACATCATCATTTTATGCTCCTTGGACGTAGCCCAGTGAGGGTGAACCAAGTAAAAATCTCTATGTCTTCCTGCTTATTTACCTGCATTGCATTTAAAGCATCATCATCAGATAAAGAATAAAAGAAGTGGTCATAATAAACACACAAGTGCAAAAAAAGTGACCCTTGTAATAAAGAGGTCAAGATCCAGTGGGGTAGGATGAATTTTGAAAAATAATATCCATACCCTGATTCACCCTCCCTCTCAGGGTATATAGGCCCCTATTGGTCCTAACAATTGGTATCAGAGCGAAGGTTTATTTTGTCAGATTTGTTTGTTCTGACTTAGTGTAGTCGATTTGTGTGGTTAAATTAGTCTTCTATTATCTCAGTGTGCCATGGAAAAAGGAAAAACATCAAAGAAGAATCAGAAGTCAGGTGATATCCCACAGTGTGGAAGTCATTATGGAAAAAGTGTGATTCAACTAAAAGAATCAAAAAACTTAATGAAGGAAGGTCTGGATGAATCTGATTGGGAAAATATTGATTCACTCAATCATGATTTAGGAATGAGTGAAGTACTTGAACATCAAAGTGATACTGAAACAAATGATGATGAATAAGTTTTAAGAAGGAGGCCACCAGTAGATGTTGTCAAAATGACAAAGAAATTGGATCGGAACTTGGATGAAGAAGTAAAATATAAAGATATCTGGATCCAAGTATTGGAAATTGAGGTCAATAAGATAAGAGGCTTAAATCAAAGACTTATTGATGTGGATACTGACCTAAGGGAGAAGAATGATTCTCAAGGTGAAGAAATAAAAAAGATGGCTAGAATGAAAGGAAAACAAAAGGCTAATGATTATGAAGAGAATCAAATGTCAGATGAAGTTCAGAATCTAAAATCCAGAAATGATGATCTAGCTACAAATTTTTCTGAAAGAGTTCAAAATAATCAAAGGCTAAAACAAGAGAATGCATCTATCTTTGAATTTATCTCTCAGGAAAAATTGAAAGTAAAGGAGCAAAGTGATATTGTAGAAAATCTCACACGAGAACTGGAAGATGAGATGAGCTGTGAAAAGAATCTCAGAAGAGAACTCAATGCCCAACTTGAATCAAGGAATATGAAGATTAAAAAGTTTGAATAAGAGATAGGATCAGTGAAGAAGGAAGTGCAGAAATCCAATGCTAGAGGAAATCCTAAAATGAAGGATGCCTTGTACTTACTATTTTATTATCATTCAACATGTGATGCTGAAATGAAATGAAAATTTGTTATTTCTGAAAAGAGGAAAGAATAAATTTTATCAGCTAAAAGACCATACAGTCTGGGAAAAACTAGTATTAGATTTGATGAATTCTCTCTCGTGTATGAAACAAAGATATCGATGAATAGTTCCATAAGTGGAGGAAATATTGTAGGTGCTGGAGATAGGCCTAAGAGGACAGTTATAAGAATTAGTGTTGACTTGTGTTATTTCTGCGGGATTCATGGTCATACATCAAGATTCTGCTCAGAGGCACAGGAATACATCTCAGGCTATGAAAATAGAAACATTACTAGATCTAAGAAAAAGAAGATGTGTCATGAGAAATCAGAAAGAAGAGTCTCAGAGGAAAGAATTCGTTAGATGCTATTACTGTGGAAGAATGGGACACACCATGAGTATATGTCAAGAAGCTCAAGAGCTCTGTGTTAGAAGAAGAACTCAAGGTGCATCAGCATCTCAAAATAGAAATGAAGAAATGAGGTATGCCTTTGATGGAAAATGTTTTATATGTTCAAATTATGGTAATTTGGAAAGAAATTTCAGCAAGAAGAACGCAAGAAAGGAAAAGGAACTCGAAAGGAAATTCTCAACTCCAGTGATGCATAATGAGAAATTATACATTGGGAGAAAAAATGGTAAGGTGAAGAATACGCTTAGAGACTCATGGGAATCACATGGAGCTGAACTAAAGGTGTATCAATCACCTCCTCTGTCATACTCACAACAAATCTCAAGGAGAAAATGTGAACAAACCTGGAAGATTAAGGGGAGATCTACTCCAGCTGTGATAAATAAGAATGAACACTCAATGGAGGAATCACCACTAGCACAAAATAGTGTGGTGACTCAAATATCTGATAAAAGAAAGATAAAAAAGAATGTACTGAAAACTTCACATGTCATGTGCCACAGCGAGAAGTGGATGAAAGAGGAAGATCCCTAAAATTGTGGAAGAAGAAAGGGAAGATGTCAAACAGAGAGATTCCTACCCAGAGACAGAGTTAAGGGAAGTGGCATATTGGTAGTACATCAAAGATGGAAGTGTGTACAAGTGGGATTAAACCCCAAATTTTGAAAAATTCCAAGCATGTAGAATCTACATATAAGAAAAAGGCTCATCATGTGGGTAATTTTTCTTAGTCATATATCCAGAGTAGTTAATATTGGCTAGGCAGCTAGAAGATGCAAGGAAAGAGTGTGATGCTCTACAAGAAAGAATCAAATGGATGACCCATCAGGATCAACCGCAATCCTCATTTTGAGGATTCCAAAAACTCCCCTCTCCCTATGTATAGAAATTCTATTAACAGATGATTCATGTGTTTTAGGTTTTAGGGAGATACAATCCAAGGGGATGTGGAATCTAAATATGAACAGTGAAAAGTTACATGATCCAGAGGTTCAATTACCTGAAATCAGGTACAAAAGTTGAAAAAGAAAGGGAGAAACAGAGCACAATATGAAGTGGTTGTGTTATTAACTTTATCTCTTGTTTCCTACATGGAGTTTCTACTCAGTAGGCTTAGAGATTTTGTTAATGGCTCAATGCCGAGTGGAAGATGAGAATAAATGATGCAGTAGAAGATGAATGTAAATGGGTCTAACCACAGGAAGTGTTGTGTAACATAGGGGGAGATCTCTATCTCCCAATAAGATGAAAGATATCATTGGGATATAAAGGATAAGTGTTTTTTATCAAGAAGACATATTGTGGGAGAAGAATTAGCTGTGAGATAATATCAACCCGGTTTCAACAAGAATATCACAAAATAGATGAAAGAAATGATGCCACTGAATAATGAAACTGTGAGAAATTTACTAATAAATTTGATGAGGAGGAAAGAAACAAAGGGGGAGGAGAAGTGGATGATGGTAATTCATAATTGGTAATTAGACATGGGAGATTGTTTCGAGGCCAGCAGATAAGAACGTCATCGGGACTAAGTGGGTCTTTTGTAAGAAGATGAATGAATATAGAACAGTGGTTCTAAACAAAGCACTAATAGTGTGAAAAGGATACTCCCAGATAGAGGGAATAGATCTTGATGAGACATTTGCACCGGTTCCAAGGCTGGAGACAATCAGATTAATTTTAGCCATAGCAGTGCAAGGAAAGTTCAAAGTGTTTCAGATGGATGTCAAATATTCATTTCTGAATGGGTTTCTATAAGAAGAGGTGTACATTGAGTAGCCAAATGGTTTTCTCATTCATGAATATGAGAATAAAATATGCTGGTTGAAGAAATCACTATATGGGTTGAAACAAGAACCAAGAGCATGGTACTCAAAGTTGGATCAGAATTTAAAGAAGCTTGGCTTTCAACGTGGTGGAGTTGATTGCAATCTATAATTCAACAACAACAATAATCAAAGGATGATAGTGCTGGTTTATGTCATTGACATAATATTTGGTGACACAATAAAGTAATGACACTTTCATTTCTCAATCCAAATACGCCAAGGAGGTTCTGAGAAGGTTTGGAATGGGGAATTCCAAGGAGATGAATACTCCAGTTTCTACCTGGATGAAATTATCAAAAGATAACAGTGTAAGGGCAGTTAATATCACTGAATATAGGCATATTATTGGCAGTTTACTATACCTAATATCAACAAGACCTGATATTGTTTTCGGCACATGCCAAGTATCACGTCACCAGAGTAATCCCAAGGAAAGCCATATGCTTGCAGTGAAAAGAATACTTTGGTATATCAAAGGCACCATGGATTTCGGTCTGATGTATAATGAAAAATCTCAATTAGTATTATTGGGTTACACAGATGCAGATTGGGCTGGTTCAGCAGATGATAGAAAATCAACGTCAGGTGGTGCATTCTATCTTGGTGGATTGTGTATTTATTGGCTAAGAGAGAAGAAAGATTTCATTTCATTGATCACCGTAGAAGCTGAGTATATTACGGACACTCAAGAATGCACACAGTTATTGTGGATGAAGTAGTAGATTGAAGATATGGGAGTTGAAGTGAAGTCTCTGATCGGAATCCAGTGTGATAACTCAAGTGTTATAAATCTCAGCAAAAATCTAGTCCATCACTCAAGGAAAAAGCACATTGATATAAAGTATCATTT
This sequence comes from Viscum album, assembly GCA_963277665.1. Lineage (NCBI taxonomy): Eukaryota > Viridiplantae > Streptophyta > Magnoliopsida > Santalales > Viscaceae > Viscum > Viscum album. Next base: position 1,222,132,391 of record OY728139.1, on the reverse strand, counting down.
TATCAAGTAGAAGGTTGATATGGGAATTGTGAAGTTGGTGTATGTGCCTACAGAGCTACAAGTTGCAGATATTCTGACAAAGGCCTTTCCCAAGGAAGTGTTTGAAAGGCATCGACCGGCTCTGGGAGTTCAGTGGACTCCCCACTCTTAAAAGAGTGTAGATATGGAACCCCCCTCTCCCCGAGGTATGATGTGTTTTTCCCTAATGTGATGATATGTGTTCAATACTTTGTTACAAACTAAAAAGGAGTCACCTTTGGGTTCATTGAAAAAGGGGGATAAAATAGTGATTGTTGAAGGGGGAGACAGTGTGGTTATTTGAGAAATCATGACAGATATGAGGAGAAGCTGACAGGTGGAGCAGCCAGATAGGGGGAGTTGAAGCTGGTTCAAAGTACTTAGCCAGATCTTATCTTGGACAACACAAGAAATAGTGCTGAAGAGGATTTGCAGCTGAAAAGAGTTAAAGCTGTGAGCAGATAGGGGGAGAATTTTAAATATGAAGATGCTAGAAGTGATTGATCAAAGAATAGATATCACAACAACTAAGGATCGTGATAAAATCAGAAGAGTGGTGTTGGAATATGGTAAGAATATTTCCAAAAAATGGTATTAGTTTGGTGTCAATAGTGGGTGTCAGAGTTGAAGTGATTCATTGATGAAATTTTCATTTACTCTTGTTTCTCACATTGAGCATTGCTCATGTGGGCTTAGAGTATGTGTTGAGTAAATCCTTGATCGCTATCGTAATCGCAATAGGTGAATGGTTTCTAAAGAATTAACGATGTATATTTTTATGGAAGAGTTGTTAAAAACACAAAGGGGGATATTGTTGGGTAAAAATACCTCAAGGTATCATAGAAGCATTTTTGAGGTGATTGTATTTGTTGACAAAGTGGACATATGTGTTGTGATTGTGGACAGAGAAAACAGTGACATACAAATTTGTTGACAAAGAGGATTTCATGGTGGCATGTCGAGTTCAATGGTTGTGGTTAATGATCCATGTTTGATTCAAGAACATCGACAAAGGAATAGATGATCTGGATGTGGTACAAAAAGAGCAGATACAAGGTGACACCGTTTTCAAGTGTTTGCCAAATTTGTGGGCTTGAAAATCGACAAATGGAGAAAAGTGTTTTTGGAAAAGGTACTTTCGTACCATTTTCTTGAATGAGAGGAAACTTGCACGCTATATGTTTTAAAAAATCAGAACATCAAAATATGGAAAAGGGATAAGGGGCACCCAAGTTTTAGAGTTGGTCGTGCAAGTGACTTGCGCGGTAGAGACTTGCGTGCCGAGACTTGCATGTCGAGGGGAGACCTGCACACCATCATGCAGGATGTCTAAATTCCTATAAATAGAGTTCAACCCCTCCTCATTATGTGTGAGTTCAACACTTAGATAAAATCAGAGCTCTCGTCGCGCAGGTGTGGTGGTCGCGCAAGTGGTGTGTGGTCGCGCAAGTCGAAGTTGCGCGCCAGTTGATTGATGCGCGTCCAGAGTGGTTTGGGCGAGAAAGGAAGGGTGTCTCCCAAGTTTTGAGTTGAGCAAGGCGGTGTCGCGCAAGTGGTTTTGTGACACTTTCATGATATGTTTTCAAGAAGCGTGATAGTTGGTGGTTGCGCGCCAATATTTGTTTGGGCGTAAAAGGGTGTGAGTCGCGCAAGTTTGGAGTTGCAGAAGCTTGTGTCATGCAAGTGGTTGAGGTGCACTTGCACGCCAGTTGTAACTTGCATGCCGAGACTTTTGCGATGTCTTGGAGAAGGGTGCCAGGTATGGTTGAAGAACGGCAGTGATTCAGGGCTGTGTGAAAGCTGGAAGATTTCCTGATACCTTTGATGCAAAGTGAGATTCATCTTTGCGTGAAAGTTGGACTTCAACAGATCATCTATATACAACGGATGATGTATTCATTAGTGATAATGAAGAGACCTAAAGCTCTATAAACTGTGAGTGGATCCTTTCCAGATCAGTGAGAAAAGGAAGAGGAAGAAGGTGATCCTCTCCACCGGTAGTGAGCCAGAGAGAGAGAAACAGGGAGTGACCCTTGGGAAAGCAGTGAGCTGACCCTAAACCTTGTAAAGACAGTGATCCTAGGCATAGAAGTGATCTAGCTCGAACCTTGTAAACAGAAGTGTGCATTAGTGGATTTGGTATAGAATAACATCACCGTTTTATGCTCCTTGGACGTAGCCCAGTGAGGGTGAACCAAGTAAAAATCTTTGTGTCTACCTGCTTACTTCCCTGCATTGCATTTAAAGCATCTTCATCAGATAAAGAAGAAAAATAAGTGGTCATAATAAACACACAATTGAAAAAAAATTGACCTTTATAATAAAGAGGTCAAGATCCAGTGGGGCAGGAAGAATTTTGAAAAAGAATATCCATACCCTGATTCACCCCCCCTCTCAAGGTATATAGGCCCCTATTGGTCCTAACAATTACACTATAATTTCTAAGAAATAGGATATTCCAAAGACAATGGTGAGGGCTATTGGTTTTTTATAAAATATTAGGATATTAATAAATATAATATTTATTTATTTTTCTAAATTTTATAAAATAAAGTACTAAAACCCTGATCATATTATTTGTATAAACATCAAAAAAATGACTTAAAACATATAACTATGATCTATACTTGATAAGGATAACCCTCTAACCATTAAAAATTTCCAAGAATAAAAAATTCACTTACACGTTATCATACTCCATGAAAATAAATTGTATATGCAATAATAACTTATTTCTGATGTGCCTATTAATGAGGCTAGCGAGGAAGATTTATCTCTCTATGAGAAACATTTTAATGGTGATATAGATGTTAAATGTTTTATGTTATCATCCATGAACAATGATATTTTGAAGCAACGTGAGGGCATGGATGTGTATAGCATGATGTCTCAGCTTCAGGATATTTTTCAAGAGAATATGAGACAAGGGAGATATAAGATATCCAACTATCTTTTTTACAACTAATCTTGGAAACTCGGATCCATATGGGCCTCATGTAGTCAAGATTATTGGCTACATTGAACGCTTATACATTTTAGGGATTAAATTCTTGGATGAGTTTCACACATATTTCATAGTTTCCTCACTACCCAAGACCTTATCCAGTTTTATTGTTAATTATAACATGGGAAATAATGAGAAGAGTATTTTAGAACTTCTTACTATGATTCTACAAGTGGATAAGGACATGGGGTGTGACAAACTCACAGTCCTTATGGTGAATAACAACTTTTTTATTGAGTTTAATCTTTAAATATCTACACATTGGGTATTAGATGTAGCTTGTGGTGCTCACATTTGTATCCAAATATAGAAACCAGGTAGATTCTGAAAGATCAGTAAAGGATAAGTGGATTTTTAAGTTGTTAATAGTGTGATGATGCTTTCTCTAGCCATTGGTGACTACCATATTTCATTTACAATAGTAATGATATTGGTTTTAAGGTATTGTAATTATATACCAATAGTTACCAAGAACATAATTACTATATAATGCCTAGATGCATATGGTTTTATTTTTATGTTTTGAAATGAAATTTGTTTTTTATAAAGCCAATAAATTTTGTGTTATAGAACATTTAAATAACTATCTTTATGTATTAAATTATAAAAACCAGGTATTAGAAATGGATAATGAATCATGTTCACACAAATCATATAACACCCAGCTATGGAATCGCCATCTTGGTCATGTAAACAAGAAGAATTTGACAAAGCTCTATAAAGATGGTTATTTAGAATCTTTTGACCTAAAATCACTTAAAATTTTTCATGCTTGTTTACAAAGAAAATGACCAAGATTCCATTCAGTGGTCAGGGTGAAAGGGCCACATAACTTTTAGGATCCTTACACACTAATGTGTGTGGACCATTTCTTGTAGAATATAAAGGTGGGTATTCTTATTTCATAACTTTTACTAATGAATTGAGTTGGTATAAATATGTATACTTGATGAGGTATAAGTCTGAGTACTTTTAGAAATTCAAAGAATTTAATAATGAAGTAGGGAATCAACCTGGAAATAAGATAAAGAATCTTTGATCAAATCAAGGTGGTGAATATCTTAACCAAGTGTTTATTGACTTCTTATGGGGGTTTGAGTTCTATCTCAACTCACTCCACCATGCACACTACAGTGGAATGGTGTTAGTGAAATGAATAATTGTACCTTGTTAGACATGGTAAGGTCGATGATTAGTCATAAAAATCTTATATTATCCTTTTGGGGATATGCATTAAAAATTTAATCATACACACTAAACCTAGTACTAAATAAAAAAAGAAGATGGAATTCCATTTGAGTTATATAGTCTAAGGAAACTCATTTTTTCACATATGTGTGTATGGGGTTGAAAAATGTTTGTTAAGGCCTTATCAATAAACAAACTAGAACCCTCCATCACAAATTGTATCTTTATAGGGTATCCTAAAGAAACAAAGGGATAATATCTATACAAACCCTCATATAATAAAGTTATTATTTCTAAACAATCCTTATTTCTTGAGAGGGATTACATCCTCAAAACATATAGTGGGATCAAGATTTAATTTGATGAATTTGATGCTCAATATACACAAGAGTTGGTACAGGAACATATTCCATAGGTCCTCATGGAAGAACCAGTTTCTAAAACAACTGTATTGCTTTGCATCACTATTGAGGTAATAGAACTAAATAGATGTGGTTTTTTAGTCCCAAAAAATGTTGACTCGTTTTTGGTTGACAAAGATGAACATATCTCCTACAAATAGGTAGTAGATAGTTCAAAATCTTCAAGATGGAAAGAATCCATGAATTATGAAATAAATTCTATGTATCACAACCATGTTTAGGTTCTGGTCGATGTGCTAGTTGATATTTTTCCTATACGATACAAATGTGTATTCAAGAGAAAACTGGACATTTAAGTCAAGGTGAATCCCTATAAATCAAAGATAGTGGATAAAGGGTTTAAACAGCATCATGGAATTGACTATGATGAAACATTTTCACCAGTTTCTATATTTACATCCATCAGAATTATACTTGTTAAAGAAACTTACCATGACAATGAAATTTTTAAGATGGATGTCAAAATAGTTTCCTTTCATTGTAACCTTTAGGAAGATGTCTATATGACACAACCAGAAGGGTTTGTGACTCCAGGTGATTCCAAAAATATTTTCAAGTTAAATAGATCCATTTATGGATTGAAGTAAGCATCCAAATCATGGAAAATTTGAGTCGATGAAGTTATATAAAAATTTGGTTTCACTAATAATGAATGTGATCCATGTATTTATAAGAGGTTTAGCAGGAATTTGTTCATTATCCTAGTATTATATGTTGATGGTGTATTACTTATTGAAAATAAAATCCCAGTCTTATAGTCTTTTAAGGATTGGTTAAAAAAGTGTTTCCCCCTAAAGTACTTAGGTGAATCAGCCTATATTACAGGTATTAATATCATTAGTGATAGAACCAAGTAGATGATTGGACTAAGTCAAAGTACATACATTGAATAGATTCTAAAAATATTTATCATAGAATAATTCAAGAGGGGATTGGTTACAGTGTCACATGGTATACATATTTCTAAGAAAATGTGTCCTTAGACACAATAGGAGAAATAAATAATGAGTAATATACCATACACTTTAGTGATAGGATCAATCATGTATGTCAGCTTATGTACTATACTTGATGTTTCCTATGCATTTAGAATGGTAAGTATATATCAAGATTATAGAGGAGAATATCATTGTTCTGATGTGAAGGGTATCCTTAAGTATCTGAGAACAAATAAGTATATGTTCCTAGCATATAGAGAAGATTAAGAGCTAGTCATATGGGGTTATACTTATGCTAGTTTTTAAATAGATTAAAATGATCTAAAGTTTCATTCAAGATATGTTTTATGTCTCAATAGAGGAGTTATGAGATGTAATAGTTCAAAGAAGATAGTTTTCACTGATTCTATAGCAGAGTCTGAGTATATAGAGGCTTATGATGCATCCAAGGAAGTGTTTTATATATGAATCTTTTTTTGGGATCTTGGTAAGGTACCAAGAAATAAAGACCCTATCATAGTTTATTATGATAATACTATAGTGGTGGATCTTTCAAAAGAGACAAGGTCGCATCAATAGACAAATCACGTACTCTAGAAGTATCACCTCTTAATGGATTTTTCTTATATGGGTGAATTACAGTAAGTAGAGTTCCTAGAGAAGAAAATGTGGTGGACCCCTTGAATAAAGTATTATCTCATCAGAAGCATGAGTATCATGTGAGAGATAGAAGACTAAAGGCATTAGTAGTTGGATCTAGTCCAATTGGGATTTTGTTGGAGTTGGTACCCTAGAACTATCTTTTATATACTTTATAATGACATGTATTCATTTATTTTAATATTAACAAACTCTTTATCACATCGTGATTTTTCTTTTACATGACATATTATATGATAATGTTATAATAGTTGTTGTCATACTGAAAGGTCATCATAGTTCCCCACTATAATGAGAGCTTAGAAGTTCCATGAAAATATTCTTAAATATATGTTCTATATATAGATGAAATTATTATAGGCACACAAATGATTTAGGCTATCATGGGTGGAGACTTATAGGAATTTTAGGTACCTTCTCATGGTGTATTCTCTTAGTAATATCCAATTTAGAATATTATGAGAATAAGATTCACCAGTAGAAAATACACATTTATATGTGTCATTGGGTGTTCCTGTCTACGGATGTTTGTATTGTTCCTTATAAATTAACATTATTATTAATTAGTTTTATAAGTTTCATACTTTGATGTATTGATGAAAATTCTGATGACATATGTTTGTGTTGAAGTAAAATATGGTGGGTGTGTCATTTGTAATATTTCATTAATGAATAATGAAAGAAAGGATTTGTCCCCTTTTTTCTTCAATGGGAGTTGATATCTTAGGCCCTTTAATAGAAATGATATAGCCTAAGTAAATCCATGTACATAGTGTTATATAGTTAAGTTCGATTTTTGGAAAGTCAAATAAAGAGACATTGAGAACATAAGTTGATGGCACCAACATGCAACTTGCTTAATTAGAGATATTATGATAAAGGGATTATATTACATAGTAAGAATCCATATGAGGTATTATGTCATTGCAGCATTAATTTTTTTCTATATGGGTGTCTTGGCATGTTGTTATATGCTAACCTTGGACTTTAGGATATTTCACCTAATGCCACTGAGAAAGAGACCTAGAGGGTCACACACTAAGTATATCCAAAATCTCAGTTAAATAATATATTATTATTTATTATTTAAAAAGTTGAATAATTATTATTCCCACATGTGGTTTATAATTATTTAGGTTTTTTTGATCACATATATTCTGTCACCGGTTATTCAAGATAATATTATATGAGAAAAATATTTAATAAATATTTATTTTCTATTTAGTGAATATAATATTTATTTATTTATTCTTGAAAAATGTGTTGATATTTATTTATTAAATAAATAGTTATTATTCAAGACCCGGTAAATATTGTGGAGGAATGGAGGATTGAGTTTATAGATTCAATGAGAAATAATATATACATGTATAGATATATTGAATATTATTTGATTAAATAACATTTAATTTAATTCACAGGTTAAGAGCATGTAGAGAAATATTATTATTATTATTATTATTATTATTATTATCATGGGGTTTTATAGGGATTAAATAAATATTTAAGTGTATTTATGAAATTATTTATGAAATTATCCAAGAACTCTCTCATGAATAGTGATAGATCTTACTCAACCTTCCACTCTCGAGTCAAGAGAGATCAAAGATAATCATTTGGAAGTGATTCTTAGGGAGATCAAAGGAGAACGACACAATTGATGGGATCTATTAAGCTATCAATTAGAGATTCCTATGGTGATGTTTGGAGATTTGTGGAATACATGTGGATCACCGCTAGAGGGAATCCAATCTTGATTCCTAAATCCCAATGATGGTATGACATGGATCTTTTTTCATATCCATCAATGAAGAAATAATTTCTCACAAGGTAATTCTTTAATTTCTTGAATTAATCATAAATAATATGTGATGATCATGCACTTTAGTTCAGGCATTGTATACATTGTCTATATTATTTAATTCAAATATATTGATCATGACATTTATCATCATGTAAGTCTCATATTATTCATTGATTGTGACAAAAATTAATATTGGGTATAACCCATCACAGACTTTTTCTGCACCTAGAACTGTCCCATGAAACACATCTATTGATTGTCTAATGTTCACGTGATAGGTTCTTATTATGCCTAGATGATTGTTTGAATGTCTTCGTGTGATCCTATGATCCATTTATCATCAATGATGGATTCATGCAATGGAATCCTGGGCAACATTGATTTTCCTTATCAGAATCAATTCATCAAATAATTCCATGCATGAACGACAAATATTGCATGCATGAGTTTGATCTGATTGATTAAGAAGATTCATCACTGGAGAAGGATGATAGTGTGAATGCTACCTATCTAGAGTGTGCATGCAGGTACGTTGATGGAAAAAAGGTTGAAGATGATGTATATTCAAATACTTGATACATGGGATCCATTAAATGGCTCGAATTAATCCGATCAAGTATAAAGTGTTATATTTGTAAGTTCATAAAATAGATGAACAGTGAATTATGTGCTCTATCCCACATCAAACTTCCATCATGTCTTCACTCAGCTTTGTAAGGAAACTTGTTTCCTTTGGTTGGAAGATGAGGGTATGGGGTCTTCTCCCATCCACCTTTACTTTTTTCACTACCACCCTTATGACATGGACCAATTCACCCTTAAATCACCCATGGTGCACGCTCATGTGGTATTGTACATGACGCAACCACTCACCCCTTATTCCACCATGTGAGCCCTTGTGGGATGGCTCTCCCCCATGGTTTATGCCTCATCTTAAATGTGTGTAATTGATATGGTCCCTAGAGCTCATGTGGTTGAACCATATTTTATATATAAGGACCATTATAAATAATAATTATAAATTTCTAATTATAGAATTGAAATTCAATTCATTCTAATATAATGTTCCATGCCAAAACTCATCATCTACTTCAAACAAAGTGTAAAAAAAATTACATGGAATTACCAATATTATTCTTTAAAAATAAACTTGAAAAATAATATTTTTCATTGTATTCATTAATTTCTCTTTATCACTTCATGAAAATAATCATTTTCATGGTCTTATACTTTTTTGTACGAAATATTCTCTCCTAAGAACATGTATTTTACATTGAAGATCAATTTAATCAATCGTTAAAATTAGCATGTAAAAATTCTCAATCATGACATCCAATTCCATCAAGTGAATCCATAACAAGTTTCCAAGTATCACCACTTTATCCAAACTCACCAAACACATATTGACACATCATTGATAACAAATGCAACACTTAAGTTCAAAAATTAATTTTTATTAGTCTCATAGAAGATCATTATTGCAATACATGATACTAAAATTATATTTTATTCATTATTTTTACTCAAAAACCCCTCCCCTCCAAGTACAAATACCCCCACTCACCCTCATGGAAAATCACTTACAAAATTAATCACAATTATTAAACTTTACCCAAATACCTCTTATTGACCCTTCTCAAATCCTTGGATATATTTTGGTCTCTGATTAGCCACTTAAATAGGATAGTATTCATTGTTAATATTTATAATATTCATGATATTAATTATTCATAAACACCATTTTAGTGCATTTTATACTTTGAACATTATTTAACATTATGATTGTAATTCTTTGTTAAAGTGCATTATTACTTGGTACAGATTTAAACACGTCCTAAAAATACAAAATGGTATTTATTTTATTTTATTATTTAATTTTAAGGTCTCACATTATATAAGGAACAATTCATGTTTTTGGAGCATTAGAAGATTCACATTATAAGACCACCAAAGTTGGCCTTAAACCAACAACATTCTAGGCAAAGTAAAATGGACAGCATCCCAATAAAGAGACTGTATCGGTCAAGATACAATCCCAATGATTCTAAATATTTAAATTAAGATATAGGAAATAATTGAGAAAATTTAATCCAATAGTGAAAAGAGATAATTTTGATGTTTTAATGGAGTTCCAGGTGGCCCAATTTGAAGATAAAATTCTAGGCCAGATTCTTCATCCCAGAACAATATCCCACCATTTTGATAATATCTCAAAAAAAAATCATTTGAGCTGAAATTTTAAAAGAGGTTAGGAGAAATTCGGATAGCCATTTTATTCTTATATATCCCACTCTAATTCGGCCATATAGAATGTCATTTTGACGCATCTATTCGGTGGATGCAAGCTACTTTCCACTTCGGTTCAAGGGTAGAAAATTCTAAGTTCCACAAGCTTTCCTCCACCCTAATCCTACCATACTCAAGTGGGATGACTTTAACTATTGGAGGCTAGAACCAAGGCTCCTAAAATTCTTATTTAAGGTAGTGGTGTAGGAGGATTTATTCATATTTTGTGCTTGGTTTCATTGTAGTGTTATGTTGTCGCTTTGTGTTTATAATCGTGTTTCTTTCAAATGTAAGTTATTCAATTCATATTAATTTCTTAATAAAAGTTCCTTATTTCCTATTATTCTATTATTATCCATATCACGTTGATACCTTTTCCTCAATATGTGAATTTATTCACACCATATCTTGTGAAATATATCACACAACAGTGGAGTGATCGTTATTTCATTGTTTTCTTTTTACTTCTCCATTTCCTCCCTTATGAGTCTACTTACCACTTCCATTGAAACCAGAGCATCAATGAAGAGATAACCCTCTTATGGGTTGATCCAAGGTAGTAGAAAAGGGATGGATTGGATGTTATTTATCACCCCATTAATATATAATCACTTCTTTTAATTGATATTTTTATTTGATGATTTTAAAACTTCTTCATCCCTGTTGAATTTTAAGGCCACATACTTCAAGTGCTAATACAAACTTTTACCTTTGAGTGTTCATGAATTTGATCCTAAAAGTGTTTGGGTGATTATTATTAGGGTGTGTAGGTATTAAACTAGTAAGTTATGATGTTATATGATCTTCTTAAATGAACCCATCTCAAATATAAGAAATTGAAATAATTGAAAGAGGAATGCATCCAATCCACCCCAAGTGATAACCTAGGATCAACTCATTATTTTAAATTGAATTCACTTAAGACTCTTAGAGTTCACTTAAACCTTTATAAAATAAACCCAAAGTTGGCCACTTCATATCCAAAAATAGTCCATAGAATGTACGTGTCTATAGGTTTATTCTTAGGTCTCTGAGGATTCGACAACCCAAGTTAAACTACAAGCGACCGCTTAACCCTAAAATCTTGCGTAAATTTGGGTGAGACCAGTCTCACCCCACTTCAAGCCTTCAAGGAATTAGGCCCTTAATAAAGTGGTAAACTTTAAGGATAAGGTATCATTCCTTCCACTTATTTTCATTTTTGTTCTTTTATTTTCCTATTATAATTTAATATTTAACATTTTTAAATTAATTCATTAATAACTCTATATTAAATAGATTTTGTTATGTTATAGTATATTTGTTATAAGTTATTTATAATACATATATATTATCTCTCTCCCTCTTTCACTAAACCTGATTAATGGTCAATTTTACACTCTATGAGGACATTGTTAATTCTTTAAATATCATCATCTTCATGGTAGGTTAGTATAGATTATATATAATGTATTAATATTTAAGTTTATATATTTTTATTATTTTAGGTATAATTTTATTAATGGATAAATAACCATGATCAAAATCATGAAATTGAAATTAAAATATAATAATTTAAACAAACATATTATCATGCCTTTATATCTTTAAAAAAAAGTTAATAAATAATTTTCAATAATAATAAATAATCAAGAATAATTTAAATGAATCTAAAATATTTTTTGTATTAATTTTTTAATAACCATTTTTTGGTTTTATAGGATGTGTAAGCATAAAAAACAAAACAAGACGTGAGTTAATGGGGCACTCAATATCATTATTTTTATTTTGGGTTTATACACTCTCTTATTCTTTATTTTCCCTATGTTTCTTTTAAATTTTAATTACTATCATTCGAAATATTTTTTATTTCACTTTACATTTCCTTCTTCTTGGTATATTCATGTATTTATTTCATTGGTATGAATTCTTATCCACCTTCAATGGGATTTATGAAGATATAATTTTTAAAACCTTTCATCAATTCACCAAATTTTGTTTCTAATTATATTCATGTGATATACACTTTTTTATTTTTTTACTCATCACTTGAACATTCAGAATAATGTATTCCCTTCTTTTTTTGGGTGCCTCTAATATTATTCATTAACATATGTTTTTATGAAATTATTATGATACTTGTCTGTTCTCATCAGTTTATTTTAGTTTTTATGTTTGATGCATGTTTCTTTTCTATATGGAATTCATGATTTTGAACATATATTTATGTTCTATGAGATCCTAGAATTATAAATCCCTCTTATACATTGTGTGAAACTTTATATCTCCTCAGATAATTATGCATAATCATGATGCAGTTAGCTTTCTTTATAATGTCATGTAAGGGCGTGATGTGCCATGCTTTGTCCATTATATTATGATGTCTTGGAATTAATCCGTTACTTAAACTCTAACGTTTAATTATTAAGCATTTTTTCACATTCCTTATATCCTTTATATGATTCTTACGATTATGATCCTATGTGTAACACCTTGATAATTTGTGAAATATTTTTTTTTTGAATTAATTTAAACTATTTGACATTTTTCATTTTACAAAACACTGAATATCAATTGTGTAATATGAAAGAGCCAAGTTATTATTTATTTTTATGCAACACCATGTCAATATTTTACTACACGAAGCACTTAGTTGGCTTACATTACATGCAACACAAAAATTTTCTATGGAAGATCATTTTATTTTTATAATTATTTAAATAAGATATTTATAACATAGATGTTAAATTTTCTAATATGAATAGTAATATTTAATTTTTAAATATTATTTAAAATGGTTTTATATAAATAAAACATATTTATATTAAAACATATAAATTTTTGGTAAAGTCTTTATTTGTTTGAAAATGTATTTTCTCAAATGAATTGCTTTTTATGTCCTTTTATAAATAATAATAAAATTAATTTTAGAAATATTTAGAAATTAATTTGATAAAATAAACTTAATTTTTTATTCAAAAGTTCAAAATTATCTTAGGGTGAATTTCTGCAATTTTTCTGAAAAACTTCATTTTTTGATGAATAGTGAAAAATATTGAATTTTAATTCAAAACTGCTTTTTCATCTAATTTATTTTTATTGTCTAATTATATTTTAATTTTTTTTAAAGTTTAATTAGTTAAATTATACATTAGTTAATACAATTTATGTAATTTTAACCAATTTTACATTAAAATTAGATATAAAAACATTTCAAACTTTTAAACATTTTTGCTTAAAAAACATGTTGTCATGACACATCTACGGGAGAACATGAGCCTTAGCCCAGTTGGTGAGGACTCTTTAAGTGCATCCAGATGACCTGCGATTAAATCCAAGAGGAGGATAATTTCCTGAGTACTGTAGTAGTATTTTAGCAGACTATAGTAGCTACTACAGCAGGTATTATGCAGTACTGTAGTAGGTACTGTGCAGTACTATAGCAGGTACGGTAGCGGTAACTACAGCAGGCACTGTTTGGCATTGTAGAAACTGGGAATATTCCCCCGTTTGGGCCTTCAAGCCACCAATTTGGTCTCCGAGTCCTTTAAGGCCTTTGGGACACCCAGGCATTTGGGTCAGTAAGGCCTTTGGGCCACCTTAAGGCCTTTGGGCCACCTTAAGTACAAATACAAACTGGACAACCTACAAGGAACAAGCTTCAGAAGGAGGAAGAGCAAGGAGATTTCACCAGTGTCAAATCTAAAACAGATTTCAATAATGAGAGGGTATGGCACCTGCCATTAGTAGAATCCTATGCATGCACGGGAAAGCCTAGCTGAACAACCATGAAAAGGTGGAGAGCTGATTTCACGATTAAGATGCTGGGGAGGAGCAGTTCCAAGTAGTTATTCTCGGTTGTATGTAATGTTTGAAGCCTACGGGAAATGAATTCCTCTAAAAGTCCTATGAGACATGTAATACTTATGCCTATGGGACTTTTAAGGGTTCCACCTTACCCCTTGAAAGGTGGATTATCAAAATTCAATAAAAAAATGAAGGTCTTTAGGCCATTGGATGGATGACACATCTGTGGGATTAATTTTAAATTAATTTATTCCACTTATATGATTAGAATCTGAAAAAAATTAATTCAAAATTTATAATCAACATAATTTATAATTTATAATAATTTCATCTTATTTTTTGACTGAAAATATTATTGAAAGAAATTATAATTAATTACAGTGAATAAGGTAAAAACAAGATTAAATGGTAATTAAACTTTAATTTAAGGGGAAAATAACCTATAAACATGTCCAAAATCCATTTTATAGACATATTTATACCAATAAACCTATTTTATATAAAATAGAAAATAATTTTAGGCATGTTATTTAAGGGAGACCTCTCAATAGTGTTCACCTTTTTATATTTATAAGAATGTCACTCCTCCTTTACTATAGAAGGGCACTCACCCCCCTCACTTTTTCACACATATCAAGACCTTTGGATCAAACAAAATCTTCCCAAATGTCCTCTAAAATTCTTTCCCTTAATCTTATAATCCTCCCATTAATCATAAATCAAAACAAGGAATCCCTTTGGTGAAAACCAAGAGGAGTTACCCAAATAAGAGGTAACATCTTTACAAAAACTCTTTTGTTTTATTTGTTTTCCCACCACCTCAATTATTATTATTACATGATTATATAATGAAATAATTATCCTAAATATTCTGATATTTTTTCTTCTAAGTTTTCTACCTGAACCTACACACAATTCCATCAAATGGGTAATGAACTTACCATTCATGTGTACAGCGGACTACCGCCTTGCAAAATGATATATTTTGTTTTCCTTTACCACCTCTCATGGTTGGTAATTATGATGAAAATAATATTTATATATTATATATATGATATTTATGATTTATTTATGCTTCTTGAATTATTATATAAAACATACCTTCATGCTTTCCATTTTTTGTAAAAATAATAACTTCGTTTGTGGATGTGTGGAATACCACCTCCTCAAAGCAATGTGATTCATTCACACTTTACATAGAATGTATTAAGGATGGTATTAGTAAAATTATATGGTATATGTTATATAATAATGCTTCTATAATGATAATATATATATATATATATGTCATTTAATTTCATTCATTCAAATATGATGATAAAATAGAAACAACGTTCATGTGTGTGTACGGTCTAAAGTTTCCATGAGTAGTGTATTCCATTTCATATTTCTATATTATATATATTATTATAAATATTTATATACTGAATATATATGATATTTACATCATGTTTTAAATTCTGTAAGTAAGTAAATAATTATTTGAAGGACCTCGGAACACCCTGAGAGGGGAGGGGTGAATCAGGGTGTCAACTTTTTATTCTCAAGTGATGGATCTTATTTCCACATTGGTAGAAACCTGTTAAACCTATAGAATAGTAATGTGTATTAATTAAAATATTCATAATCAGCAAGACAAAACAACAATTTTATTTGGTTAACCGCTAATGGCTATTCCAAGGATCATACGCTGATAGTGTTTCAATAAAAACTAAACCCACTATTCTTCACTAGATGTGAAATAAAAAAAATTAGACATGGTCACTTTGTTCCAGGCACACTGCCTTTATAAGATTTTAGGGATAGCACACCACATCCCTTAGATCACTTCCATTGAATCCCCCTAGCTCACTACTTTGAAAGAAGTCTAACTCAGTCTATCGACTTGAAGTTCGTCTCAATGAATTGAAATTAAAGTATTTTTCCTTATCTAGAATGAGACTCTACTTGCACCACATACCTGAATTGATGAACTCTAGAAGATCTATTCACTTAAAAAATGATGTTCAAAAACTGCCTTTTGCGAAGCTCCTTCGCGAAGGTCCCTACCTTCAAGGAACAAACTTCCTTTGTGAGGCACCCCTTACAGACCAAACTCCTTCATAAAGATCACTGATTCAATGCAGAATAGCTCATCATCATAAAGCACCCTTTAATCAAAAGCATTGGAATCATTCAAGACTAGTTGTATTTTCATGATGCTCAAGCTTGCATAGAAATCCAGATTTGAAAATCACCCTCAGCTTCACAAAATCAGAGCATTTCCATATTTTCCTTGAAGAAATTCGTGAAAAGTGAAGGGGGGTAGCCTCAAATTTATAGTCTTGGCTATTTTTAATGCTCCACTGCCTCTTCACATATTTTCCCAAACTTTCAAAAACATCTTCACGTAGCTCTTTATATCATGAAGCTCCATGGAAATTTTTTATTATTGATGCTCATCATAACTATCGATATTTCCATTAAAACCCTTCGTATTTCTCATTGTAATGATGAATATTTCCTTCACTAAACATGATTATATAATTCTTCTTCGTTCACAATGCTCTTCACCATCGCATAGATCGCCATCAGCAATCTTTGATCCTTCGCAAAACACCACTCATGAAACCCATCTTCATGAAACTCATTAATTTTCCATATTTTTATGATCCCTTCAAGGAAATACACTTTCTTTAATATAATCCATCCTCTAAATTTTAGACCCCAAAAATTTGGTAAACACTAGGAAATGACGCCACCTTCAATGTTGTTGTCAAATAGAACTATAAGATACCTTTACTTGAAAACTCCCTGATCTTTCATGTGAGGATTGAAAAAAAACAAACCATGCTCTATTTATATCAAATAATAGCCTTGGTTAAAACATTATATAAGTAAGAGGGTCAATAATAACAAGTTAAAACATATACGAAAAACAAAATAGATATTACCTAAAACTTAATATTAACATTAAGTTTTTAATAAACATGTAATATAAAGTCATAATAAAATAATATATGGTTTGATATATAATAATATGGTTCTATGTTATATGTATAATGAACTTATACTTATTATTTAGGATATTTTAATGTGTAAGAATAAATTCAATACTTAAGGTAAGGGTTTTCTCGTCTCACTTTTATTTATGTGAGATATATGCTATATTCACCACTTATTCTTGTTGTTTGGTGTATATACTTCTCTATGACTTGTTATATAATTAATTAAATTTATTTCATGTTATTTAATGTTTCAATTGACTTTATTATTTCTCATATATCATAATTCAAAAGTTACTCCAATAGTATGGTAATTTCATCTCACCTTTTTATATTTGTGAGATACATGCCTTATTCACCAATTTGTTCTTTTGTATGGTTTATAAAAATCCCATGGATGTATTATATGATTATTAATATTAAATTTATGGGTATTTACATATCCATTATATTATTTATCATTCATGGGGTTTGTGGTTCAAACCTTACCAAATCAGTAAGGTAATTTTGTCTCAAATTACCTTCTTTGAGATAAATGTCATGTTATGTGCCTATTTTTTTCTATGAGATTTATATACTAACATTTAACATGTAATGTCATGAATATTATTATTTTAATTTTATTTTAATCTTCATGTAATTTTATTCTTTCATGAGTATTATGGTTCAAAGTTACCAAAGTGGTTACAGTTCATTACCACAATTTCATCGTTTATCAGGATTGTTTACAATCATGCTTATATTAATGAAATATTATGATCCATATATCAATAAATCTCATGAATTTTCTTATACTATGTTTCTTCATGATATATTCAAGTAATGGTTCCATTTTACACTCTTTGGTACTTAATATAATTAAGTATATGTTTTTAATAAAATCTGAATTTATTTCTCTTTTTGGTCAGAATTTTGTGTTCTTCCAAAACCATGTTTTCTAAAAATGTTTTCAAAAATATTTTACTATGATTTTTAAAATAAATTTTTTCCTGTGTTTTACCTTTTTAATAAAAAAAATTAAAATTAACCTCTTTTTTTCCAATCAATGCAATTTTTTAAACTTTTTACGATTAAAAATGAATGTTTAGCATGTACGGATTTACCCGTTGTCATGGTTGTCATTTCTTTGAATATTACTTTGAAAGTTCACAAGGTTTCCTTTTTTTAAGAAAATTTTTTTCCCAAATATTCTGGACATTCATTTTTTTAAATAGGTTTTCAAAGGAAAATTTTTTAAAAATGTTTTATTATTCTCAATATTCCTTTATATGTTTTCATGGAAAAAGGTTTTAAAAAGGTTTTCAAGATTCCTTTATAACATTTCAAGGAAAAGGTTTTTAAAATGTTTTCAGGATTCCCTAATAAGTTTTCAAGGAAAAATTATTTCAAACGAATCAAACTTCCTTTATAATTTTTTAAGGTTATTTTCAAATAATCTCGTTTTGAAAAGGTTTTGTGTTTCCGAAATAATTTTTCGAATAAGAAAGGATATTTTCTCAAGAAATGTTTTTAAAATATATTTCAAAATAATTTTCTATCTAAGATGACATATGTTAGTGTCACTCATGCCTTTCTGGGGATATTATCCAAGGGTTCTATTCATATTTTTTCTTTTAATGGTTTATGTTTAAGTTGAAATATTGTTTATGAAACTCATTTATCTTCCATGGGTTATATGATTTTGAAAATATCTTATTTTCATGGGTTATGCTTTGATGAAATGATTATGAAACCTTTATCATTTCTATAGGTTATGATCGGATGAAATTTTTATGATACTCATTTCGTTTCATGGGTTATGATATGATGTTTATAAAACTTGTCTCTTTTTATGGGTCATGATATGATAAAAAATTTATTATCTTATGGAATATATATATATGTGATTTTATTATGTGAAGGGTGGGACCTATATATCTCTCCAATGCATTGGGTAAATATTTATATATCATGAGATAGTGATGTAAAACAATTTGATGGACTTGATCTATAAAGGGAAATAGGTGTGTCTTGATCCACAAAGGGAAACAAGTGTATCCTAATCCATAATGGGAAACAGGAGTGTTCTGATCCACAATAGGACACAAGTTTTTTCTAATACAAAATGGGAAACATGTTTTTCCTGATAAAAAATTGTAAATATGAGTTTCCTAATCCAAAAAAGGGTAAACAAGTGTGTCCGGATCTACTATAGGAAATTGGTGTTTCCTCATCCAAAAAAATGGGAAATAGGTGTGTCCTGATCTACTATGTTGATGGAATTGGTAATTGACCATGACACATGAAAGGGTTTTATATATTTATAATGGTAAAACACTTATATGACATGATATAATATTTCATGATTTATTTATGATAATTTATCACCCTTATTATTCATGTCTTATGAATTTCCAATCTTTATGCCATGTCTCGTTATTATGATCTTTGATATTAAGGGTATGATCTTCAAATGTTATGCTAGTGTTCTCATATCCTTGTTTTCATGTTAATCTTATGTATCTACTTTATTTAACCTTACTGAGTATTTAAGCTCATCCATTTATAATGTTTGCTTTCCCCATGTTATGAATAAAGGTTTTAATTAGGAGTACTAAAGGGGAATATCTTTAAGGGATATTTTTAATATCTTTCACCAAACTAGAACAATGTGTTCTAAGTTTCCAATGACACTAAACTATTGTGGTCCTCGAGCATGTAATTTTTCATGTGATGAATATTCATATAAAATGATGTAATATCTATGTATGTTAATCATGGATCATTATAGTTGGTATCAAAGGAAAGGTTTAGTCAACCTTTGGAATCTAGGATGAGAAACATTTAGTAATATCACTAGTGGTATTTTTATGGATATTTATACAGATGTGTCTAAGGATAAGACTAAGGTTTTATATATTAAACGATTGTGTTTTATGATTTAGACATCATATAAGTAATTTTTCCTGATTATGGGTTTTCTTCTATGATAATTTATGCCCATGCTATCCTTTATAGTTTTAGTTAATGGTTGGAACCCGAAGGAACTGTGTTAATGTTGAATGTAATGGACAATGCAATGATTTTCCTCTAGAGAAACCAAATTAAATGGGATCTAAAATGAAAATTCATTTTGATATTATCCAACAAATTTTCCAATCTATGAATCATGTTGAACTTCTAAATGATAAAATGAGTCAACAACGTTCTATTAAGTTCTTCATGTGGAAATTTCCACTACCTTTTAGTGGTTCCAATAATCCATTAGTTTTTGAGAAATTTATTATTACCACTGAAAATATATTTTCTACTATTCAGTTCTAAGAACATGAAAAATTCATTTTGGATATTTATAATTTGGAATGTGAAGCGGATCAGTGGTGGGCTCTTATCAAGAACACAAGGGAACAAGAAGAAATCAAATCTTTGAAATGGGAAGAGTTTAAGGGGATATTTTTAAGTAATTAATTCCCTATTATTCTATGAAAAAATATATAGAATTAATTCCTTGAGTTAAATAAAAAGGAATATGAATTTATTGGTACCTATGAAGCTAATTTTACAAGACTTGAAAGGTACACTTCTAGTTTAATCATCATCCCTAAAAGAAAATTTTATCTATTATTTGGTGGCCTAAAACCAAGTATTTGGAAGGATTTTTCTATTATTTAATTTAGTATTTATGAATAATTAGTTCTATATGCACTAAAGTTAGAAATGTAAATTGAATAGTTCCACCATTCCTCTAGTTTTGATAAGAAAAGGAAGGTTGAGTCTCATGAAAACTCAAATGCTGGAAAGAAATTTCAGACATATATGTTCTACGAATGTGGGAATAAGCATCAAGGGAAGTTTTTGAATGGAATTGGTAGTTTCTTGAAATATGGAAATATAGGTCATAAAATATGTGAATGTCAAATTATGATTAATGGGATGGTTAATGTAATGGAGGAGAAGATAATTCCAATTAAGTCACCACAAAAAATATAGTGTTTCAAATTCCATGAGTTTGGGAATTATGAGAATCAATGCTATAATCCAAGGGATACAATGGATGATAAGCCGCAACAACCTTAGAGGAAAAAGGAAAAAGGTAAAACTTATGAAATCACAATGGATGAAGTAAATTGTGATAGTTAGGGCACACTTATCCTCGCCCATTAGTTGGGATGTTCATGTTTGATTTTGTATGAATAATCCCTATGAAAATATTATTGTTCACCTTTTAGTTAAGTTTCATGTGATTATCACTATATAAATGGATTTTCGAATAATAAAATTCCATTTAAAATTATATTATTGCAAGTATGAACCTAAGTTTCCAATAAAAATGTTTTTGGTATAAGATAAGAGCTTATTTAAGGAATAAAGGGTGAATTATATTCTGAAAGGGTTATAAGGATAACGATTTATGGAATGGTTTGAGTTAAACTTAGGATGATATTTTAGAGATTAAATTATTATCTCACCACATAAGTATTTATGTATATTAGATAAAATTTTATAACCATTTGGATATAATGATAACTAAAGATATATGAATTGACTTACCATACTTTATGGATCTTCTGAGTTGTTAGTGCTTCAAGAATAATAAATTCACCTTCATTTTTTTAGTAATATAAGAAGTGTAAATCAGTTATATTGTGATAAAATAAAGTAAGTATATCTTCTTGTTAAATTTATTCAACTTTAGGAAAAGGCTATTGAAACCAAAAATCTTATCCTAGTACTTTCATTTATGATGAATCAAATGGTCCCTTAAATCATCACAAATTTATGGATTTGTGATTATTAATTTTATCCAGACTATGTTTTATATCACTCTCCATTAGAACTTGATAGTTATATTTCTCTTTCATGTCCAAGTTTTCACTTTCCACCTATGTTCTCCAACGTCGGAACCTAGTTATGAGTTAATTTGGGTAACTATTATGGTTCCAACTTTCTTTTTTTAAAGGAATTTTTAGTATTAATTTTTTTATGATGTGGGTTTCTATTAAAGGAACTTATAAGTATTAAACCTTTGATAACCCAAATAAATTTTTAGGGTAAAATTCATTTTAAGTGGGTCGAATGTAACACCTTTAGATTTTGCAAAATGTTTTTTTTTCGAATTAATATAAACTATTTGATATTTTTCATTTCACACAACACTGAATATAGCTTATGTTATATGGAATTTCCAAGTTATTATTTATTTGTACACAACCCCATTTTTATCTTGCACTATATTCAATACCAACTTGGCTTATGTTACACACAACACTGAAGTTTCTACAAAACAACATTTTATTAATATAATTATTTAAATTATATAGTTATAACATAGCTATCAAAATTAGTAATATCAATAGTAAAAAATACTTTTTAAATATTATTTGTGCTTTTTTTATATAAATAAAACATATTTCTAATAAGAAATATAAATTTTTGGTAATGTCTTTATATGTTTGAAAATGTTATTTTCTCAAATGAACTGCTTTTTTATGTCCTTCCCTGGAAGATAATAAAATTAATTTTTGATAATTTTATAAATTGAATTAGATAAAATAAACTTCATTTTTAAACTCAAATTTTCATAATTATCTTAGGGTTAGTTTTTTTATTTTTCTGAAAAACTTTATTTTTTGATAAATAATGAAAAATACTGAATTTTAATTCAAAACTACTTTTTCATATAATTTATTTATATTGTAAAATTATATTATAATTTTTTTTATAGTGTAATTAGATCAATTTTATATCAATTAATAAAATTTAGGTCATTGTAACCAAATTCACATTGAAATTATATATAAAAACATTTCAAACTTTTAAACATTTTCCCTCAAAAACTCATTGTTGCGAGATGTCTGTGGGATTAATTTTAACTTAATTTATGCCAATTATGTGATTATAATTTGGAAAATAGATTCTATATTTGTAATAATAATAATTTATAATTTTTTATAAGTTTAACTTAGTTTTTTAGCAAAAAAATATTTAAAGTAATTAAAATTAATTGCAGTGATTGAGGTAAAAACAAGATTACTTAGTAGTTAGACTTTAATTTAAGGGGTCAAATAAACTAGAAAAGTATCCAAAATCAATTGTATGGACATATTTAGACCACTAACCCTATTAAATCAAAAATTTATAATTAATTTAGGCATATGATATAAGGGATACCTCTCAATAGTGTTTACCTTTTTATATTTACAATAATGTCACTCCTCCTCCACTATAAAAGGGAACTCACCCCCCTCACTTATTTACACATCTAAAGACATTTGTCTTAGAAATAAACTACCCAAATATTAATCCAAATTCCCTACCTTAATCCTATAATCCTCATATTTGGCATAAAGACAACCAAGGAATCCCTTTGGAGAAAATGAAAAGGAGTTACCCAAAGAAGAGGTAACATCCTTCCACAAGCTATTTTGTTTTATTTTCATTATTTTCCAACTCAATTATTATTATTAAATTATTATATAATAACTTTAGTATCATAAATATAAATATATATTTTTATTCCAAGTTTTTTACCTACACCTACACACACTTCCATCAAATGGGTAACGAACTTACTGTTCGTGTGTACTATAGACTACCACCTCATGAAACGATGTAATTTGTTTTCCCTTTACCACCTATCATGGTTGGGAATTATAATGGAAATAATATTTTTATATTATATATATGATATTTATGATGTCTTTTTTATTATTTAATTATTATATAAAACATAGCTTCATGCTTTTTATTTTGTGTAAAAATTATAACTTCATTTGTGGACGTGTGGACTACTACCTCCTCAAAGCGATGTGATTCGTTCACACTTTACATGGAATGTATTAAGGTTGGGTTTAGTAAAGTTATATGATATACATTAAATAATAATTCTAATATAATGATAATATATATATAAATATATTACATTTACTTTCTTTCCTTTAATTATGATGATAAAACAGAAACATCGTTCATGCGTATGTACGGTCTACCATCTCCATGAACAGCATATTTCATTTCATATTTATATATTTTACATATTAATATAAATATTTATATAATGAATATATATGATATTTAAATCATGTCTTAAATTTTGTAATTAAGTAAATAATTATCTAAATAAGATGATCAAGAATAACAAGTCAAAACATATACGAAAAACAAAACAGAT
Source organism: Viscum album (assembly GCA_963277665.1). Classification (NCBI taxonomy): domain Eukaryota; kingdom Viridiplantae; phylum Streptophyta; class Magnoliopsida; order Santalales; family Viscaceae; genus Viscum; species Viscum album. The sequence goes on along the minus strand of OY728139.1, from coordinate 1,222,108,151 downwards.
ATTACTCGAAACGTAACATTAACATGAAGTTGTTAATAAAAAGGTAATATAAATTTATGATAAAATGATATATGTTATGATATATAATAATATGGTTCTTTGGTATATTTATAATAAACTTATATGTATTATACAGTATGTTTGAATGTGTAAGAATAAATTCAAGACTTAAAGGTAAGGGTTTTCTCATCCCATTTTTATTTCTGTGAGATATATGATATATTCACCACTTATTCTTGTTTTGTGGTGTATATACTTACCTTTGACATGTTATATAATTAAATTTATTTATTTCATTATATTAAAAAATTAAATTGATGTTATTTTTTCACGGATCTCACAATTCAAAAGTTACTTAGGTATTACGGGAATTTCAACTCACCTTTCTATATATATGAGATACATGTCTTGTTCACCACTCGTTTATTTTATGTGGTATATGTACTACCCATGAATTTATTATATGATTATTATAATTAAATATATGTTTATTTAAATATAAATTTTATAATTTATCTTTTATGGGTTTTATGGTTCAAATGTTACAAAATCGGTAAGGTAATTTTGTCTCAGTGTGCCTTCTTTGAGATACATGCCATGTTATGCACCTATATTTTTCTATGAGGTGTATATAATGTCATTTGATAAGTTATGTCATGAATATAATTATTTTAATTATATTTTAAACATTATGTATTATCAATATTTCATGAGGATTATGATTCAAAGTTACCAAATTGGTAATAGTTTATTGTTACAATCTTTTCATTTATCGGGATTGTTTATGACTATGCTTCCATTGATAAAATATTATGATCCCTCACTTAAAATATCTCATGAATTTTCTTCTCCTATTGTTATTAATATAAGTCCCCATCCTTAAACCTTACTTAATCTTGAGTTATTACAAGATTACACATTGAGGATCTTTTCGGGTTTAGAGTTTTAGAGAATTAGATCATAAAACTTGCATTACATTCCACATATAAACAAAGTGGTTACATTAAGATAGTATTCTTCTTTCCCATCAATGGAAACATATTTAAAATACAAAATGGATTCTTTCTTGACACATCCTTGACACTTTCATCATATCATGTACCTTTCCCTTGACCTGTGAAAAACATTTCAAAAAACTTGGGATGAGCATAAAAAGCTCAGTAAGGGATATAAAAATATGGAAAGGAAACATGGGTACATATATACATAAGAATGAAATCATACTTTACCCATAAAACATAAGAACTTTAACATACCTCATCAAATCATGAATAAATCATAGAAATTATAAGACATAAAGGTAACTTGAGGCATTCATAACATTATTACGTAGGGAGTAACCCTCTTGGTTACGTTTGGAATACCCATCATAGTATATTCCCTAAATCTCTTCGGATAAACCATAACATTTCACTCCTCCATGTTACCCAATGCATTGGAGAGCTATATCGGGCTCACCCATCCTTAGTTTATCACGGAACCACTTGTCTTCATAATAATGCCCAAGAACCTCAACATAATCGTATCACATAAAACATGCATAAAGGAAACATAACATTTCCAGCTTTCAATCACAAGATAAAAATACAACACATTGATATAAAAAAATTATGAAAACCATTTTCAATACCAAAATAAAATAAAATTAAAACATGGTATTTATTTTTCTTTTAAAAAAAAGGTATGGCTTGTAGAGGAAGCCGAAACTCAAATAATGGTCACGGCGGCGGAGAAGTCGTTGTCGCCGCATACGTACGACAAAAACATTCCCTTTTTTGTTTAGTAAATGCTTCGTATAAAAAAGATTCCTTTTGAATAAACGTAAAAGTCAAAGGGGTTTACACACCATATAAAAGAAGGTTGTGTATAAAACATAATATGCCTCAATGAAAGGAGATTGAGACGAAGTCCCATACCTCGGGTCCGACTTGACTCGATCAATCTTTAATGTCCTAAATAATAAAATTGAGTTAATTTATACTTGATTAATAACCTTTTTAAATTTCATTATTCCTTTTATATCACTTATTTCCATGTCATGAACACTATGTAATTATTTAAGTTAATAACGGTCGTTTTAACGATCATTGGTACTTGAGTCAAAAATAAACCCTTTATAATTACAAGTTGTTCATGTATCCATTATATCCAGAATTATAATCATGATGTATATATCATATATATCCAGTATATACATGCATTTATAATATTACATAATCATTTATAGGTAGGAAATAAAATGCATCGTTCATGGAGACGGTAAGCCGTACGTACGCATGAACGCTACTTTCATTTCTATTTCATATTTTATAGAATGTAATCATAATGATATAAAGGTATATTATAATTCCAGTATAATATCATATATAATATCATAGTTCCATCCTTTATACGTCCCACATATGGTATTTAACGAATCAAATCACTTTGAGGGGGCGGTAGTCTGCACTTCCTTAAATGAAGATATCGCGTTTACCCATAATGGAAACCATAAAGGTATGCCCAAAATGAAAAATACAGAAGATTAAGGAAAACATAAAAATATTATATATCATATATAAATATAGTGACATCTTATTGGCCACCTTTGAAGGTGTTAAAATAATGTTGAACAATCATCGTTTCGGGAGGCATAAATTCACCATCCACGGAAACAGTATGTCCTTTAACCATTATATGTAGGTGTGTGTAAGTATAACTTGAATCCTTCTTATAACAACATCCTAGTATATTGAAGATACTGTATTTGTTACAAAAGAAATGAATAAAAAGAGTTTTGGGGGTTGGAGAAGCAAAATAAAACAAAAGGACTCAAGTGAAGACATTACCTTAGAATCGGGTAACTCCCTTTGGTTTGAGCTCAAAGGCTTCCTTGGGAAGACTTCTGCCCAAAGTGAGGCTTCAAGGAGTAATATAGGGATGTGGAGAGACAAAATGGGTAGGGGTTGGCCGGGCCAAAGGCTTTGGGAGTGTGGGTAAAGAGGTAGAGGTGGGGGCCTTTTATAAGAGGAGAGGAGGGGCACTCTTGGAAAGTAAAGAAATGTTACTTTATTTGAAAATGATTTTCGGATTAAAAAGGTCCCACATTGATATAATTTTAGGGTAAGGTGATAAGGGTTCGAAATACACCCATTAAATAGGTTTTGGACATGTGTAGGTCATAGATTTTACATTATAATTTCATTTTATTTAAATCCTTTATTAATGACGTAATCGATGCATCATCATGATGTCATAAATAATTTAATTTATTTAAAGTCTAAAAATTATGAAAAAACTAATATGATGTAAGAAATCTTTTTATCTTTCCAATTAATATTTATAGTCTAAAATATCATCTATGTAGACAAAATTAAAAATGCTTTAATAAGGTGATACATTCTTGTTATATTTACTTTCTTTAAAAAAATAAAAAGATAACAAGTCACTTTCCACAAAAGTGATTCCATGGGGTCCCCAAGTTTGGCACAAGACATCCAATGGTCGGCCATGAGACAACCAGTAGAATTAGGACACATGTTGGTGTCATTGTTTTTATTATTATGATATTATTTTATTATCCTTAACTACTCGATTACTCATTAATCAAGATAATTAAAGATAATTATCGTCGTTACTATTCATAATGTCCAAAAACAAAAGAGTCTTGATTACATAATTTGGACCTTCTGATTCCAAAAATTTAATCTATTTTACCCAATTTCAAACCCAGAAATTTCAATAATTAATTTAAAAATAATTCCCGTTGTCAAAACGAATAGCGGGTTTTTTTGAAACAATATCTATGAAAAGTTTGGCATTAGTTTATGCCCAATTCCAAAGTGAAATTAATCCTAATGACCACCATTGGATTAAATGGTAAAAATATATTCTAATTTAACTTTAAAACCAATTAAAAAGATAATATAATCATATAAATAAATTAGATTAAAAAGCAGTTTTGATGTAAAATGCAGTATTTTTCACTATTCATTAAAAAATGAACATTGTCAGAAAAATACCAAAAATTCACAAAAAGTAAATTTTGATGTCCCAATCATAAATAATAAGTTTATTTTGACAAAAATAGCTTATAAAATTGTCAAAAGATAGATTTAAAAATGGTTTGCCATCAAAAGGAAGTAAAACAATCTTTTAAAAAATATTAGTGTATTCCATGCTTAAGATTGGATTTATTTTCATTTTAAGCCTCTAAAACACTATCTAATTCATTAATAGACATAGATAAAAATATTTATTATTCATTACTTACTTGGGATGTTACATCCTTCCCCCCTTTAGAAAATTGTGTCCCCGCAATTTATTTACTTATCGAATAAATGGGGGTACTTATCCCTCGTTGCATTTTCAGATTCTCATGTTGCCTCTTCCATCATGTGGTTTTTTCACAAAACCTTTACCTGATTAATCACCTTATTTCGTAACACTTGCTCCCTGTGGTCAAGAATCTGGACCGGTTGTTCCCCATAATATAGGTTCTCTTCCAGCTGAACTACCTCTGGACTCAAAACATGAGATGGATCTGGCATATACTTTCTCAACATCGAAACATGAAATACATTGTGTACCTGAGATAAACTCGGAGGTAAATCCACTCGGTATGCAACTGATCCAACTTTCTCCAGAATTTCATATTGTTCAATGAACCTTGGACTCAGCTTTCCTTTCTTACCAAATCTCATCACACTTTTCCAAGGAGAAACCTTGAGAAAAACATGATCACCTACCTCGAAAGATAGATCCTTCCTCTGGTTATCCACATAACTCTTCTGCCTGCTCTGAGATGTTCTCATGTGTTTCTGAATCAGCTGAACTTTTTCTGCCATCTCTTCTACCAATTCTGGTCCCATCAACTTCCTTTCACCCACTTCATCCCAGAAAGCTGTAGTTCGACACCGCTTCCCAAATAACGCCTCAAATGGTGCCATCTGTATACTGGAATGAAAACTGTTATTATATGAAAATTCAACCAAAGAAAGATGTTGGTCCCAACTTCCCTGATAATCCATCGAACAAGCTCGTAGCATATCCTCCAAGGTCTGAATTGTTTGTTCTGACTGCCCATCTGATTGAGGATGAAATGTTGTACTAAAATTTAATTCAGTACCCAACGACTTCTGAAGGCCTTTCCAAAAGTTAGAAGTGAACCTGGGATCACGATCAGATACAATGGAGAGGGGAACTCCATGTAACCTGACTATCTCTTTAAGATACAAACGGGAAAGTTGATCTAGGGAAAAATTATCTCGTATAGCATAGAAATGAGCAGATTTAGTCAAGCGATCAACAATAACCCAGATTGCATTATTACCTCGAGATGTCTTCAGTAATCCAACAACAAAGTCCATGGATATATTCTCCCATTTCCACTCTGGCACTGGTAAAGGCTGAAGCATCCCTTTCGGTAACTGCCGCTCTGCTTTAACCTGTTGACATGTCAAACACTTCACAGTAAAATCAGCAATATCTCTTTTCATTCCATCCCACCAGTAATACTCCCGCAGATCTCTGTACATCTTAGTACTACCAGGATGAACTGAAAACGGAGAACTATGAGCTTCACATAACAACTCTCTCTTCAACTGTGAATCACAAGGCACACACAATCTCTTCCCAAATCTCAAAACGCAATCATTATCAATGTTGAATTCAGGTAACTTACCTTTCTGAACCAGCTCTACCTTTTTCTACAACTCACTGTCTTGCTTCTGTGCTTGCTTGATTCTATCTGATAGAGATGATCTCACTGATACCTGAAACAAAACAGAATAACTTCCTGCACCAATAACTTCTATGCCAAAGTTCATCAAATCCTTAACCAAAGGATCACGTTCCAAATGCAACATTTCTAATGAAGCATTACTTTTTCGACTCAAAGCATCAGCCACTTTATTTGCTTTTCCCGGATGGTAATGAATTGTACAATCATAATCCTTGATTAATTCCAGCCATCTCCTCTGTCTCATGTTTAACTCTTCCGGAGTGAATATATACTTTAAACTTTTGTGATCAGTATATATTTCACACTTTACTCCATACAAATGATGCCTCCAAATTTTAAAAGCAAAAACAATAGTAGCTAATTCTAAATCATGTGTAGGGTAATTTACCTCATGAGTTTTCAACTGTCGTGAAGCATAAGGAATTACCTGATCATTCTGCATTAGGACGCCACCAAGTCCTTTCAATGAAGAATCATTTTATATAACAAACTCACCATTCCTGGAAGGAAGTTCCAAAACCGAAGCATTCACCAATCTTCTTTTCAACTCCTGAAAACAATCATCACGTTCTTTTGTCCAGATAAACTTAACACCCTTCCGAGTTAGCTTAGTCATTGGACTAGATAACTATGAAAAATTTCTAACAAACCTTCAGTAATAGACTGCCAAACCAAGAAAGCTACGAATCTCAGTTACATTTGTGGGTCTTGGACAGTCTTCCACAACTTTTGTTTTTGCAAGATCAACAGTTATCCCATCTTTAGAAACAATGTGACCAAGGAAAGAAATTTGTTGCAACCAAAACTCACACTTGCTGAATTTTCCATACAGTTTCTTTTCTTCTAAGGTTTGCAAGATAACCCTTAAATTTCTTTCATGCTCCTCTCTACTTTTAGAAAACACCAAAATATCATCAATGAAAAACACCACAAACTTATCCAAGAACTCATGGAAAATTCTATTCATTATGTCCATGAATACAGCAGGTGCATTGGCTAGCCCAAAAGGCATTACTACAAATTCATAATGGCCATATCTTGTACGGAACATGGTCTACGGAACATCTGCTTCCTTTACCTTCAGTTGATGGTACCCCGATCTCAAGTCAATCTTTGAAAAATACTGAGCTCCCTGGAGCTGATCAAACAAATCATCGATATGAGGCAAAGGATATTTGTTCTTAACAGTGATGTTATTCAAGGCTCTATAATCAATATAAAGTCTCATTGAACCATCTTTCTTTTTAAAAAATAAAACAGGAGCACCCCATGGTGATGTGCTAGGTCGAATGAAACCTTTTTCTAATAAATCTTGCAATTTCTCCTTCAACTCTAAAAGTTCAATTTGAGCCATTCGATAAGGGGATTTTGAAATTGGCTTAGCATCAGGAACTAAGTCAATAGTAAACTCAACTTCTCGATTTGGTATTATTCTAGGCAACTCATCAGGAAAAACATCAGGATACTCATTTACCACTGGCACATCATTAATCTGAACAGTTCCTTTATTTTCAACGATGTGTGCAAGGTAACATTCATTTCCATCTTTTACAAGTTTCTTGGCCTCTTGATAAGTTATCAACAGTAAGGGTTCATTCTTGTACACAAATTGAAATTCTTTCTGAAAATAAACTTCTTTAACTCTACAGTCAATATTAGCATGGTAAATAGAGAGCCAATCCATACCCAGGATAACATCAAACTCTACTAGAGGTAGAACAATAAGGTTTGCAAGTAGGTTCTTTCCATAGATAAGGATAGGAAGATTCTTATAAATTCTTTTTGCCTCAACATTTCCCCCAGGTGTTTTTACCAAAAGTTCAGGAGTCATTTCTTGAGATGGTATTCCCATTTTACTAGAAAAGGTTTCAGAGATGAAAGAATTTGTAGACCCCGAATCAAACAACACACTGGCATAATCTGAAAAAACAAACAAAGTACCTGATACAACTTCATTTGATGGCCCGACATCTGCTGAAGTAGTTGCAAAGGATTTCACCACCCCTTTCTGCTTGTAGTCTAACTGCTTCCCATCACCCAAGCTCTTTTTCGGACACTCGTTTGCATAGTGACCCATCTCTGAATGATGGGGGATGTTTCCTCATGAAATGTTCCACCACTGACATGTTCCTCTACGGTTGATCTGGCTGATCTCGTGCATGGATACCACCACCATTTATCGCTTGAGTCAACTGCGCCATTACTGCAACAAACTGTTCAGTTCCAATTCTGACCATCTCAGGATGCTGATTCGGAAGGTTATTTCTGTCTGTATTCCTTCCTAGCACTGTTTCCCTATTTCCTCTACGGAAAACCATTCTGAACAAGCATGTCTTAGATGAAGCAACATGGTAATCTTCAAATGCTATATAATTTCAATTTGACCATAAAAAAAATATTTTTGGATAATCATTTAATAGAATTTTAACTCCTAAAGTTATCTAAACCGACCTTTGATACCAACTATAAGACCCCACCTTAAACCTTACTTAATCTTGAGTTATTATAAGATTACACATTGAGGATCTTTTCGGGTTTAGAGTTTTAGAGAATTAGATCATAAAACTTGCATTACATTCCACATATAAACAAAGTGGTTACATTAAGATAGTATTCTTCTTTCCCATCAATGGAAACATATTTAAAATAAAACATGGATTCTTTCTTGACACTTCCCTGACACTATCATCATATCATGTACCTTTCCCTTGACCTGTGAAAAACATTTCAAAAAACTTGGGATGAGCATAAAAAGCTCAGTAAGGGATATAAAAATATAGAAAGGAAACATGGGTACATATATACATAAGAATGAAATCATACTTTACCCATAAAACATAAGCACTTTAACATACCTCATCAAATCATGAATAAATCATAGAAATCATAAGACATAAAGGTAACTTGAGGCATTCATAACATTCTTACATAGGGAGTAACCCTCTTGGTTACGTTTGGAATACCCATCACAGTATATTCCCTAAATATCTTTGGAGAAACCTTAATGTTTCACTCCTTCGCGTTACCCAATGCCTTGGAGAGCTATATCGGGCTCACCCGCCCTTAGTTTATCACGGAACCACCCGTCTTCATAATAATGCCCAAGAACCTCAACATAATCGTATCACATAAAACATGCATAAAGGAAACATAACATTTCCAGCTTTCAATCACAAGATATCAATACAACACATTGATATAAAAACATTATGAAAACCATTTTCAATACCAAAATAAAAGAAAATTAAAACACGGTATTTATTTTTCTTTTAAAAAAAAGGTATGGCTTGTAGAGGAAGCCGAAACTCAAATAATGGTCACGGCAGCGGAGAAGTCATTGACACCGCATACGTACGAAAAAAACATTCCATTTTGTCGTTTAGTAAACTCTTCATATAAAAAAGATTCCTTTTAAATAAACATAAAATTCAAAGGGGTTTATACACCATATAAAATAAGGTTGTGCATAAAACAAAATATGCCTCAATGAAAGGAGATTGAGACGAAGTCCCATACCTCGGGTCCGACTTGACTCGATTGTTCTTTAATGTACTGAATAATAAACTTGAGTTAATTTCTACTTTCTTAAGAACCTTTTTTAAGTTCATTATTCCTTTTATATCACGTATTTCCATGTCATGAACACTATGTAATTATTTAAGTTAATAACGGTCGTTTTAACGATCATTGGTACTTGATTCAAAAATAAACCCTTTATAATTACAAGTTGTTCATGTATCCATTATATCCAGAATTATAATCATGATGTATATATCATATATATCCAGTATATACATGCATTTATAATATTACATAATCATTTAGAGGTAAGAAATGAAATGCACCGTTCATGGAGACGGTAAGTCGTACGTACGCATGAACGCTACTTTCATTTCTATTTCATATTTTATAGAATGGAATCATAATGATATAAAGGTATATTATAATTCCAGTATAATATCATATATAATATCATAGTTCCATCCTTTATATGTCCCACATATGGTATTTAACGAATCAAATCACTTTGAGGGGGTGGTAGTCCGCACTTCCTTAAATGAAGATATCGCGTTTACCCATAATGGAAACCATAAAGGTATGCCCAAAATGAAAAATACATAAGCTTAAGGAAAACATAAACATATTATATATCATATATATATAGTGACATCTTAATGGCCACCTTTTAAGGTGTTAAAATAATGTTGAACAATCATCGTTTCGGGAGGCATAAATTCACCATCCACGGAAACAGTATGTCCTTTAACCATTAGATGTAGGAGTGTGTAAGTGTAGCTCGAATCCTTCTTATAACAACATCCTAGTATATTTAACATACTGTAGTTGTTACAAAATAAATGAATAAAAAGAGTTTAGGGGGTTGGAGAAGCAAAATAAAACAAAAGGACTTCAGTGAAGACATTACCTTAAAATCGGGTAACTCCCTTTGGTTTGAGCTCAAAGGCTTTCTTGGGAAGACTTCTGCCCAAAGTGAGGCTTCAAGGAGTAAGAGAGGTATGTGGAGAGACAAAATGGGAAGGGTTTTTCCGAGCCAAAGGCTTTGGGAGTGTGGGTAAGGAGGTAGAGGTGGGGGCCTTTTATAAGAGGAGAGGAGGGGCACTCTTGGAAAGTAAAGAAATGTTACTTTATTTGAAAATGATTTTAGGATTCAAAAGGTCCCACATTGATATAATTCTAGGGTAAGGTGATAAGGGTTCGAAATCCACCCATCCAATAGGTTTTGGACATGTGTAGGTCATAGATTTTACATTATCATTTCATTTTATTTAAATCCTTTATTAATGAGGTAATCGATGCATCATCATGATGTCATAAATAATTTAATTTATTTAAAGTCTAAAAATTATGAAAAAAATACTATGATGTAAGAAATATTTTTAGATTTCCAATGAATATTTATAGTCTAAAATATCATCTATTTAGACCAAATTAAAAAAAATTAATCAGGTGATACATTCTTGTTATATTTACTTTCTTTAAAAAAATAAAAAGATAACAAGTCACTTTCCACAAAAGTGATTCCATGGGGTCCCCAAGTTTGGAACAAGACATCCCATGGTCGGCCATGAGACAACCAGTATAATTATGACACATTTTGGTGTCATTTTGTTTATTATTATGATATTATTTTATTATCCTTAACTACCCGATTAATCATTAATCAAGATAATTAAAGATAATTTTCGTCGTTACTATTCATAATGTCCAAAAACAAAAGAGTCTTGATTACATAATTTTGACCTTATGATTCCAAATATTTAATCCATTTTACCCAATTCCAAACACAGAAATTGCAATTATTTATTTAAAAATAATTCCCGTTGTCAAAACAAATAGCGGGTTTTTTTGAAACAATGTCTATGAAAAGTTTGGCATTAGTTTATGCCCAATTCCAAAGTGAAATTAATCCTAATGACCACCATTGGATTAAATGGTAAAAATATATTCTAATTTAACTTTAAAACCAATTAAAAAGATAATATAATCATATAAATAAATTATATTAAAAAGCACTTTTGATGTAAAATGCAGTATTTTTCACTATTCATTAAAAAATGAACATTGTCAGAAAAATACCAAAAATTCACACAAAGTAAATTTTGATGTCCCAATAATAAATAATAAGTTTAGTTTTACAAACATAGCTTATAAAATTTTCAAAATATAGATTTAAAAATGGTTTTCCATCAAAAGGCAGTAAAACAATCTTTTAAAAAATATTAGTGTATTTCATGCTTAAGATTGGATTTATTTTCATTTTAAGCCTCTAAAACACTATCTAATTCATTAATAGACATAGATAAGAATATCTATTATTCATTACTTACTTGGGATGTTACAATTAATGATATATTAAATTAATGGTACCATTTTCCCACTCTTTGGTACTTATGTTAATTAAGAAAATGTATTTTAGAAAATCTAACTCTATTTCTCTTTTCGGTCAGAAATATGTGTTCTTCCAAAAACATATTTTCTAAAAATGTGATGAAAAAAAATTTACTATGATTTGAAAAATAAATTTTTACCCATGTTTCACCTTTTAAATAAAAAATATTTTAAAAAGTAATCTTCTTATCATTTTCCGATTAAGGTACTTTTATAAACATCTTATGGTGCAAAAGGAATGTGTCGGCATGTATGGATTTACCCATCGTCATGATCATCATTTATTTGAATATTCCTTTTAATGTTTATAAGGATGCCTTTTTTTAAGAAAAATTTTCTTCCAAATATTCTGGATATTTATTTTTTTAAAGATATTTTCAAAGAAAACGGTTTTCAAAAAGGTTTTATGATTTTCTGGATTCCTTTATTAGTTTTCATGGAAAAAGGATTTTAAAATGTTTTTAAGGAAAAAAAATTAAAAAAATTTCATTATTCCATTATAATTTTTCAAGAAAAAAGGATTTAAAAATGTTTTTAATATTCCTTTATAATTTTTCAAGGTTATTTTTAAAAAAATTAAAAAAAAATTATGCTTCAAAAAGGATTTTTCAAATAAGAAAGGATATTTTCCTTAAGAAATGTTTTTTAAAAGATATTTATGTAATGACCTGAATTGTTATAAATGAAGTTTCCCTTTGTGATTTAATGTAATTGTTTATTATGTAATATGGTTATAGAAAACACATTCACTTATTTTGTTGCATTATATCCAATTGGATTCAAAAGACCGTTAAGAGTATTTACCATTGATGATATAGCCATTAAATATTGATCACGTGATTAGTATAAATATAGGGCTTTAACGAATCCAATTGACACAGAAAAAGGATGTGATGGCCTCATATAATAGGATTGTACCCTATGAAGACCATTTATTGGAGATTCTAAGGGAGATAGTACAACTGGGAGTTTTCCTTGACCAAGCCCAAGATGAGATCCAACAATATAAGTATGAGTGAAACTAGTTACGGGAGAAGTTCAAGCTCATTGAGATCACGACCCAAACCATGTTTGTCGAACGGCCCCATGAAAGTATCGTCGTTGTGCACCTTACTCTTAGGGAATATTCTGGTGTAATAAAGGGATATGTAAAAATACCTTCATAATATGAATATTTATATTTTATAGAATAATGAATTTATTTTAATTTTTTATTATTACTTTATAAATGATTTTGATTTTGATTCAATTAAACACAAATTGTATTTTCAGGTAATATTCAAATTCAATTAAAGAATTTATGTTGATGAATTAATGGATTTTTGAAATAAATATTTTTTTAATAAAATTTTATTATTAAATAGTTTTTATTAATTATAAATGGTTATATAATTTTTATGAAGTGAAATGTACTTCTTATAAGGGTTTAAAAACTATTATTGTCAAAAAACCCATAATTTTTCAATGAATGTCGAATATAAATTTAAAAGTGAAAATGAAAATATTTAGAAAACAATTTCGATTAAATAAATATTATTTTTTTAATCATAATGTCAAAATTATCCAATGGTGGATTTTTTATAATTTCCTGAGATGATCAGATTTTCAGGTAAAAATTAAATACCATATAAATATACGGTGTGTTTTATGACATCATAATGACACAAAATTATTTAATAAATACTATAATGGGTATATTCATCCAAATATATGTTTTCTCCTTAAAATAATGTGATTTTAATATTATTTTATTAATTTTATAAAGCCTTTATGAATCCTCCAAAACATATAATATATTTTATGATTTTAAATTCATTTCTTTAAAAGTGAAACTCACCTCCACATAATCAAGGGTAATATTTTAATAAGTTAGGCCATTTTTCTAATAAAATAATGTAAACCTCTCCACTTTGGTAAAATCCATGGGAAAAAATCATGGAAAGGTTTGTGCTTTGAAATATTTTATTTTATAGAGTCTAAAACCTAGATATTAAAAGAAATCCCTCTCTTTTCCTATATAAACCCACCCAAGATCCCACTTATCTTCACTAAAAATTCTTTTAACATGACCTTACTTTGACATAATCTCTCTATAATCCTCCCAAGTTTCCCCCAATCTCTCAAGAATCCCCTTTCAAGCTTTTGGTGTCATACTCTTAAGGTAAGGGATCCTCTCTTTCTCACTTTTATTCAAGAATCTCCTCTATGTTATGCCCTTTTATTTTTTTATTCCTAATGATGTGTTATATCTTCAAATCTCCCCCATACTTCCCTTATGATTTATAAATGATGAGACACCCCTTTATCTCTCATTAATCTCTCCTAATAACACATGTTACCATGCTGAAATTTCGTATGGATTCTTTCCTTTATCATCATTATCCAAGTTTATTTATCTTGTTATGCCTTTTTATTTTCAATTACTAATGATGGGTTATATTTTTTCACCTCCCTCATACTGACCTTATTATGTATAAAATGATAATATACCCCTTTCTCTCTCATTAATCCCTCTCATTCACACCCATTACCATTCTGAAATTTCGTAAGCATCATTTCTTTTCACTTTTTATTCAATATTATTTATTATCATATGCCTTTTTTCTAATTATAAATGTGTATACATGTACCCCCATGTCCATATTAACTTAAACTACATATCCAAATGATTGGAGACCCATTTATCTCTCATCAACACATTTTATGAATTTTTAAGTGACGTCGTTATGCTTCCAAATTTTCACCGCAATTTTCCATGCCAAACCATTTATGTAGTGAATATCATAACCTTTTCCTATCAAGGGTCTTCACTTTTATGCATATATACCATTTTATTGTAGACTTAAAAGTATTTATTCCACACTCCTTGATCGTTTAATAAATTATAATGATGAATGAATCCATGTTTTATGATCTATGTGGCACACTTAAGAATGAGAATGAAATGAAAGTGATGGGTGTGCTTGGAATTATATAGCACTCCAATACATTGGGTGATGTTTAGTTTCATGATACATAATATTGGGATAGGAGTGTACCTGATTCCTTTATGTTACTTTTTCCTCCATGAAGTCTTGGCAATTTAGCCTTGACCTGTGATGCAGTTTTTTAAGTTGTTTCCACATTTCTCATGTTATGATTATCATGCTATATCATGCCTTATTATTCGTGTTACTTTATACCTCATTGATATGAATTGTCTAACATATATTATTATCTTCATGTTATTCCATTTTTATTCTCTTATTGGGATTTATGCCTCACCCTTTTCTTATGTATTTCCATAGGTTATCCAATACAGTTTTAAGATCAATCATGTTAAAGAAGTTTTCAATAAAGATATTGTAATCCATGTTTAAAGTTGTAATGTGATGTACCTAATTCAAAAATACACTATATTTCTTGATCTTTAAGGTTTTATTAAGTGTAATTTTATGTAATTAAATCATGTATTAATGTGTAATAAAGAGAAGGTTTGTTATAGTTGGTATCAAAGGAAAAGATTAGTTATTTTGGGATTAGGATTAGAAAACTACAACAAAATCCTTAGAGATAATACTAATTATAAGAATAAATCCCTAAAAAAATTTTGAGTATAGATTAATTGTTTTATTAAGAAAATACATCCCTATATGGATACTATAAGTGGACGTAGTTCTGGCACAGATGTACCTAAGAGTAACAACTCTAACAAGGTGTTCCGGGTCTGACTCAAGGTAACCTAGTACATGACAATGGGCCTTACTATGCACCTAGTTTGACACTCCTGAGGTATATGTTTTGGTAATTCATAAGATCATAACAAACCTTTATTAAGGGAATAAAAAAATTTCACATAAGAGTATATGTTAGGAAATATATCATCGATAAAAAATACTGAAGCCTAGAAATCCATAAGTTAAAAAAATACATGTAAGTTATAAGTTTTCCCTTTAATGTCATTAAATTCCCATTTATGTATTTAAATTTTAAATATACTCATACTTAATTTTCCTTTTATTCTAGCCATTGGCCTAAAATAGGATGAATTAGGTAAACAGTCAATGTGAAGAGCAATGTGATGACTGTCCCAATGAGATTCTCAACCCGATGGGAGTAGTAATTGCACACTTAATGAAAATACCCTCTCAACTAACTAAGGTTTTGAATAGAAACCTAGATCATGAGGAGCATCCAAATCCCTCTAAAAGAGAACAAGTTGCAATCGAGAGCTTCATGCAATAAAGGCCTACAACTTTCAATGGATCATTTGATACCTTAATCACCAAAAAACAGATCAACTCCATTGAAAATATCTTTTCTATCCTTCAATTCTTCGAACAAGATAAGTTTCTTTTGGATATTTATCATATAAAGGGTGAAGTTGGTCAATGGTGGACATTGATCAAAAATACGAATCCTGAGGAAGAGATCAAAGCAATGGTGTGGAAGGATTTCTAAAAAATGTTTTTCAATAAAAAATTTCCTTGCACTCACCATCTTAAAATGTAAAGGGATTTCCTTGACCTCAAGAAACAAATATGATGAATATATCAGGGCGTACAAGGAAAACTTTAAAAGGCTTTCATGGAATGCCTTTGGATTTGTTGTTACCCCTGAATACAAGGTTGACTACTTCTTTGGTGGGATAAAACCTAGCCTATGGAAATCCCTAATGATCCATGACTTTGATAGCTATAAGGAAATTGTATGATATGCTCTCAAAGTCAAAATGGAGATTGGTGAATCTTAGGGGTATCACAGGGATAAGAAGCAGAAATTATAGATCAATTTTGGCGGTCTAATAGATAGATCTAATGGTGCCAATAAATTTAAACATCCCACTTTCCAAAGGTGTGGAAAGAAGCACCCTAGAAATTGCCTGAAAGGGATAAGGAAATTCTTTAGGTGCAGGAAGGAAGGGTACCGAGCCAGTGATTATTGACAGGAGAAAACCACTACTGCAATAGAGTAAAGGAATTCCCTGGTCAACCCTTAGTGTATTGTTCACTGCTACAACTATAAGGAACTAGGGCACTTTTCAAACTAATGCACTAAGCCAAGGGTTTTTGGAGACAACCAGCAACCTCCAAGGTAGCAAGGGAAATATTTTTCCATCACTATCACCAAATTGAATCCCGAAAATTAAGTGGTGATAGGTAAGCTAGTTATTCATTCAAGAATAGATAATATAATTTTTAATTGTTTTTTCATGCATTCCTTTGTATCATGAAAGTTTTTTTATAATTATCCAAACAGCACCAAAAATCATGGAAGTAGATATGTCAATGAAAATAAAAAATGGAGAAATCATTGCATCCCAAGTATATAAATCCTACCCTATCAATGTTTGTGGTCTGAATTTCCTAGAAAAACTTTTCATACTCCATTTGGTGGAATTTTATTCAATTATGGGCATGGATTGGAATTCCCTCTATAGATCTAACATAAATTTCTATGAGAAGGAAATCACTCTCTGTATTTCCAATCAACCCTCGATTATGTACAAGTTCAAGGATGAGGATGAATCTTATTTAGCACCATTATCTCAATCATGGATATTATTACCCTATGAGAAAGATCATCTATCTCAAATGATTGAATCTAAGGAAAGAAACATCCTTGAATACAAGCCCATTGTGATGGAATATGCTAATGTGTTTCCCGATGAATTTTTTGTTCTTCCTCATAAATTTTTGATCAAGATTATACATGGGTCATTACCATTATCCAAAACTCCATATATAATGGATGTTGTGGAACTTGAGGATCTGAAGAAACAACTACCAGAGAATCTGGATAAAGGTTTCACATGCCTGAGTTCTTCACCGTGGGGTGCACTAATCCTCTTCGTCAAGAAGAAGGATGGGTCAATGTGCTTGTGCATCGATTATCATGAGCTCAACAAGATCACAATAAAGAAAAAGTATCCTCTAACTCAGATTGATGACTTGTTTGATCAGCTATATGGAGAAAAATAATTTTCCAAGGTGGATCTATGTTTGGGATATTACCAAGTTAGGGTGGAGAAGGAGGATATACCCAAGACTGTTTTTTATACAAGTTACGGGCACTATGAATTCATATTAATGCCTTTCAGATTCAATAATACTATAAAAATATTCATGGACTTGATGAATAGAGTATTTAGAGATTACCTTGATAAATTTGTGGTTGTTTTTATAAATGATATTATAATATACTCCAAAATTAAAGAGGAGTGTGAGGATCATTTGAATACCGTGCTAAAGACCTTGTGAAAGGAAAAACTTTTCTCTAAGTAAAAAAAATGTGAGTTCTGGTTAAAGTAAGTCTGTATATTATGGCATGTCATCATAAGCAATGGGATATCTATAGACCCTTAAAAAATATAAGAAATTAAAGGATGGATTAGGCCAACATCTATGACAGATATCCATAGTTTCTTTGGGTTATCTGGGTATTATCACTGATTCGTGAGAAATTTCTTGTGATTGTCAAACCCTCACACCAAACTAACTTAGAAAGGAGTCAAGTTTGATTGGAATGATGAATGTGAAGAAAGATTAAAGGAGTTTAAAAGAAGTATTATCATTGTGCTTGTGCTCACACTATCCACAAGTGGATAGATTTTCGTATTATTAAGCAATGATTCGAAGAAGGGCTTGGGATTTGTGTTGATACAAAATGAAAAATTCATTGCCTATGCTTCAAGGTAGATGAAAGTTCATGAACAGAACTACCCAACACATAATCTGGAGTTTACTGTAGTGATTTTAGCTTTAAAATTTGGGCGGAATTATCTCTTTGGGGAGAAGTATGAAATATA
Source organism: Viscum album (assembly GCA_963277665.1). Lineage (NCBI taxonomy): Eukaryota > Viridiplantae > Streptophyta > Magnoliopsida > Santalales > Viscaceae > Viscum > Viscum album. The sequence continues at coordinate 1,222,089,732 of OY728139.1, read as the reverse complement.
TACAGATCACGAAAGTCTCAAGTATATATTCACACAAAAATAGCTGAATATACTCCAACGAATATGGTTAGATCTGATCAAAGACTATGGATGATCAATCCACTACCATCCTGGGAAAGAGAATAAGGTGGAAGATTCTCCAAGTAGATAGGATCCGGTAATTCTATCGTTGATGAGAATTGAGAGGGATCCAATATTATTATATTTAGAAAGGATGGATATGGGAATCATAAAGGAAGGACCATCATCAATCCTTTCATAAATAATTTATCTACCATATCTTCTAGAGAGGATAAAGGACACTTAAACAGTTGATGTGGGAATTTAGAAGAAATTGTAAGCTATAAGGAAAGATAAATCCTTATATTTCAATGTTAATGATGAAGATGTTGTGAGATTTGGGTCAAGACTATGTGCACCATCAAATCCTAAGTTAAAGGAGCTATTATATGATGTACATAGCTCAAACTTATTCATCCACCCAGGAAGCACAAAGATGTATTGAGATCTTTGAGAACACTATTTGTGGGATGATATGAATAAGAAGATCATAGAATATAAATCAAGATGTCTTGTATGTCATTAAGTGAAATAGGAAAGGAAAAAATCTAAGGGGATGATGCAACCATTACCCATACCTACATGGAAATGAGAAAACAAAACCATGGACTTTGTCACTGATCTTCCAAAGAAATAAAGAGGGAATAATGTTATATGTGTTGTAGTGTATCATCTTACAAAGACTACATACTTCATTAAGATGAAATAGTAATTCTCTCTGGATATACTTGCATGGATATACATCAGGGAAGTGGTCAGGCTACATAGAGTACCATTATCGATTGTATCTGATCGAGATCCAAGATTCACCTCTAAGTTCTAAAAGATTCTCCAGCATGCTCTGAATAATGAGTTAAACTTCAGCATGGCATATCACACTCAAACTGATGGGCAATCTGATCAGACTATCCAGACACTTGAGAACATGTTGAGAGCATGCTCAATAGACTTCAAAGGAGGATGGGATCAACATCTTTCTCCTGTTGAGTTATCTTACAATAATAGTTTCCAATCGATCATCCAAATATCTCCCTATGGATCCCTTTATGAGAAGATTTATAGAACACATGCATTCTAGGATGAATTTAGGGAATGAAAACTGATAAGTCCTAAAATGGTTGAGGAAATGGTGGAAAAGTTTAAGACCATTCAGCAGCACATCAAGGATACTCAGAGTTGAAAAAATAGTTATGCTAACAATCATCAATGAGACCTAGAGTTTGATGTTAGAGAAATTTTATTCCTCTACATATCTCCATGGAAGAAAGTGATGAGATTTGGGAATAAGGGAAAGCTTAGTCCAAGATACATCGGCCCATTTGAGATCCTTGATCGCATCGGGGCAGTGGCCTATCGACTTGTACTCCTGCCTAACCTATCTAAAGTTCATGATGTATTCCATTTATCACTCTTGAGGAATTACATACTTGACCCCTCACATGTAGTAAATCTATAGGTGGTACCATTAGATAATGATCTCTCCTATGAGTAGCATCTGGTGAAGATCTTAGATTTTAGAGACAAAGTTTTAAGAAATAAGACAATGCACCTTGTCAAAGTGTTGTGGAGAAACCACAAGTTTGAAGAAGAAAAATTTGAACCAGAGGAAGTTATGAGATAGAATTACCCTCATTTGTTTTAAGGGGGTGAAATGAAAATTTCAAGGGAAAAATTTCTCAAGGGGGGAATATTGTAATGACCCAACCCGTTATAAATTAAGTTTCCCTTTATGATTTAATTTAATGTTTTATTATATAATATAGTTATAGAAAACACATGAACTTATTTTGTTATATTATATCCAATTGAATTGAAAAGACCATTAAGAATATTTACCGTTGATAATATATTCATTAAACAATGATCACATGATTAGTATAAATATAGGGATTTAATGAATCCATTTGACACAGACAAAGTGATGGCCTCACCTAGTAGGAATATACCCTATGAATATCATTTATCAGAGCTTTCAGGGGAGATAAAATCATTGTGTTTTTTCCTTGACCAAGATCAATCTAATATTCAACAATTTAAGCATTATAGAAACCATTTACAAGAGAAGTTCAATCTCATTGAGACCACGGTCTAAAACTTGTTCGCCAAAAGGCCCCATGAAAGGCTCATCGTCGTGTACCTTACTTTTAGGGCATACATCGGTGTAATAAAGGGATATATATCAATACCTTAATAATATTAATATGTATATTATATAGAATAATTAATTTATTTTCATTTTTTATTGTTACTTTATAAATTATATTTATTTTCATACAATTAAACATAAATTGTATTTTTGAGTAATATTCAAATTCAATTAAGGGATTTATTTTGAGGAATTCATGGATTTATGAAATAAATAAAATTTTAATAAAATTTTATTATTAAATAAGTTTTTTTAATTATAAATGGTAATATAATTTTTATGAATTGAAATATACTTTTTACAAGGATTCAAAAACTGTTATTGTCAAAAAAAACCCAGAATTTTTCAATAAATATAGAATCTTATTTTAAAAGATAAAATGCACATATTTAGAAAATTATTTAGATAAAATAAGTATTTTTTTTAATCATAATTACTAAATTATATAATGGTAATTCTTTCAAAATTTTCTGATACAGCCAAATTTTCGGGTAAAAATTAAATACCGTATCAATATATGGTGTGTTTTATGACATCATAATGACCCAAATGATATAATAAATGTGATAATGGATATATTCAACCAAATATATGTTTTCCACTTAAAATAATGTGATTTTAATATTATTTTATTAATTTTATAAATCTTTTATGAATCCTCCAAAACATATAATATATTTTATGATTTTAAATTCGTTTCTTTAAAAGTGTGACTTGCCTACACATAAGAAAGGGTAATATTTTAATAACTTCATATATTTTCCTAATATAATAATTAGATCCTCTCAAATTTGTCAAAAACCATGGGAAAAAACCATGGTAAGGTTTTTGGTTTGAAATATTTTATTTTATAGATTCCAAAACCTAAATATTAAAGAAATCCCTCTCTTTTCCTATATAAAATCACCCAAGATATCACTTCTTTTCACTAAAAATCCTTGGAGCATGAAATATATCTACCATATTTTCTATATAATCCTCTAAAGGTTCTCCTAGGCTCTCAAGAATCCCCTTTTAATCTTTTGGTTCCATACTCTTAAGGTAAGGTATCATCTCTTTCTCACTTCTATTCGAGAATCTCTTCTAGGTTATGGACTTTTATTTTTTTATTCCTAATTATGGTTTTTGTTTTAACACCTCTCATGTACTTCATTTATGATGTATAAATGATGAGATACTCCTTTCTATCTCATAAATCCCTCCTAAGAAGACACGTTACCCTGCCAAAATTTCGTAAGGATTCTTTCCTTTCTCATCTTTATCCAAGTTTCTTTATCTTGTTATGCCCTTTTATTTTCAATTACTAATGATGGGGTATTTTTTGAAACTCCCTCATAATTACTTTATTATTTATAAAATGATGATAGGCCCATTTCTCTCTCATTAAGTCCCCCCATGTACACTCATTTCCATGCTAAAATTTCATAAGCATCCTTTTTTCTCTTTTTATTCATGATTATTTATTATCATATGCCTTTTTTACAATTATAAATGTGTGGACATGTCCTCCCATGTCCTTATTACTGTCCACTTCATTTCCAAATGATGGAATACCCATTTCTCTCTCATCAATCCATTTTATGAATTTTTAAGTGACTTCGTTATGCTACCGAATTTTCACCATGATTTTCCATACCAAACCATTTATGTAGTGAATGTCATGACCATTTCCTATCAAGGGTGTTCACTTTTATGAATATATACATTTTTATTGGGGACTTAAAAGTATTCATTTCACACTCCTTGATCATGGAATAAATTATAATGATGAATGAATCCATGTTTTATGATCTGTGTGGCACACTTAAGCATGAGAATGAAATGAAAGTGACGGGTGTGGCCGGAATTATATAGCACTCAAATGTATTGGGTAATGTTTAGTATCATGAAAAATCATATTGGGATAGAGGTGTACCTAATTAATTTATGGGAATTTTTCCACCATGAATTATTGGTGGTTTAGCCTTGACCTATGATGTAGTTTTTTGGTTGAAGTAGGACACTCAAGAGTGGGGTGAATTGAGTTCCTATAAAAAAATTTGTTAAAAACTTTATTTGAAAAAATCTCCCAAATTAAAAAAACAGGCCAGTTAATCAAAGTACTAAATTTATAATAGTTTTACTGTTTGATTAATTTCTTAGAAGATTGATTAATTCCCATTTATAACAATATGAGATATTGATATAACTTTTGAAACTATTCTATTAAGCCAAAACAGTTATAAATACTATTCAAGGCTAACTATAAAAGTAAAACTTAGTTTTCTGAAATATGATTTAAAAACAAAGTAAACTAAATTTAAAAACACAACGGATAAAAACAATTGGTTCGGTCTCAATCCGAAACTTGATCCACTTCACTTGGTGATTACCAAACACCAAGAAATATATATATAAATCTTTGATCCACACCCTAGATCAGAGTTTACACAACAGTATATAAATTATCCAAGTTACAAGAACTCTACCATAGTTCTATGTGGGAACTAAAAAGGTCAGGTCGCATAAGACCTCTAGCATAGTTCTACATGGGATATAACAGTGGTAAAAGGATTTTTATGTGAGGATATCTTATATCCTCCAGTTCAGTGCAGGAGACAGTGTGTGTTTAACAGACAGATACACACACTACTTAAAATGTAGTAAAAATACACACAATGGAGCATGAAATAGAGAGATAGAGTTTAGAGGGATCCAAGTGTTATTAAATGTATATTTGGACTCTTTGGATGTAGTAGATGTGAATATTGATTCCTCTTTTGGAAACAGACACTGAAATAGAGTGTCATGAAGCTTTGTGTTCTGGTTTCCATGAAGATGAATTTATATTCCTTTAGGTCTTTTTTTTTCTACAGGGGTGTTGGAAATTTGGTGCACAATAAGTTCTTCTTTATGTTCAGTCAGCAAGAATGAGAATGCCTCCTGTTTTATTCTTCCTTTCATTCACAGGTTCAGTATGGGTGCTCATGCAAGTCATCTCCTATATTTTTATGTCTCTATCAGCTCTTGCGCTTTTCTCTTTTATATCCTAAAGCCTAAGAATATGCATGTGGAGATACCTAATACTTTCCACTGACATGGTCATTAATTTTTTCTACAAAAAGTGTTATTTTAATTAGTAGCATTAAAACACTCAAATATGACTGTTAGAGATAATTTGAAATAAAATAAAATTTAAACAGTATATTAGTGACTCCTCTATCGGTGATTTATTCTGTCAGTGACTCCTTCTATTGGTGAGTCATTCTTTTGGTATCAGTGACTCATTCTATCGGCGATTAAATCTATCAGTTTATCTATGAATTATAGAATCAATGTATTCATGAATCATTTTGTTCTGTCAGTGAGACATTTCTTCTATCAATGTCTCATTTGTACTATCAGTGAGTCGTCTATCAGTGATTCGGTTTGTACTGTTAGTGAGATATTTGTTTTGTCAGTGATACATTTGCTCTATCGGTGAGACATTTTTACTATCGGTGAGTCGTCTATCGGTGAGTCAGTTTTTACTATCAGTGATTCATTTGTTCCATCAGTGATTCATTTTTTCTGTCGATGTCAGTGACTCATACTTAGCCAATTGTCTATTTTAAATTTCTTAAAACATGAATATACACAGAATGTGTTAAACATATAATGACTCCTAGATAATCATAATTAAATATAACTTAACATGATTTAGTATAAACATGATTGAAATGATTAGACATGATTTGACATGATTTGTGATTATTAAAACCATTAAAAATAGAGAGGGGAAAACAATTTCTTATGGGCCAACAATCTCCCCCTTTTTGATTATCACAAATCATGGCATTATAAAGTAAAATTATTTGATGATTAATATATTCATTCCACTTACCATCACCCATTACTGGTTTTCTTAAAAAATAAAATTGTTCAAAAAATAGATAAGATTCAGAGGTAAAATAAATAATGCTTTCTTTTCTCCCCCTATATATTTTATCCCCCTTTATCTTAATGAGATGTGAAAAAGAATAATAATAATGATGATAATGAATAATAATAATAATTCCTTGATTTTTATACCCCCTTTGGTATTATCAAAAATATTAAAGAGGGGAAAGAATAAAATACAAGAAGTAAATAGGTATAATAGAAAAATGGAAATGAAATATTATTGAATTTCATAATAAAGGGACAGTATAGTTCTTTGAAATAAAACAAAAAAAAGCAAGTCGCCCTATCAAAAAGTGATACAAACTACTCCTTGGGATCCATTTTTTCCTTTCCTTTGTTAGAAGGATCAATGGTAGGTTCATTGGATAGAGTCTAAGATACTAGAGGATTTGAGTGAATTCTTAAGGGAGGAAGAGGTGCTCCTTTAGGAATAGAAGGTGCAAGGGTAGGTTTGGATGAAGCACAAGGCCAGATCTGCTCTATGATGATAGGATGGATCTGGATCAAGGCCTGAGTAACTGGTATAAACTATGGAGGAGGTGGAATAAAGGTACCAAGAGAGTCTGAAGGAGTCAGAGTTGGCCTGAGAGGTGCAGCAGTTGGAGCCACGATGGATTCACTCTGAAGATGGAGTTAGGTCTTTAACAGCTTGATGAAATCCTCAATTATTTCACCACTATATTTCATTGCCTTTTCAAAATCATCCTTGTTCTCCATAAACTTTTCAATAAGAGGTGTGAATTCTTTCAATTGCTTGACTTGTTCTTTTAATTCTTGAGTAATAGGAGGTAATGTAAAATTATTTACCAAATACTTAAAGTGACCTATGAGATGGTGCTTGGTGTAAATCTTCAAAAAATATGAATTAATCCTATTTGTAAGCTCTTATTGAATGGAAGATGATTTCTTGGTATAAAATCTGACTATATCATGCACATGATCAGTGTTCTTATCAATTTTAGAAAGAATATTGAAACTAGAGGTACCAAATAAGGCTTGAAGATCTTATTTAACAATAGTTCTAACTGCCTAAATGTACAAGGCATGAGATGTTTGAGTAGAGGTAGAAGTAAGGAATAGCAGGATCTGAGGTTTTTTCCTTAATAGCTTTAAGCACTATCTCCAAACATCATTTATACTCAGAGGTTAACCCATTTATGGCATAAACCATTTTTTTCATATTATTCCCAAGCTTGGTATTGTTTGCAACAATTTTTTTAGCCATTCAAATTAAATTTGGATGAATCTCAACTATCACTTTATCTAAAACTTTAACTACATCACCCTCATTCACACCAACTGTCTAAACTGGAATAGGGGTAGCTTTCAAAAAAATCTTCATCTCTTCTATCAAATCCTTTAAATAGTTTACCTCATCACTTAGAGTAGGTAGGGGCACAACTTGAGATTGAACAGATTCCCTGACAACTGAACACATTTATTCCTTAAACCTTCCAAAGTCAGCCATAGTGAGATTGTCACTAGAAAGGGTTTCATCCACTAATTCTCTTACAACAGGTACAAACACCTCATCATCTAAATCTTCTTAATCCAAACCAAGAGCTACATATCTAGGATTTATTTTCCATTCAGACATAACATCATTATATAAAGGGGTGAGAGTATCAAGTATAACTCTTCCAACATGATGCTCCCCCTCAGCTTGATCTCTTCTTACATGAGTCTCCCCCTCAGCTTGAGGTCTTCTTCTAGCATAAACCAATTGTGTTGTAGAGATTATCTAAGTATCCATTTCACCATTAACTGCAACTGATTTCTCTTCTCCAGTAATAGAATCTACTTATATTAGAACATCAACAACTACCTCACTTACAGTAGCAACTTTTAAAGATTACACATGCTATTCTTGAACTAAATCCTCAATCAGATCAACATTTTTACCCTGGTCATCATCAAAATGATCACTATCATTACCACTTTCACTTCCTTCGCCATTTTCATCATTTACATCATCATCTTTATTTCCTTCTTCCTCACATCCATAGATACAACCACTTTCCTCTTATTCTTCTTCATATGATTCTTCTTCTCCTCTAGATTCTCCTTCAGAACCACTGGATTTGATCACATACTCAATACTTCTAGAAACTTTTATCTCCTCATAACCATTGTCACCGAGATTTGGTTCATCTAAAGGTAAGGCTAGAGGTGGAATAGAGGTCCGTATGACATTATTATTAGAGCTTCAGTGGTGTTAGGGTTACTTCTATCATCAATAGGATACCCCTAATATCTATCAGGAGTAGTAGGATCTTCCTCATCAAAATAAACTAGATCAGCATCTTCTGGTCCTAGGCCAAGATCCATTAAATCTCTCAACCTAACAGGATGGTCCACTGGGTTTAATTTTTTATAAATCTTATCCTCATCACCAACCCATTCTATCTTCCATGGATTCCAATGAATCTTCATCCTCTTTCATATCTCCTTACTCAAGAAAATTCCACTACAAGCTGAAACCGTTTCTTCACCTTCATCCACACATCCTTTCACTTGCAGTATGGCTAAGATCAACCTTGGGTATATTAGATAATTGGTCTTACAGTAGGGATTAATCATTTCACTAATATGCACTATCATGTATATGCACAGGTTCACTTTAACTCTTTTATTTAACAAATGCAACAAGTATAAATCTTGATACTTAAAAGATGAAAATTCCCCTTTCTTGGGACAATGATGGTGCTAAATGAAATTAAATAGTATCCTACCTTCACCATCTAGCTATGTAGCAATAGGACTCCTGTTCTCCTCATTTCCAGTTAGATGCTTTAGAGTTGTCTCATAGAAAAAGATGTCACTTTCAGGTGGAGAATTTCCTTGGTAATCATCATACACAACTTCATGTGGAATCTAAAGGCATTCAAACCAATTCCTAGAAGAAAAATAAATTCTCCTTATTTTAACTATTGATTTGATCCAACTAATTTCACTTTCTTCTAAAAGAAATTAATAATTCATGTAAAAATTGTGTATCGGATTGGGATAATAGGGAATTTCATTATTTTCAAACCATTCTAGCTATCCCTGAGTCTACATAACCTTCAAAAATAATAACTTACTCTATAGTAACCATTCTATGAAGACTTCCTTCTCTAGAGTTACCACATGGTTCACAAGGACTAGATTGACAGGTTGAGACTTACTAGATTCTCCCTTTTTCTTCTTAGAAGGTTGCAACTCATCTACAGATCCTCCTTCGAGTGTGTGTTTCATTCTTTCAATTTCTGATGGTTTAGTTGAATGCTAGAAGGTGAAAGGTCAAGGGTAAGGAGAAACGGTAGGAATGTAAGGGTTAAAGTGAGAGGGTAATTAGTATAGTGGATCAACTCAAATTTATGTCATTTAGGGTATTGGAGATTGTAAATTCATGAACTGAGTTTAAAGAAATAAATAAAATAGTTTCGTTTTGGTTAAAACATAAAATAGATAAAACATTGGGTTCTATCTGTGTCGGCATGACACTATTAGTGTCGGCATGACAGTATCGAAAAGACACTATCAGTGTTGGCATGAAAAAATGTCATCATGATAAAGTTTCGGCATGATGAATGTGTTAGTGTCGGCATGACATTTATGCATGACATTGTCTGTGTCTTCATGACATATACACTTATTTTTCACAGAGTTATCAACATAAGGTCCTTATAAATTAACCATTCCTAATTCATGTTTGATGTAATTCATTATTTTAGAGTTCAATGGATTTTTTAATATGTCAGTAAGCTGATGTTCATTACCAATAAACTCTAGTGTTATATCACTTTTTTGATAATGATCTCTCAAAAAGTGATGTCCTACATCAATATGATTTGTTCTAGAATAAAAAACATGATTATTTGAAATTTTAATAGCACTTTTATTATCATAATTTAAAGGAAAATGTCTAAATTTATATCCATAGTCTAGTAAAGTGTGTTTCATTCACAAAATTTTATAACAACAATTACCAGCAGTTATGTATTCAGTTTTGGTAGTAGATAATGAAATATAATTTTTCTTCTTACTACACCATGAAACTAGAGAATTTCCCAAAAAAGTGACATGTTCTAGAGGTTCTCTTTTTATCTAACTTACAACCACCAAAATCAGAATCCAAATAACTCACTAAATCAAAAGGTTATCCTCTACTATAGAACAATCCTAAGTTTGTAGTATATTTTAGGTATTTGAAAATTATATTAACACCGTTTAGATGAGATTATTTAGGGTTAGCTTGAAAACGGGCACACATACACACACTAAACATAATGTTAGGCCTACTAATGGTCAAGTAGAGTAAACTTCTAATCATTCCTCTATAAGTGGTTTGATCAACAAATTTACCATTTTCATTAAGATCCAACTTACAAGTAGTACTCATTGGAGTGTCACTACTATTTATACTATCAAAGCTTAACCTTTTAAAAAGATATTTAGTATATTTACTTTGATTTAAAATAATACCTTCTTTATTTTGAAAGATTTGAAATCCAATAAAGAATTTGAGTTCCCCCATTAAACTCATTTCAAATTCAATTTGCATAATTTTTAAAAAATCAACACATAAATAATTTTTAGAAGATACAAAAATAACATCATCTATATAAATTTAAACTATTGATACATATTAAGAAATTCATTTTATAAAGAGAGTATAATCAGATATATCTTTTGTAAAACCTTTGGAATTAAGAAAACTACTTAGTCTATCATACCAAGATCTTGGATCTTTCTTTAAACCATATAAGTCCTTTTTTAATTTAAAAACATGATTTAGAAAGTGAGGGTTTGTAAAACCAAGGGTTTGTTCAAAAAAAACATCCTCAACTATATACCCATTTAGGAATGCACTCTTAACATCCATTTGATAAATCTTGAAATTTAGATGTACCAAAATTTATCATTGATTGCATCATTGATGTTATTATGTTCAAGTTGTGACAATAAAGCATAATGTTCAACCAGATTTCTCTGAGAAGCTCTAGTCTATGTTCCTTTGTCTAGGTCTCCAACTACAGAATCTAAAGGATGGTTCTTAAGATTTCTTATGGGTCTAGAGAAAGAAGGGATAGTTATTTTAGGTTCTTCAACAGGTTTGGGTTCCTCATGACTAGAGTCTGAAGAATTTCTAGAAATGGAAGATTTGAAATTTTGTTTAATAGCAAGGTCAAGAGATTTTTCATTTATGTTCACATTTGACAGATCATCTTCAAGATTTTCTAGGGAGGTCTTGGGTTCATGTGGATATGTTTCATCAAATTTGACATGTACATATTCTTTCACACACTTAGTCCTTTTATTAAACACTCTATATGCTTTTATAGAGATTGAATAACCAAGAAAAAATCTTTCATCACTTTTGGATGTAAATTTGTCCAGATTGAACTTTTTATTAATGATAAAGACCATGAAACCAAAAACATTGAACTAACTTTGGGTTTTATATTGTTCCACAACTCATAGGGAGTTTTCTTAAGAATTTGTCTAATTAAGACTTTTTGATTATATAGTAAGTTGTATTGATAGATTCTACCCAAAAATAGATAGGTAAGTCATATTCATTAAGTATAGTTTGATGGGAAGAATGGGCACACTTCACCTGGCTGACAGATTGCTGTGTCAAACCATCACCGATCGAGGTGTTACCCTGCGGGACGCAATGTCATCTCGACTAACAATGGCTCCTCCCCATTAGGGGATTATCCAGAAGATCTCTTCATGGGGAGGGGGTTTCTCGAGTGTGGGGGGTTTGAAAAGGCCACTCTCGGTAATTCCCTTTCTATGAATAAGATTAAGTATAGTCTGTGTTATCTCTTGTAAGGTTATATTTCTTCTTTCTACAATATAATTCTGTTGGGGTGTCCTAGGAGTAGATAAGTTATGACTATAACTATTTTGTGAGAAAAAATATTCAAACTCTTAGTTTTCAAACTCACATACATGGTCACTTCTTAAGGATTTAATTCTAAGTCCACTTAGGTTCTTTGTTGTTCTAGCACATTTGGTGAAATGAGAACAGGATTCACTTTTGTGAGCAAGAAAGAAAGTCCAAGTATATTGTAACATCCCAAGTAAGTAATTAGTAATAGATATTTTTATCTATGTCTATTAATGATTAATATAGTGTTTTAGAGGCTTAAAATAAAAATAAATACAATCTTATGCATGGAATACACTAATATTCTTAAAAGATTGTTTTACTGCCTTTTGATGGAAAACCATTTTTAAATATATCTTTTGAAAATTTTATAAGCTATTTTTGTCAAAATAAACTTATTCTTTATTATTGGGACATCAAAATTTACTTTGTGTGAATTTTTGATATTTTTCAGACAATGTTCATTTTTTAATGAATAGTGAAAAATAATGCATTTTACATCAAAACTGATTTTTAATCTAATTTATTTATATGATTAGATTATCTTTTGAATTGGTTTTGAAGTGAAATTAGAATATATTTTTACCATTTAATCCAATGGTGGTCATTGGAATCAATTTCACTTTGAAATTGGACTTAAACTGGTGTCAATCTTTTGACACTTATTGTTTCATAAAAACATGCTATTTGTCATGACAGTGGGAATTAATTATTAAATTAATTAATGTGACTTATATGTTTTGAATTTTTTAAAATATACTTCATTTTTGAATTCGGAATATCAAATATAGCTTAGGGTGATTTTTTGGTATTTTTCTGAAAAACTTCAATTTTTGATGAATAGTGAAACCACTAAGTGGTGCTTATAAAAACTGATTTTTCGTTTAAATGAAATTTTACCACTTCTGTGTTTTGAATTTCAAAAATCCGACATACATGGTTGTCATTAAGAAGTAAAATGTGGTTCAATGAGATTAAAATAATTTTTTGGTGAATAGTAACTCTTAAGTTCTTAATCGCGATTAGAGGTAATTAGTGTAGTTTAAGGTAAAAATAATGCTTTAATAAAATGAGATGAGCTTGACACATGTCCTACCCTCATTGGATGTGTCATGGCCTACCAAGAAAATCCATGGGTCAACTTGGGGACCCCATGGAGCCACTTTGGTTGGAAATGACATAAATAACTTTTTATTTAATGTAAAAGTAAAAATGACACAAACATGAGATGTTTTACTAAAACAATTTTTACATGGAGTTATAAAGATCAGATTTTTTATTATAAATAGTAATTGGAAATATAAAAATATTTCCTACATCATAGTATTTTTTTATAATTTTTAGACTTTGAATAAATTAAATTATTTATGACATCATGATGATGCAGCGATGACCTCAATATTTAACGATTTAAATAAAATGGAATGATAATGTAAAATCTAAGAGCTACACATGGCCAAAACCTATTGGATGGGTGGATTTAGAACCCTTATCACCTTATCCTAGAAACAAATCAATTTGGGACCTCTTAAATCCGAATACCATTTTAAAATAATGTGACTTTTCTTTACCTTCCAAGAGTGCCCCTCCTCTCCACTTATAAAAGGCCCCCACCTCTACCTCCTTACCCACACTCCCAAAGCCTTTGGCTCGGCCAACCCCTGACCATTTTGGCTCTCCACATCCCTCTCTTACTCCTTGAATCCTCAATTTGGGAAGAAGTCTTCCCAAGGAAGCCTTTGAGATCAAATCTAAGAGAGTTACCCGATTTTAAGGTAATGTCTTCTTTTGAGTCCTTTTGTTTCATTTTGCTTCTCCAACCCCCTAAACTCTTTTTATTATTTTATTTTGTAACAACTCTAGTATTATCAATATACTAGGATGTTGTTATAATAATTATTAAAGCTACACTTACACACACCTACATCTAATGGTTAAAGGACATACTCTTTCCGTGGATGGTGAATTTATGCCTCCCGAAACGATGATTGTTCAACATTATTTTAACACCTTCAAAGGTGGCCATTAAGAAGTCACTATATTTATATATGATATATAATATGTTTATGTTTTCCTTAAGCTTCTGTATTTTTCATTTTGGGCATACCTTTATGGTTTCCATTATGGGTAAACGCGATATCTTCATTTAAGGAAGTGCGGACTACCGCCCCCTCAAAGTGATTTGATTTGTTAAATACCATATGTGGGACGTATAAAGGATGGAACTATGATATTATATATGATATTATACTGGAATTATAATATACCTTTATATTAATATGATTCCATTCTATAAAATACGAAATAGAAATGAAAGTAGCGTTCATGCGTACGTACGGCTTACCGTCTCCATGAACGGTGCATTTCATTTATTAACTCTAAATGATTATGTAATATTATAAATGCATGTATATAATGGATATATATGATATATACATAATGATTATAATTTTGGATATAATGGATACATGAACAACATGTAATTATAAAGGGTTTATTTTTTACTCAAGTACCAATGATCGTTAAAACGACCGTTATTAACTTAAATAGTTACATAGTGTTCATGACATGGAAATAAGTGATATAAAAGGAATAATGAACTTGAAAAAGGTTATTAAACAAGTATAAATTAACTCAAGTTTATTATTCAGGAGATTAAAGAACGACCGAGTCAAGTCGGACCCGAGGTATGGGACTTCATCTCAATCTCCTTTCATTGAGGCATATTTTATTTTATACACAACCTTATTTTATACGGTGTATAAACCCCTTTGAATTTTACGTTTATTCAAAAGGAATCTTTTTTATTCGAAGCGTTTACTAAAAAAAAGGGAATGTTTTTGTCGTACGTATGCGGTGACAACGACTTCTCCACCGCCGTGACCATTATTTGAGTTTCAGCTTCCTCTACAAGCCATACCTTTTTTTTAAAGAAAAATAAATACCATGTTTTACTTTTATTTTATTTTGGTATTAAAAAATGGTTTTCATAATGTTTTTATATCAATGTGTTGTATTGATATCTTGTGATTGAAAGGTGGAAATGTTATGTTACCTTTATTCATGTTTTATGTGATACGATTATGTTGAGGTTCTTGGGCATTATTATGAAGACGGGTGGTTCCGTGATAAACTAAGGGCGGGTGAGCCCGATATAGCTCTCCAATGCATTGGGTAACGCGAAGGAGTGAAATGTTAAGGTTTCTCCAAACATATTTAGGGAATATACTATGATGGGTATTCCAAACGTAACCAAGAGGGTTACTCCCTACGTAAGAATGTTGTGAATGCCTCAAGTTTCCTTTTTGTCTTATGATTTCTATGATTTATTCATGATTTGATGAGGTATGTTGAAGTGATTATGTTTTATGGGTAAAGTATGATTTCATTCTTATGTATATATGTACCCATGTTTCCTTTCCATATATTTTTATATCCCTTTCTGAGCTTTTTATGCTCATCCCAAGTTTT
Organism: Viscum album; assembly: GCA_963277665.1. Taxonomy (NCBI): domain Eukaryota; kingdom Viridiplantae; phylum Streptophyta; class Magnoliopsida; order Santalales; family Viscaceae; genus Viscum; species Viscum album. The sequence continues at coordinate 1,222,074,253 of OY728139.1, read as the reverse complement.
TTTGAAATGTTTTTCACAGGTCAAGGGAAAGGTACATGATACGATGATAGTGTCAAGGAAGTGTCAAGAAAGAATCCATGTTTTATTTTAAATATGTTTCCATTGATGGGACAGAAGAATACTATCTTTATGTAACCACTTTGTTTATATGTGGAATGTAATGCAAGTCTTATGATCTAATTCTATAAAACTCTAAACCCAAAAAGATCCTCAATGTGTAATCTTGTAATAACTCAAGATTAAGTATGGTTTAAGGCTGGGGCCTTATAGTTGGTATCAAAGGTCAGTTTAGATAACTTTAAGAGTTAGAATTATATTAAATGATTATCCAAAAATATTTTTTTTGTGGTCAAATTGAAGTGATATAGTATTTGAAGATTACCATGTTGCTTCATCTAAGACATGTTTGTTCAGAATGGTTTTCCGCAGAGGAAACAGGGAAGCAGTGCTAGGAAGGCATGCAGAAGGAAATAACCTTCCGAATCAGCATCCTCAGATGGTAGAAATTGGAACTGAACAGTTTGTTGCAGTAATGGCGCAGTTGACTCGAGTGATAAATGGTGGTGGTATCCATGAACGAGATCAGCCAGATCAACCGCAGAGGAACATGTCAGTGGTGGAACATTTCATGAGGCAACATCCCTCATCATTCAGAGGATCATCTGACCCTGTGCTAGCTGAAGGGTGGATTAAAGTACTGGAGAAGATTTTTGATGTCATGGGGTGTTCAGACAATCAAAAGGTTAGTCTTTCTATTTATCGTTTGGAGGGTGAAGCAGATCAGTGGTGGTCGATGGTTAAAAATATCAGGGATGCTGATGAGATTGATTCTCTCGACTGGGATGAATTCAAAGGTAAGTTTCTTGAGAAGTATTTTCCTAAGGCTGTTCGACTTAGGATGGAAAATCAATTCTTGGAATTGAGGCAAGAGGAAGACTCAATGGCCGCCTATGAAGAAAGGTTCACTCGATTGGCAAGGTATGCTCCAAAGTTTATCCGAGACCTTGATAGTAAAATCAATCATTTTTACTCAGAATTAAAGACAAAATATCAAAGGGAATTAGCTTCTCGTGAGTTTAAAAGTTATGAAAAGCTTGTTCGATGTGCTGAGAAGGTGGAAATGGAGTTTTCCGATGATCAAGTGTTCTATAACAACCAACAGAAGAAGAGACCGAGGTGGTAGGAGAAAGGTAAGAATTCTTCAAAAAAGTCTGACGGTAAGAAAACTAAGTTTCCAGTTTGTGATAAATGTGGCAAAAGGCGTGCTGGGGAATGTCTTCTAAATTCTGGAAAGTGCTACCGATGTGGTAAGATGGGACATAAGGCTCGTGATTGCACTGGAAAAGATCAGGGTGATGGTAAGACCAAATTTGATTTATAGTTAGTGAAATGTTATAAGTGCAATGAGATGGGTCACTATGCAAACGAGTGTCCGACAAAGAGCTTGGGTGATGGGAAGCAGTTAGACTACAAGCAGAAAGGGGTGGTGAAATCCTTTGCAACTACTTCAGCAGATGTCGGGCCATCAAATGAAGTTGTATCAGGTACTTTTTTTGTTTTTTCAGATTATGCCAGTGTGTTGTTTGATTCGGGGTCTACACATTCTTTCATCTCTGAAACCTTTTCTAGTAAAATGGGAATACCATCTCAAGAAATGACTCCTGAACTTTTGGTAAAAACACCTGGGGGAAATGTTGAGGCAAAAATAATTTATAAGAATCTTCCTATCCTTATCTATGGAAAGAACCTACTTGCAAACCTTATTGTTCTACCTCTAGTAGAGTTTGATGTTATCCTGGGTATGGATTGGCTCTCTATTTACCATGCTAAGATTGACTGTAGAGCTAAAGAAGTTTCTTTTCAAAAAGACTTTCAGTTTGTGTACAAGAATGAACCCTTACTGTTGATAACTTATCAAGAGGCCAAGAAACTTGTAAAAGATGGAAATGAATGTTACCTTGCACACATCGTTGAAAATAAAGGAACTGTTCAGATTAATGATGTGCCAGTGGTAAATGAGTATCCTGATGTTTTTCCTGATGAGTTTCCTGGAATAATACCAGATCGGGAAGTTGAGTTTACTGTTGACTTAGTTCCTGATGCTAAGCCAATTTCAAAACCCCCTTATCGAATGGGTCAAATTGAACTTTTAGAGTTGAAGGAGAAATTGCAAGATTTATTAGAGAAAGGTTTCATTCGACCTAGCACATCACCATGGGGTGCTCCTGTTTTATTTGTTAAAAAGAAAGATGGTTCAATGAGACTTTGCATTGATTATAGAGCCTTGAATAACATCACTGTTAAGAACAAATATCCTTTGCCTCATATAGATGATTTGTTTGATCAGCTCCAGGGAGCTCAGTATTTTTCAAATATTGACTTGAGATCGGGGTACCATCAACTAAAGGTAAAGTAAGTAGATGTTCCGAAGACCGCGTTTCGTACAATATATGGCCATTATGAATTTGTAGTAATGTCTTTTGGGCTAACCAATTCACCTGTTGTATTCATGGACTTAATGAATAGAATTTTCCATGAGTTCTTGGATAAGTTTGTGGTGGTTTTTATTGATGATATTTTGGTGTTTTCTAAAAGTAAAGAGGAGCATGAAAGACATTTAAGGGTTATCTTACAAACCTTAAAAGAAAATAAACTATATGGAAAATTCAGCAAGTGTGAGTTTTGGTTGCAACAAATTTCTTTCCTTGGTCATAATGTTTCTAAAGATGGGATAACTGTTGATCCTGCAAAAACAATGGTTGTTGAAGAATGGCCAAGACCCACAAATGTAACTGAGATTCGTAGCTTCCTTGGTTTGGCAGGCTATTACCGAAGGTTTGTTAGAAATTTTTCACGGTTATCTAGTCCAATGACTAAGCTAACTCGGAAGGGTGTTAAGTTTATCTGGACAAAAGAATGTGATGATTGTTTTCAGGAATTGAAAAGAAGATTGGTGAATGCTCCAGTTTTGGCACAACCTTCTAGGAATGGTGAGTTTTTTATATACAGTGATGCTTCATTGAAAGGACTTGGTTGTGTCCTAATGCAGAATGATCAGGTAATTGCTTATGCTTCACGATAGTTGAAAACACATGAGGTAAATTACCCTACACATGATTTGGAATTAGCTGATGTTGTTTTCGCTTTAAAAATTTGGAGGCATCATTTTTATGGAGTAAAGTGTGAAATATATACCGATCGAAAAAGTTTAAAGTATATATTCACTCAGAAAGAGTTAAACATGAGACAGAGGAGATGGCTGGAATTAATCAAGGATTATGATTGTATAATTCATTATCATCCGGGAAAAGAAAATAAAGTGGTTGATGCTTTGAGTCGAAAAAGTAATGCTTCATTAGCAATGTTGCGTTTGGAACATGATCCTTTAGTTAAGGATTTGATGAAATTTGGCATAGAAGTTGTTGGTGCAGGAAGTTCTTCTGTTTTGTTTCAGGTATTAGTGAGATCATCTCTATCAGATAGAATCAAGCAAGCACTTAAGAAAAACAGTGAGTTGCAGAAAAAGGTAGAGCTGGTTCAGAAAGGTAAGTTTCCTGAATTCAACATTGATAATGATTGCATTTTGAGATTTGAGAAGAGATTGTGTGTGCCTTGTGATTCACAATTGAAGATAGATTTGTTATGTGAAGCTCATAGTTCTCCGTTTTCAGTTCATCCTCGCAGTACTAAGATGTACAGAGATCTGCGGGAGTATTACTGGTGGGATGGAATGAAAATAGATATTGTTGATTTTATTGTGAAGTGTTTGACTTGTCAATAGGTTAAAGCAGAGCCGCAGTTACCAAAAGGGATGCTTCAGCCTTTACCAGTGCCAGAGTGGAAATGGGAAAATATATCCATGGACTTTGTTGTGGGATTACCGAAGACATCTCGAGGTAATAATGTAATCTGGGTTATTGTTGATCGCTTGAATAAATCTGCTCATTTCCTTGCTATACGAGATACTTTTTCCCTAGATCAACTTTCCCGTTTGTATCTTAAAGAGATAGTTAGGTTACATGGATTTCCCCTCTCCATTGTATCTGATCGTGATCCCAGGTTCACTTCTAACTTTTGGAAAGGCCTTTAGAAGTCGTTGGGTACTGAATTAAATTTTAGTACAGCATTTCATCCTCAATCAGATGGGCAGTCAGAATGAACAATTCAGACCTTGGAGGATATGCTACGAGCTTGTTCGATGGATTATCAGGGAAGTTGGGACCAACATCTTTCTTTGGTTGAGTTTTCATATAATAACAGTTTTCATTCCAGTATACAGATGGCACCATTTCAGGTATTATATGGGAAGCGGTGTCGAACTCCATATTTCTGGGATGAAGTGGGTGAAAGGAAGTTGATGGGACCAGAATTGGTAGAAGAGTTGGCAGAAAAAGTTCAGCTGATTCAGAAGCACATGAGAACAGCTCAGAGCAGGCAGAATAGTTATGCAGATAACTGGAGGAAGGATCTATCTTTCGAGGTAGGTGATAATGTTTTTCTCAAGGTTTCTCCTTGGAAAAGTGTGATGAGATTTGGTAAGAAAGGAAATATGAGTCCAAGGTTCATTGGACCATATGAAATTCTGGAGAGAGTTGGATCAGTTGCATACCGGGTGGCTTTACCTCCGAGTTTATCTCAGGTACACAATGTTTTTCACGTTTTGATGTTGAGAAAGTATATGCCAGATCCATCTCATGTTTTGAGTCCAGAGGTAGTTCAGCTGGAAGAGAACCTATCTTATGAGGAACAACCGGTCCAGATTCTTGACCACAGGGAGCAAGTGTTATGAAATAAGGTGATTAATCAGGTAAAGGTTTTGTGGAAAAACCACATGATGGAAGAGGCAACATGGGAATCTGAAAATGCAATGAGGGATAAGTACCCCCATTTATTCGATAAGTAAATAAATTGTGGGGATGCAATTTTCTAAAGGGGGTAAGGATGTAACATTCCAAGTAAGTAATGAGTAATAGATATTTTTATCTATGTATATTAATGATTAAGATAGTGTTTTAGAGGCTTAAAATGAAAATAAATACAATCTTATGCATGGAATACACTAATATTCTTAAAAGAATGTTTTACTGCCTTTTGATGGAAAACCATTTTTAAATCTATCTTTTGACAATTTTATAATCTATGTTTGTCAAAATAAACTTATTCTTTATGATTGGGACATCAAAATTTACTTTGTGTGAATTTTTGGTATTTTTCAGACAATGTTCATTTTTTAATGAATAGTGAAAAATACTGCATTTTACATCAAAACTGCTTTTTAATCTAATTTATTTATATGATTAGATTATCTTTTGAATTGGTTTTGAAGTGAAATTATAATATATTTTTACCATTTAATCCAATGGTGGTCATTGGAATCAATTTCACTTTGAAATTGGACTTAAACTGGTGTCAATCTTTTGATACTTATTGTTTCATAAAAACACGTTATTTGTCATGACAGCGGGAATTAATTATTAAATTAATTAATGTGACTTATATGTTTTGAATTTTTTAAAATAGACTTCATTTTTTAATTCGGAATATAAAATATAGCTTAGGGTGAATTTTTGGTATTTTTCTGAAAAACTTCATTTTTTGATGAATAGTGAAACCACTAAGTGGTACTTATAAAAACTGATTTTTCGTTTAAATGAAATTTTACCAATTCTGTGTTTTGAATTTCAAAAATCCGACATACATGGTTGTCATTAAGAAGTAAAATTTGGTTCAATGAGATTAAAATAATTTTTTGGTGAATAGTAACTCTTAAGTTCTTAATCGCGATTAGAGCTAATTAATGTAGTTTAAGGTAAAAATAATGCTTTAATAAAATGAGATGAGCTTGACACATGTCCTACCCTCATTGGATGTGTCATGGCCGACCAAGAAAATCCATGGGTCAACTTGGGGACCCCATGGATCCACTTTGGTTGGGAAATGACATAAATAACTTTTTATTTAATGTAAAAGTAAAAATGACACAAACATGAAGATGTTTTACTAAAACAATTTTTACATGGGGTTATAAAGATCAGATTTTTGATTATAAATAGTCATTGGAAATATAAAAATATTTCCTACATCATAGTATTTTTTTTATAATTTTTAGACTTTAAATAAATTAAATTATTTATGACATCATGATGATGCAATGATGACCTCATTATTTAACGATTTAAATAAAATGGAATGATAATGTAAAATCTAAGACCTAAACATGGAAAAAACCTATTGGATGGGTGTATTTAGAACCCTTATCACCTTTCCTCAAAACACATCAATGTGGGACCTCTTAAATCCGAATACCATTTTAAAATAAAGTGACTTTTCTTTACCTTCCAAGAGTGTCCCTCCTCTCCTATTATAAAAGGCCCCCACCTCTACCTCTTTACCCACACTCCCAAAGCCTTTGGCTCGGCCAACCTCTGCCCATTTTGGCTCTCCACATCCCTCTCTTACTCCTTGAAGCCTCACTTTGGGCAGAAGTCTTCCCAAGGAAGCCTTTGAGCTCAAATCTAAGAGAGTTACCCAATTTTAAGGTAATGTCTTCTTTTGAGTCCTTTTGTTTGATTTTTCTTCTCCAACCCCCTAAACTCTTTTTATTATTTTCTTTTGTAATAACTCCAGTATCCTCAATATACTAGTATGTTGTTATAAGAAGTATTTGAGCTACACTTACACACACCTACATCTAATGGTTAAAGTACATACTATTTCCGTGGATGGTGAATTTATGCCTCCCAAAACGATGATTGTTCAACATTATAACACCTTCAAAGGTAGCCATTAAGATGTCACTATATTTATATATGATATATAATATGTTTATGTTTTCCTTAAGCTTCTGTATTTTTCATTTTGGGTATACCTTTATGGTTTCCATTATGGGTAAACGCGATATCTTCATTTAAGGAAGTGCGGACTACCGCCCCCTCAAAGTGATTTGATTTGTTAAATACCATATATGGGACGTATAAAGGATGGAACTATGATATTATATATGATATTATAATGGAATTATAATATACCTTTATATTATTATGATTACATTCTATAAAATACGAAATATAAATGAAAGTAGCTTTCATGCGTACGTACGGCTTACCGTCTCCATGAACGGTGTATTTCATTTCTTACCTCTAAATGATTATGTAATATTATAAATGCATGTATATACTGGATATATATGATATATACATAATGATTATAATTATGGATATAATGGATACATGAACAACATGTAATTATAAAGGGTTTATTTTTGACTCAAGTACCAATGATCGTTAAAACGACCGTTATTAACTTAAATAATTACATAGTGTTCATGAAATGGAAATAAGTGATATAAAAAGAATAATGAACTTGGAAAAGGTTCTTAAACAAGTATAAATTAACTCAAGTTTATTATTCAGGAGATTAAAGAACGACCGAGTCAAGTCGGACCTGAGGTATGGGACTTTGTCTCAATCTCCTTTCATTGAGGCATATTTTATTTTATACACAACCTTCTTTTATACGGTGTATAAACCCCTTTGACTTTTATGTTTATTCAAAAGGAATATTTTTTATTCGAAGAATTTCCTAAACAACAAAAGGGAATGTTTTTGTCGTACGTATGCGGCGACAACAACTTCTCCGCCGCCGTGACCTTTATTTGAGTTTCGGCTTCCTCTACAAGCCATACCTTTTTTTTAAAGAAAAATAAATACAATGTTTTACTTTTCTTTTATTTTGGTATTGAAAAATGGTTTTCATAATGTTTTTATATCAATGTGTTGTATTGATATCTTGTGATTGAAAGGTGGAAATTTTATATTTCCTTTATGCATGTTTTTTGTGATACGATTATGTTGAGGTTCTTGGGAATTATTATGAAGATGGGTGGTTCCGTGATAAACTAAGGGCGGGTGAGCCCGATATAGCTCTACAATGCATTGGGTAACGTGAAGGAGTGAAACGTTAAGGTTTCTCCGAAGAGATTTAGGGAATATAGTGTGATGGGTATTCCAAACGTAACCAAGAGGGTTACTCCCTACGTAAGAATGTTGTGAATGCCTCAAGTTACCTTTATGTCTTATGATTTCTATGATGTATTCATGATTTAATGAGGTATGTTGAAGTGCTTATGTTTTATGGGTAAAGTATGATTTCATTCTTATGTATATATGTACCCATGTTTCCTTTCCATATATTTTTATATCCCTTACTGAGCTTTTTATGCTCATCCCAAGTTTTTTTGAAATGTTTTTCACAGGTCAAGGGAAAGGTACATGATACGATGATAGTGTTAAGGAAGTGTCAAGAAAGAATCCATGTTTTATTTTAAATATGTTTCCATTGATGGGAAAGAAGAATACTATCTTTATGTAACAACTTTGTTTATATGTGGAATGTAATGCAAGTCTTATGATCTAATTCTCTAAAACTCTAAACCCGAAAAGATCCTCAATGTGTAATCTTGTAATAACTCAAGATTAAGTAAGGTTTAAGGCTGGGGCCTTATATATATATAGAATAGTCATCTACCAGAATATAGGCATATTGCTTCCCATTTAGACTTGAAACTCTAGATGGTCTAAACAAATCCGTGTGAATCAACTTAAAAGGTTGATAAGTATAAAATTATTTCTTTGTTTTGAAATATATTTTGTTATGTTTACCCTTTTGACAAGGATTTTAGTATTTTTCATTTGGAAACTCAAGTTTGGGTAGATCCTTAAATAGTCTTTTCCTAGTAATCTTTCTAATTGAATGAATATTAAAATTTCCTAATCTCTTATTCTAGACCCAAGACTCTTTATGAAAGGAACTTAAGCATGAATCATTTTGAGTAACTAAGGAATCTAAGTTTATAGCATAAACATTTTCATTTCTAAAAGAAGAAAATACTAATTTATTTTTATAATTAAAAACATTGCATGCATCATTTTTAAATTTAAAATTAAAACCATCATCACACAACTGAGAGATACAGAGCATATTATACTTTAATCCATCAAAAAAAAGTGATTTATAAATTAAAACTAAATTAGAGTTACCAATTTATCCAAGGACAATGATTTTGTCTTTATAATTGTCACCAAAGGTGACATGCCTATCATCAATATTTATCAGATTATTGAAGCTTTCATAATCTCTTTTCATGTGTCTTGAACATCCATTGTCCAAGTACCATAGACTTCTATAGGAGCTCTTCAAATAGCTTTAATACAAAAACATATTATATAAGAAAAAAATTGGGTACCGAGATTTGTTTGGATCTAGTAACATTAGTAATAAGAGATTTGGGAACCCACATTTGTTTCATGTGTTTCCTATAAATAGTATGTAAAGTATTCAAAAAATATACTTTATTTGGGACAAAAAAAACATGAAACAGTTGAAGATGTTTCATAGCTATAACTTGTATAAAATTTTTGAAAACTAGGAATAAAACTGGATTTTCTATATTTAGATACAGAATTGGTTTTGAAAAAAATTATTTTACCAGTTTGATAGCCAATTCAACTAGTGTATTTGGGTGAACTTTTTTACCAAGCATTTGAACCAAGATACCTTTTCTATTGGTAAACTTTTCTAAATCCACTTTCAATTTCTCATTGGACAATTTAAGCTCATTGTTTTCTTTAAGTAATTGTGCATTTTTTTCCTTTTCTATGGTAATGTCATATTAAACAGTAGAGGTAAGATCATGTGGTTTCTTTAAAGATTTATATTTATCTTTTAATTCATTTCATGTATATTCAAGCATTTTTCAGCATTCAAACATTTCCTCATTATTCATATTTTTAGAATCAATTTCATCTCCAGAATAATAAGAATTATTTACATGAGACTCAAGGGTTACCTTAGATATTTTTGTCATGAAACACATGTTTTCCATGTCACCTTTCTCATCATGTGATGATTCTGATTCACTTGAGCTATTATCTGAAGCACTACAGGTGGCCTTTATTTTCTTATTTTATATTTTATCTTTGTACTCATATTTATTCTTGTATTTTAACTTAGGAAAATCATCCTTTACATGTCATCTCCTCTTACATTCATAAAAAAACTATTTCATTTGAGTTATCATTCCTTTTTCAAACCTTTTTCCAGTTTCACTTATCATCATACTTACCTTTGTAGCTGGGTTTCCTGAAAAATTTCTTCCTTATAACCTTTTGTCTAATTGAGCCATTTCTTTATCACTATCTAATGGAGAATCTTTATTACTTGTAATGTCATAATGAGTTTTAATCCTTTCCTTTTCTTTATTTTTTGAATTGGTGGTTTTGAAATCCATTAACTTTCTCTTTGGTTCATCCTCCTCTTATTTATTCACTTTTAATTCCTACTCATACATCGTCAGCTTTCCTATCAGCTCCTTGATTGGCAACTTACTAATATCATAGGATTCTCTTATTGACACTAAGGTTTATCTCCATTTGTCTAGTATACATCTGAGAATTATTATGATTTTCTCCTTAGTAGTAACTTCCTTTCCTAAAGAAATCATAGTATGTAAAATTTCATTGAACCTAAGATACATATCAGAAATAGGTTCATCGGGATTCATCTTAAATTTGTCATATTTAATAGTATATGTGTTAAGTATCATTTCTTTAACATTAGTAGTTCCTTCATGTGAAACAGTTAGGGTATCACAAATTTCATGGGTTGTTTTACATGAAAAAATCCTATTAAATTATTTACCTCCTAAATAACAATATAATTCATTCATTGCTTTGTAGTTATTATTATAAGAAATCTTGGTTGGGTCATCCCAAGTATTTCAGGCAATAGCAGGAATCTTATATTCATCTTAAATGGAAGACCAAATTTTAAAACCCATACATTCTAAGTTCATTTTCATATTTATTTTCCACTAGGTATAATTTTTTCCATTGAAAAAGGGAGTTTTTTTGGTAGAAACAACTTCCAATCTATTATCTATAATAAAAAACTAATAGGTTTTTAAAGAGCTAAAAATTTAGAACTAACAAAAATTTAGATATCTTTAAAACAAAACTAAAATCACAGTTGAAAAGATTTTAAAATGATTTTAAATAGCCTCTAATACCAAATGTTAGCTGGAGTAGGACACTCAAGAGGGGGGTGAATTGAGTTCCTATAAAAATTTATGTTAAAATATTTATTTGAAAAAATCCTCCAAATCAAAAACAATACAGGCCAGTTAATCAAAGTAGTAAATTTATAATAGTCTAACTGTTTAATTAATTTCTCGGAAGAATGATTAAATCTCAGTTATAACAATATGAGATATTGATATAACTTTTGAAACTAATCTACTAATCCAAAACAGTTATAAAACTACCCAAGACTAACTATCAAAGTAAAACTTAGTTTTCTGAAATGAGTTTAAAACATAGTAAACTAAATTTGAAAACACAACGGATAAAAACAAGTGGTTCGGTCTCAAGCCGAGACTTAATCCACTCCACTTAGTGATCACCTACCACCAAGAAATATATACATAAAACTTTGATCCACACCATAGTTTGGGGTTTACACAACAGTATCCAAACTATCCAGGTCACAAGACCTCTACCACAGTTCTGTTTTGGAACTAAAACAGTTAGGTCACACAGGACCTCTACCATAGTTCTACATGGGATATAACAGGTGTAAAAATATGTTTGTAGGAGGATATCTTGTATCCTCCCATTCAGTGCAGAAGAAAATGTGTATTTATGTCAGATTCATGACTTATTTTAAATTTAAATTTCATTTAATTTCCATTCATGCTTTGTTTTGGGGGTTTCCCAAGCTTTTATGGAGGAATGGGTGAGTTTTCATGAATTGGGCCAAACCGTGAGCCCAATTCCAGATTTAAAAATAAATTTTTATTCCATTATAACTCCTTAATTTTGCAACATTTTTCAACCATTAAAATTATTACTTGTCATCCTCTGACCTATGAACACCAAAAAATTAATTTGGACTATTTAGAAATCTATAATCATGGTGGATTTTAGTTTTTATTTAAGGGATTGGGCCTGCCCAAAAGCTCATTTCCTGCATTAAAAATAACTTTTAATTATTTAATAACTCATTCTATTTTTAATTTTCTTAGGTGATTCCAACTCCCACCTGAGACCACTTACCTAAGGCGCGCCCCCATTCTCTCCTACCCCAATTTGGATCTAAATAGAATTGAGAAATTGGGAAAAACTTCTCTGGATTTCACAAATTTCCCAGATTTGAAGAGGTAAATTGATCCTTTCATAAATCCTTCTATTTTTACTCTTTTTCTCCCATTCTAGTTCCTAAATGACCTCCAAATTATTGTTCGAAACTCCCTTAAATTTTTAGCTATTTTGAAATTCAGGTTTTGGTGGATGTTGGGTCGTTTTCTTCAAGATTGTTTTGGGTAAGTGTTTCTCTCTTCAATTTCTTCCTTCTCCTTAGGGTTTCCTCCCTCTTTCATAAATTTATAGAGTGTCCAGAAATTAGGGTTCATGCCTAGGGTTTGATTTGGGATATTTATGGTGAAATATTATGATTTAGGGTTCGTTTTCACTTCCTTGTGGTGCAGTTGAGGTGCGGTTGAGGTTTCGCACCAATATTCAGGGGTATTGACTCAAAAGGTAGGTAATTCCATGTGTAAACAATTATTTATGAGTTATATTTCTATATTTACTCACTTTTTTATATTCCTAATATGTTGGGTATGGTGAGAAAGCTGTTTATGAATTATTTGGTTAAGTGTTAAATTTTATAGTTTCTTTTTAACTTGAAATTGAGTGTTTTCATGTGTAACTCATGGGGTATTATTTGGGTGTATTTTATAACTTATGGAATTGGTTTAATAAATCTTGTTTGTACTGAAAATTCTTGTTTGGTAATGTATTAGTGTCATGTGGTCCTAAAAATAAGGTTTTTTAATAGGTTTGATGTGTAAAAAATTGTTATACTTCTTGAGATCATTTTATGAAAATGTGTGTTTTCATATGTATCTTTTGTGGTATTGTTCAAGGTTATTTTTTAACAATTTAATGTGGTTTTATAAATGTATCCAGGGATTCCAATTCTATTTTTTATATGAATTGGTATGTTTTTGGTCTTAAATGGGGGTTTTGAAATGGGTTTTGTGTGCAAGACATAGTTACACCCCTTGAGTTTGTTTTATGAAAATTGTGAATGTTTTGTTTGGTTAAAAAAAGTAGTTAAAAGGGTTTATATGTACTTTTTGGGGGGGGTGTTCACCTAATATGGGTTTTTGAAAGTTAAGGTGGTTATTTAAAAAGTCAAATATTTTTTTATAATGTTTTATAAAGTGATGAAATGTTTTATAAAATGGAAAGAGAGCTGTAAAACATGGTTGTGGGCTGTTTTGTGTGAGTGTGTTGTGAAAAATGAATTTTGTTGATGAAAGAGGTATTATATGATATTTTAGTGGGATGTTATGTGAGTTATAATTTCTTTTAATGGTTTATAAAAATTGTTTAAAGTATTTTTGGAAGTGTTAAAGAAATGTGAAAAGTGTTGTGGGCTATTTTGGTGTGAGTCGGATTTCAAAATCAATTTGAATGAAAAGTGGAATTTTATCGCTTTTGTGGTAT